>OX439140.1:14662852-15899447 GCA_949318255.1 Pollenia labialis
ATAAAAATTAGTAAGGCTCATGTTTTCAATTTTAAAAATAATGTTTTAAACTTTCCATAAACTAAAGTTTAACTTGGGTGTATAAAAATAAGTAATTTATAATTTTCGAAAATAATTTTGGAGTAACATTTTTGCTTACAAAAAATATATTTATAAGGGTTTGATAGAAGAGTTATAATCGCTAGTCGGTGTTAGATAAAAGTTACCGATTAAAACAATATTTATAAAGTGCTTGTTGTTGACGTAAAACGTGTTTAACTTTGCCCTGATACTTAAATTAAGAAAAAATGGCATTTGGAGATTTTCCAGCAAAACTTGGTGTAGCTAAAATTACGTTCAATAAATCCTGTTGGATTGACCTTATCCAAACAACATTTAATGAAATTTGGTTTGGTTCTTGAATTTGTAAGAAGTTTATGCGGTTCAAAACAACTTACTAAAAAGAGCCCATTATTTTTAATTATGGACTTATTCCAACTTCTATGAATATCATTTTTATTTAAACCCTAATTTTATATCAAAATTATTATAATTTTTTCTCTTTCCAAATCCAGGTTATGTGTTTGAAACCACCACTATGTGCCACTAAATCAGATGTGGATTTTACCATCAATATCTTGCATAAAATATTTGGTAAACATTATTTAAAGGCTCCAAGAAGTTGGCGACAATATGATTTGAAATAAATAAATACAATGATACATACAATTTGTTGTTAATTTGTTTAGAGTTTATATAATTTAATATTTATGTATACTTTTTGTATTATAATTTTTTTTAATAAAAACGATAAGCTTAGATAAGAAAATAAAAAGCTATAGATTTTAAAAAGATTTCTTAAATATTTTAGATTTAAGGATATTTTTTTCTTTAAGTGTGTGTTAAAGAGGCACAGCAGTTTTTTTATTTGTATTCTTGTTAGTCTGGGATCACACTATGAAAGTTTTATTTCAGAAAGTCTGAGTTTATAGGTGAGAGGGGAAAAAGGAACAGCATGTTCTCTTCCCCTCTCACCAGTAAACTCAGACTTTCTGAAAGAAAACTTTCATAGTGTGATCCCAGACTACTTTTTAAAGTATGAGCCATGGTTAAATAAACAGGTAGCAGCACTACGTCAGATGACGATTTTTTGCTCTTGCATTGTTTGTCTAGGTTTATGTCAAAGTTTTGTTTATGTTTACAAAAAGTCTACGTTTTGTGCTGTGATTATTGTATTTTAATAAAGTTTTTCATAATTTTTAATCAAAATAAATAAGATATTGACCATAATTTAATAAAAATTGGCTAAAAATTTATTTATTTCATCACGTTCAGAAGCACGCTTTGATTTTAGCTTAAAGTATTTTTTGAAGTAAACGGTGATATAATTTCCATTTTTGTTGTAATGTTGGATTTGTTGCCGTAACGATGCCACCTGCTTATTCCACCATGGTATGAGCGTTTTATTTAATATTAAAAAAATTAAAATAAATAAAATAATATAACAAAAAATAAATGCCAAAACTAAAAATTAATTAAAAACAACAAATATTTTTCTAAAAAAAAAAATTGGAAAAATATTGCTAACAATTTTATTAAACCAATAACATGATTTAATTTATAAAATATTCAAATCTTACAATTATATTTAAAATAAATTTTATATAAATATACATAAGTCATATTTTATAACTAATACAATATTCAATTCATTGTACATATGTACATGATATTTTCTGTCATGTTTTATTTTAATTTTTTAAAGCTTTTTAAAAATAAGCAAGTTTTAAATAAATGCCTTTTTAAAAAACGTTTTTGTTTTAAAAATGTTAAACATATTTATAAACAAAAAATTTAATTTAAAAAACAGTAATATTTAATAAAAAATATATTTTTTCGGTTTTATATTTTCTGTTAGTTTAGTTTCCTTTTTATAAAGATTTATAATTTAATAACATAATTGTATTACCGCAGTCTTGCTACACTTGTATATCAATTAATTTGCCATTGCTGCTTATATCGGTGAGCAGAGTTTCCGATAATTCTTTGCGAGCTTTTTGTACTACCCAAAACATTAAGGCAACGCCACAAATGACCTGTAATTAGATATTAATAAACAAAAAACAAAATTGGTTGAATAAATAATTATTTTACATTTGCTTAAGTTATTTTTTTTTTGTTTTCTTTAAACTAAAAATTTGTTGGCTAAATTCATTTGAAAGTTACAATTCCAGGGTGTCACATATTTTTTTTTGAGCCTCATCCACAAGTCCTTGGTCGAGCTAGACCTTCGTAAAAGAAGGCGAAGAGCTTCCAGAATTTTTTCTAGAGAATATTGGTATCCACCGGTCACTCTTGAGTTTTTTCCTTGGTTCTCCACCAGATTAAACTGTAACCGTTATGTACACATGCGCGAAAGCAAACAAACAAACACGGCCTGTTTGTCTTTAAAAGATAACGACAAAGACGCGCGAGCTGTACATATCGATCCCTAACCACGAAAATAACGTAAGCGACAACATTTTCAAATTTCGTTTTTTTAATAAATGACTTTATTGACAACACTGGCATCATCTCCTTAAATGTCATGGTTACATATGGTACCGTTACTATTTTATAACGAGAACAATTTTATCGTAAGCGACAAAATTTATGTGAAATAAAATAACAAAACTCTCCCCTGTAAAATTTGATTTTTGGCGCTTACGTTATTTTCGCTGTAAGGGGTCGATATGTAGTTAACAAAAATTACAAATAATTACTACAGCATATGTTAAGGCCTAAATGACAAAGAACACACAAAATAAGTCCCCAAAAAAATTATGAAATAATTCCCAAATTTTTGAGGTCTTATTTCATATGAAATGAACCCCCCAATTTTAAAAAGAAATGAATCCCCAAAGAAATGAAATTACTCCCCATATCAAAATTAAATAAATCCCCAAAAATTGAGGAGTTATTTCATTTGAAATAAATCCCCAATTCCTAAAATGAAATAAATCCCCAAAAATGTTCAGAACATCCAATCAATTCAAAATATAGATTTTTTTGACGATTTTGTAATAAATTGGAAAATGAAATAAGCCCCCAAAATATTTTAAGAGACTTATTTCATTTTAGATTTTTGAGAACTTATTTCATATGAAATAACTCCCCAATATAAAAAATAAATAAGTTCACAAAAATATGAAATAAATCCCCAAAAAACGTTGTTGTTGCCTCTCATATATTTTTTGGGGAGTTATTTCATTTCCGTTTTGGGGACTTATTTCGTGGGGAGTTATATCATGCCCCCATTTTAAACTAGTTTCGATCTTCATTATTGCATTACTGCAAAAGTATTATTTTTAATTTTATTTAAATATAAAACATTTTTATAAATTTAAAAAAAAAAATTAATGTGCTGTTTTCACAACAAGTGATTTATTCAATATGTAGTAAAATTTATATGAAAAGCACTCAGTTTTTTGAGTGCTCAATCACTTGTGTTGTGAAAACAGCACATAAATATGGACGGAATTATGGTTATAGACACCACTACATACATAAGTAAATCCCAAGCATATTAAAATTGGAAAAAGTTTCGTGTTCAAAGAAGGGACCGCTCCAACTTAGCCTTGGAAATGAAGCAACATTTCCTGCATGTTGTTTATCAGTCACAGACAACTTTTTCCAATAAATCTGGCCGTATGGCGTAAATGGTGACTTGAATATTAGCTTTCAATGCTTAAAGAGTTGCTGGTTTGTCGACATAAACTAAAGACTAATCATAGCTTCATAAAAAGCAATACAGAGGCGTTAAATCGTACGAACGAGTGGGACAGTGGCTCCATAGCGCACCAAACAGATGATTTTAATGAATGCAATAGTGATTCGTTAACGGCTTAAGGATTGCCTTCGCTACAAAAACGCCAATTTGGCGTTTAATCAGAAATGTGCTTCGTTAAATGGATAAAGTGCTCTATGAACTTCGCAAACAGATTTTTTTAAAGTAAATTTCCACTAACAAGAGCGGTAAGAGGAACGGAGTGCCCCGGTAGGCTAGCTGTTAGTGAGCTAGTCTATCAGCGCCGGGGTTGCGGGTTCGATTCCAGATACTTCTGCAGACAAGCTTCGCGGTATTAGCTAAGGAAATTAAAAAAAAAACGTGTCACGAACGGTAGTGTTAACTTTCTCGTGACACCCACATAATAAAAATGAAAAATTTAGATAAAACCGCTTGATTGACCTAAAAATACCTTAATTTCCATTATTAAGTACCAATAGCGGTCAACTTCACTATTAAACTCGCTGCCAAAATCATATTTTCCAATTGCGAAGCGTTGACGTCGCTCTATTTTAGTATCTACGTACAATTTGTATGGGCATGAGAATTTTTGACAGCTAGAAAACATTTTCCTCTCTCATTTAAGGTAGAAGTACATACCACGCGTTAGTGCGCGTTAGACTTCTGCTGACAATAAAATAAAATATTTAACAAATTTGCGAATCGTGAAAGAAAAACTTATTGAAGAGCTTCAAAAACATACAATATTTATATAAAAAGAATAAATTCAATAAAATAAAAAAATCTTAATATACTTTCGAATCCGTTTTCAATGCAAAAATAAGTAAACAAATAAAAAACAGCTGACAGGAACGGCTTTTGTAACGCGCGTTGTGTAACTTGCAATTTTTCATGCATTTTTAAACGCACGACAAACGTCGACGAATTAACGCGTGTTATGTACTTCTACCTTTAGGTCAACACTCCCAAATGAGTCTATCTTTTGTTAATGTACCTTGGACTGTTTGCGTTTAAAATTGTTTAAAAATGTTTTTTTTTAATTTAATGCTTTTGCTCCAAAAAAGACACAAAAATATAAAGCATGTTTTAAGGCTGTCTGAAAAATATATATTAAGTACTTTTTCTTACTTTTATTACAAAATATTTTCCGTCATGATTTCCTAGATAATGTTATGTGCAAACAGTGTGACCGTATTAGCTTTTTCCGAGCTAAATTTAGCTTTATTTTTTCATGTTTAGCTTGAGATATTTCATTTAGCTTTTTTCAATGATGCACTAAGCTTTTTTCTAGTTATTTTTTAATTTCAATTTCGTGATGATTTATATTTCAAAATAATTAAAACAGTTTATCCGAATAAATTTATGTGTGATACATATATATATATATATATATATACTTACTTAAACACTATTTAATCTATTAAAAATATCGAAATAATTTAAAGTTACTACAAGAAGCTATAAAACAAATTTGGCTCTACATTTTGGTTTTAATATTCCTGATTTAGCTATTTTTAGCTCTATTTCAAACAAGATTTAGCTTTATATTTTTTAAAAATCTGGTCACACTGTGCACAAATTTTATTAAAACATACGCATTAAAGTGTGTAAATTAATTTGCATAAATAACAATGGCATTATTTGTTAAACAAATACAAAAAACTAAAAATAATGTTGTTGTTATTTCGTTGCTTTTTTCTAGCACAACACATGTGAAGTATTGCTGCGATACTATCGATATTTTCTACTATCGATATTAATCGATAGTTCAGATTTCACTATCGAAATAACTATCGACTGAATGTTTGTATTTGAGCAGGAAAAACTTAACTAGTTTTTTATCAGGCTACAGTTCGTTGTTTTTATCACTTTATTTTACGTATGAGACGTATGTATGTATGTATGTTCGTACGTTATTTTAGATGACAGTTTTTAAAAATTGTTCTGCTGAAAAGCACCTTTCTGAAGGAACCGAAGTAGTACGGACTATAAGATATTTTATTACAACTTTAGATAATGTTCTAAATTAGTTCTCTAATGGTCGGTCATTGTTTTATTCTACACTCGCAATTGCAATTGCATTTGTATTTGCAATTTTTTTTTACAACATTACAAAAATATTTGATATTTCAGTCCCTATATAAATTTTGACGTAAAGTCCTTTAATTAGCAGTAAAAATGCACATCAAAGCAATCCATACCACCTGATATTCTTGTTGTTTGTATTCATTGCTGTAATTCAGCGCGAATTAATAAAAGCAAGTAAAAAACTGTATGCGTATAGCGTATGCTGTTACATGTCTTCAAAGCTGTATTTTAAATAATAATAATTTCGATATCGATGTTTTTCCTATCGATATTTTTGATATCTTAAGACTATCGATAATAACGATAGTACTATCGATAGTTTCCCTGCATTAATGTGAAGTACTAAATTAAGTAGTTAATTTTTGTTGTTGTTGTCTTTTTTATATTCATTCATTTAAAATGAATTACAAAAAATATTCAATAAGCAGACTTATTACAGACATTTTGAAGTTAATTATTTAAACATTATTTTTATAACTAAAAAGTAATTACAAGCAATTGTTGGAAAACAAGGCAAACTTACCTCAACACCAAAACTAATATAGCCCGTCAACGCCGTCCCATGATTATTAAGGACTTCATGCATTGATCTTAACGTCGAACCTAAATAAACATTAATAAGTTGAGCTGGTAAAAGACCCAGAAATGTAGCAGTATGATAAACTTTTGAGTTAATTGAACTGACCTGCAAAGAGGGAAATTAAAAAGAAGGAAGAGAATGAATATAAATCATAAAAGGGCTGGAAAAGCTTAACAATTTGATTATACCTATGTATGTCTAATTAACTTTACTGTTGTATTAACTAAAATATAAATGTGTATAACTTAACGTTTAACGGCCAATTGCACCAAGTTCAGTTAAAACTGACTATTATAAGCAACAAATAAAACAACTAATAATTTATACTAACTATTACTTTAACTTCCAGGTAACGATATGTTTTTGACAGTTATAACTGATAGTTTGTTATAACTGAACTTGGTGAAATTGGCCGTAAGTAAGTAATTGTTAGTTGGGTTTTTGTTTGTGTGTTTAGGAGTATTTCAAATAAATAAAAAAGAACTAACGACAGGAAAACGACTTATTACCACTGTCTGTATAAAGTTAATAAACATTTCCTAGAGCTGATTAGTATTCTTAACGTGTAAAAACAACATCAGAAAGAATTTATTGTCAAATCTTAGGGATAAGCCGAATATTTTCAAGCGCTTCTTTTTTTTTTAGAACTAGCAAAATAATAAGAAAATATTAAGACAGATGGAAAAATAAGTTTTTCTTATGGTGTTTTCTTACGGGGATTTACGACGTAAGCTCTACTTGCAAGTAATTACTTGCATATGCAAACGTAGGGTATATACATCTAAGCTAAAACTATACTTAAATTTTACCAACAACGAATTATCTTTTATACCTAACCGTTACTGGCAGCAAAACATTACACAGTTAATAAAGTATTTTATGTATATCCATAGTACGAGGGCGGCTCAAATAGCCCGTGACTTTTCTTAATTTTTTTTTTACGTAGTCTTCTTTGAGCTCTATCTAGACAAAGTATTTTTACAATTTGGTCAGAGAGTAAGATTTGTCAAATTATCAAAATATATAAATAAAAAAATGAAGTTCAAACGTAGCAGGTTTGTAAGGAACATATGTAAACGTTTCGTTTTCCATGTCGGTTTAAACTTTAAAGCAATATATTTTTGACACAAAAAAAGCTTTATTCAACGCATATCAAAACTGGTGATTTTAATGATCAGCGTTACACACTGAATTTTGTTGTTGTCACAGTTGTTCTTTATTATTCTCCCTTACAAACCTGCTTCGTATTAAAGGAATACCGTGGCTCTTCAAATGTTGTATTTATACCATTCAACTCATGCGGAAAGTGTGTATATAAGTTTGCCATTTCGTTTGTTATTACTAGGGATGAGATTTTCATGCACTAAAATATCGAAAATATACGTTTGTATCTTAAAAAAAATACAATTTTTCAGGAGAAAAAAAAACGTTTCATCTTTGTATACTTCATTGTTTGGGTTAAAGTTAAAATGGAATTATTAAAGAATTGATTACATCTATGTATGTATATTGTATTGAAATAATAAGTTGTTGCAGTATTAGAACACAAAAATAGCAGTCGTTTGATATGAAAAAGTCAAAACCGTATTTTTTAAGTTACGAGGTTGAGGAAGTAAGGCATCGATATGCACTAAAAAATCCAAAATTTCCATAAAAAATCGTATTGTTGGTGTTTTGTTTTGGCTTTGATATTGTTACAAGTAAGACTTTGAGTGTTTATAATTCTTATTCGCTTTAGGGTTTTATTTGTATAATATTTTTGGCCTTTCTAAAATCTTTGGAAAAGGTTTCCTGATGAGCTGGCCTAAGAAACCAGTGAAATGCGCATAGAAGCTAGCTTTCCCTCAACAATAAATTTCAGTGTATTTATCAAATATGAAAAACTGGGAATTTAGCACGTCATACAAAAATCGTATTAATAATAAATTTTGTATTCCCGAAAATAACTTTGATAAATCGTTTTTATTTTTACTAAAAACGAAAATACAAAAAATTCAGTCTATTGCTATTCAAATATCTTAAAAAAAAACTTAAATAATTAATTTAAATTTTTGTTTGTTTGAATAAATAAGTACTGTTTTGAGGTTTTTGCATATAATTTTGAAGCATCTAGCCATGCCACCATCTTGTTACTACTGGCTGCGGTGGAAGGGATAAATTTCATTAATAATTGCAATAGTATCGAATTGGTTTCTAATTTCCTTTGCAGCGCGGTACAACCCATGTGACAAGAAAGTAACTTGCAACAGTTTTGGATAAAATATTTTAAGCCCATTGGAAGCCTTGACGATGTTAGGTGCTGCATCGTTTTAAAATAGAAGTTTCTTTTGTCGAAATCTTGAAAATCTTGTATTTAAAGCAAAGCTCCAAAAGAATTTGTTTTTAATTTAAACACATTTTTTTGAAGTTTTATTTTGTGTATTTAAATTTTTTTTTAAAACCTTTTTTATAATACGTGCGTTCGTTTATTTTTCCAGTAAAACCCCAGTAAAATCCAGTAGGTGATTAATATGAAAATTTTACAAATTTATGCGAACGCATTTCAGTAAAATCCAGTAAAAATGTGTACAAATTTGGGGGTAAACGAACGCAGCTAATATGGAAATTAAAAAAATCATTCAAAAATGTCAACATATGTATACAAAAATATGGTATTGAAAACCTAAATATGCAAAAATATGAATTTTCACCGAAATATGCAAAAACAAATCGATGCCATTTTAACGCAAATTAATTGATTCGGAAAGATAATTGGTCGACATCTTTCTAAGACTATCGACAAAAAAAAATGCATTTGCATGGAAATCAAATCCCTAGTGATTATAACAATCTTAGATCCTATAAAGTATATACATACATATGTATGTGCATTCCGGATCCTTATAAGGGGCAAAGTTGATTAAACGATGACCTTCTGTCTGTTGAAATAGGGTTTCTAAAGTCCCCAGAAATTATATGTCACGTATGCTCCGTTTAATTTTGCTATTCAAATTCAGCTTGATCGATCCACAAATGTCTGAGATATGAGCAAAAATAGCGACAGCCTCTAATTTTACCTATACAATCCTTGTTGTTATTTTTGTGTGTATGCCTATAGAACGCCAATATCCAAGGTTTCCAAATAAGGTAAAAATACAAAACATCCGACAAAATATGGGCGGGATTATAGAGGTAGACGTGACACAAAATATATTTATTTATATCTAAATAACGGTATGGTAGCACCCTTTTTAATAAAATTTATTAAGAATTTGTTCACTCTCCTTACCCGCTGTCTTATTGCATAGCGCTTACTTTTTAAAACGTACCATAAGTGCTTCGCGTAATAAGAACATTTTTACTGAGTTGGTATTTGTTTGCGAGATGATTTCATCGTTGGAGGGAAATATCTTTTCGCAGAGCCATTTCTTTTAGTTTTTAAATAAGAAATAGTCACTCGGGGCTTTGTTCGTAGAATAGGGCAGATGTGGGAGCGATGCATAGCCTAATTCAAAGATTTGCAATAGAATGCTTAATGAGAACTCGAAATTTACTTTTTTACATGTTCTTCTTCAATTAATCATAAATGATGCAGCTTATTAAAATTTGGTAGGAGTCAAGCGAGATATGGCTGTTGACAGGAACAGTGTTGCATATTCAGCTTAGAGGCAATTTGCATATGCTCGTTTGAGCTCTGTAGTAAAATAAAAATTTGTTTAAATGGGGACATCCCCTGTAAAAGTAATGAGTAATTATAGTTAAAAGATAAGTTAGTGTTTAACGAAATTTCTCATTACAAATTACGTCTGTCCAAGTTTGTGCTTAAATACGGTGATAGGATTTATGAAGCCTAGAATGGTTTTTCCTTTTTTTGGTTTTTTAATGTATTAAAAATATTTGTGTAAAGTTTCAATTTTACACCTTCCTAAAACCAACAGAAAGAGTCAATTAAGCTCAATCAAGTACCTATTAATGGTAAAAACGTTTTATTGAAAATTAGTTCAAAAGTACTCCATCTACAAGTTTGGGTGTTTAATTTGTAAATATTTATTAAATTTATTACACATGTATTTTCATTTACATATATTTTTTTTTTAATAATTGCCGCACAATTCTGTTGACTTTTGAGTTCGTATTTATGGTTTCAATTTAAAATTGCAATTCATGACCACAATAACCTCATATTTTTATATAGTTTATGTAAAAAATTTATACGCGTATGACATATTAAATTATTCTTTACTTTAAGAGTACAGACCCAATAAAAAATTTCATCATTTTGCGAAGCACTAATGGTACATTTAAAAAAACAAGCGCACAATGATGCGCTACGCAATAAGACGTACAGAAATGCAGTAAAGTAAGTGAAACAACTTTTATTAAAAAAAATAAAATTTCAAGTGCCACGGCATTCCCTTACTACGAAGCAGGTTTGTAAGGGAGAATACTAAAAAATATCTGTATCGAAACATTCAGTGTGTAAAGCTGATCGTTACATCCAACAAGTTTTTTATGCACTGAATAATGCGCTTTATGTGTCAAAAATGTATTGCTTCAAAGTGGGAACTCGCCATATAAAATTCATGTGTTCCGTTAGCGCAATGGTAAGCGAAACTTTTATTTTTCTCCCTAACAAACCTGCTTCGTTGGAAGCGCCATTTTTTATTGGGGAGGTATCCAAACATGCTTCAATTAAGTGGAATATGTACTATAAACTATAAAAAAAATTCTGCAAAAATGCTCTTTTGACTGAAATATGCAAAACAAAAAGGCTGCAATGGTTAAATATGCAAAACTATGCATATTTGGATCAGTATTTTCTGTCTTCATTGGTTACAGAATAAAAAAAGAGACCATTCGTATTTACCTTTTCCCTGGTAATTACCAAATAAATATTTTAGGCTTTTATTTTATGATCGTATCTGTAAAAAACACTTTTTTGGAAGAGAACACTTGTGCGTGGTCTAGTAGGTGCATATAAAAATTTGACGATTTGTCCAATTTTCTATATAAAAAAAGTTTACATATTTTTGTTCATAGGTTGAGTTCCAAAACATCAAAACACATTGCAGTGATGCGGTTTTAATACTTTTTCGATACAAAGTAACGTGCTTTTTTGTTTACATTGTAAAAAAATTTCAACAAAGCATCAACAAAATTATTGATGCACAGTTTTAATGCATTTACCCAAAACTACAATAGTATTGAATTTTCTAAACCCCTGCAAATTATATTAGACCACCTGATCCATTTTGATCAAATGGACTACTCCTTGGACTGGTCCAATGTAATGTAAGCATGGACCATGTCATTGTTGAAAAGTGTTTGTAGTGAGACGACATGTCTTCGTTTTTCAACGACATGTTTTCGTTTTTAAACGACTTCCAAACAAATCCACTTAAGTATACCATGGAGTAGTTTTAAGACTACTCCTTTGTAATCCAAAGCTGGGTTATATGGCCCTCGTAATGTTAAATAGACCATGTTTTTCAAAACGTTTGGGTGTCTTTTGGACTAGTCCTAAATTTTCACAGTGCAGTGTACCCTATTTGGGACCCTTGGGCAATCATGGACCCGCTAAAACAAAAGGATGTTATAAGATTAAGATTCACATAAATATTCTTCACATAGATAGTTTCATCTTTATGAGATTTATTTGCCATTAATGTATACTAAAAGGTAGATCTAGCTAAGACAATACTTTAAGCTGTAAAAAACATCAGCACAAACGCATAATACCTCCACTACTGTGGGTATAAAAAATCAAGGAAACAAAATATGTAGCAGAGCTGTAAAAAACTGCAATCAATTATCGTTGACATCAAAATGATTTCAACTAAACTGATTTCAAAATGAAATCTTGTCAAAATAACAATATTTTGTAATTGCAATCATTTTTAAATGATTCCTTATAGAAATCATTAAATACATTTAATTTAATTACAATCACATTTTTATTAAAACCATGCAATTTTGGTCACTTCGTCTAAAATGACAACTATAGTGAAAGTGCAATAAAATAATATACACTTGGAATCAAGCGATTGCAAACCAAAATTTACATTAACAAGGTTTCTTTCAAATGTGCTAAATTCCCATTTCATACTATTGAGAAACTGAAATTAATTGTTGAAGGGATAAGCTATTCCTATGCGCATTTCACTGGTTGCTTAGGCCAGATCGTCAGGAAACTTCATCCAAAGATTTTAGAAAAGCTAAAGATATTATACAAATAAAACTGTACAGCGAATAAGAATTATAAACCTCAGTTTTACTTGTAACAATATCAAAGCTAAAACAAAAACAACAACAATAAACAGTGAGTTTAGCTTTTCTTACATTGTTTATAGACTCCGCTTTATTTCTAGAAAAAGAAGTTTCATTTGAAGTAAACGAGCATTTTTATTCTGATTAAATTTTGATTGCAATTAAAGTATTGCAATCAAATCGAATGCAAAAAATTAGTATAAGAATTGATTTAACTTTTTTATAATGTTGATTTCATGATTTTAAATTGATATCATAAAATCAGTTTTCTAATTTTGGATGCAATCAAAAATATTAGCACTCATTAATGAGAATTAAATCGATTGCAATATTTTACAACTCTGCTATTTATATACAATGTAAATAAAAAGAAAAAGTAAAAATTTTAAATCAATATGCTTGATGGTCGAACAAATAAAAATTTGAAGACAAAATTATAAAAACATCTTGTCCTAATATTGATACTACTTAAGGCTACTTTACAATATTGTACTTTGTATTAATGCATGACAAAAACTCAAGTAATATTAGGTTAAATTTTGTATTTTGTTTATAATTAAATATCAATATTTGACAAACTTAAAAAATGCTCCTAGTTTGAACTAACGTTTTTAATGATTTATTTTATAATTAATGAGTAGACAATTATTTAAGGATTTTATTGCCATCAAAATTAAAAAAGGCAGTAAGTGGATATTACCGCCTTCTTCCTTAGGACGCAGTGCAGTGTATGTACAATGTACATTGTACAATAAAAATTCTATATACATATGTATGTATGTAAGTATATAGAAAATACAACAAAGTTAATGCAATAATTAACAAGTTTGAAAAAAATGTATAAAATAATGATACCTACAAGTTAAACAAGTTTTTTCTTTTTTTGTTTAGTTGTTATTTGCGTTAGTATGATTAAATAATAAATACTAATTAATCTTTAAAAGCGTTAAATTGTACAACAAAAGTCTTAACATTAAAGTAGGTTATTTTGTACTGGAAAACAGAGAACACGACGTTTATTGGTAATATTTGGTAAAACTTTGTTAGTCATAAACATTTCACACATTGATCTTTTTTGAAAATAATTGAAAATATGTAGTTGGACACAGAAAAAACCCAGGCAAAATGCACTTAATTCTGTTTTTACGCAATATATATTTTCCAGACAAATCTTTCAAAATGAGTGAATCGTGCTAGCAAAAACTCAAAATAAAAGAAATTTTGCTGGGTCAACATGGGCGAATCCAATCTCAACGTTTAAATATTATGATGGCTCTCTTTATGTAATTTATTTACGTAGAAAACTGCCAAAAGAAATTTGAAGTAAAATATTTGCAAAACGCAAAAAGAACTTGGACTGTCGTCATTCGGAGTAACTATATTAATAATTTTTGACGATTTAAAACTCTTTTTAAAGAATAGATAAAAAAAAACAAAGTTATATAAAAATAACGTATAAACTATAATATAAAATGATGAATTTGTGATCAAACTGCCTTTGAATTAAAAATTGAAATTAGATTTCTAAGAGCGGACAATATTTTTTTTAACTTATTAAGGGCTACAAAATATTAAAAATAAGCTTCAAATTTTAAAACAGATTTAATTTTTAATGTTTTTTTTTAATTTTATTATATCTGTGACATTTTCACAAAACATCTTAAGTCGAGATAAGATAAAAAAACAGTTTTGAAATAAAAATCGGTGAAAAAATCTTTTTTTATCAAATAATAAAATAAGCAAAAAAAAAAAGAAATATTTCGTTTATTATACAAAATTTTAAAAACGTTAATAAAAATGTTTTTTAAATGAAAAATCGTATGATTAACAAAATTTTTTTTAACTTTTTAAATTTGACTTAAAATGTTTTGTCAAAATGCCACAGATATGTACACTAGGGTGGGTCAAAAAAATATTTTTTCTCTTATCGACTTCTAATAGCGTAAATATGTTATATTTTTGTCTGAATTAGATCCCTGTAAAATATTATTAATTTATTTTTAGTGTAAGAGCCCGCGCTTTGACCTTCAATTTTGTTAAATTTTTAATATAGCAACAATAGTATTGTATTGCAGAAAATCATATTACTGTATTTTAACGACTTTTAGGTTCGTGAAAATAGTGTCAGAAGCATTCATGACTCTTTGCGCTAAAAAAGTCAATCGATGGTTTAATCAGTGTTCCCACCAGCAAAATTCAAAATTACACTTGAGATGAAACAAAATTACCCAATTTCAATAAAATTACACCTGATATAAAATTTCAAAGAAGCAAAAACACAACAAACTCATTGAAAGAATATCAATATAAGTCAAACTGTTAAGATTCTTATTGTAATTTAAAATAACATTAAAAACTTAAAATTAATTAAAAGAACTTAAGATACTCCTGAAATAATGAGTTTAACTTCTACATTCGGTTGAGTATATCTAGGGAATGTTCAAAATGCTCATAGTCATTCCTTTACAATGGGTGTTTTTTAACCTCGATAGAGCATACGAAAGGTTAGCTGTGAAACGAACTGTCATACTGCTTTCTCTTCTGGCTCAGGCACATCATAATGAATAGATTCATGCTTGAACAACGCCACCAAATTATCGAAATTTACTTTGAAAATCAGCCATCGATTTTCGCAACTTATAGGCGACTTTATTATAAAGCTGACGCGAACTATTTTTTTCACAAATGAAGGCGATGTGTTGATTTAGAAAAAACGAATTGTCAATTAGATTTCATGGACGTGCGATGTGACACCTCTTGATTGTTTTCCGTAGGCCTGTGAAGTCACTGGTTTATGCTGATAAACCAGCAACAATTGACGTCTTGTTAATTTTATTCGTGACATGCAGCCAGCTATGCTCGAAAAAGAGGAACAAATTTGGACGTCTGCAATGCGTTTTACCAAGAACAGGTGCACGGGGCCCATTTGTTCGAAATTGAATGGTAAATCCGTATATCAATCTGCGATTAAAATAAATTTTTTTTGTTGTCTACCATTTTATGTTTCATGGTCTTAAAAAATACCCTTTATACCTTATTTAGTAAACTAAATGACTGCAGAGTTTTGTACAACTGACCCTTTCGTAATTTAGTTTTGCAACTGTAAAGGGGGTTAAATATTCTTCAAAATAAACATTTAAAAGTTGCAAAATAAAGTTAACATTAATTATATGTTGGAATATTGGAAACATAATTAGTTTTCAATAACTTTCAGGGTCTAAATCACTATGATTCATTCATCCATCTTGCGACAATCATTACCGAACTTCTAAATATATATATTTAATGATTGAAGTATTTTCTTGAAAATAAACCGCAACTTTGGTATTAGAAGACTGCGTTTTTTTAGCAACAATATTGAAAAATAAATAAATGTCATCACTGAAATCGAATATTGATTTTTTTAGGTATCTGAAGTAGGAATTTCAAATAACACCTACGAGAAATTACCCACGCTCTACCCAGGACAGTAAAAATTATACCAAATTCGGGTAATTACCCACAAAGTGGCAACACTGGGTTTAATAAAGACGAAACTTGAATCAAGACGAGAGATGCCCGCATTTGACAGTAAACAAGATTTTGTGACCAAAAAGGATTTTATTGTTTTATGTTGTATAAGAACCAAATTTTTATTTTTTTAAGTTTAATTCAAAATATTTTTAATTTTAATTAATAATAATTGATAGTAAAAAAAACTATTAAAATTTAAAAAATGGACTTTTTTCAAATATTCTTAATTCTTAGGAGCTCATGCGCGGGCTCAAGATGAGACTTTTTTGAATTTTTTTTTTGCAATTTTTATTTGTTTTAACGTAATACAAAAAAAATATTGCTATTAGAATATGATTCGAGAACTTTTATTTTTTCTCATACATCAGTGACCCACCCTAATGTACGCATGTATAAATTGTCCCATTTTTGTTTTTATTTACACAACTGTTCATTTAAAACCCACAAAATAAAGAAAATATATAAATAAACAAAAGTTTTATTGACATTTATTTAGCTTAAATCTTTAAATAAACAAAGTATCTTAGTAGAAAACAAGAAATTCATATATGGCATAGTAAACAATTCGCCAATAAAACAAATTTAAGCAAAAGTTGAACAAAATTAAAGAAAATATAACTTGAGAAATATGCTAATAAACTTTTATTCATCACTATTATAAAAAAGATTAAAACACTTTAAAAAAAAATGAAATTGATATTGCGATTTAAATAATTGAAATTATATCGATCATTTGCTACAAGACCGGCATAAGT
This sequence comes from Pollenia labialis, assembly GCA_949318255.1. Taxonomy (NCBI): domain Eukaryota; kingdom Metazoa; phylum Arthropoda; class Insecta; order Diptera; family Polleniidae; genus Pollenia; species Pollenia labialis. The sequence continues at coordinate 14,679,801 of OX439140.1, forward strand.
AAAAAAAAACATTTCGAGATAAACTCGTTTAAAGTTTTTGATTTGCTCTAACCACTTAGAAAAAATAACGATACATTCTCTTCAAATGGGAAAAGTATAAAAGATATAAAGATGAATTTTATACACAATATAAAGAAAAACATAGCAAACAATTCTGCATCACTAACTCCAAAATTGTATTTTTTGATTTATGCCGGTCTTGCAGCAAATGAGCGATATTTAACAAAATTACGATAGATTTGATTTAGGCTATGTTCACTTTACGCTTCCTGTTTTGTATTTATCATCAGGTTGTCACATGGAAATTGTTAAATTGAGACATAATTTTGTTTTTAATTTAAGAGTTTATGTGCCATATTTAAATGGTTATTTTAATACCAACTTTACAAAACGTTGTAAAGTGATTAATATTGGCCCAATCGTTAAAATGTTAAATAAAATGTTCAAAAGTTTGAAGGAAAATCAGAATAAGTTACAATCTTACGTGAAAAAAGAACTTGATCATGCATTGATGATCCAGGTCGATGTCAAACATCGTTGGGATTCATTAAAAACTATGATTTCAAAATTTTTAAAGCTGAAATGATGTGTTACTAATGGCTTAATATACATCCATTTAGTAACATTTTTCATATTGGTCTTGGTGCAAAATCTTTCTAACCCATTAATGCTCTAACACTCTTGGATTCAGAGGTAAAATTAAAATATGAAAGAATTGCAGAAAGTTGAAATGTTGTACTAAATACATTTATATGTAATGTACTATATTTGCATTCCTATCACCAGGATATATTTTAAATATTCCACTAAATACCACAGATTACTAAACAGATGTTAGTAATCTGTGCTAAATACAAAGTAAACTAAAATATGACAGAGGAGATGTACAGCAGACTTTTGCTTAATGCTGGGTACAGACAGTGCTCTCTACATCAATGCAATTTCAAAACGTTTTGATGTTGATGAAATCTCGAATGAATTGCATAGTGTGTACCCACCATTAGAACCAACAATCACGACACTGACGGCAGCTCGGATTCTGATTTAGAATATTTCGAAAATGATGGCCAACATTAAGAAGAGCAGCTCAATAGTACTCTTAATGAAATACAAAATCCACAAAAAAAATTATATATTTCAAATTACAGAGATTTGTGGAATGATTTTGATTATTTGGATACATTTTTAAAGAGATTAGCAAAACTAAATGTCTTATACCAAGCACTTTTAACCAGTGTTGGAAAATAAACAGAACATTATTAAGCGGTAGGCTCACACAATCAGGAACGATATATACTTTTTTAGTGATTGTTAAGACGAACACAACCCTTAATACCGTTCGTAACTATTTTCAAGAAAGAGCCGAACATTATATAGTATTCTGTGCTTTGTTAAAAAACAGAACAATTGTAGTGATAATATAGACAAACATTATGCTGGGTACAGACAGTGCAATCTACATGCAATCTGTTTAAATGCAACCTCAAAATATCAAAGCGTTTTGATTTTGATGAAATCTGGAATGAATGAAAATGAATTTAATTTGCTAGATTGCGTAAATGCATTGCATTGTGTGTACCCACCATAACCAGTATAATGTTTCTTTTCTTTTACATGGGCCAATTTTTTGTCTTAATAAACGTCATATAAAACGATGCTGACATTAATTTAAGAGTTTTTTTATATTGACTTTGACGTTTGGTATGGCAAAAAATTGTCAGGTGAAGACCCCATGTTACTTTGATTAAGAAATTAACAAGCAAAAAGTTTTAGCAACGACCACAGCACGAATGGCTTGTGTGCGTATTGTGAATATGTTTTGTTTGTGTAAAATTATTTTGCTGGCTTTTTGGTGTTTTTTTTCGTATGTGTATTTTGGTTTTGTAAAAAATGTTTGGTTTTTTACTAGTCAAAAGGGCGCTACTAAACAGAAACGAACGAACAATAATGAGCTGAAACGAACACAATGAATTTAAAAAAAACCCCAATGGAATTAAATTTTCTCATCTTTTTTTTAAGTTGGATAAGAACACTATTACTTTTGTGTTTGAAAGATGACAAGCAAAAACCGTTATTTTTTTAATGATTTTCTACACAAACACTATTAGCGTTTGTGTTTTCCACAAATCTACCGAACCGAGCACTAAGTGTTTATTTTCGAACACTGCTTTTAACAGTTAATAATAATGAAATTTGTTCATCAGTTTCTACACTTGACACTACGTAAACATGTAAAACAATGGGGATCTTAATTAAAAAAATATTCGGAAGCGGGATTTTCTTAAACCCGAAAACGCCGGGATTTGGGGAACGGGATTTCCCATTTGTCATCCCTATGCAGCAGGCAGACATTATGAAGAATATCAACCCAATCAAATAAGACTACCAAACGGTCCAGACATTAAAAAACTAAAATGAAAATGCTAAATTAAATATTTTTTGTATAATTAGTATCTTTATGTATGTATCTACTGGATACATAAATTCATATATAAAATATAAACTAAAAGAATAGAAATGAAATACAAATAAATTCCATTTAGTATGGCTGTTTACGAGATTTGTTATTTGGTTTGTTGTTGGTGTTGTCAAATATCATTGAAATTTTGTTTTTTTTTTATTATTTTTGTTAAAACCACACAATAATATTTTTATTTAAATAAAATATTAGCATAAATTTCAATATTTTTTTTACATTAGTTTAAAATAATTTTTAAACTTACCCCAAATATTGCATTTTGTATGCCAAATGGAATGGGCGTTAAACGAGTAAATAATACAACACGAAATGCTCTCGGTCCAGATATAACACGCAATATTGCGCGTCCAGTCTCATTTTTAATTAATCTGTAAAATACAAGCAAAAAAGAAATGCAATTAACGATACAATTAATAATAAAAAAAAAACAACAAATCAATTGAAAAAAGAAAACATTTTATTCAAATTTATTCAATTGTTTTATATGTAGGCGTGTTATTCGGATCGCTTAAGGAGAAAAAGGGGTTCGATCTCTTGTGTCATTAAGTAAGCGAATGGGATTTTTTTTAGATATTTTCAAAATAAACAAGTAATTCATAAATTTCTTCTTAAAAACTGCATGGTTTATATAAAATGTTTAATTGAAGGCATTTTTTCTATTTAAGAGTTTTGTGTAGAATTAAAAAAAAAAGTTTAGTTTTGGTTATTCTATTAGAAGTAATTAAAATTAAGAAACACATCAATTAATCAAAAATAAATTTTTTTTTTAAAAAATAGTTTGAGTTTCAAAGAAAAGATACAGGATGGTATCAAAATCCCAAATTTTTTTTAAATCCCAAATATAAAAATCCTGAAATGTCAAAATCCCGAATTTTTAAATCCTAAATTTAAAAAATTCCGATATCAAATCGCGAGTTTAGAAGCTTTAGTTAGCAAGCCCGGTGTTTGTAATATCATTGAGGAGAAAATCATTGCGCCCGGTCGAAGGCCTTCTATGCAAAGAAACTAATGATTCGTGATTTTAAAATTCGGGAATTTAAGTTTCAGGCATATAACCCCAACCCAAAAGATACTTTTTATTTACAGAAGTATTTTTTTGATTTTAAAAGTACTTTTGCATTTAACGTTTTCCTTTCTAACAGCTCAACCTAAATAAGATTGACTGGCTATTTTCATTTAAAAATTTTTCATTTTCATACAGTTTATATCAGCGCAAATTCACTTTACAGGTGAACTTATTTTCCCTCAGTTTAAAAGAAATGTCATAAGTTGCTTTGTTTTTTATCTATTGATTTTTATCTGTTATTTTCGGCATAAAAAATGATGCAAAGAGAAATGCAAATAGGGCAGCTTCAAGGCGAATTGACTAGAAGGTAGGGTCGAGTTAACATATGGTGTTTTTTTCGGTGGTCGACTTGTCAAAGTTTATATACAAACTAGTTTTTTACGTAAACAAACCTATTTTTTTTACTAGCAATATTTTTGACAACCCGACCACACAACCAGTGTTGCTGTAGAGTTGACCTCACCTTCTAGTCAATTTGCCTTGGGCAGCTTTTTAAGATTGTTATGTCAGGTTTTTTTTTATTAAAATGTATTGGCAATAGAATTTTTACATTAAAAAAACGCTAACCGCTCACTTAAGAAATATAAATATATACATTTTTTTAGATACATTTTTGTTCTGAAAGGTTTTTTTGTTAACAAAAAATAATTTTAAATATGACAAATAAGGCCTATATTTTAAGACAATGTGTTTGTCAGATGTTGAATGGCGCATCTGAATACATCTGACAGTTTCAATGATTACTAACTTTTGAAACCATTGTTTAAAACGAAGTTTACATTAATTTGTACTCCCAATAATTTCTTTAAATATGCCAATATGGTTTTTTTTTATTATTCGCCTATGTTTTAGTCTTATCAATTTGTTCTGAGGAGCCTTTACAAATCTATATCGTGTATTCTGTTGCCACTATTTTATAATTCTAGTTCAAATCTATTTTTGTTTCTTAATTATTATTAAACGTAGCCACTCTTTTTTGTAAATTCTTCAGCTGAAAAATTATGCTTTTTTAAAGTTATTGCGTTTAGGTCATTTAACTAATGATATGACATTTTTAAATAATTTTCTGTCAAATTAAGCGGAGTCCTCTTGGAACATTTAATAATTTATAATGAAAATGCTGGTAAGATTTTAAAAATAAAATTTTTAATGTCCATCCATTGCAATAGATAAAGATGATCCTTTATCAATAATTTGTATTGCGGTTATTTTATTAAATTGTTTATGGTTTCATAATCCAAATTTATGTATTTTATTAAATTTAATTTCCATTAAATTATTTTTTATGGAGTTTATGAAGAATGTTAAACGGCAAAGATTTCTGAACAGATAGTGTGGTTTTACTATCGAAACATGTCAAACCAACCTGCCCGTCAACACTGAAAAATTATCAATAAATTTTAATTCACTTGATGATTCTTTATTTTATATCCAGATCGTCTTTTGAAGTCGCCACTTATTTGCATTTAACAAAAAAGGTAAATCTAGACTTAACTAATTAATTTTGCTTAGTCACCGTCCAGACTTGCAATTTTTTAAAATTCTGTTTTCAAATTGCATAAGTGTGCAGAATATGAAATTAACGTTTTGCAGTTTTTGGATTTTTATTTGGCTTTCCTCTTCTCCTTTTTATAATTTATAGATACCAATTATCCTACAGCCAACTTAAAGTTAAAAAGTGTAAGAATAACAAAACAAAACAAAAGTGCAGAGTACATTAAACTGAATACTCCTACCCAATCTCACCAATAAACTCAACAATTGCTGCAGCAAAAATTGCAAGTCTGGACGATGACTGTTACGCCTCTTTTTAAAAACCCTTTAAAAAAGCTTTTATATCATCCATTTAACTATAACAATTGTTTTCAATCAGTAATTAAATTGGTTACGTATACAAAAGTTATTGAAAACATTTTTTTAAGGAAATAAATAAATGAAGAAACAATTTCATTGTACTAGTAAAGAAAATAAACTTAAATAAAATAATGAGTAAATAATGAGAAAACAAGAAAGTGTGCTATATTCGGCTAAGCCGAATCTTAATCACCATAATGCGATAAGAACAGAAGGTTATATATAAATATCGTTCTTTAGATATAGATAAATAATTCTATTATGAGCCATGCCTACTTGTACAAACCCGCCCCACTTTGTCGGATCTTGGGTATTGATAACCAAGATGCTTGTACCTAATTTTGAAACTTTGGCTGTTGCCGTTCTCCAGATATTAGGGTATTCATTCGGTTAACCGAGTAACGGTAAATACTACCCGATTAACTGATCGGGTTATTTAAAATTGGGTTTTTTGATTAACGATTAAACCGGTTAATTTCAGTCGATTATCCGATTAACCGATGTAACAAAATTTTGAATTTTTTGTAGTAGTAAACGATATTTTTTTTGTGTTTTTAATTATGGGTGAGTTCCAAAAAGTCTGTTGCAAAGAAACCCACTTTTTTAAATGCGTTCTACAATCCAATGTAGAATTTTACAATGTTATCTGTACCAAAGTTTACCAGTCAAGTTTTATTAAAACTAAAGAAAAGAATTGCTCAAATTCTAAAAATTTAATTTAATTTATTTTTCTAACACATTATTTTATAATATCTTTTTAAAATATTGAAGTACATAATTAATAATTTCGAGCCATAACCGCAGAAAAAGCTGAAGCAACAATAATAAAATTTTACAGGAGAAGGTTTTGTTTATTGTTTTTGCTATAAAATCGTAACAGTAGCTTGTATGACTACAAAATTATAGGAGATGATGCAAGTTTCGCCAGTTAATTAATTTATTAAAAACACGAAAATTATAAATTATGTCGCATGAGCTATTTCTGCGGTTATGGCTCGATATGTTCTTACAGTTTATTGTTAAATAAAAATATACATAATAAATATGTATTAATTACAAAATATGAATCAAAAATTGTTATGTTATTGTTTTTTTTAATAATAAACTCCAAAAAATAAATAATTTTTATATATTGAAATTACTTAATTTATAAAAAAAAACTTATTAGCCGGTTAACCGATCAAAAACAAAATTAACCGATTAATTACTCGAGCGATTAACCGATTAAAGCAGATATATGTACATTTAAAAAATAAACAACATCAACGTGATTATGGATAAACTTAGAGACAGTCGTAAAACTTAGGAAATCATAAGCAGAGTTCGGTATAAAGAGCAAATAATCTTGCCAAAGGGTAAATATGCATAATATCGTATGTCTTAAATCCAACAACAAAGCACACAGAGCTTCCGTCAAATTTTATAAACGAGCTTTTTACATTTGCTCTTTTGCAAGACCATTTTTACTAAACACCTTAACCCGGCAATGGTAAATTTGTTGACGTTGTAATACCTGAAAATATTTTATTTATAACATTTTTTTTTGTTTTTTTTAATAATTAACTATTTAGCATTGAACTTGTCACAAATGTCAAACAAATTTTGAGAAAAAGAAACGACAAGAAATAAAAAAAATATAAGTAAATAAAAAAAAAACGTTCAGAAAATTTATAAAAATGCCTTATCATCAACAGCAAGTAAAGTTAAATAAAATATCAATAAATATGCTATAAACTTAAATAATAAGAAAATTAAGCGAAGCTTGAAGCAGGCATACACGAATTTGAAATGAGCTAAAGTAAAAAGACGCTGAACTCACAAGTTTTTCAAAATAATTTTAAAACCCGTCTTAATAATTATGATTATATAATCTTTATATGTGACAATTTCAGTAAAAAAGGACCTATGGGCAAAAATTGAGTTTTGGAGAAAACCGATATTTAAGTTAAAAATTTTCTTTTTTTCTTATCAAATGTGTATTTTAAAGCTTACTTATGACAAAAGTAATGAAGTTAAAAAACTGCGGTTTGCTTCATTAGAAAGAGCGTATTATCTATTATAAGAATCACCAAAAAAGTAAAAATCGATTTTTTTTAACTGAAACTGTCACATATTTAAAAATAAGTTGTCCTATGTTCGTCATTTTATAACTCGAGAACCACTCAACCGATTTTCAAACAAGTACATGCGTTGGAGGGGTCAACTTTCACTAATGGTTTATATAAAAACTCCCGATAGGTGGCGCTGTTATCGTGTTATTTAAATTTTTTTTTATTGATGGTAGATAGCGCTGAGCTCAAGTTATTAACAAAATTCTCCAGTATTTAATTTTTATTTGAAAAATCTCGAGCAGCACCGGGACCAAACAGCTACATAGTATTTTTATAAAAAAATCGATTTAAAAATTCATAGAAAAATTTTAAATTTTACAAAAAATCATTAAAAGCGTCATAAAACAGGAAAATACAGATTTATGTTTGCGAAAATCACATAAGAAAAAATCTCCAAAATTCATTAAAAAATACCTTATTTTAAAAGTCGTTGAACTTGGAAAAAAATCGTCAAAACTTTAGTATACCGGAGAATGTAGATCGCTGTATTGTTAAATTTGACAGTTATCTGAAACTAGCTGTTCAACATTCCAGTATTGACCCCAAAAAAAAAAAAAAAAATATTAAAATATGATGTCGAGCGTCTCTTGTCTGAAAAAGGAGAGCTCGAAGAGAGTGGCAATTGCACAGATCGCCCCAACTTAATAATTTACTAAAAGAGTGTACAAAAAGGCTAAGAAAGTTACTGCTGACTCAGAAAACGGCTTCTCTGGAAAAATATCTTAAGGAATTTGATGCGTGCAGCTAGAAATCTCCAAAGGCCAGTTGCCTCTAAACCACCATTAAGAAACTTGAATGGAAGTTGGGCAAGAAATGATATTGAAAAAGGAAATCTAATTGTTAATCATTTGAAAAACGTATTTACCCCAAATATATCCCACGATACTGCGGTCGAGTTACCACCTGTTGCTGCTAGAGCAGCTGTTTCCTTAAGATTTGTATTAAGAGAAATCAAAAAGGCTATTTGTGATTTAAACCCCAAGAAAGCTCCAGGTTTTGATAAGATCAGTAACACTATGCTTTTGAAGCAACATAGCATAGCAAAGAAAATTATTCTTTTAATTTATTTTACGCGTTGAATACTATCCTCAAAAGTGGAAGGTTTCCTTAGTCACCATGATACCTAAACAAGGAGAGGATCATACAAAAGTTGAGCCTATAAGCTTACTATCTAATATATCAAATCTGTTTGAGAAGCTGTCAGTGTCAAAATTAACCCCAATTTTAAATGAAAATGGATGTATTCCTAACCACGAATTCGGCTTTAGAAGAGAACACAGCACAATTGAACAAACCCATCGAATAGTAAACGCCACAAGAAAAGCCTTTGAAGAAAAAAAAATATGGTTCCGCTCTCTTTATCGGTGTTTCTCAAGCTTTTGACAAAGTCAGGCATGAAGACTTATTACATAAATTAAAGCTAAGCTTACCAGTAAACACACACAAGCTGTTAGAAAGCTACTTAGTCGGAAGAAAGTTTATTATTAAAGAAGGTGATTATTTAAGTTATCCTCAGCCAATTGACGCTAAAGTCCCTCAAGGAAGCATCCTGGTCCCACTTTCATACTTAATATATACCTCGGATATGCCAACAAACAATTAGGTCAATTAGCAAAAATGCGTACATATAACATACACCTTGCGTCGGTAATCATGCTCTCCTATTAAAATCAATAATCAAATAATACCTCAAAATTCGCATGTAAAATACTATATCGGTATACATCTAGATCGCCGTTTAACGTGGAAAGTCATTTAGAGGCAAAAACTAAAAGTCATCCAAATTAATTGGCTTATTGGAAGAAACTCTGTACTTAGTCTCGATTGCAAACTTCTACTTTACGACTCCATCTTAAAGCCAATCTGGTGCTATTGTATTCAGTTATGACGCACTGCCTTGGCCTCTAAAATCGAAAAAATTCAAAGGCGCCAAAACAAACTTCTTCGAATAATCATAGCTACCCCTTGGTATGTTAAAAACTCAAATATTCAAAAGGATGTCAATGGGCCATTAATTAAAACTATGATTAAGAAATATGCAGTAAAATACTTAAAAAGGCTCAAATTGCATCCGAAACCACAAGCTGAAAATATTTTAAATAATAGCGGTCACACTCGCTTAAGGAGAAAAGAGACACTGAAGCACTTAACCATTTAGATGGCACTTGCAGGACATTAAATAAAATATTAGGATAAGATTTGATTAATTACACTGTGCTTGAAATTGACCCTGGGCACTTGGCGTTTTAACCTAATTCGGGTACGCTGAATCCAATGGTGCTCACCAGTTTTTTTTTTAGATTAGCTCTTGTTTTCGTGATATGCCGTTATTTCGAAAATGGAGGAGGTTGCCCAACATATATTCTCGTAACTCAAAAAAGGTTTAGTTTATTGGAATAACTAAAAAAACCGAAATTCCGCAAAATTTCCTTTAAGGAAACTAAAACTTGTTCCTTATGTAGTCGTTTTATAAACATCATTTTTTTTTTGGAAAAAAAATAATTTTTTTTTTCAAAATTTTTGTTTTTTTAAAAATTCATAAAAAATCGGAAAATGCAGCTAGGCTACTAATTTTTTGCAGACACATAAAAAACGAAGCTAGGCATTTATGGGACTTTTCTTCAATATATTTCTAGTCTGCATTGAACATTTTGTATGGGAGCTTACTTAAGGAATGGAGATAGCGGGGATTGAGATGAAAAATAAAGTGGGTTCGGCCATACATTTGACCCATCTGGGGTATCCTAGGCGCTGCATGGGCCAAAACTAAGAATTTCATTACACGGCCATATTTTTATGGTTGAAATTTTTAAATTTGGCCCCGCCATGTGCCCGGCTTGTCTAATGAAAAAAAAAACTTTAAATTTATTACATAAATAATTAAAATTAATTGAAATTTAAAAAAATTAGCTGATTTTAAATAAAAAACAAAACCGCTGAAAATTTACAAATTTATATATATGTACTCTGCCGTATTCATAAAAAAATTACACAAGTTTGAAATGTGTTTTAAGGCAAAATTTTCATACAAATTTTTCTTAAAATACATTTCAAATCTATTTGAATTTTTTATGAATACGACAGACAGTATTTATCGTTAAGCTGCACATTCAAGTTTGCACGAAAATTCGTGCAGGTACGCAAAATATTATGTTACGCAGTATTCACTTAGCAGCATAAATAATGCTGGTAAGGGAATTCACTTACCTGTATAAATGTGCCCTTTTGCAAAAATTTTTTCTTATTACAAAAATAGATTTAGGCATGCAATCATTTTTTTCAACAAATTTTTTAATACAGTTTTAAATTAAATTAATATATGTATGTATATTAAACAATTCATTTGAAAACAAGTTAAAGTGCTAAATCATTGATACCCTCCACCGAGACTTCGAATATTTTACGAGTGCGCTCTATATGATATCTAGATATTATTAATTAAAAAAATTCAATTTAATACAAAAATAAACGGCAACAGCATTAACATTGGTCGCGGTTAACACCTACCTATCATTTAAATAACAAATAATCTTAATTGATTTAAAAACTTTACTTTAAGTGAGCGATAAAGTAAATTAAGGTCTACCTGGTAGGTTAAAGTAAAGTTGTAATAATGGAGCAGTTTTTATACGGCCGATAAAATCCTACGTTTAGCTATCAGTAAGTTGTGAAAACGGGCCTTAGAATTACTCAAGGAGCCGGAATATATATACATACTTTTTAGGGCCTTAGATGTGCAATAAAAAACTTTCACACGGAACGACAAACTTAGTTTACCCTCATTCACCACTAGTGGTTCTGCTTTTAGCAGAACATGTATGTTTTGAATGTTTATATGTGCACACACAATCACAGCTGCTAGAATTATGACAAATTTTTGACATTGTTTTTTGCTTTTAATGTTATTTTTGGCGTTCCGGTTGCGTTTTACAGAATTAGGCCCTAAGTTTTTTTTTGTTGTTGTTTCAATATAAATTCCCAAACGAAATTTTTTTATTTTATTTTCAAAAACAAGCAGTTATTTTTTTGTTGCACTCAAAATTTATTTTAAAATAATTATTTCCTGGTTCTATCAGTAAATTTTTTAAAAATTGAGTAATTTTATTTCGTTATCAACAAGTGATTTTTTAATAAAATACTTTGTTGTCAAATTTTAAATAATCTTTAAAATAAATGTTTGTCTTTTGTATTGTTTATTCCTAAATGTTTTTTATAAATTTCATAATTTTACTAAAAGTGTAAAAAACGTGCTTGAGAAAAACATTTTGACGAAAAAAAAAAATAAATCGTTTAAAAAAGAGGCCATAAAACATACAAAACCTTGAATTTTTAATTTTATATAGGTCATGAGCCAATAAATAAGTTTTTATTATAATTTTGAACATTAAAAAGGGGAATTTTTTTTTTAGTTTTTCTAAAGGAAAATTTTTAAAAGTATACAATTTCAGCACGATGGTGACGACTATCACGATGATGTTGCTGTTGAAAATTGTGTCAATAAAACTTAACACAATAAATACCCCATATTTTAAATTATTTATATGCTTAAGGGTAAATGCTAGTAGCATGATTGCTATCTGTCTGGCGGCCACTTTGGACTGACGACCCAACTGTGTGTGTGTTTTTTCTTTTTGTGTATTGTTTGTTGTTGTTTTCTATTTAATATTTAAAATGCCTGTCCAATTGTCTTCAGGTTAAATAAGAATGTCTTTTTGCAATAAAAATTAACAGTTTTGAAAAGGAAAATAGCAGTGCTAATAATATACATATGTATAATTTTCAAAAAGTTAATACCGTTTAAGTTTGTTGTGGGTACCTATTATACGGGAACTCTGACAAGTGAACGATTAGTGGTATTAAACTTATTCGCTATTTGTAACAATATCGCTTTTAATTACCCCTTATTTCTATATCTTAAGGGGGCTCCAATAAAACATTTCCAATACAGGCTAAAAATATATTTAAGAAAAAGTCCCATAACTGCATAGGAGTCGCCCATGCCCTTAACATTTTCTCAAAACATACTTGCCTTTATCTCTACCCCTTAGGAAGGCCACCCATACAAATTTGACGTTTTATGAAATTCTTAAGTTTAATTAAAAATATTCATCTTTTGTGAATACAATCAAAAGTTGTTGACAGATTTTAATCATTATTATTATTTTTTTGCCACAAAAAAAATTAGATATGTTTCTAAAACGACTACGCATATTAGAAAAAGTTTTGCATTGCTTAAAGGCAATTTTGTTGCGGAATTTCGGTTTTGTTTACTTTATTCAATAAACTAAATCGTTTTTGAGTTATGCGAATATATGTTGTGCATTTTCGAAATAACGGTATGTCTCGAAAACAAGAGCTAACCTAAAAAAAACGGTTAGCACAATTGGATTCAGCGTACCCGAATTAAGTTAAAATACCATGTGCGCCGCTTGCCAGTTTTTTCAACAAGCACAGTGTAAGCTTATCCAGTCCACTAATTTTTTGCCTGCACCTGTCTCCATCCAAGAGCATGCCTCTTACAAGGTAAATAAATAATTAGTTATATGTGGGTGGAGGTATGAAGGATGAAAATATTATAAATGACGTAAGTAACGCCAAACTTTTACTAACGATATCTGGACAGTTGTAATAATGTTGAATAAGTGCAGTTGTTGTTAATGTTATTTTATTTTTTATATGAATTCAACACAAAAAAGCAAAGATAAACAGAATTAGAAACGTATGAACATTAACTCATAAACAATTCATTGAGTAAAAAGAAAATGTTTAGTATAAGTAACACCCACCCCACCTCAATACAATTGAAAATTTTACAAAGACTATTATCTGTTCTTTAAAGCAACGTATCGCAATTTGAAAATTGCTTTAATGAAGAGGTCACTCATTTTCAAAAGAGCAGGTAGTTCTTATTTTTTTTTGTTTAGCGATTTTTCTAGAATTGATTGACCTCTTCATTGTGGCCTTTATTGATTGTCTGTTTTTAAATTCAAATAAGCTGTTTTGAAAAAGTCTTAAAGCCCCTTATTTATTGTTCAATTTTAATTAGTGTTTCTATTGGCAGGGTGAGATTATCTGCTTGATGGCCAGGACTCCATGACCTGGCCACGATGCGTCGAGAACACGCCTGGCACTTGGTTTCGGTAGGGACCAGCTTATATATATTGATTCCTATCGTTCCAGGCTGGAACAATGGGCCACAGAGACCAGATTTGGACAGTCATATCGGTCATGACTGGTCATAGGGACTCATGCGGTGATAATGGGTATGGGTTATAACGTCTACTTTAGAAGTTATCATGATGAGGAGAAAATGGTTTTTCACTTTCCATGTCTCGTGGCTATTAGGATTAGTCATTTTGGGAAACTAGTAGCCATGTTCTGTAACTTTAGTAAGAACTTCTCGCATCGAAAATATGTGAAACAAAATATTCCACCGTTTTTCGAAAGTAAGTCTGTAAATCATGTCGAAAACTCTCAAAAGAGATTACGCCGTTACGTTATAAATATCATAACATTGCACTTGAAGCCGATTTGACATTGCAGACGTTGATAACGCCAGCCACACATATCGATGTCGTCGACAAAAACGTTTGCAAACCAGCTTTGAAAACATTCGTGTATTTTATAAAAAAAAAAAATGTTAAAAGCAAAATAATTAAACATTATTATTATTCTTTACGTTTTTCCTTTTATTTTAGTGTTAACATTTTTTTTGACAGTTCAAAGAGGGAACTTTCTCATAGAAATTTTACACACACTTTTTTGTAAATATGCGTGTTATTTCCTTACGTGGCAGCCAGGCGCGGATTCAGGGGGGGGGAAATAAGGAAATTTCCCCCCCCTAAATTCTAAAAATATGTTTGGTTTCTCTCGATAATACAAGAATTCCCAATAATAATATTTTTTTATATGCAAAAAATTTTAGGAAATCCCAGCAAAGTTTTTTTTTTGTTTTTTTATTGAATCTAACGAAATTTTCAATAAGTATCCAAAACTTAATTCTAATAGTTATTTATTAGACATCTAGTTTACTGTATTTAAATACTTATTATTCTACATTCTATCCCAGCAGGTGGCATCTTTTTATATCCAAAGAATAAACGTTTGACTTGAAAATGCGTGCGGTCGAATTATTAATAAGCCTTAGTATGTATATGCAATATTTATGTATATATGTGTTATATGAATTAAAATTCTATTCGATAATTTTTGACTAAAACACAGATTTTTCGGGGAAAACCCAGATTTCCTTATCTTAAAGATATTTCAAACGCATTTGAAGAGGATTCAAAGGATATTGATAATGTGATATGTCAATTGATGCGAAGGCAGTATCATCTATAGTTCTAAAAGCTTTGACAAAGTATAGTCTTGACCTAAAAAATTGTGTAGGAAATGGAACAGATGGGTGTCCTCTGATGTCATCAGCAAATGGAGCTGTAATAAAATTCTGGACAAATGCAAAACAAACGCCTTGCTATTCCCATAAATCAAACAACTCAATTTTAAAAAGCAACAAAATGCCATTAATACAATAAGTTGTATCATTTGTTAAAGAAACGACAAATTTTTTTAAATATATTCATCCCAAGCGAAACACAGTTTTAGCAAAGTATTTGGGAGCCAAACTCTCTACATTATGCGAGACAAGATGGTTGGGCCGTCACGTAGTAGAAGCTTTGGAAAAAATATCTGAGTGGAAAGGTAGAGATACTTCATCAAAAGCCTTATATTAAGGAACTCGCTTTTGAATTCATTTGAGGAATAGTCATTTTACAAAAGCACGATATAGATCTTCAAAAAGGATCAAGCCTTATCAAAACTTAAATCATGTGCCTTGAAGAGAAAATAAATAAAGCCGAAGAACTATTTAAAGCGATTTTTGAAAAAGTTAAAGTTATCTGCGTTCAAATCGAGGTTCCAATCACATTCAAAATGTTTAAGATTACTACCGAGTTGTAGGTTACATTCCTCTTATTGAATTTATTTTAGAAGATCTCAAAACACGTTTCCCAATAGATATCCTAAATGTATTGAACATACCTAAACTTCTACCTCAAAGTGTAATCAAGTCAAATACAGATACAAAACTTTTAAAATCACAACTAGCTGATGAGCTGATTATGTTTGATAAAAGAGATCGATAAACACCTACTAACATCTAAACTTGAGTCTGAACTGTTGCATTTGCAACAAACATGGAAAATATCTAAAAATCTATCAGATAACATTGTAGATGCTTTAATAAACTGTGATAAAGATATCTACCGAAATCTAAGAAAAATATTAAAAAATTTTCGTTTCAATGCTCGTCAGCAGGGCAAGTTTGAAATGGCACGAAAGATAGCTGGCAAAATGGTACGAAAAAGTATAAAAAATGGCTCGAAAAATGGCAAAAATAAAAAGTTATTTAAGAAACATTTATTTTATTAAGTTTCTATTGTAAGTACAATAGTTTCTTCAAATTGTCAAAAAAAAAAAAAATACTGGGGGGCAAAACGCAAGAATTTGGAAGTTGTTTTTAATACACTTTTAATCTAATTTTTGTTATAAAATTCTGTTACATAAAGAAATATTTTTATAACATTTGTCATAAAATTTTTTTTCCAGGGAAATCTTATTAAAAAACGACGTTTAAAATTCTTGCGTATTACGTCTTCGATTTCTAGAACACCCCTGATAATCTCCTGTTATCACATAACACAGTTCTATAAATGAAAAACACTCTTTCAACATCGCAAGATGTAACTGGAGCATATTTGAACACTAAAAGTTCAGATGGAGAGGGGTTGTCAATAAATTCATCCGTCTCACTTTCATTAAAACAAAATTGTGAGAAAATCGATTAAAACACTTTTTTAAAATTGAAATACCAAGCCATATACATTTTTCAGGAGTATTGAATAATTTACCACACGTATTACGATCTAAAACGTTTTTTAAACTTTTCAACAAAATCTTTTTTATTGACATCTTGTATTATTTTCATTAGCACCATCAATTAAGTCAAAGCTTTCATTCATAGAAATCCCTTTCGTTTGTAACTTCAAGAGGCTTGAGCAGATGCATTGAAAGTACTTTTTACGTCCGATTTTTGCATTATTCAGTTAGCATTTCGAATAGATTCTGCCTTATATTCGCTAAGCTTATTTAAAATTTTTTTCTATGTTGCAAAAAGGTATTCTTTAGCAAGCTGGACCAAAAATTGCTTTTTAAAAAATAATTGAAGAAATGGCAAAAATGGCATATGCCATAAAAAACTTGCCCTACTCGTCAGTAATGCGACGAGAGAGAGTTCATTTCCTACCCGTCGTCTAATAGAAACATGGCTCAGACGATGACAATGACAGAAGAATGACAGAAGAATGCCTCACGAGGAAATCATAAATTGCTTATTTAAAAAAATTAATTTATAATGAACTACTCTTATATTTCATTTAACCTTATTGTTGAGTTTTTTTTTAATAAATATACACATATTAATTTTAATAAACTTTTAAAAACAAATTTTTTACTTTTTTGTATCAAAAAAAATTTTCCCCCCCCTAAGGCTCGAGCTGGATCCGCGCCTGGTGGCAGCTAATACTGTGGAAAAAGTGAGAAAAACAGTTGTTTGTTTTAATTTATGGCATTTTTGTTTCATTTCTCACATTTCAATCGAAAAGTTTCTCGAAGCGAAAGTAACAGAACATGGGCACAAAATTGCCATGTTTTAAAGTTGCGTCTTTTGTAGGTCTGAAATCGAGTCGGGGTTGTTCAAGGCTGCAGTGATGTCTGAGGAATAATCTGGTGGATACTGGCAGACTCTGGCTAAGGGTATCACAAAGGGACCGCTGCTACAAGGGCCCAAGTCAGCCGTCCTCGTGTTGGCTGCTTATTGAACGTAACCTAACCTTGTGTTTTTGTTAAAAAGATGGTAATTAATAAAAGGAAACTAAACGCAAAATTAAACTTACTTAGGCCGCCATTACCAAATTTGTATTCAAATTTTTGACGGAACTGCACAGTTTTGCATAAAATGTTGGTCTTTAATGAAATAATAAAAAAATCAAATTTTGCCGGAAAAATCCAAGTTTTAGACTACATTAAACTAAGTTTAAACTTAATCTACATCTCATAACCCGGCCTTAAGATACAACAACTTTTCTTTGTCTTCTTAATACCTTGTCACTCTGTTTACTCACTAATTAATCATTAATAATGATAAAAAAATTTAAAACATCGTTAAATAAATAACAGAATATTGACGACTTTCTAATCCCCATAAAAAAATCCTTAGTAATAATTGCTTCTTTCAAACGACAAGAACAAACAAATTGCCACTTTTTTAAGTAGAAATGTATTTAATTATAATTTGTTACAGCTTAATTAAACAAGTTTGCTGTAAAAGTTTCTTACTTTATATATTTACATAGACAAATTAATTGATTAACTATGAAAAACCAATTGTTATTATTTTATTGTCTGAATTATATTGTGTCTTACTTACAAAGGGCCAATGGATTGCTTTGTAAATAAGAACAGAGAATTAAAATAGCTACATATGTTTGTAGTACATATAAAGTTTAACATGGCAACTTAAAATGCAATATTAACTACATAATTTCAAAGAAATACATTTTTTTTTTAAATGTGGGAATTTCCCCTGAATTTAATCTGTAGATTTCTTAATAAATTTAAATGTTAAAAAGTTTTGAAAAGAGCAATTATTGTTTTTTTTTTGCATTAAGGTATTTTTTTAATTAAAAAAAAGCGCATAGTACGTATTATGCGTGTGTTACACATACAAATCTTGGTTCTTTAAGTATACCGATCGACTCTGAATCCATTTTACCAATGTCCGCCCTTCTGTTCATGTAAACCTTGTACGTAAAGTACAGGGTCAAATTACAGCATTCGATATCGATCAAAATTTCCATTTAAATTTTATTGTAATTTCGATCGGAGGCAATTTTGAAGTGATATGTATGTGTGCTTATTGTCATAAGAAAGAAGCGTATTAAAAGTGGTGAGAATCGGTTAATCATTTCAAACAGCCCCATACAAACTTCATTCCGGAATAGAGTCTTTGTGCAAATAAACAATCTTCATGCTGTTGGTATTAATTGTAAAATTTTTTTGTAATATACATACATATGGGCATTTCTCTAGAAATGTCAACCACAGCCAAAAAATTCAAAGTCTATAAAAGTATGTTGTTTTAACATATTTTTATAGGGAATCTATCAACTTTTAATAATGTAAAAAAATTTTACATTAAATCATAACACACTTTGAAATATTCAAATGCAAAGTCGAACAAGTGCAAAAGTTCTGTTTTGAACATTTCTATTGCACGTTTTGTCTTGCTAAATGATCTTAATGAGGAACATTATGCATTGACAATTGCTTTTTAAATCTCGGTTTATATTCAAACAATATAAGAAAAATGTAAACGGAACGATGCGATTGCCAGTTACGGTAATTTTTTTCTTTGCTTTACCGTATATTTCGATGTAGCGTGCAACATTGAAAAAGAACATTTGTTATCAGTGCGTCGAGGGTATTTGTACAATGCGCATCAAATATTAGTAACACACAGATATTTTTGCTGCAAATTTAATTAAAAAAATTTTGCTGGAAAATAATTAGTGCTTTTCTCTTGGTACTTATTGTAAATTTGTAGCGTGCGACATCGTAAGTGTAAAATGCATAAATTAAAAAAAAAAAATTTTCTAAAATATATTTATTTGCGATGGCCAATAACTACAAGCAGCAAGGATAGCTTATTCCATTAAAAAAACTTTATTTGAGAATAGCAATACTATTTTCAGTTAAGTTCGTTTTTGTTCTATATTTGTATTTTTCTTTATTGAAGATATTTTTTAAGTTTATAATCAAGGTATATTTACACAAGGTAAACTCGTTGGCCCATATGTTTGTCAGCTGTTTACCTAAGTTGGAACACCAATGTCAAATTCCGTGTATATGAGCCAAAATTTGTACATGTGTGCGTTAAATTTATATGAAGAAAATTTTGACAATTCCGTTCCACTCGGTTATTTTTATAGAGCAGCATGTCTACACTCCCAAATGAGTCTACCTTGTGTAAATATACCTTGTTTATAATTTTTGTTCGGAAAATAAATATATTAAATGTATTTAAAATAAAGTAGAATCATCTTACGGATATCCTGTTACATAAAAAGTAAAAACGTTAACATAAAAGTATGATGGAACAAAATGTCGCATGCAACACGAAGCGTGCGACAGTGATTAAAATTAAATTAAAAATAAGCTACACAATATTTTGAATCAAATAAAAAGCATTATTAAGATACATCAATGCATAACATTTTAAAATTAGTCGCATTAAAATATTTCATCAGGTTTCGCTGAAATCAGTGTTTGAACTGTTTGCCGTAAAAGCGACTTCTGTTTTTGTCGCATGCAAATGCCTTGGTTTTTTTTAATTTTCTTGAAAACGAACAATTGCTCAAAACCAACCTTTAGCACAAATTATAGAGCTAATCAAGAGCTATAAGTTTCGCCTTTTGTCAAAGTAAAATTAATGTTTTGGTATATGTTTTTTTTCACTTTTAAGGCTTACGAATGTCGCATTCGACATTAGAGAAATGCCCATATATAGATGTATACATATCTAGATAATATTTGGTACAAAGAACTCTTACATGAATCCTTACTTCTTAACACACTTGGTGGGTTTATGATTTCCCCTGGGTCTCAAAAATGGTTTATGGTATTATATGGTCGTGGTTAGCCACTTTTTTGCTTAAAGCTTACTTTTTTTAACTTTTTCAAAACGTACTTTTTAATTAAATAACTTATTTTATTAGATTAGATTTTTTTTTTTAAGTTATTTTTGTTCCTAAAATTTACGTTTTTTAAATAATTTTATGTTAAAAATGTCCTTTTTTTAAAAGAACTACTTTCATTGTTAGAAAATAGGGATGTCACCGATATATCGGCCAACTGAAGTTTTGCCGATCGGTGTTATTTTACTGTCCATACGACGAAAAGTCTAAAATTTTTTTCGAGTTTTTTGAATAAACAATTTGATTTTGTGAAAAAAAATTGATTTTTTGTTATATTTTACAATGAATTCAAATTCAATTAGTTGGGGTCTATCAATTAAAAATACTAATAATCTTTTAAGCTGTTATTTTGTAAAGGAAATAATAATAATACATTTTAAATATTAATAATCTCTTAAGCTGTTATTTTTTTCATAAAAAAAACTCGTCTTGAGTTTTATTAACTTTAACTTCAATTCTTATTCAATAGGCGTATCGGTACCGCCAACGGTTCTTTTTGAGTACCAGTATCTTATAGACAAACAGGCATTTAGTTACATTCCTATTATAAAATATTTCTCCTTTAAATTCAGACATAAATCTTTCTTAAATTTAACCAAAAATAAAAAAAAATATGTACTTACTTTTGTATCGGTAAACGGTGCCGTAAACTTCTTAAAGTTAGATGAGCTATGGCTATACCCATATTAGCACCCAATATCACAGTTAGGAAGCCCTTAATACAACCGAACATATAACCGGCCGTTATCATTAACACAAAATAACCCACCACAATTGGAAAACTGACTATGACAAACAGTAGCATAAATATGGCGAATATTACCCAGGGATTTTGTGTTTCAATCCAATACAGTAAACGTTTCGCATAGTCTCTCGTCAGATAGGCGACGAACATTAAGGCCAGAAGTATGGAAAGCGGCGCCAAATAGCTAAGATACCAATTGCGCGATACAAAGGCATTAGCACGGTAACATACTGAAGAGCGGGTTTTGCTATTTGAACGATTTAAACGACGATTATTACTGCTACTGCTGCTAGTGGTGGTGGCTGTTTCACCCAAAGAACCGACCAGAAAACTGTCGTGTTCCTCATCGGCCTCATTGGCGATGGGAGACGAGCTAACACCTGATTTTGTGGGTGCTACAGCCATAAGACTGCCATATTCACTATCACTATCGGTGAGACTAGTGTTAAAACGGCCATTCAAACTATCCTGTTTGATTATTGTAGATTTACCCTTAATCGAGGCAGTGCCGCTATAACTGCTACTCTTTTGCATGAGTATACCAGTGGCTACATTATGATGATTATTCGTCTGTATTGTCTTTTCCAGCAGCACAGTTTCCTCTGATGTTAGTGATCGTGGTTCATTTTTATAGTTTAATATTGAGTATTCGCTTAGGGCATCACTTGGAAAGTGATAGTATGTTACTGACGAGGTAATGGTGTTATTATTGGTATTAGCTGAGCTGACATTTATATTGTTAACGGACTGATAGTTGAATTTAGATTTCTGCAGAGTTTCTTCGAGTGATGGTGCTCGAGTTAAACTTAAAGTGGTCGAAACGCTCATATTGGAGTGTAAGTTATTGGAATTTATTTGTAGAAAACAATTTGTGTTGCATGAAAGTGAGGGAAAGTTGCAGAGAGTTAAAAAGCAAGTTGATTTTTTACACACGTTTTTATTTTAATTTACATAATGTTTGTTTTAGTTGTTTCTTCTGATTTTTTTGATCCACCCCAATCACCAGACTTGAATGAAATAGGACACTTGTGGCAAAAACTGGAAACTGAAAAAAGAAAACATCAGCAAAAGGGTTTTTTTAGAAGAATAATGTTAATAAGCCCGGAATACACAAACAAATTTGTAGAATCTATTCCAAATCGCCTCAAATCTATTATTAAACAGTCCAAATCAGATCTGCTTTGAATCGGTCCACTTTTATTGTGACATATATTTTCTTATAGATTTCTTTATATCATATTTTATGCAAAATCTAATGCTTTTTATAACTTTTTATTATGTATATAAAATAAACTAAATAAACTAACTTATTAATGTGCTGTTTCCAGGTGACAAACAACACATAAGACTTTTTTTGCATTATTGTTTTGTTTTTAAAACTTTTTTTACATTTCAAAGATATTATTAACGGGTGGGCCAATTTCCCTGTGAGTCACTGTACATACTTAAAAAATTATTTAATTTTTAGATTTTAGTACTTTATAAATAGACCATAGTGGTCCGTCCTCCTAAGCTGTAAAAACGCCCTATAAGAAAAAATAAATATTTACTGCTTGATATTTCTTGGAGAAATTCTATATTTTGAAGAGTTCCCGGTATAGACTTGACCGGAAATTTGGCTTAAATTTAGTTTATGGAAGCAGTTCTAAATAAAAAAAAGTACATAGGGTGATAGAAAATTTAAAAATAAGAAGATAATATGAAATTGTAAAAGTATAGAAAACGCATAGTTTTTGAGTTCTGAACCTCTGATGATTTCATATTCATATGTACGTAAATGGCCAATTTGAATCATTTGAAAGCTTTTGGATAGATCTTTACAGAATTTACTATGCAAAAAAGTTTTAGCAATCGAAGTCGGTGTTGTTATACCATAGAGGAGGAAAATCTCGCGCCCCACCGAAGGCTGGCTGTGCAGAGAAGCTTTAGTTAGCAAAGCTGGTGTTTGTTATTTGGCAAAAACTTTATTACACTTTTATTTAAATAAACAAAATATCGCACACTAAATTATAAACAGTCATAACTCAAATTCAAAAATTTTCGATTTGATTTTGAACTGGTTTATTAGAAAATTAAATTTTTTGATAAATTTTGCAGTTGTGACTTTTTATGATTTTGTGTGCGATATTTGGCTAGTGCACTTCCTAACATTTTGATGTAAAATTTTGTAAATTTTTAAATATTTTTTCATTTTTTTTTTGCCATAAAATTTTATTGTGATATTTATGGATTTGCCAAAGCCTGTAATATAAATCTAAATACAAAAATTAACAAAATAAATAGTGAATAATTCAATAATCTCTTGCAGAAAAATCACCACTCTCGAAAAGGGGAAATACATAGCTATAAACCCATTTACAAAACAAAACTGATTAAACACCTGGGGTCTAATCACCGCATAATATATCACCAGTTTTGTCGACTATTTTGGCGACTTTTGGCGACATTGTCAACGAAGTGTCTAGATTTTTATATTTGCCTTTAACCCTGGATGGTTACTGTTCGTCGAATCGACAAACACTCTTTTTTCCAACAACGTTACAGTGTTGCCAGTGAAATTTCGAGAGAGATACATTTAAATTTCCAAAAAGATACACTTTTTCCCAAAAAGATACATTTAAAAAAAAAATTTAAATGCATTTTTAAAGTTTAACATAGCATTTAAATTTCATATTTAATGAATATTGTAAAGAAAATGATCAGGTATATTCTAGAAATTGGTGTTCTCAAATCCACAAGTTTTTGTGTATTCGAAGTTTTTGTTCGAAAAAACTTTAGTTGAACTAAAGATCTTGCAAACTGCGGCATGATAGCAAAGTCTTATATTAATTAAAAATCGTGAAAACTTCAAAGAATAATAGGAAAAAATTGCAACTTTTAAACAAACACTAAAATTTATTTGAAATCGCTAAATGGGTAAAAAATAAAATTCCAAAAATAGCGAAATTTCGCCAAAATTTTCAAACAAGCCATAAAATTTGCAAAAATTTGCTAACAGCGGCATGATAACAAAGTCTATTTTTTATTATAAATCGGTTAAGCTGTAAAGAATCAGAAAATGTCTAAAATTAGCCTTTTGCGTTTTATGTAACTATATATTTTGATAAAATTAGACATAGAAAATTTAAAACTAAAACAAAATTGTTTCTTGCTAAAAATATTAGAAAAAAGTCGATTCGTTTAACTTTCACTAACTCTAATTGAAAACGAATAAAAACATGTGGGGGTGAAATGCAGAACACCAAAGCAGTTGAAGTAATCCACTTTCGAATGGATTCGTATTCTAGAACATATGTCACATAACTTCAAATTTATAATTATTTAAGTCATAAATATAATGTATGTTTTTTTTTTAAATACAGTAAGCATACTTTAAAATTAATTATATGTATGTAACTATCTTTGGATGTTATCAAAACAAATTCGTCTTTGTTAAAACTAATAAATGAGTTAAGTCATTTATAATAAGGCGATTATAACAAAAAATTCATATAAACTTGCTGAAAATAAAAAAGATGTTTTTATTTCTTCAGAACAACTTTGCACTACAAGTAATCGTCGATTTATAAAGATCGTATGTTAAAACACCCTTTATGCTTTCTTTCTGCATTATTAAAGCTGCTATTGTATTAGTATTGAGTCGGCCAAAATGATCAGTCTTAATATGTTTTAGTTGGCTAAAAATTCTATAATATTTTATTTCAGTACATTTTGCGTACAGATTCAAAAGATACGTAAAATGTCAGGATTATACATGATACCTGAAGTCATTTAAATATACGAAAAATGTATCTTTTGAATCCTAATGGCAACACTGCAACGTTATCTGATGACGAAAGCTTTACAAGGTTAATTAATTTGAAAACACATTGAATTTTGAGAGAAAAAAAAGCTTTTTTTTTTTTTTAATATAATGCTTAAATAAAAATTTTTTTGTTGATTTTTTACTTTAAAAATCGTTCCGTTTTTAATAAAATAATTAAATATAAAAAAGTATGCAATTTTTAATTCGAACACTACTTTAAAATGTACCAAAGGTGTTAAATAGATTTATAAAAATGTACTAGCGAATCCCCGGGGCCAATGTCTACATATGATCCCAAAAGAACTACCCTGTCAATAGTACCAACGTCTGAAGTATATTCCCAACGACTATTACTTGTTAAATGTCTATAGCAAATAAAATTGTTTGGGGTTTAATAACTTGTGGCAGTATCAATAATGCATCAGTACAGATTCACTAGCTACATTTCCTACAGGGTATCTACAGGCAAAAAACAACAACAAAAACATTCAAGCTAAAAGTCAAAGGAATGCTGCAAAAACAACAATTTTTAAAAACAAGGAGAAAAAAAGTGTAAACAGACATTTTAAACAACAACAAAATCTTCCTTTTCCTTTTGTGATGATTGCTGTGGGAGGCAGCGTTACCGTTGGATATTTTTAAAAGTACCAAAAATAGGGAATATTTACAAAAAAAGTGGCACTAAAAAGGGGATTTAAGAAAAAAAGGGGCATTTCTTATAAAATCAGAATTTGTACACCAAATAATGTTTTTCCACATATTTTGTTCAATTTATTTAAAATTTTAAATAACATTTAATAAATGGTAAAAAAAATTCATGGGCTTGAGCAATATATCACCCGAAATTAGGCGGTTATGCTTATACATTTTATTATAACTTGAGATCGATTTTGTCAAAACAATTACAGATGATTATTAATAAAATTTACTTTGAGTTATCCATATACACTTTTTTATGTTGTCAACTGTTTCGAAATTATACAAAAATTAGTAGCGATAAATTTTTTGCAAAATTAGTTCTATTTTTGTTTTCATAAATTCATACAAAAATGATAAGGATAGAAATTTGAAATTATATTACGAATAAAATACGGCATTCCTATGTTTATTATGAAAATCGTAGGACAAATTTTTATTATATGTACGTATTATTCATTATTGTGGGCATGAGTTTCGCCCGAAATATGTATGTATGTAAGTCGATTATTTAATCATGACTTAAGGATATTTGTAGGATTGGATACAATTATCAGCGTATGATTTGGAATTAAATTCTCTTTAAGCCATCTTAACAAAAGTTTTTTTATATTTAGATGAAAAAAGGGTAAATTCCCAATTGGTAAAGAGCATAAAAAAGTATATGTATCAAATTTACTGGAAAGCTAGGTATATAATGAATAAAATAAGCCATTAAAATAATTATTCTATTCAGAATTCATTGAAATTTTTATTTACAATACGTATACAGAAATTTCACGAAAGTAGTGTAAATTTTGCGATTTACTGAGCATTTTTCTTAACAAAAATCTTAAGAGATCAATTTTTGCTGTATAATTGGCAATGAAGATAAAAAAAATCTGACAGCTTTGATTAATACAGATATAGTATACGTAATGTTATACGCATTAAAACAAGTGGCAATTTCCAAGTTCACTTGCCTGCAAATATGTACATGTATACATAATTTATAAATACATAAGATAACCACGCATTACAAGAAAAAAGGTTTCATATAAGATTGCTTACATATCGCACATATTCAACAATACTGTATTAACTCGAAATTTTTAGTTTTTCACTTTTTGGAAAAAATCAAAAGTTATTATGTATTCATATATACCCGCTGTAAAAATATCGAGCTATTTTGTATACTTTTTGGTAAAGAAACGGCCGGTTTAAAAATAATTTTTTATATGCCATTCATATTAAACTAGAAAATGTTTTGCTTCTACTGAACATTTTTGAATTTTGAGTTAATACAGTATTGTTGAACAAGTGCGATATGTATATGAATATGTTACTTTCATAAAACAGAAAATGAAAAACTTCTTACTACATTTAGTAAAAGCATGAAAAAAGGGACAAGAATTGCAAAAAATGTCACATTTGGTACGTTTTGTAAAAGTAGCAAAATAGTATCAAAGCAGTCGAAAAAGTGGCACATTGCTACTTTAGTAGCACCAACGGTAACGCTGGTGGGAGGCTTGTTTTTTTTAGCAGCATGCTGTCTTGCGATATTACGAAGGGGAGAAAATAAAACTGCAACAACAAATGCTTTATTTTTCCTATAGCTTTTTTGATTGTTTTTATGATTTCAACATATGTATGTATGTATGTATATAGTTTTTTTTATTTTTAACTCTCGGTTTTTTTTTTGTTATTTTTTAAATTAAGTTTTTTAATATAATTTTTATTATTTACTTTTTAACTAAATAAAACCTCAGCAGTAATGGAAGAAGTAAAAAATAAGGATTAACATAAAGCAGAAAACAACTTTAAAATATTGAACAAAAAATATGATTTCACTTTCATTTTTTTTATGTATTTATACATACATATGACTTAAAAGGCATTATATTTTAGATATGTAGTATATATTTGCATATAGACGTACACTAAAAAAACACATACACCTTTGACCTTCTTTGGAGGATTTGTGTAATTTTTTAAATATCTACATACAATATTTATTTTATTTTTGTGTTGAATTTTTTTTTTAATTTTTCGTTTTCCTTTATTGTTTATCTTATGTGTATTTTGCATATTTTACCCACGATGGTAAATTTTTTCTATTCACTTTTTGATCCAACCGCGATTTTACTCAACCAAATGTCACGAATTTCTTTGCAATACTGGTTTCTCTGTATTTCATTTTGCCCAAAATTTGTTATTGTTTTGTTGCAGGGATGGAAATCATGATACAATATTATTGCATGCGAGGCGAATTAAAAAAGGTAATCTCAACTCGTCAGACGTTCATCAGCTGTCTCCACGGTGAATTAAAAAAAATAGGGAAGCGTCCAAATATAATTTTGTTTGTGTTTTAAGCCAAAATAACCGAAAAAATTTCTTAAAAAACTGCGAATAATTAAAGGGCCAAATACACTTGTAAATGCTTGTCGCCGTCATATCTAAATTTTTTGATTTTTCATCAAGCGTTGTCGGTGTCACACATACAAACACATTTTCACTAATACTACCACAGTGCTTGATGAGTACTTTGAACAGTGTATTTGGGCCTTAAAGTGTATTTAATAATTTCTTCTATAACCCAAACAAAATTTTTATTTTGGTTTTCAATCAATTTTTGCCTTGTCAGCATTTTTGACAGCCACCTATTATATTGCAAAAAAATACATGGGGTTTTTTGCAGTTGTAGAGTTGCATTTACCTTTTTTAATTCGCCTTGATTGCATGGTAACATCAGTGTTACCGTTATGCGACTAAAGTCGCATTTTTGCCCCTTTTTGACTGCCGTGCCACTTTTTTGACCCCTTTGTTTTAAATCCCCTTTTGTATCATTTTGTAGTTTTTGTGCCCCTTTTGCCCCTTTTTAAACCAAATATTTTTATACTGTCAATCAATGAATCCGAGCTCAATTTGAAGAGAAAATAGCATCTAATTTGGAAAAAATTAAAATAATTCAGGAAGGGCTATCTATTAACAATAAAATTTACCTCAAATTTCTAGTATATGTATTAAATATTATGAATAAATTAAACCTTAATTTTCAAAACGAATCATCACAAATTATATATTTAGTTTCATCCACGAAAGATATTGTGTTAGAAATGTTTAAAAAATTTTTAAAAAAAGAGTATGTTATGCAAACAAATATAGAATAAATTGATTTTGTTGATGTTCTACATATAAAAGAAACTCTTAATATATATATCGGCCTCGAAGCCGAGCGCTAGAAATATGTACATACTAACAACATCTTAAGTAGTGATATTGTAGAAATTAAAAACAACATTTTACTTTTTTACCAAAAGCTGTGCAAAGAAATTTTATCAAGAATTAATATTAGCGATAAGAGGCTGAGTTCGTTAAAGGTTTTAGATCCAGTATTTATTAAGTCAGCTGAAGACATAAATTACTTTGAAAATGTTACCGTTTTTATTGATATAATTACTAACCCAGATGATTTTGTAAAAGAGTTCAAACATTTAGAAACCAGATCAAACGATAAAAGCTATGAAGCAATTTTTAAAATATCTAAGCCTGAAACATTTTGGTACGAAATTGGCAATTTAAAAAACTGTTTGGGTGACAATTTATATCCAAACTTGTATAAATTTGCTTCGTATGTTTTTACTTTACCACATAGTAGTGCATCCGCTGAGCGGATTTTTTCTAAGTTAGCATATTTAAAAAATAAAGTGACACATAGACTGAAAGTATATACCTGTCAGTCTATGTTATCCGCTTTAAATTTGTATCAAAATGACTTGGAAGATTGGATTCCAAGAGATGAATTGATTTATAAATATAGATTTACGTTTTCAAAAAAATAGATATTTAATAGTTGAAGAAACAACATAACACTACAATTTATAAAAAAAAATGGATCTGTACCTGATATGAACTATCTTCCTATCAATACTTTTATATGCTTTTTCCTCGAGGTTTTTTCGTAACTTAATTTTTTTGGTAAAAAAGTAAAATAATCCAAGTGCCAAATATTTATGTACATATACTTACATATATACATACATATCTCTATCTATTTAAATGTAAAGTTTTTTTGTATCAAATCATATTATGAACTATTTTTTGTTTTTGTAAGTATTGTTATTACACTATTTTAAGCTCGTTTTATTTACAAGTAATTAGTAACTGTTTTTGTATAAATAATTGAAATAAAATTTTTATGCAACAGTTCATTATCGCATAACAAGACATGTATTTTCACGATATATGTATATATGTATGTGTGTTTTTCCCAAACAATTTGTATTATATACCTATAATGTATTTTTTTATATAGGTATATGAAGTTTATTTTTTGTTATGTTTAATTTTCGATGAAAATAATTTAATAAATACATGGGTTTTTTTTTAAATTTTCCTGTTTTTAAAGTTGCCCCTTTTTTTCTCAGAATTCCCCTTTTTGTGACACTTTTTTTTTGAAAATCCCCTTTTTGTGCCCCTTTTTGAAAATTTTGAACGGTAACACTGGGTAACATGCAAATTTTTCAAATTTTACAATTATATCGCCAAAAAGTATGTAATATTTGAAGGTTGCACAATATATTGGCAACAATCAAAAGACTTGATTTTTATTGCACAACGAAAAGAAAGTGAAATGTGTTGGAAACATTGTACAATGCTGTTAATGTATTCCTATAGGTTATGTTAACCTTTTTCTTGAATATCTTGAAGCACGAATAAAATAAAAAATTGCCAACAAATTTTAGGATTTATAATATTGTATAATAACTCAAAAATATCTAATCTCCTATAAATACTAAGGCAAAAACTTAATACATACCACAAAACTTATGTTTAAGGAAATTTTACATTCATATTTGAACGATTGTTGATAATCGTCAATCGCCAGAAATTTATAGAAAAAAAGCGATTTGCGCGACTAATTGGTAAAATTAACATTTTTAATTTGTATCGAAAAAAACATTATTTATTAAATGGTATATTTATAGATTAACACCCTGGCTTTTAATAAATATTTTTAATTTTTAAACGGAAGCTTTTATAGAAAATTGGTAAATCTTAAGAGATGTAATTGAATACATTTTGACTAAAAGAATAGTGTGAATTTTTCTTTTTATAAAGCACTAATGTTATTAATTATGCAATTTTTAAAACGTCCCAATTAATTTTTCTTCAAAAAAAACTTAATAAATAGTAACGTAATGGTACTTAAAGTTTATTTTGTTTTAAAAACAACATAAAACCTTTCTCCATCCCTGCTTTTTATTTAAATAGGTTGCTGAGAGGGAGAGAGAATAAATTTCAGAACAGTGCTGCCATCGTGAAATAATAAAGGTGGCAGCACTACTCCAGATGGCGATTTTTTGCTCTTGCATTGCTTGTCTGGTCTTAGTGCCGGTTCACACACGTCAAGTTTGACTCGTCAAGTCTTGAGTTTTTAGGAGAGACGGGAAAAGAAATGGCCTTCTCTTTTCCCTTCTCTCCTAAAAGCTCAAGACTTGACGAGTCAAACTTGACGTGTGTGAACCTGCACTTATTTTAAAGTTTTGATAATGTTTACAAAAAGTCCTCGTTTTGTGCAGTGATTATTGTATTTTTTTAAAGTTTTTGATAATTTTAACGCAGGCAAGGCGAATTCATATAGGTGACCGCATCATGAGATAGAGTTACGCTAGCTATCATGTTTATTTATTAAAAAATACAATGAATTTTGATTTCGTAAAAAGTTAGAGTGAATGTCAAAATAATTTCTTGAAAATATAAAAAAGGGAATTTATTTGTGTATAAAATATACACAATTGCAGTATATTTTATTGGGGCTCAACTTACGAATTTTTAATTCCTTTAGTTTATATTTAATTTCTTTAATTGAATTTTAAATTTGTTTACGAAATGTAAACCAAGCTTGACATTCAGGATACACAAAAAAACGAATTTGCCTTGACGCAAGGGATATACATTTTAAATTTCTAGAACTGACAACCCTTTACTACCAATTAACCGTCTCTATATCTATATAAAATTTATATTTATTATAAACTATAGATGACACTTAAATTTTAAGTACAAATGCTGGCCTTTTATACCTGAAAAACGTTTTCTGTAAATTAAGTGTTCACACCTTTTAATTGTTTACCACCTTCATTGACTGCCGTGTCTACAGGAGTGGCACATAAACACTTTTCGATACTATCGATAGTTTTTAAGCTAACTATCGAAACTTTCGATTGGGCCGACTATCGATAGTTTTGCAGCTCTACTTTCTGTATCAACATGTAACGCTTGTTTCTATAATGAATAGAAATTCGCAAACATTAATAAACATTAATAAATACACACTCTAAAAATAATTCAGTTTTCAGTGACAAATTTGTTATATTTTCTAAAGCAGAAGTTTTTGATTTTTGAAATGATAACCATTGATGCATAATTATTTTTCTTGTGCGTCTTTTTAAGTTACTCCTTTAATATACCTTTAAAAGACGTATATGGTATTAAAACTCAAAGTACAAATCTGTGGCATTTTGACAAAACATCTTAAGTTAAATTTGAAAAAACTGAACAAGTCGTTGTTTATCATACGAATTTTCATTCAAAAAACATTTTTGTTTCCGTTTTTATTTTTTATTTATTTAATAAGAGTTACAAATATAATTACAAATTATATTCTTAATTAACCAAGCAATAGTAACGTAGTAGACCTTCAGCCCCTTGTAGTGAAACAGACTAGAGACTCTTCCGGAAATCGAACCCGCAACCCTCGGACTGATGGACTAGCTCACTACCAACTAGCCCACCGGGGCACTCTGCTTCCGTTTTTAAAATTTTGTCTTATAAGTGAAATTTTTCTTTAATTTTGGTTTATTTTCTTTAATTGTTGGTCTTATTTAATTTTTTCATTGAGTGTTTTTTTAAGTTTTTTGCTTTCTTGTGTCGACGTTTTGTCAAAATGACATAAAAATAAAATTAGTGTTAATAATATTGCAAGGAATAATTTATTTAAAGAAAAAACTATGCATATTTTTCCTTTGATGTAATATTATTTTTTTTTAAGGATCTTTGGGGATTTTTGGGAATGAAAAAACGTAAATTGGGGATAAGGTATGAAATTAAACTGGGAACCCTGCAGTGTTGCCGGAATCGGAATTAAATTTTACACAGACAAATCATTAAAATTATCCAAAATTTTAAAGGTTACACAAAACTAATTCTGAGTAAGAAAATGTGAGGAGCTGCTAAATTCGTTGAACGTGCAGCCACGGTAACCTACCAACATATATCGTCTGATATACACCACTGTTGGCAGTGTTGAAATTGTAAGCTACTATTGGGTTCTTTGCAGCAAAAATCCTTAAATTTTGTTTGTTGAAGTAGCCATAGCCTGTACCTCCCGTCATTTAATTTTGAAAACAATGGACTAAGAAAAAATAATAATTAAAAAAGTTATAATGTATTTAAACTATACAGCTCATTCTGCGCCCCAAGTTCAAATACTTTTTAAATGAAATAAAAAGTTTTGATTGAAAAATTTACAAAAATAGTCCAAGAAGAAATGTTTGGATAATTACACAGAAATAGAAAAAGCTGATGCTGAAGCAGTGTTGCAATCTTTAACAAAAAACTGTTTTTATGGAACAAAACAGCTTCTTAAAAACTTTGGCCCATATTCATAGTCAAAAATAAAGTCGACTTTAAATAAAAACCGGTTTTAAATGCATGTGAACACCATTGTTTTAAAATATACTTTAAAAAAAGTCGACTTTATTTTTGACTATGAATATGGGCCTTTAAAACCATTTGTATTGAAGCAAAATTAAGCATATTAAGAAATATCTTTAAAAGCAAAAACATAACAGAAAATATTTAATTTAATTTATAATAATTATTAGACATTATAAATGTTCTTATTTTGAATGTACGAAAATACTGCGATGCAAATTATAATTTTTAGAACGGTTTTGGTCTGCGATACACAGAGGAGGAATACTAAATTATTTCTTGTTTTTGTTTTATTTATATTCATTTGAAAATTAATGGAACTTGGCACCGGTTTTGACAAAATTGTATGAATAATTTATTTTTTTAATTCGGAAAATGTTCTGAACCACTGCAAGGATCGAAAAAAACTGTTTTTTGAAGTAAAAATATGCAAGACTGTCTTGCACTTTAAAAAAAACTGCAAAAAGTAGATATATATGCAGGGATGCCAATTATTCACTGGAAAAACGTGCCGACCAAGCAGTCAAAAAGAGCTAAATTTAAAAATCAAAGATTGTTCTGTTTTAAATCTATTTATTATTCATTTTTGGGTTTCAAACTCATTTTATACATTGTATTACCGTGTAAACTTGCCTTAAACGATATTTAGTTAAAATGTGAATGTGTTCCCATCTCTGCGTAATAATGTACTAATTTGAAATACAACCGTGTTAAACAACAAAATCTTTACAAAGAACAGCGTTATTTTGTTTACATTTCTTTAGAACATTTTGCTTTTCAGTTTTATTATGAAACTAACTTTTTAAATTATTTTTTTAAATAATTAATGAAAAATGTTAAGTAATATTATAAAATTAGTTTTAATAAAACGTAATAATCAAAATAATATTTTAATGGCAAGGAAACTACAAACAACTCCACACTTATTAGTTGAGGGAGAGCCGCAATCAATTGAAAAACATGTGAATAGAACTAATGAATTATTGGCAAAATACAACACAGAACAGAGGGAAAGGATATTAAAAATTATAAATAATTATAATTTAAATGAGTTATTGGGGTAAGTTAAAAGTTTTATACAGATTCCTCAAAAATTTATCCAATTTTTTTATGCCAGTTATGACATCTCAAAAGCTAGAGCTAATAAACTTTTGGCCTGGCGTATGCGTAATGGACTATTAATAAATTTAAATGATATATTTTCTATAGAAGGTTTTGGCCTTAAGGTGGCAGATAAATTTTATCAAAGTTTGTTGCAAGAACCTAAAACAAAAGAAAAAGACTTGGATAAAGGTCGAGCTAGAACAGCGCCTTTTACTACGCCTTCTTTAGAGGCGGAACAAAGAGAAATCATAAAATCTTGCGTTTCTGTGCGTATAGGTGTTACTAGTATAACTTGGGCACGCTTGGAAGTGCCAGCGATAAAAACAAATGTTCCCTCCTTGTTAACACACTGGCAACATCATGAATTTTCCGAGAAAAAGTTTCATTTAAATGAATTAATACAACGTTGCTTGTATGTTCATCATTTAATACCTATAGCTGACTGTTATATATTTGAGAATCCCCAAATGGCTCAGGCCAGTAATAATCCCGGTAGTGTGGACCAACAAAATGTAAATATACAAAAAGCCCAAGTAACAGCTATAATGGGATATGCCTTGGCCTCGCGTAATAACCAATTTAAAGATGAAGTAGATATTGAAACTAATAAGAAGTCAAATCATTTCCCCACTATTTTCTACGTAAGAAGATTTTTACCCGCTAGATTATTTAATCATTTAGTAGGTACAGAAAGAGTGTCTTCGGAACAAACAATTCTAAGTATGATGCGCACCTTTTATAACACACAAGAAATGCAAGAATTCCTAACACCAGAGGAAGAGTCGAGAACAGATGATATACAGCAATTAAAAGAAGGTAATATAAATTTATCTGGGCGCGTACAATTTCCAACAAATTTAAGACAAATGTTTTCAATGGCACCGCGGTATTATCGCGAGTTTTTGAGTCAAACTTTGCTGCTGAATTTGGCATTTGTACGTTTAGTTTTACTGCAGGATTCGGAGAGTATCGCCACAGTATCGAGGGGTAATAAAACAAACCCAACTAACTCTCAATAATGAACAATAAAAAGAAAATAATTACAAATGCTGTTAAATATAATTTTGTTAAATTAAATTAAAACATTTTTACTAAATATTGATTTTAAAGCCATTTAACAAAAATTTATTCTTTCAAATTTCTGGTCCAATTAAATCTTTAGCTATACCAAGGCACCTTTATAGGGTCTGTATGTACAATGTACAAACATATGTATATGCACCAGACAGAGTTATGCTTGCTATACATTTTTTTGGTTTGGAGTTTTTTTGTAACTTATATCGCTCATTTAATAAAACTTCGTCATAACTCCAAAAATGAAATTTTGGAGTTAGTGAGTTAGTTCGCTATGTTTTTCTTTATATTGTGTATAAAATTCATCTTTATATCTTTTTTACTTTCCACGTTTGAAGATAGTGTGCCATTACATTTCTAAGTGGCTAGTGCAAATTAAAAACTTTAAGCACTTTTATTTCGAAATGTATTATTATGAGTTATTACCATGTTTCAGCAAATTACAATATGCTCTAAATGTCAAACTCCATAAAAAATAGAATTTAGGGGTTTTTTTTTAGAAAAAGTTTTGAGATAATTTTTTATGGAAAGTTTTTGTAAATTTTATTATAGTAGAATATTTGTAATTTTTTTGGCACATTTTTTAGTCTCTCTATTAAAAAAAGGGGTTGTGAGTTTTTCTATAGAAAACGTTTTGTAAGTTTTTCTATAGAAAACGTTTTGTGAGTTTTTCTATAGAAAACGTTTTGTGAGTTTTTATACAGAAAAAGTTTTGTGAATTTTTCTACAGAAAAAGTTTTGTGAATTTTTCTACAGAAAGTCTTACTGCCAGTTCAACGACTTCGAACGTTATCGTTCGCATAGAAAATTTATATGAAAAACACTCAGTTTTAAAAATATTTTCCATATAAAATTCTATGCGAACGACTACGTTCGAAATCGTTGAACAGGCAGTTATTTTTTCTATAAAAAAGTGTTTGTGCGTTTTTCTCTATAAGTTTTGTAAATTTTGAGAAAGGAAGTTTTGTGAGTTTTTCTAAGAATATGTTTTGTGAGTTTCTACAAAAAAAGCTTTCAGAGTCTTTCTATAGAAAATGTTTTGTGAGTTTTTCTTTAGAAAATGTTTTGTGAGTTTTTCTTTAGAAAAAGTTTTATAGTTTTTTTTATAGAAAGTTTTGTTAGTTTTTTTGTATACAAATTTTTGTTTTTGTTTAAACAAATTTGTGTTTTTCTTTAAAAAATTGAGTTATTTTATAAAAAAAAAAATTAAGGAAGTTTTTCTATAGAAAAAGTTTTGCGAGTTTTTCTATTGAAGAAGTAATAGGAGTTTTTAATTCGTTTATTTCAAATTAAAAAATACTAGCGTTTTCCGTGTGGAATATTATTTCTACACATGTTTTCATTTAATATTGCCATCTTATTTATTTCGGAAAACTTGGCATTACTTTTAGTGTAATTTTATTTTGACATTTCTTGCATTCCAGTTGTGAACGTGGAATTTTGGAATAAAACAAATGAGTTAAAAACACACGTCAAAATTTTGCCAAGAAAAAAAGGAGACAAATTAAAATTAAATATAATTATTTAATTTTTGCAAATTAACAAGAATTATTTTACAAATCCGTATAAAAATTAAACTACAACAAGTTTAAGAAAGATTTATTAAAAAATACTAAAACAACAACGCTACGTATAACGTCAAAAAGTGTTTTTATTTTTTTTAATTAAACAAAAACAACGAAAACTTAGCACAACTGATCCAAAATCATAAAAGCACTTTAAATAGAGAAGTGCTGAAATTTTATTAAAAATTCAACTAAAGAATCATGGCAAAGGCAACAACAGGTCCTACAAAACAAGAAATCGAAGCAGTTTTCGCACGTTTACGCTCTCAAGCAGCCAATAAGGTAAACCAAACAAGTTTTGAACAAACTTTTTCAGACAAATTTATAGATTTTGCCTAAATTTAAACTATTGTAGTAGAGGTGAAAGATAAGGAAGTTAAAAAAAAAATTGATGACGTCCTTAACAAAAAAAAATTAGGGCCCAGAATAGAATGATTGCTGTTTTTATTTTAAGGAATTTTGTCTTGTATTCATAAATATCTTTTTTTAGGCTTGTTTTGATTGTGGTGCCAAAGCTCCTACTTGGTCTTCGGTAACTTATGGTGTTTTCATTTGCATAGATTGTTCAGCAGTCCACCGTAGCCTGGGCGTACACTTGACTTTTGTACGGTCCACAAATTTGGACACTAACTGGACTTGGCTGCAGTTGCGTCAAATGCAATTGGGTGGTAATGCAAATGCTGCACAATTTTTCCGCCAACATAATTGCTCCTCAACGGATGCCCAACAAAAATACAATTCACGTGCAGCCCAATTGTATCGCGATAAATTGTCTGGCCTTGCTCAACAGGCCATGAAAATACATGGTACAAAGGTAAGCTTGAGATAAAGAGAATAGTAAAGGTAACTTTAAGATTTTTAAAGTTTTAATTTAAAGACCAAAAATACAAACCAGTCCTGAAATCTAAATATTTGGAAACAAATAATTTTATATAGTAAAACCTTCCAATAAATTAAATTTCTATCGAAATCTTCGGCTGATAATTTAATTGTCGACGAAATGTCTAAAAAATAATTCTTTATAAAACAAGTTTGGAAGTTGGCAAAAGAGTTTTACTTTACGAAAGATGTTTTTTTATATATTTATCGCTATCAATGCATTTTTAAAGAAAAAGTGGAAGCTACCTATAAAAAGTTTTAAAATCTCAGTTTTACTATCTAAAAGATTTTGGTACTAAAAAAGTTTTAGAGGGTCAAACAAAGGTTTTCTATAGAAAAAGTTGTGCACCCAGTGTGCGACGTAAGCTTTTCTATAGAAAAAAGCTGTGAATATGGAAAAAGATTTTGAAAAATGATTATTGCAGCTGTTATGGTTTGTGTGTTGGCTGTTTTTTTAAATTTGTTTGCTTTGTTTTAATATTTTATTTTTGTTTAATTTTATTAACAATCTTGTTATTTTTTATATTTATTTTTTTGATTTTGTTTTTGTAATTGTGTATTTTTTTTGCTCAAACCACTCCTACACCCACATTAATATTTTATTTTAAACAACTACCTATTCGGATATTGTTTTGATGGAGCAGCTTTACTTGGATAGTCACCAAGAAAAAACGGAAAATAATGATAATGCCAAAGACGAGGAAGATTTCTTTGCCCTATGCCATAACGATAATAATAAAGATGCATTTTTTGAAAATAATAATGGCGAAAGTAATAATGTGCAAAAGGTAATTAAATTTATTAACAATACGCAGCACTAGCTTTCAAGTTATATAGATTTATCTTTATAAGCATGCAGTTTTTAAATAGTTTTAAAGTTGAATGTACTTAATCTTTTATAAAATTATTTTAAATTGTAAAAAACTTTGAGGTTATAAAAAATTTCTTTATTCTAGATCGATTTACCTGTTAAATCCTTAACGCCGTCTACAGATGACAAACCCACCGCTGATACTTTAATCGGTGCTCCTAGTGTAGATTTTTTAAATTCGGTAATACCCCAACAAACCATGACTTCTTCTATAGGAGCGCGCAAGATACAGCCCAAGAAATCTGGGGTATATTATACTTTCTATTTTAATAGAAGCATTGTCTTTTATACTCTAATTCTTTTTAGTTGGGTGCACGAAAAACAGGCGGCTTAGGTGCTACTAAAGTTAAAACAAATTTTGCTGAAATTGAACAACGTGCCAACATGGCCAATCAATTAAAAGATGCTCCAATTGTGCCTGATAAACCACAAACTGCTGAAGAGGAACTTGAGTCTGTGGTAAGCATGCGCTTGGCCTATCAGGATTTATCGCTTAAACAAACCCAGCAGGAAAATAAATTAAGGTCCGTTGATCCAGTGAAGGCCAAACAAATGGAACGTTTGGGTATGGGCTTTAATTTAAAAGGAAAGTAAGTAATGTTTGCGGCTGTAGTATTTCTTTTTTATAAAAAATGGTAGGTGTATAGATTTTGTATAGCAGAAGTTGTGCCAAAAGAGTTGTAAAAAACTAAATAAATAATAAGTTTTTTTGACAAAAGGTTTGAACATTAATTTTTCTTAAACAAATTTTTGGATCTCACTTTTTCTGTACAAAAGTTTTATCTTTTCTAACAATAATAATCAACCCCAGCGTGAACCAAATTTCCGTTCACATTTTTAAAAACGCCAAATTTAGAGCGACAAACTGTTCACTTTTTATTAGTGATAGGAGTGATTCAAAAAGAGTAAATTTTTTTTTTATTTCTTTTCTTTGCATCTGCAAAATTCGTATTTTTAACATATTTAATTTTTTTCTCTTTAGCGCTGACATTTCCCATTCAGTTTTAAGTGATATGGAGACCATACAACAAGCTCCGGCTCCCAAAAACTCCAACAATTCCTCATCAACATTAAATAAGTTGTCGGCCTTTGATAATGACAGCTTCTTTAATGATTACTCGACTAGCATGTATAGCGGTAGCGGTGGTGGAAACGGTTTCTCTTCCGGCGTTTCTAAACTAGATAAACATGAATTAGAAATAATGGGTTTTGAAACCATCGAACCTATTGGCTCAACACACTCTAATATAACATCAATGTTTGGTGCTGGCGGTGATGGCGCCGACTCCAAACCTAAACCAAAAACAACGCTGCCTTCTTCCACCAGCTATGACAGTTATTCACGGAAATCAACACAAAATAAAAACTCAAATAGTTATGAAGATAATGCGGCTCAAAAGAAATTTGGAAGTGCTAAAGGTTTTGGTTCAGATCAATACTTTTCCGATAGTCAATCGCAACCAGATGTGACTGCAAATTTGTCTAGATTTCAAGGATCAAGAGCCATTTCGTCTTCGGATTACTTTGGTGATGGCACAAGTCAAGGACAAGGGCCAAGAGGTTTGTAAAAATTTAATTTTGTAATATTTAATTAATCTCTCATTACATTGTTTCTTTTATAGGTTACAGTACTGGTGTTAATTTCCAAGCTCCTGATTTAGATGATGTTAAAGAAAGTGTACGCCAAGGTGTGCATAAAGTAGCTGGCCGCATAAGTTCTTTGGCTAATGATGTTATGTCTTCTTTACAAGATAAATATGGTTACTGATAGCGTTTGTTTCTCTTTAAGCATTTCTGTTCTCTATTAACTAATAAACAAAAATTATTTTTCCATTTTCTCCATCTAAATTCATAATTTTGTTGGTACATATTTAGAAGAAATTTTTACTTATTGAATTTAAAAAAATGTTTCGTTTTAAAAGCTTTACATAATTCTTTTAAACGGATTTAATATTTCTAAAAATCTTTAAATTCTTTTTTTCGGAATTAACTTCAATGTTAAATTTTTATTAAATAGTTCTTATGGTCTTTATTCTGCGTTTAAATTTTTTAATTATGTTTTCGTTTAAAACAAGCAGACTTTTTCTTTCTTTTTTTATTAAACAAAAATTTCCATTTGACAAATTATACATAAAATTACATATAAACAATTTATAAATAAGTTAATATTGCAATATACGAAAAATTGTCAATATATTATACATATATAAAAAAATTATAAAAATATATCAATAAAATTTTAATTATATTCGATAAACAACAAATTAAAATAAAAATTGCACCTTGAATGTTTAAGAAAATCTAAAAAACTACATTTAAATAAAAGAAATACCGAACTTCCTTTTCGAACAAAGTTTAAAACCAAGCAATTAAGAGGTGTTTTTTTTTATTAAATTTATAAATTATTGATATTTAAGACTAACCCCAGTATTAAAAACTCTATTGGCACAACTTGTTCTATAGGAAAAACTCTGGTTGGCGCAACTTTTACTACAGAAAAAACTCTGGTTGGCACAATTTTTTCTATAGACAAAACTCTGGTTGGCACAAAATTTTCTATAGGAAAAACTGGTTGGCACAACTTTTTTATAGGAAAAGCTCTGGTTGGAAAAACGTTTCCTAAAGGAATAACTCTGGTTGGCTCATCTTTTTCTATAGGAAAAACTCTGGTCGGCACAATTTTTTCTATAGGAAAAACTCTGGTTGGCTCATCTTTTTCTATAGGAAAAACTCTGGTTGGCACAACATAGAAAAGTTGGTTCTATACAAAAACTCGAGCCCAGAATTGTTCAAACTTGTTCTATAAAAAACTTTTTTATAGGATGCATTTGCTTAAAAAAAATATTTCTATAAAATCTCTGGCCTAAATTTTTTTTATAGAAACCAGTTTTTTCAAACCGATATTTGAATAAAATTCTTAAATTTCTTTAAAGGATATTTTTTTATTTATTTTTTTTTTGGGTTTCGTTCTTTTACAATTGGACTAAAAATAATAAAATCAATAAAACATTTTTATGGTTTAAAATAAAATTCGAATAATGAAAAAAAAACTATAGCAGTCGTTACAACCGATAATAGGGCACAGAACAATGGCTTACATTACATAAAAAAGAAAAAATGTTTTAGCAACAGTCAACTTAATGTTTTTTGCATGTTACGCAACCACGGAGAGAGGTAGCATCGGGAGAACCATAAGCGATGGCGTGGCTGGTAGCGGAACCTCCTTCGCCAGTGCTGAAAGAGTTAGCAATGGCAATAGCACCTCCCTTTGTACCACCAAAGTTAATGGGGAAGAAAGTGCCAACAGGTAGAGGTTTTTGTTCTTTCTTGGAGGGAGCGGCAGCCTTGGCGGGCTTCTTAGCAGCTGGACGACGAGCAGGGCGACGAGTGGGAGCTACTGGGACTACATGCTCTTCCTCTTCTTCATCGGCTTCTTCGGAGGCGACAGCTACACCAGTATCCTCAGCAGATTCAACAGATTGGTCCAATTCAACGTAAACCTTCTTCTTGGCGGGCAAGTAACGGTTGACGGGCTTGGCAACGGGGGCAATGGGTGCGGGAGCAGGCAAATCAGCAGCTACGCTAGCTTCAACGGATGCTTCATCAACATTAACTTCGACGGGAGCTTCGACATCGATAACAGGGGCTTCAGCTGGAATTTCTTCGGCGGCAACGGCATTACCGACAGCATTGCTGCTGTCATCACGGTCCAAGTTGAAGTCACGGGGTACTTTAGCGTCATCATCGGATACTTCATTTTCTTCGGCTACAATGTCTACATCAGCGGGCACTTCGAAAGTGGGCACAGATTCTCCAGCAACGGGATAAGCTTCGGCTTCGGCTTGTACACTTTCGCCTAAAACACCTTCACCACGTTCGGCATTAATATCAACAGAAGCGGGGGCTTCTAAGGCAACAGCTGGACCGGCGGCAGAAATATCAGCTTCAGCGTGGTCACAATCTAGAAACGCAGAAAATAACGGGGAAATTAGTTTAGAGTTTTGTTAAATCACCAGCTTAACTTATGTTTGTACCTTCTAAATAGGTACCAG
This sequence comes from Pollenia labialis, assembly GCA_949318255.1. NCBI lineage: Eukaryota > Metazoa > Arthropoda > Insecta > Diptera > Polleniidae > Pollenia > Pollenia labialis. The sequence goes on from OX439140.1 coordinate 14,722,615, forward strand.
TGGCAACAGATTCGCCAGCTACCAAAGCTTCAGCTCCTTGGGTTGAACGAGCAAATGTTGATGGATGCGTATATTGAACATACATCATGCGCTGAGGAGCAGCATAGTATTGAGCAGGACGTTGGTAGTAAATCATTCCTAATTTATAATTAAGCAACTTACATGAGTAAAAAATTGAACTACGACCATGTTTTTGTAATTGTTTGTGGTAAAAATTTGTACATCTGGAATTTAAGATGTGCATTCAACATTTTGGTCCTTTCGAATGTTAAGATTTTGTTTAAAAATGTTATTAAATTTAAATTTGGGGAACTTAGGGGTTATTAAAATAACAAAATTTGTGTAAAAGTTAGTTTTTTAAAACTTTAGGATGGATTTTTTAATATGTAAATAACAACTTTAGATTGGGTTCGCGTTCAAACTTTTAAAAGTATTTAAAAAAGTTGTTTAGAAATTCTTAAAATAAACGATTTTCGTATTTTCGAGAACGAAAACTTTCATTTACTGCCTGTTCAATAATTTCGAACGTTATCGTTCGCATAGAAAATTTCTATGAAAAACACTGAGTTTAAAAAGATATTTCCCATATTTAATTCTATACGAACCTATACGTTCGAAATTGTGGAATATTTGGTTATTGTGCTTTCAATACTTTCATATTTTATAAATCCAAGAAACTTCTGAAAGGTCTAATTTAGATTTTATAAAAAATATTTTAATTCTAAGCATTTTTGGTGCTTTTTTTTAAATTTCAAATTTTATTCTAAAGCTTCGGTCACACTTATTAAATATTTGACCAAATAAGCGTAACCACTACTTTTGTTAATAGTTAGTGAGAGTTAACATGGTCTTAATGTCACAAAAAAAACTAATTACACAACTAGACATACCAAAAAAAAACACTGTTTTTTGTAAGATGAGGTATTATTATTTTTTTTAAAACTGGTTCGGGGAAGAAAAATTTAAAAATTTCAATTTTGAAATATGTATTTTGTAGAAGAATTTTAATTTTGATAAAAACCTTTTTTGATTAACAAGTTTTTAGATAATCTTTAAAATTTTAAATATTAAAAAGTTTTTTTTTTAAATTAAATTGCCTTTTAAAACTTTTTTAATATTATTTAATCGATAATCTTTTAACTTTTGATTTATAAAAGTGTCTAGTTAAAAAAAAAAATTAAAAACTTAAAAACTTTAAAGAAAACTTTTCTGTAAAGGGAAGTCTTTTTGGTAAAAACATTTTAAACTGGGCTGGCTTTTAGTCCTTTCATGCTTTATTTTTCGAAAGCAAAGCAAAGGGCTACAAATTGTTTTTGTAATATTTTGTTTTGTAAAACTTTAACATTAGAAATGAAAAATTGGATTTAAAAAGTCTTGTTGCACACATCCAATGCATGAAAATGTTAATAAAAGCTTGGAAAAACTTTGAGAAGAAGTAAGAAACATTTGTGTTTAAAGCTTTTTAAAAAAGCACAACCCTTTTTGTTAAAAAACTTCAGGGAAGCCCTTGTTCAAAAAAACCTTTTAAGAAAAACGTTGAAAATTGGTTTAAAACATTCATTGTTGATTTAAATTTTTTTGTAAAAAATATTTTTCTTAAAAAAGTTTTAGGAAAAGCTTTTTAAACTTCAAGAAAGACTTTTAGGAAAAAATATCTTGCAATACAGTTTTATTATTAAAAAGCTTTAAGAATAGCTATTTCTCTAATTTTTTTTGGCAAAAAAAAAACTTTTCAATAAAACCTGTTGGTACAAAGCTTTCAAAGAATATATTTATTAAAAGTTTTCTTTGTGAAAAGGAAAAGTCTTTTACGTTAAAAACATTGTTGTTTTAAAATTTTTAGTAAAAATACTTGTCCTAAAAAAGCTTTAAGAAACGCTTTTTTTTTATACAAAAGCTTTTAAAATAGTTATATTTCTAATTTTTTTTTTTAGCAAAAAAATGTGTTTAATAAAACCTGTTGGTAAAAAGATTTCGAAAAATACAGTTTTTAAAAATTTTCTTTGCAAAAAGGAAAATACTTAAATAAAAAGCTTTAGAAAATTTGGGTTGTAATTTTAAGACTCAAGGAAAATAAGGAAAACTTGTTTTAAAAACATAGAAAAGATAAAGATTTAAAAAGCTGTTTATTGTTGTTATTATTGCAATAAATGTAAAAATATTTCAAAGCTTTCTCTCAATTGGCTCATTGCAGAAAAGATTAACTAAATTTGTTTTCAAACTCAGGATTTGAAGTAGAATCAAACATGATTCAGTTTTTTTAGTTTATCTCGAAGAGTAGATTAAATAATGAAAATCACAAATATAAACTTAATAATGTTAAGAAAACAAAATTAACTTTATCGATGGTAATTCGAACATTTTTTAGAATTCAGTTTTGCCACGAAATGTTGCAAACTGGGCTATTTTCCATTTTTTTAGATTTTCAAAACTCGAATAGACCCTGTAGGAAATTTCAATAGTGAAACTGTACTGCCTAACTATAGAGTAATGGCGAAAAGCAGACCAGACAATACTTTCTAGGCTTATCACGTGCTTGTCAACGGAGAACTATTGACCAGGTACTTCTTGTGGAACCATATGAGGATATTGGAGTCATAGATTCAATAGTTCATTATAATAGATTTAGTCTTCGTTTTTAAATATTTTTACTAGATTTACGCACTGATACGTTTATTGAAATGTGTAATTAATTAAATCCAAATGCGTGAACAAATTTTTTTTAATTAATAAAGGAACTGCCATACAATTATTTAAAAAAGGCAGAAGGCTAATTCACTAATTCTAGCTTTACAGGCATAAATGTAGATGCATTATAGACAGTTTCAGTAAAAAGTCACTAAATTAAACGACAAAATTGGCGACTTGGAGACACTTGATCCAAAGTTTCCTGCAAGGTATTTAATATTATTAAAAATTTTACAGCCGTATTCATAAATATGTAAATTGAATATTTAAATTAAAAACTTGAATGAAAATTTTGCTTTAAAATACATTTTTAAACTAAGTTTATGATTTAAATTAATTTTTTTCCAGGATGTACAAATTTTAGTCCTTTTGCAAGTTTTTTTTTCATTATTTATTTCAATACTTTTTTTGGATTTCTTTTTTTTTAATAATTTTTTTTTTTCATATTTCAAACACATACTTTTTTGAGCTGGGAAAGCACTGCTGCTGGCAACAAGGCCCACAATAACAGCCAAAGCAAGAATAGCACTAAATTTCATTTTGAGTTTTTTGGTTTGTTTTTGTTTTTAATGAATTAATTTATCCTTTAAACAAAAAAGTTTATTTTTCACTGGATATGCTGGTTCTTTTAAAAATCTTTTTAGCTTAAATTCGCGAATAGAAACTGATCAGCAGCACTGGAGCTAAACTTAACACTTAAGTTTCCACCAAAGAAATGATGTCTTTCCCTTGATTTGTGTTAGATTTATATACCAGTTGAATGGCGCAGGAAAGGCAGGCTAGTGCAAAAATCAAAATCATGGAATAAAATTATAACAAAAAAAAAAAAAATAAAAAACAAGCAAAAAACAAAAAAAAAATCGCAAATCTTTCATACGAATACAAAACAATAAATCGTTACATAAAACGCAAAAGGCCCTATTTTACATTTTGAAAATTTTGCAGGAGAAGCAAAAAACTATTTAACATGATCAATTTATAAATTGCCTTAAACTGTTTAAAATTAATGTTTCTTCTACTTTTCTTGTAAAACTGTTACCCCCCGTTCCCACATGCAAGTGCAAGTTCGAAAAACTCAAAACACTCACACTTTTTCACTAACATTCACACAATTTTTGCACTTTTTGCCAATCGGCTGTTTCCTCGATTTTTCGTTGATAATACGTATACACTACTTGCAAATAATTACGGTAACGCCGGGTTAGTTAGGCCTTTAAGCGTTTATCGTATAATATTTTGTAGATAGGGCCGTTTGTTTTTTGTTAATAACTTATTTTCGTTTAAAGTTTCCAAATTTTTTTGTGGACATTTGTGTCGATGCAATACATCAAAATCAATGAAAAAGACGATTTTTAATAAATTTTGTTTAGCTAGGACCTTTTGCGTTTAAGGTAACTAAATGTAGTTTTGGATTTTTATAAGTTTTTATACCCACACCACAATAGTGGAGAGGGTAATATGCGTTTGTGCTGATGTTTGCAACGCATTAAAATATTGATCATAGACCCACCTCTAAGTATAGAGGTCGACCTAGAATCACTTTTTGAATCGATCTAACGATGTCCGTACATGCAGCTGGCTGTCCATTTCAATATTGTGCGCAAAGTAAAGGTCGCGGTTATGGAGATAATTTGATGAAATTTGGCACATGGGTTTTAATTGTCCCAAGGATTAAGTCTATTGGAATTGGTGAGAAGCGGTCTATTTTGACATGGACCCTTCACAAGCTTATTTCCGGAATAAAGTCTTTGTGTGCCTAAACCATCTTATTCGGTATTATTTTAGGTGTCGTTGTCGTAGTTTTTAAGAATTGATATTATCCGGCATGTTCTGACAACCGCAAAACGCTTAACATTTGCGATTTTGACTAGAAATCGCATAATATGTTGGTGTTCTGTAAATCGCAAGAAGTTTGGCACCTTTAAATTGCAAAAGTATGCTAAAGGTAACTAGAATATATTTAAGAAACTATGACAGATCGCATGGAAAACTCGAGATAACTATTCAGAACACCATAAAATAAATCTGGCGTTTTGCGATTTAAAAACGTGCGATTGTCGAAACATGGCCGTATGATTGTGACTTTTGTATTTATATTTGTATTTGTTTTTGTATTTGTTTTTGTATTTGTTTTTGTATTTGGATTTTGTGTTTGGCCAAAATTTCAACCGACAACGACTTCGATTGCTATTTTGATTAAATTTGGTCTACACATATTCTATGACAATCTACATAATTTTACCAAATTTTATTCAAATCGGTCCATATTTGACCGTAGCTACCACACAAATATTATTCCCGAAAATGGCTTTTTATGCCACAACTTCCTTATAAATGTTCACAGAATGAAAAAAAACTTGTACTAAATTTAAGTTTTCTCTTCTTACTTTAGTACGAGTTGTACTCGAAAATTTAAGTACGGATAACACTTAAAAGTACTTTAAATAATCCAAAATGGGGAAGCTTTCGAAAACCAATATGTTCTGCATACACCTGTTTTTAAGTTTGTTGTAGATACAACCACAACAACAATACATAAGAAAAATATAGATTATTTTCATGTAATAAAAGAAGCAATAATTCTCGTATTCTATTTTTGAAAATTATTTCGTTAAATACATCAAATTTTCAAAGTACATATGTACAATGATTGCGCAAACCATATTGAGCTTGCTGCTGGTTTCTTATAATTGAGAATTCTTCGGAAAGCAAAGGGCGGAATGCAACAAAAGTGAAATAAACATGTGTAACGAGTTAGTAAAATAATAATATTCTCTCTGGTTCTGTGGGGGATAGTGTTTATGTTAACATTAATCGAATCTCACTTTCGGATTATTTCAATCAAGTACGAATCCAGCTTTAACCGTCTTAGAAATTCTTGAATCAAGCACACTTTGAGATTGATTTTATCTCACTTTTAATTAGGGCAATCCTGTTTTCGGATTAAATTTCTAGTACGAATTCGGGATAAAATATGGATAAGTAAAGTATTTCGCACTTGAATCAAGCGCTCTGTACTTGATTTAAGGAAATCCGTATTGACACCGCTTCGGCTTGATTTAAGTACGGATGGTGTTGGTACTGTTATACAAATTGACGACAATAACTTTTCGATAGTTACTATATTGTGCTAGTAGCTCATTAATTAACCATAGGTCCCATATAAGGCCCTTCCTAAAATCACTTAAATGCAACCAAATCTAATATCTAAAAAGCATTCGGCCATAAGAACTTTAACATGAATCTTAAACTTATAACATAATGTTATTCTGGTGGGCCCATAATTGCCAATGGTCCTTCTTTTTAAATATTGTGGGGGTGGTTGGGTATATGTGGTCGGGCTTGACCGACTATACTTTCTTACTTGTTGTTGCTGTTTTGGTTATTTTGTTAAAAATATTGTTTTTTTGAAACGATCATTATTCCTCTTTAAACTTAATTGTTGTTCCTATTCTCCTATAATAATTGTAGCCGTTTGTAGTTATTGTCGCCTATCCGTAAATCTGTCCAAACGTAATTTCTGTTCGATTTCGTTACTAATTTAGCATTCATAATGTGTTCTTTCAGTTTGAGTGTGTGCAGTTACTTCATCGTCATACTGATTTTTTTTGGTTTTTTTTCTGAATTCACGATTAAATTTTTTTTCGGGGTTTTGGTGTTTTCTTTTTTTTTTAAATTTTTAATTTGTCTAGAGGAATTGTTGGGTGAACAATGCTTTTGTTAAGCAAATCGTTATATAGTGCTACTCTTTTTCGCTTAAAAAAAAAATCATATTTGTGGATTAAATGGTGTGGCGTTTTGTTTGCCTCCCTATAGGGCTAAACAAATGGCAATTAACAATTAAGAAAAAACATCAACAAATTTCTCAGGAGTTTGAGTGAAATGATCGAACGAAATCATTAAAATTATTAAATAAAGCATAATGTTTGATTCAGATATCGTAACTAGTGATGCCATACAATATACCCTACGCCCATATAAAGCCCACATTGGGATATCATTAATATACCTCAAAGACCGTAACATAAAAAAGATATGGTGGTTAAATTTGGTCCAATTCAGCCTTATTTGACTAGAAGTAAAACCACTTAATATTGTGATAATCGGTCCTTAATTTACCAGGGGTTCCATACTAAGGGGCCTTCCGAAAAGCAAGTGAAGAAGCGTCCAATTTTAAAAATTTTTTATTACTGTGCTAAAATTTTGTTTTATTAAGGTTTTTTTTTAATATGCACTAGAATAACTTGGGGACCTATGGGTAATTTTAAACCTACTCGGACAACATTTTGTCATGACATAGTAGCTATCGTACGAGTTATTGTCGCTAATTTTTATGATAATACCAGCATTTATAAGGTAGGTTCTGGCACTAACAGTTTTTTTCGGGAGTAGTATTTGTATGAGAACTACGGTAAACTATGGAACGACTCCAATTAAATTTAGTCAGATGATTTTGATTGCAATAAAATTAGTTTGGACCAAATGTAATCTAAATACCAACAAAATAATATTTTTTATGGGCACAAATACCCAATTCCGGAATGAAGCTTGTATGCGGAATACGTGTAATTTTGAACGATTCGCCCCATTTTCAATAGGCTTGGTCCTTCTGACAATTAGAGCTTATGTACGAAATTTCATAAAATTATCTTTACGATTGCCTCAGGATGAGATACGGAGTCGATCAGTATATTTAAAGTTAAGTCTACACACAGAAAAAAATACCAATGCAAAATTAACATGGAAAAATGTTGATTGAGAATCATAGTAAATTTCTGCAAAAGTATGCCCATTATTTAAATTTATCATTTTTTCATATTAATTTTAAATGAAAAATATTAAAATAATCTTAAATCACGCTTATTTATTATTATTCACTGTTAAAATATATAAAAAAGAATATTAAAATATAAATAAATATGGATTCAATATTGAATCCATTAAAAACCCTGTTTTATATTAAAATCAAAAGTTTATCTTGTTAAATTAACATGCATACATAGTTAAGTATGTTAATTTTTTTATTTTCATTCTTAAAATATGTTATAAAAAGAAGACAATTCGCGTATTCCTTTAATTAAAATTATTTAGTTAAATAGTACATCAAGTTTTCAAACGAAAACCATATCGGGCCATTCTGCTGATGCTTCTGTTAACAAAGGAGAATACAAAATAAGTGAGACATGTGTTACAGGGGTGTTTTGAATTATTCTTAAATTAATGCATATGTTGTCTCTGAAGCTTCTTCACACTGTTATAACACACTCAAACCAAAATGATTCTACATGAAATTCACGTTGCTTCAACATGAAATAACTTTCATTCAACATGATTCGGATTGTTATTTCAATATAAATGACATTTTGCTCTAACTTTACTTCAATGTTAAATTAACATGATTTATAGTTATTTTAAAAGAAAAAAATGTTGTTCGTAAGTTATTGTAAAATCAGGTTGAATTAACATGAAAAACGTATGAAGCAAAATCAACACCGAAAAATTTTAAATCAACCTTGTTTTCTACGTTTTTAACTTGATTTTTTTTCTGTGTGTAGGACTGATATTTTAAGGTGTTACATAATACCCTCCCTCTCTTCTATTGTGATATGGGCAGAAAAAGTTATACCGGTATGTGATGAAAATCGATTTCAAATCGATCGTTTTTAAAAGGTGTGATGAATTTTTAACGATTTTAGAATCCAATTCCGAATTTATATTTTTTTTTTTTTTTGTTCAGAATGCAGTTTCACTAACATATCGCACTTGTTCAACAATACGGTGTTAACCCCAAATTTCAAAATTTTCAGTAGAAGCAAAACAATTTTTAATTTAATATAAAAAGGCATATGAAAAAGTATTTTAAAACCAAACGTTTCTTTACCAAAACGTCGACAAAACAACTCGATATTTTTATAACGGGTAGATGTAAATAATACCTGTCGATTTTTTCCAAAAAGTGAAAAATTAAAAGTTTTGAGTTAATACAGTATTGCTGAACAGGTGCGATACATGTATTGAAAAAAATTAATTATTAATCGGAAAATGTAGAATGGAGTACATTGAGAAGGAACACTTGGGAAGGATGTTGAAAAATTTTGATTTTTAGCCCTTTTGCACTTCATTTGACATTTCTCAAGTTCAGACTAACTCAATTTGAACCATGAAAAGATACACAATCGAGCAACGCGTTCAAGTTATTCAGGCATGTTATGAAAATGGGCGTTGAAATCAAAATGCATATCGTGCACTTCGTGATACGCACTTTCACCTCAGTGGATTCGCCAATAAGCAGAATTGTCGCATTTGGGCGAATGATAATCCAAGATTGATTGTCGAAAAACCAATGCACCCACAAAGAGTGACCCTTTATGCGCTGGCGGCATCATCGGGCCGTATTTTTTTTTCAAAATTAGGCCGGTCCGGCAGTTACTATGAATGGTGTTCGCTTTCGTGAGATTTTTTATGGCCCGAATTGGAAGATATGTGGAAGTGGACGATACGTGGTTTCAACAGAACAGTGCCACTTGCCACACAGCTAACGAAACAATGGCTCTTTTGCGCGACAAATTCAATGGCCGTGTTATCTAACGTGGTGGCGATTTCAATTGGCCGCCAAGTTCATGTGATTTGACACCGTTGAACTTTTTTCTTTGGGGTTAGTTTAAAGAAAAGGTGTACGTCGATAAGCCAGCAACAAAACAAGAGCTAAAGGATAATTCGGCACATAACGGCATAGAACCACAATTACGCCAAAGCGTCATCGACCATTTGGCCGATATTTTATTCCACACATAATTGAACCATACCAATATTATCATAATAAAAAGAAATTACAATAATTTCCTAAATTATGTGTGTTTTATTCAAAATCAACATCGACCCTTGAAATTTAACCACCCTTTATTTCTTATTGGAAAATTTCAACATCTTCGCATGTTAATGTAAGATGTTAAATGTTGACAAGTGCAAAAAGGCAATTTGTTTATATTCTTTTTTAATTCCATTCTTCCTTAGTCGCACTTTAGAAATAGTTAAGTATGCACGTGTATTCAAAATAAACATAATTTAACGATTTAAATGTTATTACACGTTTTGTTTGTGTTGATATTAATTTAACATTAACTTAACATTTATGTATATGTAGGTAGATATTTAATTAAATATAAAACTGCTTAAATATTACATATGTATGCAAATATAAATATGCAATGTATTAAAAGAAATGTGTGTAAATATATTTTTACGATTATTAGGTTTGTTTCGAAGTCATTAAGATTTCAAAGGAGTTTTAAAGAAAAATCTAATAAATATTGTTTTTTATGATTTCTATAGTTGTTTTGTTAAATTTTTTACTTTAACTTCCCCCAACACTGACTCGTGGTCAGCAAGTAACTTTTACAAAAATTATGTTTGTATATTTTATGATTATGATGATGAAAAGGACCCACTCACTTTTCCTTTACGAGTTTTCTTTTTATAATCAGTTACAGAGAAGTGCAGTGAATTTTTAATTTAATTTTTTTTTTCAAAATTCTAGTCAGAGTTTTTAGTAGCAATAGTAGTACATAATAGTTTTTGTTTGTGACTCATAAAATGTGATAGGTTTTTTTTTTAAATTTGCAATTTTTTAAATGACTGTTTTCGCAATTTAAGTGTGAATTAAACATAAACTTCCTTGTTTTAGTTTTAAAATTCATAAAATTCCTAGAATTTTTTTTTATAACTTTTATTGGATATTAATATTAATGACATATATTGATTAAATTATGTATTATAGCATTGACATGTTGTTAAAAATTAGCAATATTTCAATATTATTGAAAATTAATGCAAGAGCAGAGGTGCAGGGTATAAAATAATATTTTTGAAGCAGAATGTTTCAATAACAAAAAATCTAGTAAACTCTATTAAAAATTTGTATATTTTATATGTTGCAATAATTAGAATTGTGGTTATTTTGTTGAACTATTTATGGTTTTTAATCCAAATTTTTAACATTTTAATCAGGCTTAAGTTCATCAAATTTAATTTTCATTAAATTATTTTTATGAAGAAAGGAATTTTACAACATGAAAATTAATTAAAATTGTTATTGATAATCATTCATTCTTGACTGTCCTGAGATTCGAACCCAGGCGGCTGGTTACCATGACATGTTTCGATCACAACCACTGCTGACGTCAATGTCATGGTAACCAGCCGCCTGGGTTCGAATCTCAGGTCATTTAAGAATGAATGATTATCAATAACAATTTTAATTAATTTTCATGTTGTAAAATTCCTTTCTTCATAAAAATAATTTAATGAAAATTAAATTTGATGAACTTAAGCCTGATTAAAATATTAAAAATTTTATATGTTTCTCTAGCTTCTGTGTTCAAAATTTGGAACTTTATTTATAATTTTACGGATTATTTTTGTTTAAGCGATTTCTTAAATTTGGCGATTTTTCTTTAATTAAGACATTTTTTAGATTTCTTTTGATTATTCTTTGTTTTTTTTTATTAACGATTAGAAGAACTTATCGGTATGCCAAGCATTGAGGTGGCATCCAAAAGGTAGTAGGTCCTGCTTAGAACTGGAGGGGAACCATTCGTAAGCTTCCCGATCTATCCCGGTGTACAGTCAGCCTAAACTATGGCCTATGCTTATAGTAAGAAATAAAGAAACATCCCGGTTACATCCCTAATAAGTACACTCGAGATTCTGGATTCGCGATTCCTCTTAGATTAGGTTAGGTTAGGAGGCTGTTCCTAAAAAGACCGTATTGATCTCTGCCGTTACCACATTATACGATAACCCTCTACTCGAAACGGTTAGCTCGATGTGATGATACCTAGAGTACTCCACACCCTCTTGGCGAACGCTAGGAGTCTCACTAGTCCAATTCCAGAGATTTCCCCTAAATCTTGGAAGTAATGATCTCTCAGACAGTTCGCTCTGTACACACATCATGCGCCTCCGTCTCTTTTTCCCCTGGCACCCCACAGAATCTGTAATTATCACTAGTCAGTTGCCCTGCCATTTTTTCGTAAACTGCTGTCCAATAGTGTCCCGTTATAAAGCCTATCAGAAGCCTACAGTCGCCTCTCGGAAGCGATAGAAACATTTTAGTCGATTTTGGATCATAGGATTCCCACATAACCCTGGAAACCCTGCACGTTTCGGTGTTTCCCCAAACCGCCTCAGATTTCCTTTGTATAATAGAGTCCATATCCCCCTTAATATTAGGAATTGGAACTGAAATGTCAATAACTCTGTTGTACGGTAATTGAGCCCCCGTCTCGCAAATTTCTCTTCCACTTCGTTACCTTCCACGCCCTGATGGCCGCGAACCCAGTCTATCTTTTAAGTTCTTATACTTCTGGACAATCGAAGAGTATGTATATTTAGCGGATATCGCCTTGATCGCCGCCTGATTGTCTAGAAAAGTTTACATGCGAGTTCCTAGTATTAGAATCACGAGCCAAATCAGTAGCCATTTGGCCTCAATATACTACAGTAATCGGGAAGTTTATAAGATTTCCAAATACCGAGTTCCTGACATTAAACTGCAGCTCCAACTCCTTATTCCATTCCCCTTAATATTTGAGAAAACAATGCACGTCTACGCCTTTGACTTTTTAGCACAACATTAACGTCAATAAATTAATAATAAATAAGAAAAAAAAACTACTTGTAACCTATCAAAACCTGCTTGTTATTAATCAATTTTAACATTTTATTAAACAATTTAATGCAAATTCTCTTAAAAAAAAATACAATTTTCACGGTAAATGAATGGCATTTTATTTTAAGCAAAAATATGTAATTTATACAAAATATGTATGTACATGAGAGGGTATGTATGTATGTATGTATATATATTCATGTAAATATGTTGTATTTTGACATTTCGATCTTTTATTCAATTAAAAAAGCCACCAGTTCAGAAAAAAAACTTTTTTTTTTTTTTGAAAATGATATATGTACATATGACTGTGAATAATTTGTATTATATTTAATTTTATATAAATTTTTTATTATAGTTTTAAACTCACGCACAGGCTGGCAGCCACGCATTGAGGTTTTTTTTTGTGTTTGAAGGAATCCTGAAAGTTTATCATGGAACCAGAAAACAAGTGATGAATGTTTAAGTTTTTTTCTTCTCAAGTATGTAAGTAGGTAAAACTATAGTTATAGAGTAGGGCGAGGGGGACTAAAAAGGGATTTGTGCTGAACTAAATGAATCGATTAAATACCCTATATGTAGTTTAAGTCAAAAACAAAAATTAAGATTCTCGTCAAAACTTAAGGAAAGTTTAATAATTTAATGAAAATTTAATAAAATATACATCCAAGTAAAAACTTTGCCTACTTTTTTAAAATGAATAGCTTCTTTCACTCATTATTTATATAACTACTTATTTTTCAGATGTACACAGAAAAAATTTTTGCAAAAAACTATTCAATTAAATAATTAATTGGTGTACATTAATTATTCAATTAATTTTTTGTTTGCTGCAATTAATTTTTTTAATCAAAACCCATAAAATTAAATGTTTGTGTATATGTGGTGTATTTTTTGTTTATACAATTAATTTTTTAATTGACTAAATTTGTGTCCCATGACTCGAAAATACAAATTCGTTAATTGATATGATCAATTCCTTTGCAGGGGCAAAATTAGTTAAACATTTAATTGTCTGAACGAATTGTTTAATTGAAGTCGATTTTCTATTTTTTCTGTGTATGTAAGTAAAAAATAATGACTTGCATTTAAATGCGTTCATTTTGGGACATCCCTTTTAAAATTCATTGTTTCTTTCTGTAGAATTAGAAGTAGTATTTTTAATTTTTCCTAATTTTTTAACACATTATTTTGTAGGCGAATTTTTTACTGGGATATACAGTGAAATCTCTATTAACGACCAGCTCCTATAGCCGGACAGCTCTCATATGCATACGATTGCTTAAGGACTCTCTAAGTTTTTCATGTTCCTTCGTAACGCATTTAAACCAACGATTCCATAGACGAATACCGACGGTCGGTGTCGGTCTGCATCTGCTTTGACTGTATATGACTGTATGCATATATGAATAGAAAACTACAAGTCTATAAACTGTGAATGTAAGACTTCAATTTTGCAAGACTTGAATACTTATTTACTTAGGTGGCTAATACAGGACGTTGGTCCCTTAAGCCGAGCGTAGAATAGATTTTTAGGCACCTCTATGTTTTTCGCTTCCTTTCCAATTTATGACACAATGCTTAGGTATGTCTTTTTCCACTTGGTCGTGAGCCGTCACGAAGACGACATTCAAATGATTTTTTAGCTGAAACACATTCAAACCGTTCAAAATTCAAGGAGACAATCAACTAAAAAAATGTACCTAAGATCTAAGATAAACAACTTTGTAGAACATATGAACTTCCTAAGAATCATTCCTAATACCGTTTAGGTAGCGCTTAGGTAGCCGCAAAAGTGAAAAATTTCCCGAAAATTTTACTGTGTGTAATTTTTTAAGTCATGGAAAAATAACCATATACGGACAAAAATAACCATAAAGGAAAAAAATAGACATGTGTCTCCCAGTTTTGCCCAAAGTCATGCACGTTTTAATTTATGGGCCCTTAAAGATTTGGGGCCTCATTGTTATTTTTGCAAAAAAGTGATAATTTTCTCAGGCTCATATGTTGAAAACCGTTCGGAATTTTGATTTACACTTTGAGACAAAATTAAATTAACATGAAGTTACTAAGAATCGTAATCACAATTTTACATTGATTTTTTTTCTGTAGCCTGAAGACCACTTAGACTATTATCCTTTGTAACAAAACTATTCAAGAAACTTTTTGTCACAAAATATAAATACATAGATGCATGTGTTACAAACCATCATTTTGGATTTGGAAATTTGGAAAAAAGACACAGCACAATTGAACAAACGCACAGACTTTAAATCGTCATACGAAAGAGCCTTGAAGAAAGAAAATATTAAATTGACTTTTATTCGACCTTTATAAAATTTATTATTATTATTATTTTATTAAGCTTGAGGTCTCTTTTTTTTTTTTTTTTTTTTAAAAATATTAAATTTATTGAACCAATATTTCGGCACTCCGTTGTGTGCCTTCTTCAGGGTTTTTTTCTTTAATTTTTGACAAATAATAACAATTTTAACAAATGAAATAAATTTAACAAAAAATCATAACACAATTTTCAATTAAAAACAAAAAAGGTTTTCCAATTTAAAAACTAATCTATTACATTATAAATAAATTATTAACTTCCGTTTATATTTTTACAAATTAAATGCCTATAATTTTGTGCTAAACTTTCAGTATCTGACTTAAAATTAATTCTCGATATTGTCGGTACATTTATAATTTGCAACATTTCTAAACTAAACCTACGTTTATAATTATTTTCCGTATTTAAAACTGTTGTATTTTCAAAATCAGGATAATGGTTTAAATTTGCACAATGGGCTGATAAAGCTGTTTTTTGTGATGCAATGTGCCTATATTTTTGATCTGACTTATCTCCTGCTAACCTAGTTTTTAGTTTATTCTTCGTTGTACCAACATATACTTTACCACATTGTCCATTAACATTTCCCCTACAAGGTATTTTATAAACTACATTCGACATTTCCAACTTATTTATTTTATCTTTCATATTAGTAAATAATCTACCTATTGTGTTATAAGATTTATGCGCAATTTTATACCTTTCAGTATCATAAATATTAGATTTTTCTAATCTCTCCGAAAATTTTGGTACATAAGTTAGCGATTTATAAACTTTTGGTTCCGTATTACCGTTATTTATTCTATGGTTATTATATTGTGTTAATAAACTAGATATAATTTCCTTCGGAAAACTATTTTCCCTTAAGGCTCTAAAAATTTTCCCCTTATTATTCCTATGGAAACAAGAATCACTTATTTTCAATACTCTATCTATAAAATTTCTAGCCGTGTTAATAATAATCCTTTTAGGATGATTTGAAAAATAATTTATTATTCTACCAGACGATGTTGGTTTTTGATACCAATCAATTAATAAACTTTTTCCCTTTCTTATTATCAAAGTATCTAAATAAGACAATTTAGATTCAAACTCCTTTTCCATTGTAAATTGTATATCCGCATGAAAGGAATTAAATGCATCTAAAATTTTTGCTATTTCTGATTCCTTAATTACGCAAAATAAATCATCCACATATTTTGTCATAATTTTCGGTTTAATAGTCAACTGTTCCAAACATCTATCTATTAATCTCTCCATAACAATATCTGCTACAATTGGTGACGCTGGTGATCCCATAGGAAGTCCCCTTAGTTGAACATATATACTACCATCCAATTGAAAATATCTATTATCAATTATACAAAATTTCAGAATACGTAAAAATAAGTCCTTTTCCATGTTAGTGTGTTCTTCTATCTTATCCCATTGCTCTTCTATTATATCTACAGCAAGATCTACAGGTATACTCGGAAATAATGAAACTACATCAAGAGATATTAATTTCTCATCATCATTTAACTTAATATGTTTAATTTTATCTTTAAATTGAAGAGAGTCCCTTACATTATATTTAGAATTTTCCGTTATATTCCTAAGAACCGTTGTAATATATTTACAAAGTTCATGTGATGGAGAATTTATGCATGAACATATTGGTCTTAATGGAAAATCAATTTTATGAATTTTTGGAACCCCATATAATCTAGGTGCAATTGCTATATTAGTTTTAAGTTTATTCTTTTCCGTAATTGTTATCAAATTCCTCCTAAAAAGTTCCTGAACAAAGTCATTATTTATCCTTTGTAATCTATTAGTAGGATCCTTACTCAATTTCCTATAAACTGAATTGTCCTTTATAATATCATTAATTCTTAAATTATAATCTGTTCTGTTCATTGCTACTGTCGTATTACCTTTATCTGCATTCAGAATAAGAATATTCCTATTAAGTCTTAAAAACTTTTCCGTTTCCTTTACTTTGTCGAGAACAAATTTATCCCTATTAGTCAATTTCATTTTATTTATGTAGCTATCTATACTTGTTGTTAATTTTGTCCTAGCTATTTCCTGATCCTCCTTATTTTTCAGTGTTTGAACTAAATCCTCACCTTCGGTTATAACTTTTAAAATTGGAAAATGTTTTCTTTCTGTTGGTAAAATGTGTTTGTGTCCTAACGATAGAACCCATTGTGCATCTACTGGTATATCTATCTTAGTCTTATTTATAAACCACTTATTGTTTAATTTTATACCTAATTCTTTCCTTTGTAAATTTACCAGATTTTCAAACTTTCTCTTATGTCTATTCTTGACCTTCTCATTAAAGTTCCTTGCTACTTTATCCTCAAAATCCAAAAATTTTCTGTATTCTTCTTTATTAAAATATCTTTGTAAATTGTCTGTGGTCATTCTATATTCCATTTTCACTTCCCTCATTAATTGATGTTGTTGATTTATCCTCAAATTCAGAATTTTATGTTGTAGATCTTGTAGATACTTGGATATTGTATGATGACATGATGGTAAACGTTCATTCTCATGAAAAATATTTAAAATGTTTTTAGTTGAATTTTTTATAAATTTAGGAATGATACCTACATTACGACAGCGAATTAAGAAAGTTATTGTTGCTTTAATTTTGATAAGCTTATCCCTTACGGTTTTAAATCTGTTGATGTTTCTTCTTACATCTTGATTCTTTTTATGGTAAAGTATATGTTGGTACAACGAAGAATAAACTAAAAACTAGGTTAGCAGGAGATAAGTCAGATCAAAATTATAGGCACATTGCATCACAAAAAACAGCTTTATCAGCCCATTGTGCAAATTTAAACCATTATCCTGATTTTGAAAATACAACAGTTTTAAATACGGAAAATAATTATAAACGTAGGTTTATGTTAGAAAGGTTGCAAATTATAAATGTACCGACAATATCGAGAATTAATTTTAAGTCAGATACTGAAAGTTTAGCACAAAATTATAGGCATTTAATTTGTAAAAATATAAACGGAAGTTAATAATTTATTTATAATGTAATAGATTAGTTTTTAAATTGGAAAACCTTTTTTGTTTTTAATTGAAAATTGTGTTATGATTTTTTGTTAAATTTATTTCATTTGTTAAAATTGTTATTATTTGTCAAAAATTAAAGAAAAAAACCCTGAAGAAGGCACACAACGGAGTGCCGAAATATTGGTTCAATAAATTTAATATTTTTAAAAAAAAAAAAAAAAAAGAGACCTCAAGCTTAATAAAATAATAATAATAAGAAAGAAAATATTGATCACACTAGGGTTGCCACACTCACAATATTCTGTACGTAAAATTAACTAAAATTGTAATATAAAATAAATGAAAGTTCAATTAAAAACCGGTCTACCTATTTTTCATTAATTTTTAACAAAAAGTTCATTTAATTTTTACTGTCAAAAATTCAACACCATATTCAGTAAAAACGATTAAATATTCAGTTATTTATTAAAATTTTACTGTCAATTTTTTACTGTCAAATTGACCACATATTCAGTAAAAACAATTAAATATTCAGTTATTTTATTAAATTTTCGTTTACTCCACAAAAGAGCCGAATTTCTAAAAAAAGACCAGACAGACACCTGTCCGCTTGTTTTTCTTATAAGCGAGAGAGGGATAATATTTTTATTTACTTACCCAGTTACAGACGTTTGTTTTACTTTTGTTGTACTGACCACGTTGTTTACAGAAGAACTCTCAATTATAAGACACCAGCAGCATGACCGATATGGCTTCGCAATTATTTTACTTTTAAAATTTGGTGTATTTAACTAAATTATTTTAACAAATAGAAAATGGGAATTGCTTACACAAAACAAGCAATTAATTTTTTATAGATAAGTAAAAATTAATTTTTGGTAGTAAAATTATATAAAATAACTGAATATTTAATTGTTTTTACGGAATTCGCGGTTGAATTTTTGACAGTAAAAATTAAATGAACTTTTCGTTGCTTTAAATTACATTTTTATTTACTTTAACATAAAGAAGAATTTAACTCAATCAACGGACAATATTAACTGCAACTGCAAATCCGTATTAATATGCACTTAGTTTTTTGAATAACTGTTAGAATCAGTTAAAAATAAATTTGCTTCGAATTTTAAATGTTTATTTATTTAAAAATGACGGAACGGAATATTTCTTAAATAAACTACAGTCCGTTACTGTAATAATATTGTGAGTGCAGATACCAAAAGTCAAGTAACTGGACAATAGCGAAAATTCACCTGGATTTTGAAAAACTAACTGGACAATTTGAAAATACACTTAACTATAAGAAAAAGAAAAAATTACTACAGATTTTATTTTGCAATAAAGAAAAAAAATTTAACTGCCTGTTCAACGCCATAGAAAATTTATATGAAAAACTCTCAGTTTTAAAAATATTCTCCATATTAAGTTCTATACGAATGTTTACGTTTGAAATTGTTGAACAGGCAGTACAAATTAAGGACACGTAACAGTTTAAATTCAGTCTTATATCATATAACGAAATTATTATCAGGGCGAATTCACTACAAGTGGCAGCGAAAAGCCTGCTGACTTTGACAGTCCGAACCAATTTGTTTTGATTTCCTAATGTTTAATTTAAAAATAGTTGAGCCGTAAACACTAATAAAGCAATGCAAAAAACATCTGTTGATTCTGTGGTTTAATAAAAAAGTAAAGAAACAGCCATGTAATGGAAATTGAGCGAAATTGCTTTAGTTGTAAGTAAAAATGTTCCAAATATTTTGCAACTTTCATCAAATTTTAGGTTTATTAAAATTGTAGCCTTTATTCGGTCATAGGAATGGATTCTTGTGATTTTAAGAAATACCTTTAGTCCTTGCATAAAAAGTATTACTAGTTGGCATGACTAACAAGCGAGGTCAAGTTATATATAAATTTTTTACGTCATTTTTGCATATTTTGAAAAACCGGACCGTATCTTATCTTATTAATTGGATTGCCTGTCGGCAAATTGGTAATGTTTTCCTTACAATTTGTTCTTAGAATGAGATTTTATTCTATAAAAAATAATAATTTAATTATAAAAAAATATAATTGATAAAAAAGTAATTTCTCAAAATTAAATAAAGTTTTTTTACTGGATAAATGGCATTTTAGCTGGAACCTGGACAACACCCAAAAAAACTGGACAATCCAGACCATTCTAGGCCGTGTGGACCGATCTTCACGAAATTTAACAGTATGATTTTTAGTCATATAGAACGAATTTGTGAAAAATCTTATATCAACATGTGCATTCCGCCACTAGTTAAGCTTTTTTTCGTACTAAAATTATAAATTTTTTAGGGTGGTTGTTCCATATTTTAATTCATAACTCTTTTCGTACTGAACCAAACTGCCAATATTTATCTTTTCTTTTGAGTCGTTTGAAAGTGAGCGTTATTTTAATAGACGGATAGACAGACGGACATGGCTAAATCGTCTTAAAATAACTCAAGGACCCTGAATATATATACGTCTTTGGGGTCTTAGATGACATTTAAAACAATTTCGCCTGAAATTACAAACTTAGTACGTAAACGCAAAAAGTTTATAACATTTACGCTATTTTCGGTAATTATTGGCCGTTTTAAGCAATTGAATAAAATTATTTAGATGAAAGTTAGTAAATTAAATTGCTTGGGATCTATCGAGACAATCGAATTGATAATCGAAAACAAAATTCTTCAGTTCACTTAAACTAAAAAAGTAATTAAAACCGGGAACATAAACAGTATAGTTTTTTTCTCCGGTACAATTTGATTTTTGGCGCTTATTTTCGCGGTTAGGGCTCGATATGAATATTAACTTTTATAACTATGTATGTATATAACTATTGTTTTCTGCAAAGCTAAGCTTTTAATCAAATCAACAATATCGCACATCACATGTGTAGTTCAGCAGGCAGGTATGCTTTAAGTATTACATCAGCTTTTTCCGCATGCAGGGCGGCATAACTAATTCTATATTTAAACATGCAGTAATAATGCGTTACTACAGCATTGTCGTCATCAACACCAGAGGAGTCATTATTATCATCATCATCATTAAAATTTTCAACAAGTTTGTGATATAATAATTTTTTAATTAACAAATTAATACACGTTTAACGCACGTTTTTGTCGTGTCGTAATGAAACAAGACGAAATAGAGAAGCTTTGAAGGAACAACTAATTGATAGAATTGGAAGACATCAATCATCATTGAAGTGCGTAATAAAATTCTGTGTCACGCATGTATTTCAAACAATTAAATAGAAGAAATTCTTTTTCTAAATCTTAATAATCTCTAAAACTTCTTATTTTAGGCAAATTATTTCAGCTAAATTTATTTTTTGGCAGGTTTTCAAGTTAAAACCTCAATTTAATTTTAATGCTTAGCCTCTGGGCAAAACCCTTTCAGGGTCTTAAATAAGCGACAAGAAATCGGCATGATTTTTATGCAAAATTATTCAAAATTCCATTTTTTGCGTAGCTTAAAATAAAAAAATAGTTCAAATGCTGTGTTTTTTCAAAAACACTATCGTGTTTGGAGTTTTAATTTTTTGTTTGTTTTAATCTACTTGCGTATTTAGTTTCCAATAATCTGTAACATGTCTTGAATTTGTTATGTTCGAAAAATATTTTTGTCTTTCAGGGTATTTTACGTTTCATAATAAATGTTCCAGTTAAATTATTTTTTCAGTCTCAAACACGTGAATTTTATTTCGCATAAAATAAATAAAAACTCTTTTGGTGTTTTATTTTGATTTCATTGCATATAAATTTGTATTATTAACTGCGGTAGAATTAGTTTAAAAATATCAAAATACATACATACATACATACATACATATATTGGAATAATATTGAAATAATTGTTAAAACATGGCGTCAAAAAACTACCAGCAAAAAAGTGAAGGCTAAATTCAAATTAGTTGCAGTTATTAAAAGAAAGAATAATAAAAGTGGCATTGCTTATCGAAAACAACCCACACACAGTGCTCTGTCCCATAGGCAAAACTAAAGATTAATAAAGTGCTTAGAATAATTATGTAATATTAATTTTTGTAAAGCTAACAAAGTATCTTAAATTGATTTGTAGAATTCATAATTTTCACTTTTTGCTTACAGTGGAGGGCACCAAATTCAAACAGTTTTTGAGCTCAAAAAAAGAACAATTTTACCTGTTTTAATAAAAAAATTGCCAAAAATGCATTTTTCAATATATTCTTCTCCAACTTTATACTTTTGTTTACTACTAAATGTAAAAAAGGGAAAATATTGTAGGTAAATATTACACCGCGTTACACACATTCTGTCCTATGAACCAAATATACTTTTTCGGAAAGGGGAGAAAAAATAGAAATACACGTGTATGGGCGATTTTCATGTACACGTTAGAATTTTTTTTGTCCACCTGTTCGCCTGCGTGGATTTCCAACCCACCAGTGCTTTTTGTGTACATGGGAAGGTCGCAAAAGAGATCAGCATTACACCGAATTTAAGTGGAAGCCCCGAACATGCTACAAAGTAGGCATAGAAAGTATAGAGAATCTACCATTGGTGCAGCCATCTCAAATCATTTTGCCACCACTACACATTAAGCTCGGTCTCGTATAAAATTTTGTTAAAATACTGGATCGTGAGGGCGAGGCTATTGCAAGCTTGCGCAAAATTTTTCCGAAATTGGGCGGCGTAAAGATTCATGCAGGTATTTTTTTGAGAAGTCATTCAGTAACTTTATTTTTTTTAATGATGTGTATGATTTAAGGTGTTAGATAAAAAAAAATAGTTGCAAGTTATGAATTTTCATCAAAATTTAATGCTATCGAACAACGTGCAAGGAAAAGAACAGTTGCCGTTATTGAGCAGTTTCTTGGCAGCAAACGAGCTGACAATTAATTATAAAAATATTGTCGCAGAAATGATTTCGGCATGTGGCGAAATGGGCATATTAATGTCGCTAATTTCCTTCACAACCATTTAGAATTTTTCCCTGATGATTTAGGAGCTTGTAGCGATGAGCATGGCGAAAGGTTCCATCAGGACATTGCGGCTATTGAAAAGCACTTTAAAGGACAAGACATTACGCATATGCTTGGCGAATACTGTTGGTCTATTTGTCGCGATACTGACACAAATGCTTACAAACGAAAAAATAAAAGACCTTAGTTTCTTTAAAAGCATTGAAGTTTTCAATGTAACAATTTTTAATTTTAATATAACAAAATTAATAAAAAAAAATTCGATTTTTTAACGAACTGAAACTGTTACAAAACAACCGATAACCATTTTTAAAAAATAAAAAAAATCAGGAAAATCTGAGAATTGATAAAAATTTGACGTAATACAAACATTTTCACGAGTCTGCCTGCAAAAAATCAGATTGATTGGATCACGGAAAAAGTGTTAAAAATCGTTCCAAAGTCTTTTACACAGGTGGACAGACGGACAAAAAAAATTCTGACGTGTACATGAAAATCGCCGATACACGGGTATTTTTATTTTTTCTCCCCTTTCCGTAAAAGTTTATTTGGTTTATAGGACATAAAAAAGCTCGTTTTTGTAACGCGGTGTTATTGATGAGAAAAGTTTTTGTATTATCGTAAACTTTCAGATTTTTTTATTGAAACTCCACGAAATTGTCCGAGTTTGGTAGACTATAACTTACTAATTTTTGAGAGTACCTAATTTTTTATTATATACAGTTGATGAAAATTTGACGAACAGTGAGGACGTGTCAACTTTTTTGTAGTTTAAATTTGACAGTGTTTTAAATCCCCTGAAGATGACCATCGATGTATGGTCGAAATATCGGATTAAAAATAAAAAACAAAATTAAAAATACAAAAATTTGTGGATTTTTTATTTATAATTTTAATATATGACCTTAAGCCAAACAAAAAACAACAACATAGATAATCGACACAGGTGAACAATAAATATTGAACATTTTAGTATTTTTTTAAATAATTTTACAGAATCTGCAAAGAAGTCCGAGAATTTTCTGCCGGAAATTATAAAATTGCGTTCATTTCTTGAGCCATATTTTCTAAGTTATAAAAAAATGACAAAGAGGGTAGTTTATGGTACCGCCAAAATTGAAAAATATTAAGTTATTAATATTTGTTTCTTCCTCACTACAATTTTTAGCGATTTTTTATTTTTGATTTAGTTACTACGTACAGTGGAGTTAGACAAGAATGTACGTTGTGACCACTATTATGTGGGTCTGAATTGGAGAATGCACAATAGACTATACCTTAAGTATGTTGACGAAGTAGTTTTGATATGTATTAAGCAGATCGATATGAAGTCGCTTCTATTAATTATCTATTACAAACTCATCAATGAAAGTAGGTCTGAAAGTAAACAAACTCAAAACTAAAAAAATTATTTTTTTAAATATTTGACCAGATATGAGCCAGTACAAGGCCAATTGAAAAGGTCTGCGCAAGAAGCCTGATGATCATTGTTTATGTTATTTTTAGTTGTCAAAAGTTGTTTACATTTTGCTTACATGTGCATGTATACTTTGGTTTACGTTTATGGTATGCCACACATACACGTTTTTTCCTTTTGCTTTGTATATGTGCTAGTAAATTTTTGACAACTAAAAAGAATCGTTTTTTGTTTTTGTACAAGTAGCAGACCTGATAGATGGGCCTTGGAGCCAGTATTACATAAACCCGACAACGTTTACCTACATACTATTGCAAGACAAATGTAAAACTTTTTAGAAAATAATAGTTTTGTCTCGCCTACCCCACCTTGTCTCGTGCGACTGCCATTTCACTGGAATATGCTTCATTTTAGAATGATCAAAACTGTTAAAAAAAAGTTAGCAGTTTCTTTGGCGCGGAATCCATATGTTGCCATAAAGATGTGAAAGGATCAAAACTTATGTCTAAGAAAATAAAAACGCCTAAGGCGTGTTAAAAAACCTGCAGTTTACGGTTATGCACCCAATCCTACTACTGAAAGAAGATATTTACTATATTTTGCTATTTTTGGCTGTGAAGAGTTGGCAGTACTGTTATATCTCTATGGCCAGTGATGCCAACTCTTAGGGCATATAAAAAAACGAGCTTATGAAGACTTAAAACAATTTAAGGCGTTCGTACATTTTGTTTTTTGCCATTTTTGAACAGAGTGCAAAAATGGTCTAAATTTTGTCTTTTTAAAGTAAATGCAAAAATTTCCAGTAAAAAAAATATTCAAAATGAGATCACCACAAAAGTGTACAGTTAATTATGTATATTTATTATTTGTGCTGACGTTTGCAACACCTTAAAATATTGATCATCAGAACCACTTTTTAAGTCAATCTAGCGTTGTCCTTCCGTCCGACTGGCTAGCTGTCCATGTAAAATTCGTGCGCAAAGTACAGATCCAAATTTTAGAGATAATTTAATGAATTTGGTTCCAATTGTCAAACGGACTTAGCCCTTTTGTAAAGAACCGGTTCATAATTTCACATAGCCCCCACATAAGCTTTTTTCCGAAATAGAGTATTTCTGCCCATAAACTATCTTATTATATTGGTATATAGATTTAATTTGGTCCAAATATATTTTATTGCAATCACCTTACCAAATTTTTTTAACTCGTTCCATATTTGGCCATATCTTCTAAACAATTGGCCTGAATCTGTTGTAAGAAGAGAATTTGCGCGTTTTTTAGTTTGGATACCAAGCCGAAAAGGGCTAAGTAGGTATTACTTAGCTAAAAAATGTATTAAATATTATGAATTTATTTTTCCAATTGTTTCTAAACTTTAATTATGAATATATGACAGTACCATTAACATAATCTCTTCCTAAAATGAGAAATATTTTAGCATACATAAACCCTTTTGAATCTTAATTTGCACGACACTTTATTAAATTATGAATTAAATAGTTTTATTTTTCCCCACTAACAGTCCAAAAATAAGTATGTATTAACAACACACCCACCTTTTCGTTTTATTAATTTTTTTTTAAACAGAAATAAATAATTTTACTATCGGAAATACCCCAACAGAATAAACATTTTTTTCAAAAGAATATTAAAATTTTAAATACAGAAAACTTAATTCTCTATCTGGTTTAATATTGTTTACAAAATTAAATTTATAAGAGTAATTTATTATCTTCAAAAAAAAAAATAAAGTTTGTAAAATAAAAGCAACAAAAAGTTTTTACGACTTTTAAGGTGTATCAAAGATTTAGTGTCAACAATATAACAAAATTGAAGGTTTGACAAGCATTTTAAGTAATCTATTTTGTTATTTGTGCTAATATTCCCAATTGCTTTGATTTAATAGAATTGAAAATAGTTCTTTATTTTATACAATTCTTTAAAACAAAAAACCGCAGCATTTGGAGGAGAAATTAAAATTCTTGCCTAAACTCGTGTACGACATTATTACCCAGGTAACGACATGAATGTCAATAACGACGAACGGTTAAAAAAAACCCAAAAATCAATTGTGTTAATAAAAATTTAAAAAATCATAAAGTCTAAAAAGCGGGCTAATAGAAAACACGTAAGAGTGCTATAGTCGGCTTTGCCGAATCTTATATACCCTTCACTATGCGGCGATGAGTATAATAATAATTATAATTCATAATTCATGTTATGAAATTGTTTAGAAAACCGTGTTAACTTTAAATGTTAGGTATTTTCTGCCTAATCTCTAAGTCTAATAACTAGGGCTGTAATTTATTTCCTAAGTCTAAGAACGATGTCGACCAATTATCTTTCTGAATTAAGAAATTTGCATTAAAACGGAATCCTTTTTATTTTGCATATTGTTGCATATTTAAGTGGTAATGCATATTTTGGTTTTAAAGGCATATTTTGACATTTTTGAGTGATTTTTAATAAAGGGTCCGCCAAATAACTTTTTTTTTTGAAAATGCTATAAAAAACAAACTACTGAATATTTTCTCAAATTTATTTTTTATTTGAAAGTACAATCCTTCCGGTTAATAATGGAAAATAATTTCATTCAAAAGGCTGCCTCGGCTGGCCATGCAGTAGCCTACACGATCGGTCCAATTTTTAAGCACATTATCGATTGTGTGCAGCTGTATTTCACCAATGGCTTCACGAATATTATCCTTTAAAGCGTCAATTGTCTCTGGCTTGTCGGCGTAACACTTATCGTTGACGGCACCCCACAAATAATAGTTCAACGGTGCCAAATCGCAGCTCCGAGGTGGCCAAACGACATCAGCTCTGCGGCTGATAATGCGATCTTCAAAAACAGGGCGCAAAACATCGAGTGTAGCTTCGGTTGTGTGGCACGTAGCGCCGTCCTGTTGAAACCAAATGTTGCCAATGTCCTCCTCTTCAATTTTTGTGAACAAAAACTCGTTCAACATGGCCCGATAACGCTCGCCATTGACTGTAACGGCCACTCCTTGTCCATTTTCAAAGAAAAATGGCCCAATTATGACTCTGTACCAAAATCCGCACCAAACAGTGACTGGTTTTGGGTGCATCGGCTTTTCAATGTATGCGTGCGAGTTTTCTGTGCACCAAATGCGACAATTTTGTTTGTTTACATACCCGCCAAGATCAAAATGAGCTTCTTCTGAAAAGATGATTTTTTTTTTTGGCAAAATCGGCATCTTCTGTAAGTCGATCGCAGGCCCTCTTAGCGAAGCGAAAACGCATATTTCCCAGCGTTGTTCAATCATATACACAACTATATTCGTTCAGCGGAAGGATTAGACTAATTATCTGTCAAATCTGACATGAGCTAAGTGTTACCATTCACGAAATAAGCACTAGTTGAAAAAAAATGTTAGATGACAGACCCGTTACATATGTAAATATATATACAGGGTGGCAGCGAAATGTATGGAGCAATTTTTTTGTATTAAAATTGATGTCTACCGGGCGGAATATTGTGCCACATGGTCTAATATATACATATATGCACAAATCTTGTTATTATGCCAAATACATATTTATGTATAGGAACATATATTGTTCCAAAACCGCATAAAATAAATATTTTCAAGTTCGTTTGACTTTACTGTTTTAATTAGAAATCTGCAATGTGAAAATCCCGCTTTTTTCTTAATTCATCTTCTTATAAATGCCGATCATTTCAGCATCTATTTTAAATCTTCATATTAGTTTAAAAAACATATGATGCATGCAGTGATGTCAATTCTTTAAAAAACTTATTGTTTGAAAAACGGCTAAAATGTTGAGTTTTTAATGAAGACTGACTTTAAAAAATATCGAAGTCGATAGTCGTATTTCAATATCGATATATCGGTATTTTAAATATCGGCGATATATATCGATAATTTTTTTAAAATCGATATTTTGATATATCGATATTTTTTTGCCCATTTTTATATTGTTGCATATTTTAGTGATAATGCATATTTTGGTTTTAAACGCACATTTTTAAATTTTTGAGTGATTTTTAATAGATATGTATGTATGTAAACAATTTTAACTACATATACATATAAAAACTGTGGTGTAGGGTATAATATGGTCGGCGTTGACCGACTACACTGCGCTATTATTTGACACTTTTTTAAGCAAGCCGGGCACCTTGCGTTTAAACCTAAATGCAGGAGGTTGCACAAAATATATTCGGGTAACCCAAAATCGGTTTAGTTTATTGAAATTACCGAAAAAACCGAATTCCGCAGTAAAATTACCTTTTAGTAAAGTTTTCCTTTTTTTTTTAAATAATTTTTGGCTTGTTTTGTTTGCAGTTTAACTTTACTTAAAGGTAATTTTATTGCGAAATTAAATCGAACTAACCGAATTAGGTTAAAACGCTAGGTGCCCGGCATGTCTGTTTTTTCAACTAGCACAGTGCTATACTTTCTTACATGTTTTATTATGCATAATTTTTGAGCATTTTATTAGAAATGGTCATAAATTTAAATACTATTAAAACGACATTACACAAAATTTATGGCATTAGCCAGAAAATATATTTGTAGTGCTTAAATATTGTGCCAACGTTTCAAAAAAAAGTTATAAAAAAAGTTGTTATTATATGGCGGTTAAGAGTTTTGTTTAATAAAAAAAATTAAATTGTGGGTTTTAGTGAAACTTTTAAACAAATGAAATAAATAAATAAACTGAAATTCTTTTATGTTATTAAAATAAGTTTTTTTTTTTAAATTAAGTTTTAAATCTTTCTAGTATTTCAGGCATAAGCAATTTTATTTTTCTTTGGAATTCATCCCAACCACTTGGAGTTTTCCTGGACCGAAGTTGAGTAAAACCTCAACATGTTATTTTGTGTTACATTTCCTGTAGTTTTGCGCGTAATTTATAATACGCAACAAACTGTTTGTGAAGCTGCTGTTTGGTTTATTGGTTTTGCTTTATACAGGGTTTATGCTTAAATGTTTTGCATAACCTTACAAATGGAGGATGGTATGTGGAATTCGTCCAAATGCTTGATACACCGTGGTTCGTATGTTTAGTCCTATAGCTTTAAGCTCATATATATTATAGTCATATATTCTTGTTCAGTTCTGCTCTGTTCTAGATTATTTTCTAGTTATCCATTGTAATACCAGTTATCCATTGTGATACCATAGAGTTCCACTTAACCTAATCCTCACCGTAGAACCAAGCCGAACTTCTAACGAATTTTAAAATGCCAGTTCGTCTTCAAAGTTGCGGAATTAATCTTATTGTCAGCAGGGCTGTGGAGTCGTCCGAAAAAAGTGCTAACTGCTAACTCCGACTCCTACTATAATCTTGATGCTAAATGTATATGAGACTCAGTGATGTTAACTTTTATTTTTTCATTACTGTACGGCCTTCTAAAAATTAGAGTTTTTGAGAGGCAATTACCGTACGCAAACATTAATGTGCTGTTTCCAAATGACAGGCGATTGATTATGTAGCAAAATTTATCAAGGGTGTGCTGGAAATCGCAAAACGCAAGAATTTGGAAGTTGTTTTTAATAAACTTTAAACCTAATTCTTATAATTTTTGGTTTAAAATCCTGTTTAATAGGAAAAAATTTGTTAAATATTTGTCATAAAATTCTTTTATTACAAAAATCTTATTTAAAAACAACTTTTAAAATTCTTGCGTTTTACGTTTGCGATTTCCAGCACACCCCTGTATATGAAAAGCACTCAGTCCATCGCCTGTCTGTTTGGAAACAGCACATAATAGCAGTATTCATAAACCATTTATTAAAATTTTAAATTTGTTTTAAGAAGATAATTTTTATTTTGGAAATTTTTTTTAAATTTTTTATGCCGAAAAACTTTGGAGTCGGAGTCGCGAGTTTTTGTGGGTACTACGACTCCGACTCCACAGCCCTGATTGTCAGGCTCCCACACGGTCTTCATGCCTAACTATAAGACAATGTCCCGTGAACCAAGAAACGAAAATGTATACTAGCCTCCTGGTCAACGGCAGTTAGGACCTGGTTTTCCACAGTTGCCTGGCAATCCTGCATTAAATATTCGAAGCCCATCGATCTAGTTTCTCATAAACTTCTAGTTCAGTTCCAGTTTAATTTCTAATTAGGTTAAAGATATGTTCCAGTTCTGTTCCAGTTTAGCTTCTATTTAAGTTTTAGCCCACTTCTAGTTCCGTTCCAGTTCTATGTAGGTAAGTTTCTAATTCAGTTATACAGGGTGTCTATTAGCAGATTTATATTTTGAAACTTAAATAAAAAACGTAATAATTAACACAAAGTGTTATTAAGAGCACTGAACGATAGAAAGGAAATGCGGATTTTATTTTTTAAAGAGTATGTCATCCAGATGTCTTCCGTCGAGTTGAACACACTTTTTAAAACGGAGCCTTGTTTTTCGAGAATTTTCGAAAAAATGGTCCAATTATCTCATGCGAGGATAAGGCACACCCAACAGTTACCCTGTGGCAATGCAATGGTTTCGGATTTTTCAATCGTGGGTTGCGGAAATTTTGCTTTTTGCCGTGACCGTTTATGTGAAAATGAACTTTGAACAAAATTGTCGACGAACAATTACGTAACAATTATTACTCTTAAAAAATGTCTCCACAGCGAACGCGCAAAGCTCACTCGACCACTGCGACATTGTGACTGAGAAATCCGCACTATCGATAGTTCCAACGGTGTCTCCCTCCCTCCGCACCGTTTATTTCTTTTTGAAATAATCGTATTTAAAACTATAAATTTGCCACCAGACACCCTGTACATCAGTTTTAGTTCAGTTCCAGTTCTGTTCTAGTTTAGCTTCTATTTAAGTACTAGTTCCATACTAGTTCAGTTCCAGTTCCAGTTCTGTTCTAGTTTAGTTTCAAGTTAAGTCCTTGTTCAGTGGCCAAATTACAGCGTTCGATATCGATTGCAATTCCCATTTAAAATGTATTTATTTTGACGCTACCGAATGCCGTAATATGGCCCCAGTTCTATGTTAGTTCTAGTTTAGTTTCTGTCTATTGCTGAACTTATTGTAATAAATAGATCATGTACTCTCAAAAAGATCCAAATAAATTCGTAGTGATTGCGAAATTTATCTTCTATGTTGTCTGTTGCTTCTTATCCTCAACACAAGTGTGGTTGGCATAACAGTGATTAAGTAGTGTGCTTCAGTACAATGTCCTGTTTAAGGATATATGACACTTTGGAACTTTCCACAACAACCAACAACTATATCAACTTCGGAGAACACTGGGATTTTAAAGTTAAAAATAGAGACACAACATTTTTGCGGCTTGGTCAATGACCACTATGACTCTTCCTTTTAATGCTTTGCTTTTTTATGCTCCCTTATTCTATTAAAATTATTTTATGTCCTTAGAGGTTGTCTATTATTTTTAAAACAATTATAAAAAGATTTTAAACAAACAAAACTAAGTACAAGTGAAGTATGTACATGGTATGTACCCAGTTGTAAAGTCACTATCTTTTATGGAGTACTCCAGCCGGCTACATGCGGCATAACCCAACTAAGGAACATCATCGTACAATTGTTAAGCATCTTTTGTTACATGTAAACCAGATGTTGTAACTCCTTTCATTTGTAATAAAATTTATTTTCACACTAGTGTTTTTTTTTAAATTTCTTTGTTATTTAGTTTGTCGGGACAAAGGACATTCGAACTTTTAAATAGTCCTCAGCTAGCTGCACACATTAGCTGCTGCTTTAAGCTTTTTTTTTTCAAAAGGCCATTATTTTTTTTCTTGTATGTCTGTCCATCCGTCTGTCTGTTTTGTAAACTAAACAAGTTTGTGTTTAATTTTTGAAACATTCTGCAAGATGCTGCTCGCTCCCCAACTCTTCTGTTGCTTGTTGTAGTTTGTCTTCACCAGCATCTGGATTGCACTTTTATGGGTTTCATATTTTGTTACAAAAATTAGTATGTGTTCTTTTGAAATTCTATTTAGTTTTGTGACTTTTTTCTAGTTTTCTAAATGCGTCTAAAGTTCTCAAGAGTGTTGTTTTGGAGTATGAGTTTTAAAATAACAGCGGAGGGCAAAAAATAATAAAATTCTGATGATTTTTGTAAATTACGGTTAAAGTTTGTTCCCTCTAAGACTATTGGATTTTTGGAGAGGTAAAAATTGAAATGGCACTTTATTCCTGTAAATAAGTACTTTTTTGATAATAAAAGTATTAAAATCATTTATATTTTAAATTTTATTTAACATTTTAGGCTACTAATTTTAACATTAATAAAAGTGTCTTTTAAATCTTTTTTTGTGATAAATATTGGTTCCTTAAGTAACTTTAAGCCGCATAGGGCCTAATAAGGTTTAGGTTATCGGTTGGTTAAAAATAAGTTGTATCTGATTCTAGGGCCTACAGGTGGGCTGGATGAGGTGCCTCATGGTTCGTTTTTTTAGTGAGCCGCTCCTTACATAAGAAACGGACAATGTCTGGGTTTTGCTATTGGTTATGCCTAAATGGCCATGT
The DNA here is from genome assembly GCA_949318255.1 of Pollenia labialis. NCBI lineage: Eukaryota > Metazoa > Arthropoda > Insecta > Diptera > Polleniidae > Pollenia > Pollenia labialis. Next base: position 14,755,235 of record OX439140.1, read on the forward strand.
AATACATGAATGACTATTTCAGAATATGAAAAAATGAAACATATTTTCTCCCCCACTGTATTCTCATTATAACCAACTTCATTAAAATGTAATTTTTGTTAGTTACTTTTTCTACTCTACAGCCGAAAAAACTTCATAAATCTCTTTAGGTTAACTTAGTTTTTGGTCTTAAACTTAGGTGGAATGTAATGCAATGCTGTAGAAAATGTACTTGAAAGTGCAAGAAATTACTCTCATCATGGCATTTTTTTTTTGCCAAAATAACTAAAATTAACTTTCAACAAGACTAATGTAAAGTTTATTAAAACTATACTCATAAACCCTCACAGAGTTTTTAAGCAAAATTAATTTTATTTAACTATGTTCGCTAATTTAATGAAAGTTTTAATCCAAAAAATTATTCAACTTTTTTATAAAATTTATTTCAAGTTATTTTTACATTTTACTATGAAAAATAACAATTTTAATAATAAATAACAAATTTTGTGAAAAATACAAGTGATTACAGATTATTGTCGTTTTTTCGTTTTGACCGTTATTTCAGAAACTGCAGCCATTTAAAGTTTTTTTTACATTTTACTATGGAAAAATCAATTTTTAATGCTGAAGTAAAGAAAAAACCAATGATATTAAAAAATTTTCGGGAAATTTTTCACTTTTGCGGCTAGGAATGGGCAAAAAATATCGATTATAGATATAGCTCTAGTGATTACAGATTTTTGTTATATAAGCATTTAAAGTTTTTTTAAATAAAAATATGTTGTTATTTAATCTCTAGCTCTTATAGTTATCGAGAAAAACGCATTTAAGGTTTTTCATATAAAAATATGAATAAAATCCATTTTGAAGTTATCGAGTTAGGTAGTGATAACAGATTTTTCTTATTAAAGCTCTTGCTCCTACAGTTATCAAGAAACACGAATTTAAAGTTTTTTTTTTATTTATTTATTTATTATTTATGTTATTACAATACAACAAGAACAAGTCTTATATTAAAGTATTGCTTAGTTATTTGGCATATTTATATATGTATATGTAAATATTATCGTAAATTTAAACAATAATAATAATTATAAAAAAAGCAAAATAATAACTAACAATTTTAATTTATTTATAATAAACATAAAGAAACAGACAAAAATTAAGGCAAAGGTGCTTATTTAGCAGGTAAGATAATTATGTAAAGTGCCTTAATATGGCAGATTTGAAATGGCTTGCATAGCTAATAATTTGTATTTGAGGGGGTAATTGGCTCCAAAGACGAATTGAATTAATGAAAAAGTGTTGCTCAGATATCGCTTTTGTATACTTAATGCTATTTATCTTGTTACCTCTATTCGACCTTGAGAATGTAATTTTTTCATAGAGATATGTTGGTTGTCGGTTGTATATTATTTTATGCAAGAAGATAAGTGTTCGGCATTTTAATAAATTATCAAAGGTGACATTATAAATTTTATATGCAAATCTTGAAATGCTTTCGTATCTTCTAACACCAAAAATATATCTTGCAATATTGTTATATGTTACATTCAGCCTTCGTCTACATTCAGAATTACAACTAGCAAATAGCTCACAACCGTACATTAGAGTTGGCAGTAAATACGTTTCATATAAAAATATGAAAAAATAAATTTTAGGTAGTGATAACAGATTTTTCTTATTTAAGATCTTGCTCTTATAGTTATCGAGAAAAACGAATTTAAAGTTTTTTATGTAAAAATATGAATAAAATCCATTTTAGGTAGATATAACAGATTTTTCTTATTTATGCTCTAGCTCCTTTAGTTATTGAGAAAAACGCATTTCAAGTTTTTTACGTTAAAATATGAAAAAAATCAATTTTAGGTAGTGATAACAGATTTTTGTTATCTAAGCTCTAGCTCTTTTAGTTATCGAGAAAAACGAATTTAAATTTGTTTATGTAAAAATACGAAAAAAATCAATTTTAGGTAGTGATAACAGATTTTTGTTATTTAAGTTCTAGCTCTTGTAGTTATCGAGAAAAAAAATCCATTTTTGGTAGTGATAAAAGATTATTGTCCTTTATCGATTGGACCGTTATTTTAGATTCTACAGCCATTTAAAGTGTATTTTACGTTTAACCAGTAATTTTTTTTTTATATTTGTCATTTATAACAGTCACATTCATTTATTAGTTTTCGTTTGAGCATTTTTTTATTTAAAAATTTCTCAAGTTTATTTTAGTACTTTTATGTGTGTCGTGATATTGAACATCTTTAATCTATAGTTGAATTTAATGTTTAGGTTGCTAATTACTTTACTACTTGTACCACGATGACTTTATTAAGGAAATAGTAGGAATTTCAAAAAAAAAATTTACATATATTTGATATATTTGTATAATAAAACACATTTTAGAGGGAGATGTGTTTTTTCTCGTACACTTAAGTTTTCAATGGCTTTTAGCCACTTGACTGCTGATGTTCGAATACTCTTTATAGTGTAAACTCTGCATAGAAAACAACTAGATGAGAAAGAGTGAATTGGCATTCGAGTAAAAACGGGTTGATAGGGCTATTGTGGCCATATGTGCAATGCACATTGTGCATGTAGGAGAGGGTATCCCAAAGAGACCGCTATAAGAACCCATGATTTTTTGGTCAATTTTCTATTCTAGTCATGCTTCTTTAGAACTCTTAAAACACTGCGTATGGCCTCCTTCTTTTACTATATTTTCGCTCTATTGAAAAGTTTTTTGCTTTAGTTTTGCGTTACAAATTACAAGTAATTGGAGAAATTTTATAACTTTTGAATTGCATTTATATTCAATAAAGTTAAATTTTTTTTTAAGATTTTGGTTTTCAAACTTACAAATAATTTCTGAAAACACAATTTCCATGCAAAATAGAAAAATTCGAAAAAGAAATTTTTTAAAATGTGACAAAACAGTTATTTTTATATGGTTTTTCTTATAAATTGTCCTCTTTTAAACCCACTGCGCTTTGCCTTCACACTCCGTAGTCTGAAATAATTTTTCTATTATAAAAGTTTTATTTTGTTCTTGTTTCTTGCCCTATAAAATATCTCTAAACTGAACTTTCAGTTTATCATTTTGGTAGGAGTTTGTTTGTTGTAATTTATATGATGTTGTTGCAGTTGTTTTATGCTTTATATGCACATATGTTTGTACATATATGTTTTTAAGTACATAAATATTGAGTTAAATACATACAAATTTCAATGTTGGAACTTGATTAGAAAATGTTTACTGTGCACTTCAAAATATTCTCAACGTTTAGTGTTTATGATGATAATGATGATGATTGTGTGGTATAAAATAATCTAAATGTGTCTGTAAATTTACTAATTTATTAAAGGAGACAAATAATTAAAAAAAATTATTAAAATAATAAAAAATTTTAATTATGAAATTTAAAAGAAATTGTCATTGAACGAAAAAAAGATTTTCTTTGCCTTGATAATTGCGAATTTCATGCCAAAAGATCATCATTTGTGAGAAGTTTTGCATTAAGCTACGCGTTCTATGTTTTTGATACTTTCTGAGCAAAAGATCTTATCGGCTTTTAAGACGGGTACGATATGTATATGCAAGTTCACCTACTTCTCTATGCTTTCGATACGGGTCGCCTAATCTGTCGTTTTGTTGATAACTAGATACCCGTCAACAAGCCTTACACTCTAGAAGCTCTTATGGCGAATATTTGCCAGGAATGTCGACCGAAGTTCTGGCCAGAGTGATAGAAAACGAGCCCGTACAGTCATCAACTCTGGCGGCGGCCTCTTGGCCAAAATAAATTCTAATGGATTAAATAAACAAATTTCACAAGCAGGAACAAAACTTTTTACAGCAAAAGAACAATAGGTGATTACTTTTGCCCCACCTTGTATAATACGAGTAAATTTTTACTCTTTTTATAAAAAGCTAGTTTAGCTCGGTGCGCTTCGCTTCCCCCATTGAAATAAATGTTGTGTATTGATAACTAAGCTAAATGTACAAAAATCTTTATTGTTTTTCTGTAACCGTTCTACGGATATGCAGTTATTCATATTGTCTTTGTTTAAGAGGTGGCATGCACACTTGGAATTTTACAAATATTTAAAGCCTTTGTTAAGTAATTTAACCCATTTTATCCTTTAAATATTTAAGTTTCCAAAATTCTCTTTCCGTTCTTCTTTCGTTGGAGGACTTATTCACTGTCCAAATTTACTTACTTTTATTCAACATTTGCGTCCTATGGAGGTGTTGCTCCCCTACCCCTATCGACAAAAAAATTTATCAATTTTATTTTTTTGGCGCATAAAATGCTTCTGTAAAAATGTATTGCACTCCCTACACCTTCCCCCTTTATTTTTATTTAAAAAGCTTTAGTTTACCACAAGAGTAGTTCCTGCAAAGCTTGAATGCTTTTGTCTTCAGGTTTGCGGTAATTAATGTTTTTGTTCTATTTATTATTTAGCGTATGGATTTAAAATACAGAGAAAATATAAATATGTGTATACATCTATTTTTCTTTTCGTTGTTAAATAGATAATGAATTTATTTTTCAAGCTTAAAGAATTTATCCAGGATATGACTTCGGGTGTTAGGTTCTTGATTTCCTCAGTGTTTCCTGGAAATGACAGGAGTGGGCAATTTTGAATTATGTGGTCAACTGTTTGTAAAGGATGTCCGCATGGACAGCTGGCGTCATTAGCAAGTCCCCACTTGGTTAGGGAATCTCTAGTTCTGGCAGTAGATGTGCGTAAGCGGTTTAAATTACACCAGGTTTTGCGTGGAAGATCAAAATCCTTGGTCCTATCGTCTGGGTTGAATAAGAGACTGCTTCGTCCAGAGTCGATCCACTGCGATGACCATGCGGAGTTTGAATCAAAATTATCGTCACGTAGTTTTTTAGCCAAAAGCAGGGGTGGATTTCTAGATATTAATCTTGCATCGTATCGAGTGGAAAGGTCAGAGTTGAGTGGGATGTGCGGGTTTGTGCTGATCTTAATGTACTCCCGAAGAAGTGCTTGCCTTCGTCTTAGGTCAGGGGGGCAGAGGTTTGTTAACATTGGTAGCCATTCGACAGGTGTAGCTTTTAGTGTGCCAGATATTATTCGCATCGTTGTGTTTAACTGCGTGTCTATTCTTTTTACGTGGTGGCTGTTCAACCAAATTGGAGCGCCGTATTCGGCAGTCGAGTAGACTAAAGCCATTGCAGAAGTTCGTAAGCAGTTTGCGGAAGCACCCCATCTCGTTCCTGTGAGTTTCTGAATGATATTATTTCTCGACTTTATTTTCTGAGCGGTTTTATCTAGGTGACTTCTATACGTTAACGTTCTGTCTAGGGTTATACCAAGATATTTTGGGAAAAAATTGTGTTAAAGGGTGGTACCATTAAAACGTATTGATAGCTTCCTATCAGCCCCTATTTTATTTTTGGGGCTCACTTGATGTTACTGTAAAAATTTCAGGAAAATCGATTCAGTAGTTTAGGAGTCCATAAGCAAACAAACAGACACACAGACAAAAATTTGTTATTTTTATATGTATAGAAGAAGATTTCAAAATCACTTTTTTATATGAACAAAAAAATTTCAAAAATTCTCGTCCCGCCTTTTTTTATTTTTGCCGACCAGTGTAATTTATGGTAAAGTGTTTTCTCGGAATAGACTTTAATACGCCTTAGACAGCAATTAATTTAAATACGTGAGGTCGGGTTGTATAACGATAGGTTCATAATTTATTAATGTTCCCATAGAAGGTCCACTTCTAAAAATTCTAACTCTCGGAGGAAGGTATCAGAGATTCGGTATAGCACATTATAGTTTTCTTCCATGTTTTTTTTCTTTATTTTTTTTATTATTTTATTTGTCTACTTTGGCCATGATTAAAAACCACTAAAACCTGTATTCAGTACAACCGAACCTTCTAGTACAATTATATTCTGTGACAGTGACATTTTATTTGCGTGACATTAGAATATATCTGTGGTCTAACATTTGTGGCATAAAAAAAACTTTGTAAAACAAAAAAAAAAAAATTTTTTTTTTGTATGTGTGGTGTAGTAAGCTTTTTTTGTAGTCGGTGTTGGGGCAACTAATAAAAAGTTGGAATGAAATAGGAAATATTTTAATTTATTGTTGAAAACGAATTTATGGAAAACTACAGACATGAAACAAATACAATTTGTCTAAGTAAAGATCATATTGTCATATAGTTATGCTATCATTTAGTCATAGTTATAATCGTTCGGTCATGTTCTTGTATAATCCTATAGTAACGTGGTATAAGTGATTAGATACGGCAAAGTCTGCCATTTGATAAGCATTGGATTCTCCCCATTTATGATAGGGATCAGTGGGGAGACCAATCGTGGTCGCAAGAGATTGCAGCAAAGTGGGGTTCACCAATGTTTCGAAACAGACAATGGCAGGTGTATTTGGCTCGATTTTCAAAAAGGCCTTTGTTTGATTTTTTAGGTAAAAATTTATGGCAAACACATAACGCTTAGTTACTTTCATAGTGACATAATTCAAAAAATTAAATTTTGGAGTTTGTGATGCAGAATTGTTCGCTATGTTTCTTTATATTGTGTATTATTTTCATCTTTATATCTTTTATACTTTTCCCCTTTTGAAGACAATGTGTCGTTACTTTTTCTAAGTGGTTAGAACAAATCAAAACCTTTAAATGCGCTTATTTCGAATTGGATTTTTTTGAGTTATGTCACTATTAAACACTATATGTGCTAGAGAATTAGCTTAAGAAGTTTAAGACTATTTGTAATGGCAAATAGTCAGGCGGCTTTTAGAGTGCTATCCTTTTTCGCGGTGAAGTCGAAGGTGTTCATGGACTGTAAAACGTAAAATTGCCTGGTCATGGTGGCAATTTAGGCAACGAAAGGGCAGGCGGCTTAGCAAACAGAGACGAACTCCACATATGTATTTATAGATCCTGCGCCCTTTTTCAGTATTCCTGCTGGTTAGATTAGGAAGACGATAAACATGATCTGCAGAAGAATTTGTTTATTTATTGAAAAAAATATTTCTGGGCTTCGACTAACTGATAGATTTATCACATTATCCCGTCGTTAGTTACGGTTGCCAATTCACAACTTTATTTGGGTTTTTATAGATCTTTTCTAGTGAATTCTTTAAAAAAAAACGCTCAACTCACAGAGCCGTATTCAGCAATTTCTTGAACCTTTACCGTATTGCGTTATCAAACTTATGACATTAAGGCCCGTTTTCACAACTTACCGATATCTAAAAGTAGACTTTAACCGGCCTTACAAAACTTGTTCCATTATTAAAACTTTACTTTAACCTTAAGCGAGCGATAAAGTAAATTAAGGTTCACCCTACCTGGAAGGTTAAAGTAAAGTTGTTAATCTACCGTTAGCTATCGTTAAGTTGTTAAAACGGGCCTTAGTTTAATGAATACTTTTAGGCATAACTAATATTTTGACATATCACTGCTACTGGAATAATCTGTACAGTGGATTTGTGGGAATTGATAAATAATTATTGAATAGTGAAAGTACACCATAACGTCTGAGACAAGTCGGTAAATGATTTCTAAATGTTTGCTGAAGCATAAGTGTAACGTGAGGTTGGTCCCACATATATGATCTCTATCATCAATCTAGGAAAGGAGGCCCAGCAACCCACCTCCCTGAAATCAACAATGCTAGCGAATCGCTCAGTCGCCCTATGTTTCAGTGGGTGTTATATATGTAGATATATATGTTCCCACTGATCCTATAATGAGCATAGGGCCTCAATCAATTGATTGTACATATTCCTGTCTTGTGTCGACGCTCTCAATTCGCTTCAGGTTTTACCCATTTACCGATTCCGGCTACTTCCAAATCAATTTGCCTGCTCTTCGTATGAGCTGGGCATCCTCTTATTCGACTTCCTCGCGGGTTCCAGTCTATGGCATTTCTTGTGATTTCCTCCCTTGATCTTCTTAACGGTTGACCAATCTACCGCCATTTACCTCTTTTTATATCTTTGGTCATGTGTTGTTGGTTGGATTGTTTCCAAAGCCTGTTGTAGGACACCCCTCTAGGCCAGAACATTTGAAATATCCTGAGAAGACATTGATTAACAAACACTTGGATCTTCTGCATGTCTCGAGCGGCAGCGTTCCATGTCTCGCAACCGTAAAGGAGAGTGAACTTGACATTTGTGTTGAAAATTGTTAACTTTGTGCGCTGAGATAGAGAAGACAAATTCAATGTCTTCACTTCAGGGGAAGTTAGAGGAACATTTAAACACCCAGAGTAAAAAAAAACAACTTAAGATCAATAAAAGCCATATTAAATCAATAAGAAATATTAACGAAAGTCTAGCATGTAATGCTTAATTTTTTAATTCTTATTGAAATAAAATTAAAACAATATTGAATTAAGAATGAAACAATTTAAAAATAAGGTTATTCAGCTTTGATTTAACGTTGAATCGTTATGCAATTTAAAATGCACACTACTTACACCAGGCTCAAAATATTTTGAATTGATGCAAGTATTTATTTAGATTTTTGAGCCATTTGAATATGATACTTCGACTACAGGGGATTTCGCTGCAGTTGTACCATTAAGACTGCTGTCTTGTACCCATCTTCTTATTACAGACTTCAATTCCAAACAAAAAAAAAATTAAAAACAAAAATGCAATTCAATTAATTTCTCGGTATCTTCTACATCTGCCAATTGGTTGGTGACTCAATAATTTGAAATAAATTAATTCACTTGCTGTTGTCTTAGAGCTTGTTTTGTCATTAGGATTTAAAACGCTTTCACATTTGGCTTCTTCGATAGTCAAAATGCTTGCTATTTCCTGTTTCCAATAGCAAAATGTTATGGTTGATGAAGAACCATACAATTATGAGTGCGGCACATTATTGTTATTATTAGCCAGAACATGTTTGGAGGCAACCATTAGAGGGTTGTGGCTACAATATAGTCATTATATATTGAAGTGGGCAAATGCTTCAATGAATTCAATAGACTTTCTTTTGTGGGATCTGCTGGCGTTTGTTAAAACTCTAGAAAAACTTTAAACTTATTTATTACTGACACTATCTCAATTGCTTTATGCAATGTTTCGAAAATACTTACATGGCTACGAGAGAAGTATGTAAATGTCCGAAAAAAGACAACAACAATGAAGAAATAAACATGTGTAAAAAGGAAATTGTAAACAAAATTGCTTGGAAAACTAATAGGAGTGTATGTGTGTGTGTTTCTACATGAAATAGCCATAAAATTTGAAATGGTGCTAAAGGGGTTTTTGTAGCGGGGGTAGTATAAAAGCAGAAAAGAAGACAGTTTGATTGTGGCTTTAAAATACAATTTATTTTATGGTTAAACAAAACAATCAAACTGCAGTTGGAGCAACCACCTTACGTAATTTTTTTTTTGAAATTCAATCTTTAAACTAAAATGTCTCAACTGAAAATTTTATTTGGCAAATTAATATGAAAACAATTGCTTTTTTCCTTTTATGGACGGTTAACCTAATGGTTTCTATCTATCTATCTATTTCTTTTTTTTTATTAAATCTTATTCTTTTTCTTCTAATTCGTATGCTTTTATTACGACTATTTTGTAATTATTTAATATGTCTCCAACTAGGCGTAAAATCATTTAAATGGATATTAAAAATAATTTTAATGTCTGGTTAGCAATTAAATGCCAACAACCATTTAAAGCTGGCAAAACCAACAATCATCAGGTAATTGCTAGAAAATTTACTGCTGCAACAAATGATAATTGCTAACAGAAAATAAAACAGCCAACAGTCGAGTCATTCTTAACACCAACAGAAATCGTTTTGCTAAGTGCGAGTATTTTTCCGGATTTTTGTTTGAAAGGAAATGATAGCTACAGAAATAACTTCAAAGTGCCAATTACTTTAGAAATCACATTCCTACTGAATGGGAAATAAGGAAATTTAGTAGTACCAGTAATAAAATAAAGTTTTTCGAAAAGTGTAGGCTGCAAAAAAAAAAAGGAAAGAAATTATTTCAGGTTTTTAATTTTAATGATGTAACAAACTTTAAGGTAAACAGTGGGTTTGAATAAGAAAGATTTGCTTAAAAAGAAAAAAAGCTTTTAAGTCGGGATTTTTTATGTGAATCGAGGTTTTTTTAAAGCGCTTCACTAAAAGCTTTTCTGAAAATTTAGTTAAAAATCCTTAAAGGCTGTACATTTAAGCTTTTAAAAACTCTCAATGAAATTCTTTAAAAAAAATTAGAGCTTTCGAATGGGGGCATTAAGAGCATTAAAAGTTTTTTTATTGCTTTACTAAAAGCTTTTTATAAAATTAATTAAAAGTCTCCTTGAGTCCTTATGACACTACATTTTTTATATATTAATTGATATAGAATTGATAGAAAGAAACAGTAAATGCTAGAAAAAGCAAACTATAAAAAATGTAAACAAGGTTTATATTTTTTTTCTCTTGTTATTGTTTTGTTTCAGGGATGGCGTTGAGAATTCTTAAAATTGTACCAACAACCTTTAAAAATTGTACTTTTTTACCCTAATCGTACTAATAGATTTTTTTAGTTGAAATTAATTTTATTTATATTTTTAAAAAACACCACAAAAAGGTATTATAAATCTTAGTTTAAAAAGTATCAACAAAAAAGTACAATTGAAACACAAACTTAGCCATCCCTGTTCTGTTAATTTTATTAAATGTTGCCAACTTTTTGGTTATGAATTTGCCAATAAGCCGCTGATTCAGCAACACTTTTAAGCTTGAAATGTCAATTCTAAGTTGAACAATTTTACATTTTTTTGACATAACTTCATTTTTTATCGATAACTTTAGTAACATTTTTGACAGTTTGCCATTTATCTTAATACAGCTGAACCCTTCGCACTTGGTTAATTTTTCTATTACTTTATATTTGCACTGTTCACCAAAAATTGAACAATGCAATAAAAATGTAGTGTCATAAGGGCTTTAACACCTTTTCTAAAGACTTCGAACACATATTTTCTTCAAAAGCTTTCTAAGCTTGATTTATCAAGTTTTTTTTGTTAATTATATAAGCTTTTATTACAAGCCTATTTGAAAAGGTTTGTTAAAACTTTATTTTTATTAAAAGTTTTGTAGAGAGCTTTATTGAAAACTTTTTTTTAAAAGTTAAATATTGTTTTTTGCTTTTTCAAAAGTTTTTATTGAAAGATTTTTTAACGATTTATTATAAGATTCCTCAAAAATACTCTTCAAAAGATTATATTGCAAGCTTGTTAAAAAATCTTATATAAAAGCTTGGAGGAGGGCTTTTTTAAAGTTAAATTTGCATTTTCTGGTTGAATTTGTATTGCTTTTTTAAAAAATGTATTAAAATATACGTTTAAAAGCTTTAATTGATTCTAGCTTAGAAGTTTAATCAAAATTTCGATTCCTACTTTAAGTAAAAACATCTTTTATATCCTTAATTTAAATTAAGTTTTATTGAAAATTGAATTTGTATGGCTTAACTTTACTTCAAAATTTTCATTCAAGTTTTTATGTAAGCTTAATTGAAAGCTATATTAAAGGCTCGATTGAAATCTTTTAAAAAAACTCTCTTTTAAAGCTTAATTTGGAAACTTTTTTAAAATGCTTTACTAAAAGCCTCTTTCTAAAGTAAAAAGTTTCTACTTAAAGCTCTGTTCAAAGCATTTATTTTTTGGAGTTAGATTAGAATCTTTAGTTTTTTTTAATTAAATCTTTTGTTTAAAGCTTAACAAACACTTTTTTTCTATTAAAAAACTTTTTAAAGTTTTTTCGACGGCTTAATATAAAAAACTCGATTTTTTTGTTAATTAAATGCTGTGAATTGTTAATTTAAGCTCTTTAAAATAATTTGTTATTTGAAATCAAAGGATCTATTACAAAGCCGTTATTTGATAACTTTTGAAGGAATCTTTTATATGTATAAGAGCTTTAATAAAAAAAAACTTGAATAAAAGCCTTATATTTTTGAAAACTTTATTGTATTATTACTGAAATGTTAATTTTTTTTTAACATTTTTAGTTAAATCTTTATTAAAAAGCTTTTTTTAAATCTGTTTTGTAAAAGGTTCCTGAGTTTTTAGGTATTACGTTATAAAAAAACTTATTAAGGAAAAGTTTTTTTTATATTATTTCCTTATTTATTTTATGTAGTTTATTTTATTTTAAGCCACTGTCTTTCTCTTAAGCTTCTAGCGCCATTTAGATCACATACTTAGACAAAATATTTCTATGTTTATGTTAAAATTTTTGGCTTTTTTATGTCACCATAAAAACACAATTTTTTTAAGATCATTTAAAAACGTTTCCTTTTTTCTGCAAAAAAAAAAAAAAAAAATGTAAGAAAAGAAAACACTTAACCAACAAAAATGGGCTTTATAGAGAGTGAAAGAATTTAACAAGAAGTTAAAAGGACATTTCCTTTTATTGCTATACAAATATCAAGACATTTAGAGAGAAAAAAAAAGATTGAAATTTGTTGCAAAAACTTAAAAGGGCAAATGATACAAAAAAACTTGGCTTTTGAAAATGTCTTTCTAGAAGGTGTTTTACGGCCCCATTGAATGAAAAGCCCGCAAAAAATGTTAAAGCAAATTGCTTTTACTAACTGCATCATTGAATTTATAACATCATCTGAAGCGCCAACACCAACATCATCTCCATTATCATTCATATACAGATTTTTTACAAATAAAGGAGCAAAAACAAGGAATATAAAGACAAATATTCTGGAAGGAGTTTCCACCAGGCCATAATGACCATTTGCCAAGTTTTCTTGTCAGTTTGCTACATTTGTATTTCTGTATTGTATTGTGTCAAAGCCACTTCAATTAAAAGACTTTCACCCGAAAAAAGGCAAAATAAAATAAACATTTCCGATGGTTCTTAATTTTTTACTCTCTCTCTCTCTCTCTCTCGCCTTCTTATCTTTGTTTGTGTGTGTGCGTGTGTGACACATCCTTTAGTTTACTAAATTTTTTTCGAATCATTATTTTTTTTAAACAGCACATCTACTGAATAAAAGACATGATTTAAAAAAATATATGTTTTCTGTTCATAGTCACCTCTATGAAATCATTTGCACTTTGTGTTCTTCTTTGTATTGCTTTTCTTATAGTAGCAGCACAACATGTATGGACGATATAACTTCCGTTTCCGTGTTCTTTGAGTTCTTTTTGTCGCTTAACGAGAACAAATTTTATATGTCTTAAATTTGTTATAGAAGAAAATATTTTCAATTTGTTAAACAAAAATTTTAAACGAAACATTAAATCTAAAAACAACAATTTTGGAATAAATTTTTAATTCTTTTTACACTTTTTGTCTCCTTGACTAGAGAGTATCTAAAATTTGCCCTGTATGCCGGGGAAGGTCGTTGACGAATTCGTGGTACCTCTAGCGCATTATTACTACGTCCCGCGTGGAACCAAAAGCACCTTTTCGTTGATCAGTTCATATATTCATAACTTCAATAGTGAGGTTCACCTTATTTTATGTAGGTAACTCCTTAAACAAACGAGAGGTTTCAGCAAAACCTTGTTGCTATAAGAGGGAAAGACATCCCCTATTCAAAATAATTATTATTTATCTTCAATCTGGGGAACTACAATACTGAGGCATACTAAATTTAAAAGAGGTAACCCTAAGAACAAACTACGTGTTCCAAGAAAATAGTGGAGGTGTAGGAGGGGCAGACGGCTACCCCCATGCATAGTAATAATTATTTGAGAAGGGTAACTTTCGAAACAAACTGCAAGTTCCAACAAAATCGCGGTTGTTATAAGAAGGGGGTGGGAGGTGGCTACTCAAAATCAAAGTTATTATAAATTAATTAATCAATAGACATGATTTTTTACGCATGCCTCCACCTTATTGCCTGCCATTTAATGTCTTCTGATACATATTTAACAAAAAGTTGATTATTTAACAAACCCGAAAAAGTGAATCAGCACTCACGACCATAACAATTAAATTTTGTAAATCACGAACGCTATTTTCTAAAGTCATTATTATGTATAAATATAACAACGATCAGGCGTAAAACATCTTGGTATTTGCACAGTTCTTATAAAAAAAACATTGAGCAATGGCTGTTGTCATCAATCATAAAAGTATTAGCAGAACTCGCTAAGCTCTTTTTGTTGGTAAACTCAGCGCGTAAGGATTTTACTTATTTCTACATAACTTCTTAGGCGCAGAGATTGGGAGCATAAATTTTTCTGAACATGACGATCAATTGTTAATCTTTTAAAATAAAATTGAAATCTCTGCCTAATTGAGCCCAAAATATAACTTTGTGTTCAATTAAACTGAATAAATCCATTTTGTTTTGAAATTCCAATATAAGCAATTGAAACAAAAGCACTTCAACAAATAATTTGTACTACAAATTTTAACAAAACATTTGAAAAAATACCTGAACTGGATGATTGTATGTTTAGATTTATTACTTTTTTAAAGTTAATTGAGGAAAGCAAGATTTAATTACGCAAAGTCTTTAGCTTTTTTCTGCATTTTTCTGCAAGTGAACAACTTTTCTCTCAAAATGTTTCATTTCAACACATCACTAGAAAAATACCGTTACTCTTTTGACATTTATTTTTTGCATCCGAGAACTGGCCTTCCATGGCCCCAAAATTATATCCATAGTGCCAAACTAAGAAAAAGGACTAACTTGGTGCTTCGTTAGTGCCTTTAGTGCTTTTAAGAATTTTCATTTTTTTCTATAATTTTGATTTGCTATTTCGGGTAAAATTTTGAGAAGGCCTGTAAAAATTTTGAGATTTCAAATGATAAAAAAAGTAATAAAAGAAACTTGCATTCGTTTTACCAAAAACTTTATTAACGAGGTTAGTGCTAGGCTTCCTGGCAATTTGGAAATTTAGTAATCGTAATTAAAACGATGTATTTGCTTTTGGTAAACATTTTTTTAAAGATGTAGACACTGTTTCAAAAATAGAAAATTGCTTGGAAAATATTAGCGATTGTGAATGGAAATAAACAACGAGTTTGAGTCGTGAAGAAAAAACGTATTGAAAAGTTAAAAAACATGCAGTCGAAAACCGTACAAAAGAACGCAAGCTTTAAAAACAAAACAAAAAAAAACCCCGTTACTTGGTATAAGCAAAGTGTTAAATAAATTAAAAACAGCTGACAGAAAATGCTTTTATAACACCCGTTGTAAAACCTGCCATTTTTCATGCGCTTTAGTTTTCAAAACCACTTCTACCTCTAGTGCTATTGCAAAAAGGTTTGACTAAGTATCAGAATACAAATATGCATATTTTTTCTATTTACACCTTATGTGTGTGCTTTATTCAGAAGCGTACATAGGTTAAAATAATTGGATAATATCATTATTTTTTAAGAAAGTTGCATGATACGCCAATTGTCTAATTAAACTTTGCACGATTTTAATTTAGATTTATTTAAACGGTAAAAAAGAAGGTTTTTTTTTTAAAATATGGGCTGTGATTAAGTTTTATAAACAATGGTCGATCATTGCAAATTTTCGGAAATGGCAAAAGGCCAGATTTTTTTTCGAATAACGAACTGTATTACTTTTAAACTGTTTTGTGGAAAATTAAATCTCGGCTGATGGTGATCCAAATGATTTGGATGATATTATTTTTATTGAAGATAATTATAAAAAATGGTTACTCATTAACGATGTGGTTTTTTTTTAAATTTTGGAGGTATATAATAATCGGCACAGCCAAATGCAACTTGTTTTGTGTTTAATTAAATTGTAAAAATGGCTTAGTGCTTTTTTACGCTTGTTTTTTGTTCGAAGTTCTTTTTTTTTTTGCATTTTAAGTGCTTTTTGCTCTCAAAAAGTTGGCATCACTGGTTATAGTATATGCTAAAAACAGAACTGGGACGAACGACGAATTTCGCCCTGCACGACGAATTTTTTAGTAAAAATTCGCTGAGTAAATTCGTCGTATGAAACACAATAACGACGAATAACTAACAGGTTTACTAATTGAGAAAGTTGTTTGCTGTTTGTGCAGAGAGAGTGAAAAATAGTGTGACCATATAAAAAAAATTACTTAAAAAACACAAACATTAACAATAACGCAATTAAAAACTATTCTTATAGTTATCTACTTTGTATATTTATTTTAAATGCGATAAAAATAATAAAAAACAATTATTAAAGTAAAACAGTAACTTTTTATACTAAAATACTTGAAAATTAAAATCAAACATGGTCACCTGGTCACCTGGATTGGTTCGTCGTTCGCCGGCGTATGAAATAGAAATATTTTCGTCCCATTTGTGTTCCTAGCATTAAACAGTATTAGAGTTATATACTACGTTTATACTAGTAGGATCTTCTGAGCGTCAAAATTATAGCAGTGGGGTAAGTGGTACCCACCATAGCACGCCAAGGTTTAATATCGTATATCTTAAGAACTGTTATAGTGAGAATGTTCAAACTTTGTAGAAGTCACTCTAAAGGTATACTAAACTTTTGAAAATAAAAATAAAGCGGGTACGCGCAGGGGGGAAATACCTCCCATAGGATGCATATATTAAATATCGCTCAACTTAAGAACTATTAAAGGGAGAGTCTTCAAACGTGATTAAAGCTTCTATTATGGTAAACTATAAATTTCAATATACAAATGGGTGGGGTAGACGGAGGAGGAGCACTTTTTTTGATAGGAGCTGGGGAAGTGGAACCCACCATAAGATGTCAATATGAAGTATTGCATATGTTAAGAGCCGCTACACCCACTTTCTTGAATTTTTCTTTCAGTAGTTTCTTCTGAGCCTTGAAATTGAAATAAGATAGCAGCAGGGGACGCTAATGTTAAATATCGCATATCTTAAGAACTGTTAAAGTGAGAATGTTCAAACTTGGTAGGAGTCACTTATCAAAGTTATTTTCGGGAATACAAAATTTATTATTAATACGATTTCCGTGTGACGTGCTAAATTCCCAGTTTTTCATATTTGATAAATACACTGAAATTTATTGTTGAGAGAAAGCTAGCTTCTTCGTTTATAGTAAACTACACATTTGAAAATAAAAATTAAGGGGGAAGGTGCAGCTGGAGCAATACCCCCATAGGATGTATATATTAAATATCGCGTAACTGAAGAACTATCTTAGCTAGAGTCTTCAAACGTAGGTAAGTCCACTATTATATTGAACTATAAATTTTTAAATAACAATCGACGGGGTAGAGGGAGGAAGTGCTGTACCTCCCATAGAACGAAATTATTAAATTCCGAATATCTGAAGACAAATATCTTCAAGCATTGTAGGATCCACTCTTATGGTAAACTCCAGCTTTCAAAATAAAAATTTAGGGGTTAGGTGCAGGAGGAGCAATCAATAATATATAAGTAAAAAAGCGTATACAATTTTGTTCCCTATAGACTTCTAAACTACAGAGCCGATTTTCCCAAAATTTTCACAGTAATTTTCCGATATATTTTATAATTTTTAAGTGTGGGTGGTACCTATCATACAATGACAATAAAGATTTCTTCATAGTTGGAGTACTGTTTTACAAATAGCTTAGATGAAAATACACAACATCTTCCAAAAGTATGTTTAATAGGAAAAGTAGATATGGCACCTCCCATACGAACACATGCGATTTCTGTATACATATCAGTAGAGCGGGTTCTTTAAAAGCATTAAAATTTGGTACAAGATGTTTTGTTATCAATACACGAGATCTGTTGAAAAAAAATTTTACTAATTGTATTTTGATGGGGTAGCAAAGCGCACCGGGTTAAGCTAGTTAAATATATAACTAATAATCCAATAAGTGGCGAATAAAGCTACAAAGTAATGAATTCAGGAAGTAGGATTTTAAGTAAAGTTTTTGCTCTAACGTTAGAGTAAGAGTTATAGTAGAGTTAGAGTAGAGTTATAGTAGAGTTAGAGCAGAGTTTGAGTTGAGTTAGAGTAAAGTAAAAAAAGAGTTATAGTAGAGTACGAATATAGTTAGAGTATGGTGATAGTATAGTAAACAGAAAGTTAAAAAAGTGTTAGTGAAGTCCTATATAAGAGCTGGTTGGAAGCTCAGTTCTTTTGATACAATTAAGTTATTTACTTTTTTGCTTATTTTAATTAATTTAATTACAAACTTTTTTCTCCCTCTCCTCTTATATTCACCTTCCTTGATGTAAACATTTCCTAAATATAAAAAACAGCAGAATTTAATTATAATACCTTACAAGTTAATACTTGAACATACAACATTTCAATCTGCACTGTTCTGTTTTGTTTTGTTTTAGCCTCGTATTATTTTAACCAAAATACTGCTACACCGAATATTTACGAATTGTTCCAGGATTAATGTGTGTGTTCGTTCCAGGGTATGTATGCTAATCACTTAAGACAACAAAAGCCAATCAAAATGTAAATAAGTACAACATAATTGTCACAGGAATCTGTGTATAAATTGCATTCCAGTGGTATGGGTGCATACATGTATTGGACAGAATACTTGTGTTCAAGAGGGCGGGAAGTTCATTTATTGCATTGTGTATGTTTTGTATAAGATACATAGTTAATGTCGAAATTTCACAAAAGACATTCTAATATGAACGGATATGAATAAACATTGCAAAGCTGAAAATACAAAAATGGAAATTTTTAAAGAGGTGTTATTTAATAGAAGAAATTTAATTTAAAAGGTTGGTACTAGAATTATTAGGGCACCCTTTTATCCATTTCAGTTGAGTATGAGAGTATTTAAGCACAACAAAGTTGTCCAAAAGCTACTTTGTGGCTTTCTAAGCCTTTCGTCACACACAAAAAAACCAACACACATACAAACGCTACAACATAGACTACCACGGCATGTTAAATGCAACACTTCAAGCAAACGTTTGCAACACAATCAAGGAACAACTTTCGACTACCACTACAAGCTCCTACTACTGCTGCTGTTCCTGCTTATGTGCTAGTATGTGAGTATTTAGAAAAAGGATTAATAAGGGAGTGTGTATTTTCGGTCATCATATATTTATTTTCTATGTTAAGCTGAGCCTTCGGGCTGTTTAACTTTTTCCAACATAAACACTTAATTCTTCATACTCGTTTGCAAAAACAATGATAGTGTAATAATTTTGTTGTTGCAAATACTCGAACATCGTTGTCGCTACTTGTCGTTGTTATTTTAGTTGTATGTTTGTGGAAAGTAATTGTTACTTGACATGCAAAAGAGTTTTAATTGAATTATATTCGTTATATTGTCGCTTTTCATGTTATCAGTTGCTGAAAATGAAAACTTAAAAAAAAACAAACTAAGATGATGAAATTAAAGGCGATTAAGGTCGAAATGAAAATACCTTCCAAAGCTTTCGGTTTAGTTAATATTCTATTTTATTGTTTAATCTACTGTTTAGACTTAGTCTGTTCTATAGTCTAGTTCATAGTCTGATCGAGTGTTTATTAAGTTTAGTCCATAAATTAGTCTAAAATGTAGTTTGTAGTTTAATGTTTAGTTAAGTAAAGACTGTAGCTAAGTCAATAGTCTACAGTCGTCTGTACCTCCGATGTTCGAATTCTACCAAAATTCTCTACTTTGAACGTAGTTTTGCCTCATAACTTTACGCAAACTTTTTCTTTAACATATTTTTGGGGAAAAATTTCGTTTCAATTTGTTAACAAAACTTATTATATAAAAAGAGAAACAAAAAAAAAAAAACAAAAAAACAATAGTTAAACGTACATTTTATGATCGTGTAAACTTTTTCCTGTAATAGTGTTGTTTTTTTATGATTTGTTAAAGTTTATTTCTCACTTGTACATCCTTTTGGCTATTTTAAAACACGAACGTGAGTTTTGCATAAATTTTGCACGTTTAAGTTTTATTTTTTCAATGGTTTGTTTTAGTTTTTTAAATCAAATTTTTTGGAGTTTAGTGGATTTTCTGTTGCTTGCTTTAGTTATTGTTTGGTGTGTAATTAATAATAAATTTAAATCGAAATCTTGTTTAAGTAATATAACTATTTATGGAAAATACTTTAAGCTTTTAATGCTTGCAGTGTATTGTGAATTGGTCATGGAACTTAAGGCAGGAAATTCCTGACAACATTGATAAAAGCGATTATTGATCTTTGGTTTGAAATAGTTTAATATTTTTAAAAATAATTGGTGAAAAATTTTGTTAACATAAAATTGGATTTTCTATTAAAGAGAAAAAGTAATAGAAGAATTTAAAAGAAAAAATAGTTTAAAACGAATTCAGTACTCTTTTATTGCTCTGCTTAAAATTTGTTTGATTTTTTTCTCTTTTCTTCCTCTTATTTAACTCACACTAACTTCACTATAACCCAACTCTAACTGTACTCTTAATCAACTCTACTCTAATTCCACTCTAACTCCACTCTAACTCTACTCTAACTCTACTTTAATTCTACTCTAACACTGCCCTAACTCTACTCTACTCTTACTTTACTCTTACTCTACTTTAACTCTACTCTTACTCTACTCTTACTCTACTCTAATTCTACTCTAACCCTACTCTAACCCTACTTTAACTCTACTCTAACTCTACTTAAACTCTACTCTAACTCTACTTTAACTCTAGTCTAACTCTACTCTTACTCTAGTCTAGCTCTACTCTAACTCCACTCGAACTCTACTTTAACTCTACTCTAACTCTACTCTAACTCTACTCTAACTCTACTCTAACTCTACTCTAACTCTACTCTAATTCTACTCTAACCCTACTATAACTCTACTTTAACTCTACTCTAACTCTACTCTAACTACACTCTAACTCTACTCCAACTTTACTTTAATTCTACTATAACCCTACTCTAACTCTACTCTAACTCTACTCTAACTCTACTCTAACTCTACTCTAACTCTACTCTAACTCTACTCTAACTCTACTCTAACTCAACTCTAACTCTACTCTAACTCTACTCTAACTCTACTCTAACTCTACTCTAACTCTACTCTAACTCTACTCTAACTCTACTCTAACTCTACTCTAACTCTACTCTAACTCTACTCTAACTCTACTCTAACTCTACTCTAACTCTACTCTAACTCTACTCTAACTCTACTCTAACTCTACTCTAACTCTACTCTAACTCTACTCTAACTCTACTCTAACTCTACTCTAACTCTACTCTAACTCTACTCTAACTCTACTCTAACTCTACTCTAACTCTACTCTACTCTAACTCTACTCTAACTCTACTCTAACTCTACTCTAACTCTACTCTAACTCTACTCTAACTCTACTCTAACTCTACTCTAACTTTACTCTAACTCTACTCTAACTCTACTCTAACTCTACTCTAACTCTACTCTAACTCTACTCTAACTCTACTCTAACTCTACTCTAACTCTACTCTAACTCTACTCTAACTCTACTCTAACTCTACTCTAACTCTACTCTAACTCTACTCTAACTCTACTCTAACTCTACTCTAACTCTACTCTAACTCTACTCTAACTCTACTCTAACTCTACTTTAACTCTACTCTAACTCCACTCTTACTCTACTCTAACTCTACTCTAACTCTACTCTAACTCCACTCGAACTCTACTTTAACTCTACTCTAACTCTACTCTAACTCTACTCTAACTCTACTCTAACTCTACTCTAATTCTACTCTAACCCTACTATAACTCTACTTTAACTCTACTCTAACTCTACTCTAACTACACTCTAACTCTACTCCAACTTTACTTTAATTCTACTATAACCCTACTCTAACTCTACTCTAACTCTACTCTAACTCTACTCTAACTCTACTCTAACTCTACTCTAACTCTACTCTAACTCTACTCTAACTCTACTCTAACTCTACTCTAACTCAACTCTAACTCTACTCTAACTCTACTCTAACTCTACTCTAACTCTACTCTAACTCTACTCTAACTCTACTCTAACTCTACTCTAACTCTACTCTAACTCTACTCTAACTCTACTCTAACTCTACTCTAACTCTACTCTAACTCTACTCTAACTCTACTCTAACTCTACTCTAACTCTACTCTAACTCTACTCTAACTCTACTCTAACTCTACTCTAACTCTACTCTAACTCTACTCTAACTCTACTCTAACTCTACTCTACTCTACTCTAACTCTACTCTAACTCTACTCTAACTCTACTCTAACTCTACTCTAACTCTACTCTAACTCTACTCTAACTCTACTCTAACTCTACTCTAACTCTACTCTAACTCTACTCTAACTCTACTCTAACTCTACTCTAACTCTACTTTAACTCTACTCTAACTCCACTCTTACTCTACTCTAACTTTACTCTAACTCTATTCTAACTCCACACTAACTCGACTCTAACTATACTCTAATTCTACTCTAACTCTACTCTAACTATACTTTTATTCTACTCTAACTCTACTCTAACTCTAGTTTAACTCTACTCTAACTCTACTCTCACTCCACTCTAACTCCACTCTAACTCTTCTCTAACTCTACTTTAACTTTTCTGTAACTCTACTCTAACTCTATTCTACTTTAACTCTACTCTAAATCTGCTCTTACTCTTCTCTAACCCTACTCTAACTCAACTCTAACTCTACACTAACTCTAGTCTAAATCCACTCTAACTCTTCTCTAACCCTACTCTAACTCTAATTCTACTTTAACTTTATTCCAACTTGACGCCGTGCACTAAAGCCATAGGCAATAAAGCCATATGGCCTTATTTCTCACTCCATTGTAAAATATAATTCTTAATATAATTCTTATTTATTTAAAAATTGTTTTGTTGTTTTTTCTCGGGGTGTATATATTAAATATATAAAGAAAACACTTTTGGGCGCAAGGATTTTATGCTCTATGGTATAAAAACCGGCTTTGCTAACTAAAGCTTCTCTGCATAGCCGCCCTTTGGCCAGGCGCAAGGATTTTCTTCTCCATGGTATAACAAAGACCGGCTTCGCTTACTAAAGCTTCTAAAATCTGCCTTGTTTCCGAACGAAGGCCGATTACGCAGAGAAGCTTTAGGTGAAGCCAGTATTTGTTATACCATAGAGGAGAAAATCCTTGCGCCCGGCCGAAGGCCAGCTTTGCTTTGGAGTTTGTAAACATGTTGTGGCGATCGCCCGCCGGACGTGCTTCCGCCCTTCCACCTACTGTGCCATATTTTTTCACCACTTGACAATGGCAAGTCATTCTTTTGACAATTTGTATTTCCACTTTGGTTACTAAGCGATTATGGTGTTATTTCACTTGAATGGTGTTTATAAAGCCATATGGCTTTATTGCCTATGGCTTTATTCCACGGCGCCTTCTAACTTTACTCAAACTCTGCTCTTGCTATACCTTAACTTTGCTCTTACTCTTTTCTAAAAATTGTCTAACTCTACTTAGCCTTACTTTAACTTAACCCTATTTTATTTCAACTTGTTCTTGGCTCTACTTTAACTCTAGTTAACTTGACTCCAACTATATTTTAACTTTACTTTGATGGTTTCCAAACTTCGTTTGCTTTCCGGAAAATTTTTAATGTGTTTAGTAATTCTTGTAAAACAAAATAATGAAACGTAAACAATGAAATAAAAAAACATTGTCCTTATCCATTATACTTAATACGGCCACTTGTAGACCTTTTATGTCTTTTTTAATAATTTAATAAAATTCATCATAAATTTTAATCAAATTAAACCCTTTTCTGTCTGAAAACTTTAATTTTTTTTCGTTTGTTCATCTTTGCAGTGCTGACCATTTTGTTTAAGGTTATGAAATCGTTAACACGTTTTCAATGTTTAAAGGCCTGATCATCGTACAAAAAAAGTGTTTGTTATTAATTGACGATTCATATGCAAATTTATTCAATTCCTTTTGGCCATGCTGCCAATGATGGTGGTGTTTCGGATTTTTTTGTATTTTGATTGTTGGTTATCTAGCAGAACAATAACATAATCAACGTCATCATCATCATCACTACCATCGTCGTTAGAACCATCAAATATTGACATTCACATCGTTGTTTCTTTTCTTTTTATTTTCGGTTTTTTTGTGGGAAATATTTATGGAATGTACGACATGGCTATTATAATACTGCACGTCCTTTAAATATATATTTTCTGAAATATGGAATTTTGGTTGTCCGTTGAAATTTGTATTTGCTGAGACAGATGCAATGTCCTTTTGTGGTTTAACTTTAGTTTTCATATTTTATATTGCTTAGAACTTAGGCAGGGTTTACACGCTTCAACTTGAACTGCTCAACTTATTTTTAAATTTCTTTTCAAGTTGCGGAAATGGTCACACACTGTATGCACGCTGCAATATTATTAAACTTTTTTCGATTATATGTATAATAGGGCGGGTCGATTTGTATGGATGAAAAAAAAATTAAAAATCGTATAGCAAAAACGTAATCTACATAAGATTCTACGAAAATTCTCCGAAGAAACCATGGGTCTAAAACAAAATCCTAGTCCGCGCCTCTCGACTTGAAAAAAAAATCGACCCGCCCTAATGTATATGCTTTAAAAGAACATCAATAAATCACATCGAATTATAGAGAAACAGAAAACAAAAATATTTACTGTCAGCAATCGTTGTGCATAAACCTACAAATAAAAGCACAAGCGTGCTGACGAGTACTAGCATCTCCGTACCAATCTCCTTTCTTAGCTCTCGTTGAATTCTAGTTGAATTTTGAAAAAAAAAAAAAAAAAAAAAACTCGACATCTAATTGAGCGATCTATCAAATAAGATTTTCCAGCCAGGTGGTGTTAGATTTGCGTCCAAAGGTTTGTAAAAATAAAAAGATTGGACGTAAAACAGACGCTTGCCGCTCTTATTAAGGTAGCTCAGAAAAGTTGAAGTGTATGAACCCTGACCTACAGCTGTTTAACTCATTCCTCAGGTATTTAGTTTAAATATGCAAAATTCTAAGGGATAAATATAATTTTCTAGAACTGAACCATATATAACTAAACGAGAACTGAACTAGAGGTGAACTAGAACTTAACTATAACTGAACTAGAACTGAAATTAACTAGAACTTAACTAGAACAGTCTTTTTCCTGCTGACAAGCCAATGGCGGGGTTAGAATTAAACACGATGTAAAATGATATAATATGATCAATAAATGAATTTTGAATATGATCAATATGATCAGAACTGAACTAGAACAGAACTGAACCACAACTGAACTAGAACTGGGACTGACCTAGAACTGAACTTTTACTGAACTAGAACTGAACAAGAACTGAAGTAGAATAGAACTGAACTAAAACTGAACTAGAACTGAACTAGAACTGAACTAAAACTGAACTAGAACTGAACTAGAACTGAGCTAGAACTGAACTAGAACTGAACTAGAACTGAACTAGAACTGAACTAGAACTGACCTAGAACTGAACTAGAATTTAGTAAGAACAGGACTAGAATTGAACTAGAACTGAACAAGAACTGAACCTGAACTAGTACTTTTTTTTTTTTTTTGAATTTTTTCAATTATTTATTAAACTAGTTATTTACATTTTGAAATTATTTACAATTTACTTATACTTAGATATATGTGGCTTATCTACTTAATTAGAACAGGACTTAAATTAAACTAGAACGGTACTAGCAGTGATCTAGAATTTAAAAAAAAAACTTAACTAGAACGTAACTATAACTAAACTAGAACTAGAATAGTACTGGAACCGATCTAGAACTGAACTAGAGCTAGAACTGTTTTAGAACTGAAAAGAATTGGAGTAGAATTTCAATTAATCAATTAAGTAGACCGTTAATTAATGTTTAGTTGGAAAATATTTTCAATTATGTATTTCAATGGATGCTTCGTAGATATTTTTGCCCTTATTAATATGCATTAAAATGTTTCACAACTTTAAAGCCAAAAAGACTTTCTGAATCCATAGAAACTTTGCAAGACTTTGTTTAAATTTCTTTTTTTAACCCAACAATAGTGTTTTACTGCGGAAGCTTTCACCTTAAAGTTTTTGCAAACTGTATTGAAAAATAAAACAATTAAATTAAATTCAAAAGATATTTAAATTTATTTTTAAGCTTCTTACCAAAAAATCTACTAAACTAAATCAGATAATATGTATTTAATGTTTCTTGAAATATAGAAAACTTTACCTTTAAGCTTTTCAATTATGGCGCTGTATCGCTTTATCTCTGCTTATTTCATAAATCTCTAAGGACATTTATATTTTTCCGTGTGTTTCTCTTTGTCTCTCTATTGTTTCGACGGCAAAAGTAAAAGCAGCTAAAATACTTTTCTTGTTGCAAATAGAAGTGTAATAAAGATGTACAGAAAAAAGAAGAAAGTGGCATACAAATCAAATAAAATATTCATTTTTTGATCTTTGATCTCAACATAAATATTTTCAACATTTTTATCAAAACAGGAAAAAAACCGTAACATTTTTAAGTAAAAAATTTTGAAATACGAATTGCAATTCAAAATTTATTCCTTGAGGGTACGTGTGGATGTAACTATTTGCTTTATGGGTAAGCTACCATAAATTGTAAGTCATGTTAAGTATAGAAAGTGTTTAAGGACATAAAGATTATTTGGGTTTTTATATAAGATAAACAAACGAAATATTCCTTCGATATCGTCAAACATGCAGCTAATCAATTAAAAATTTCGGAAACCAACACAATTATTTTTAAATACTCTACAGCGCACTTAAAATGTGAAAAATTTCTCAACGCATGGTGAAGAAGGAATTAAAAAAAATACCTTATTAGGCAAACAATCCGCCAAATTCTCTTTAAAAAAAATTCAAATCACCCAACTTATTCTAAAGTTATGGATGATTTTGTTATAATAGTCATTAATTAATAATAATCATACGCCATGTATAAACAAATTTTAAAATCATATACTCGTAGTATTGCCAACAATCTATGACAAGTTATATTAAAATTTTGTCGTTAAGGCTCTTTCAAAGTCCACATTCTATTACAATTTACATAAAATCTTAAGGGATTTACAATGTCACTAATTCCTTCAATACCTTCCGTATACTAGTATAAACTGTTCCCTTTATTTCTTTTTTGTCAATGCCATCCATGTATCATTGCCAAAGATGCTGGAAATTTATGTGTTATCCTTGGCAACTTCATCATGCATTCATTCGTGTACATAATTTTTTCAATTTGTTTTTTTTTCAACACTGTGGCTTAACGCATTTTTAATATTTATTTCTACTAAAAAAAAAAGTGAAAAGTAAAATACGAATTTTAAACAAGAATAAGAAAGATGAATAGAAATATATTCAAAAATTTGTTCCTTTTCGGCAAAGCAATTGAAAAATTGATATGAATGGATTTTTTAAATGATGCCAAGAAAAATAAGGAAGAAAAAAAATGGCAAGAATGAAGCAATGCAACTTAAAAGAGAAAGGGGAAAGAGTCGCATGTTTAAAATTTTTTTTATTTGCCAAAAACCCGAAGCTAACTAGACTGAAGGTACACATATTGTAAGCATATTGCTGTCGGGTTGAAAAAAGGCTTCAGAGGTGGGTGAACTGAACTAGGTCTAGAACTTCAACTTGAATTTGCAGTAGAATCTGGATTAGAAAATGAGTTGGAAAATTAACTTGAATCTTAACTAAAGTCTTAACTGGAACTGAAAAATATCATGAACTAGAGGTTAGATAGTAGAAAGCTAGAACTAAACTTATCGTTCTGGGTAAGAAGATACAATGTGATGTCCTATGGGCAGAACATATATTCAAGGTGTCGAAAGAAGCATTCAAGTGCATTAGTTTTTTAAAACGGTGTAAGATATACTTGACTCCATCTTGTCTCCTTACTATTAATACCAACTATATCCGACCGCAAATGGATTACAACTCCTATGTGGGGACCGGTATCCCACACCTGTTTTATCGTTACTACAATGGGATGTGATCAGATGAAATTAGTGATCTGGTTCCCGAAACCCGTGCGTTTGTTTGTAATACACATTTTTCCTCAAGAACCCATCGTTTTGTGGTCGATTGACAGATGAATCGTACAATGCATTATAGGAAAAATTCGTTTATTGGCCGGACTATTCGTTTGTGGAATAATCTTCCTGCTGAAGTCTTCCCTCACAGAAAAAATAGAAAATCGACTTTAATTAAACAATTAAATATTTAACTAATTTTGCCCCTGCAAAGGAATTGATCATATCAATTAACGGATTTGTATTTTCGAGTCATGGGACACAAATTTAGTCAATTAAAAAATTAATTGCATAAACTAAAAAATACACCACATATACACAAACATTTAATTTTATGGGTTTTGATTAAAAAAATTAATTGAAGCAAACAAAAAATTAATTGAATAATTAATGTACATCAATTAATTATTTAATTGATTAATTTTTTGCAAACATTTTTTCTGTGCTCTCACTTTCAACATGAATAAGTTCAAGTCGAATGTTCACAAGCACTACTCCCTTTATCCTCCTTCCCAAAACCTATTTTCCTAGTTTTAAAATAGAGCTGAACTAGAACTAATACTTAACTAGATCTGAACTGGAGCTGAACTAGAATAAAACTAGAACTTAACTTGAACTGGATTTAGGGGTATTTTTTTAAAGGCATAGATTTTTTTCAAAATTAAACACAACATATATAAGGGAATGGAATGGAAATTCAATGGTTTTTAGTTCATAAATTTCATGGCATTTAATGCTTTAAAATAATTTTTGGCATAAGGTCGTGGGGCTGAACTTTTTCGATTTAACATGAACGAGGTGGTCAATTCACAAGTCCATTTTTTTTAGATAATTTGGTCGCCAAACGTTTGCGTCTGAAAAGTCTTGGTTTTTCGCGCTGTATGACATTTTGTGCCGTACTGTTTGAACCTTTTCTCCTCTATATGATTTGCAATGGCATCAGACAGGTAGAGACCGAGTTGCTGAAAACGGCGTTGGATCTTTAAGTTAGAGCTCTCTGTCACACTCAAGTCTTCAGCGGCGAAGCTTTCTTCTCTACGCACAATATGGACTCGATTTGGATTAATATTATCCAACAGAGTAAAAATAAACTTGAATCGATCCATTTTATTAGGTGCTCAATTATACGCACCGTAAACTTAACAAAGTGCTCTATGAGTTTGGCGAGCAAAGCGCGGATTTTGGAGATAAATTTCCACAATTTGTAAACCTTGTGTTGGTGTAAGTCTTGCTGATTTTCCAAAGTATACTGAAAAAAACAAGTCAAACAGACTTCATTAGTTTAAAAGCTAGTTTAACAGTTATGCCTATCGGAAGTTCCATACGTCTTCAAAACGCCCTTCAGAACTAGAACACAAACTTAACTAATTGAATTTAATCAGAATTTTAACTAAAACAGAACTGAACTGATTTTTGCCCTCCCTGCACCCTTAAAGAAAATAAAATATTTCCATTGCCAAACCAAAAATACTCAACTAACGTTTATGCAAACGTTAACTACTCCCAGCTTAAGCAGTTTCCTTATATTCCTTCGCATACACAGCAACCATTATTTGTGTGCAATTGTGCAAATTTTGCAAAATGATAATCCAGCCCCTTCCGCCGCCTCTTTATCATGCCCGCAATTTGTATACAATTTTATTATAATATTGCGGTTATACAATATTTTTTACTCTAGAGGGAATACTTTCATCCGCACAAACACATTTTCTAGTAGAAGTGTGTACTTTTTTTCTATTTTGGTACAAGATTTATTAAGTGCTAAAATGTGCAATAATGCGCGTTATTTCTCGTCGTTATAAAAGCGGCGCACGAGTTACATTAGGGAAGGAATTAGTGTGTGTGTGTGTGTGTGTGCATTTGCAAATGAGTGTGTTCGAACGAGCAACATAATTTAAAATTTTTATTACGCTTAGCGAAGACAACATTTCGCATATAAATTTATGATGATGATAATCGTAATAATAGTGGATGTTTTTATTTTATTTGAAATTGTAATAGTCGATGTCGTTGTTCACGTTAGAGGTGGGTATACATTACAAATCGGCCTTCAGCTAATGTTGAGTTTTTCGTAATTTTTTTTTCTATTGGTGCTATTTGAGTAAGAGGATTATGATTTGAATAATTTAAGCAAAAACACCAAAGTTTTCATAAGATATTAACGAAACATTTTTAGGTGTTCAAAAGAATGTATGATAGATAGTGAGGTAGAAAAAAGGTTTTGAAAAAAAAGAAATTTTAAAAATAGATTTTAATTTTAAATTTAAAAAGTATAAAAATGTTCTTAAGCGCTAGCTCAGTTCTCGTTCAGTTATAATTTTGTTCCGGGGACATATTACGGCATTCGATATTGATCAAGATTACAATACAATTCAAATGGAAATTTCGATCGATATCGAATGCCGTAATTTGCCCCCAGTTATATTTTTGTTCTAGTTCAGTTATAGATAGCTTAGTTCTTTTTTAAGTTAAAGATCAATACAAGTTAAATTTTTTGTTGTTTTTATTAGGTCAGGTAACGTTAGGGGAGGTCGCAAAGAGGGGGGATAATGCATCGCCCATATCTATTTGTGTATACTCCTTCGCCAATTTTGCATGTTCTGCCCCCTAAAAGAAGAGTTTCCCTATCTTTAAGTCAAAATCATTTCCAATCCTAGCTTAAGCACATAAATATCTCTACATAGTTTTGATGTATCCATTGTGGTGGGTGATCATATGCTGCCTAGTTCGGCATTGTATAGGAATTTTAATGTCCTTATACCTGATAGGGCACAATGGGCGGACCAATCTTCGTGGCGCGCATGCGCGGACCATATCTGAGGAGGGGGGTCATGGAATGTTTTGCGTCTCTGAATGAGTTAACACAATGAATTGAATTTGTGTTGGGTTCCCGGCCATGAGGGCCAAGCAGGCAATGAAAGGGCTGATTGCTTGGCAAACAGGGGCGCTCGTATGGCCATTTATAGGCCCTGCGCCTTTCTTCGGCTTGAATTCCTTCACGCATGGACGTCCACTTCTGGAATAAGACAGTCCAAAAGATTTGTGACACTGTCCCGGCGCAGAGCAGGCAAGTTTCTGCTGCTTGAGAAAGCGGAACTTAGATTGCTTGTCGGCCTATTCACGGGGCACTGTGGTTTAAGATACCACCAGTTTAAGTTGGGTAATACATCTACCAAAATATGCAGATTCTGTGAGATGGATGACGAAACGTCGGAACATCTGCTCTGCAGCTGTGCTGCCTTGGGGACTTCTAGGCGGACATTTTTCGGGGGGTAAATAGTGGGCGCGACTGATATTTATGATGTGTCACCCGGCAGGGTAATGGGCTTTACACGCAACATTAACCTGACATGGTGAGACACAAGGCTGCACAAAAGATCCTCTGGGTCGTGGTGCTCACGTGGTGGCCTTCACGTATATACAATACAAAATACTAAGGAGATATACATATGTGATAATCATTTAGCCAGTGTATTATCATAGGACATTTGGACCTTTTCGATCCTATTGTTCTTCTGCAAACGACTTCTCTACTCTTGATGTGGTCCTTCTAGGATAATCTCATCTCTAAATCAACAATTAGATTTACTCAGCTTTCTTTTGAACTTGGAACAATTATTTTTTTTTACTTTATGGTTAAATATTAAATTCGTTGCCATCCTTAAATTTTATTAATAAAAATTTTAGGCAAAACTTTCCATCAGTTTTCTTTAGGCAAAACTTTTCTGCCTATGTCTGCAGCTAGTTAATGACTATGTGTGCATTTTCCTATATGTACGTCACTTTTTAAAATTTCTTGTTTTGCAAAACATTTAGTTTATCCTTAAGATATTTTCCTTTAAATACTTTGCAAAACTTTTGGTTTTTCTTTTTTTATCTTCACAAAAAAAAAAAAATAAATAAATAAAACTTTGACGAACAACAAATTTTTTTTGATTTATCTAAAGCAAAACTTTAAAAAAAGGCACAACTTTTATAATTACGTGAATTTTTGGCAAATAAATCCTTTAAAAATTTTGAACAACTTGGGCAGAGAAAAATCAAAAATTTTTTGTCAATACACATGGATGTCTATAAAGTTAAATAGAGAAAAATGTTTAAGTTTTTTCAATATTTTTTTTAAACTAAAATTTTTTATCATTTGTTCAAATAAAAAAAATCTAATTAGAAATTGAATTACAGCAAAAACTCAAAGAATTCTGTTAAATTCGTATGTAGAGATAGACGCTAAACATGTATTTTTATCAGTTTAAATATTGACGTCCATTGAGAGAGCTGAGTTTGATAAATGCAATCATATGCATATATTCTACATAATAACAGTAGTTTTGCAGGTAGTATAAACTACAATTAGAGTTGCTTAGATAGCCGCTTTAAGTACACTGGAGCTATTAAGGTAGCTTCGCCTTGTATAAATCATGAGGCTACTTAAGCTAGTAAAGTTTTCTCCCAACTTTCGACAATATTGTTATTAACTTATTGCCAGATAAAAGTAGCTATGAGTTCTATCAACCATGAGGCTGCTATCGTACTAACAACGCCTTTACGAGATTAGACTACTGTAGCTACTATTGTTTACTATGAGCTAAACTTGGATGATTACTACTGGCTTCAGGCATAATATTGACACTTATGTTGTTATCACTTAGAATAGCACAGAGCCACAAATTATTTTACAATTTTTAAAAAATAGTCATAAACTCTATAATAAGGATCGCAATCTCTTCATACTTATGATTGCTACAATATTCGACATTATTTTAAAAATTTTCCTGGAATGCTTTTAAGTTAAAAAAAAAAAATTAAAAAACACTAAAGTTGCCCCAATTGCTCCATTCTTAAGCTTAATTAGCTATGAAGTGTTAATGTTACTAAAGTAGCCACCAAAGAAATTAGCTACGATATTGCTAGAATAGTAGATAAAAGTGCTCTTTAATTAAACCACTAAAAAGTAAGTATTTTACAACGAAAAAATTTACAAAAGTATCTTCAGATTTGGAAACATATGGCAAAAGAACCAGAATACCTTCTCCCTGAAAGAAAGTAAGCATTTCC
The DNA here is from genome assembly GCA_949318255.1 of Pollenia labialis. Lineage (NCBI taxonomy): Eukaryota > Metazoa > Arthropoda > Insecta > Diptera > Polleniidae > Pollenia > Pollenia labialis. The sequence goes on from OX439140.1 coordinate 14,788,172, forward strand.
CGCAAGAAACATACTAACAAAGGCCACAACCAATAGTCAGTCCGGTGTCATATCACCGGAGACTATTCAGATAGGATCTTTGACCAGCCGCGATCTAAAGAATTCTGTAAATTTTTCGTTTCGGTGGAGTCCACCTTGAACTCTCGGCGTACAAAAGTAGCTACAATTACACTCGATCTGTGCCCACAGAAAATAGCCAGAATTGCTCTTAATAAACCTCAATTTTTTTGGTACTTAAAGCTAAAAATATACGCGATTATTCTCTGCGCTAAAATTTACTAAACTGTCTAAAATTACTTTCAACTAGATGCCTTAAAAATGGCTAAGATTGCTTTTTTATAGAAACTACTAAAGTAGCTTTGCACTAGAGCACACAAGAAACTAGAAAAAATAGCTAAAGTAGCATTAGTGATCCCGTTTAGGAGCCCATAAAGGGGTCGCGACTGCTTTCAACTAATAACCACAAAAAAGCTGCTTTACACTTTTAACCACCAAAATAGCACCTAGAGCTTACCCTTATAAAAAAGCAGCGTGTGCTTTTCACTAAAAATAACTATAATAGTAACGATTGTTTATAATTATAAACTCTTAAGTAGCATTGATTATTTAACTTTATTCATGCTTAAAAAATGTCGGATTAATTTGCTTGTATTTTAACTTGAGGAATCTATGGAGCTACAATTGCTATAAAATTACTTGTGCTTAGCTACCATTGTTGCAAAATTAAAAACGCAGTAGCCACAATGGCTTTTAAGAGAAATATGTAATATCAAATGGAAGCTATCAGTAATGGAATAGATAAACCAAAAAAATAGCCTGCTATTTTGCCAAATCCAGAAATAACCACTGTGCCAGTCTATTGCTGGATTTTTTTACTATCTTTACTTTTTAAACACATTTGGTTTTTAACTGTCTGTCTGTATATACATATTTTATCATAGCGCTTGGAAAAACATTAAAAAAAATGCTTTAAAAAAAAGGAAACATTGGTGGTACCACAAACGTTTGACCAAGTGTCCAAAGTAACGCCACAACAAAGCAATGTTAATTGACGCGAAGCGACCAAATAGAATAAAAAATTGCAAAAAGAGAAAAAAAGGCAAAACAAATTACAAATAGGTATACAAAACGAATTGTTGATAACGCTACACAATAAATTAAAGAGGAAATTTTCGGTTAATGTTTTTTTTTAAGAAAACAACACGGAGGTAGGAAACTTAAATTTCTCTAAAATCTTTTAAAACTCTATTTAGAGAAAAACTTTGTCTAATGTGGTATCCTTTCAAATCCTTAACTGAATATACTGATTTTTTAAGAAAACACACATGCTTTTAAAAACCTCCACACAAATTCCCCCCTCTTCGCTTTAAAAAAATGTTAGTGGAAAAAACTCAGGAAAAACCAAAAACCAATAGAGACCAAAAATTATACAAGCAGAGCGTTCGGATGTATGAAATTTTGAAAATTTTTATTTTTTATCATTTACTCCTTTCTTTATTGAAATGGTTTTAAAAACATAAAAAACAATGTCCCTAAAGGACATTTAACGAAGCAGTTTGTTGTATAGCTATCGCCTCATGTACTCGTTTAAAACTTTTTTCAAAAAAAAAAAAAAAATTAAAGTTTATTGCAAAAAGAAAAAAAAGTGTCTGTAAAAATAAAAACAAAATAATGAAAACTGTTTATTAACTGTATAATTTTGATCACATAGCAGCATAAAGTTTAAGAGACCTGAAAACCTCTACATCATTTAAAGGTAGAATACATTGAAAAACCTCAGGTCAGTCTGAAGCGAAAAATGCAGAGGCGAAACTTCGAAATGAAGTCGAAGGATTATAAGATTTTAAAAATATGTATATAATTAAACAAATTTTGTGGTTTGGATCTGGTGTCTTCGTTGGTTGAAGAATTACAAATTAACCTAATTTACCGATTTCAGGATAAAGCACGTGTATTTGAGTCTGAAATAATGGCAAGTATTTTTGTTCGATTAATCGAACAATTTGAGACGATTTATTGTTCGAATAATTTTAAATTGCTGGTTACGATTAAATGATTAAACGAAGAATTTATACCGATTAATCGAATGATAATTATATTTAGTATTACTGTATATTATTTTTTTAAAGTCTCAAATCAAATAAACAAACCAAATGTATGTGTCCGTTGGAATTAAAAGATAACAGTCATGTTTAGTGAGTAATTTAGCTTATATTTTTGTTAAAGTTTTTCAATACAATTTTATAATTGATTTCACAAAAGAAAAAATGAAAAAGGTATGTGAACTCGAAGATTTATATTAATTTATCGGGTCTGTTCTAGAAATCGAAATGAGGTGAAATTCAAATCGAACGATAATGTAAATTCAATTACTTTTTACAAAAAGACTGTAGTTTTTCGTGGTTTTAAGTGTTGTTCTTGCAAAAATAATGGATATTTAAAGAATGAAGTAGATAAAATGGAATATTTTTATGAACTTTCATTACAGGGTCGTTTTTAAAATTTGCTTGATTTTATATCGACTTCAATTCGATTTCTAAAACACGCCCGTATTTTTCTAACAAAATAGTTAATGCGTTTCTCTATTTAGTATGAGATTGGTTCAAAAATATTCTACGAAGGATAAAGGTAACAGGCTTACAAAAATGTATTAACGTAAAGGTTATTTAACAACTTCACTAATTTACCACTTTCACAGTGACTATAACATAAGAAGATGCTCCCCTAACAAAATCAATAAATAAATAAACAAGATCGATTCTCTAGAAAAAATTATTTGCATACCACAGAATGGAATGTCCGTGAAAAGTTTAAAAAAATCCAAAGTTATATTGACTCTTGTAAAATCTAAGTGCCTGAAATTGAAGCAGCAATTTGGAGCTACATGGACCAGTTTTATTTAAAAAAGAATGTTTATTTTATCTGGACTTAGAATTATTCGGTTAATCGATTAATTTTAAAATTTAATTCGTTTAATCGAATAAGTTAAAAATGCCAAATATCGATTAATCGATTAATCGTTTAATCGAACAAAAATAAAATAAAACCCGAATTATTGAACCCCCTAATCTTTATAAAAGAATATTCCTGACAAAATTTTAGTATTTGTTAAAGGTCAGGCTGCACTGCTGCCACTTAAATTATAAGAAACATGGTTTATACTCGTTAACCAGTATACTGTGCCTTCTACCTGGTATTCCCTTAATTTGGGTTCCTCACGTAGGAACAATAACGGTAAGGGAACTATCAAAAGCGAAATCTTCAAACACTATCTTGAATGGAGGAAACTAAATAGCTGCAGGGCTACAAAAGAACAGTGACTCTCATACAACAATCTACTCTCTATGCAATATTTTAATTGCAAATGAAAAGGCATGTCGAGATTGAAATATTTGTAAACGGGTGCTTGAATGATCGGTAGACACGGGTCGGCCTCCCTTTTAAGGAGGAAGTTCATAGCACGCGTTGGTGCGCAAGACCGCTATGGACTTCTGTCAAAATAATTAAACTGATGTGTTTTCAAAGAACGAGATACATGAAATCGTGCTAGTAACGAATCGTCGGCGAATTAAACCGTGATATGTTATTCTATCTTCTTCTAATCAAATCTGCAGCAGCTGCAAAGAACTTGAAAATGAGGAGACAGTATTTTAGCTTTAATGTGACTAGACAGCTGGTAGTCTAATTTGGAATTACTGGCAACAAGATCTCTCTGTGGTATCGCGGCTTAAAATCGGCAATTTAAACCCGGTACTCTTTGCTACCGCAATAATAAAATTAGTAAATATTTTTGTGCCAAATTTCAAGCTTCTACTAAAAATCTTCTTCAAATACTTAAACAATTGTGTTGCTTTTATATTATTATATTGTTTACTGTAACAACTTTACGAATACTAAGTAATTTATATTCTTATTGTATGGGAAATGCCACGCCCACTTGAAAATTTCGAAATATTAATAGCCTATTGTAAAGCGCCGGGCAATCCGGAAAATATTAAGAAAATTTTCCGAAAACCGCTTAAGTAGTTAAGGAGTCTATAGGGAACAAGCAAACAAGAATAGCTCAACACAACGCACTGGCTCAAGTCACTTCAACGTTTACATCAAGTCTGATCTGGCACCTTTATTCTGGATAAGCGATGTGGCTCTTTAAAAAAGGATTCACTCATATTCGACCCTAATTGATTGGAAGGTTAGTTTTCTCCATGCAACCACGTTAACCAACCAACCTTACAAATTTTGAGTCAATTAAATATACACTATTGGCCTTAAAAAACCTTAAATTCCCTGTAGTAGCTTTAACTGTTCCCACCCAAATTTTTTTATTTATTATGTGTTTCAAATGCAATTACAAATTAAATTTAAGCTTAATTTACTATTTTACTACATATTTCACAAAAGTTTCAGAAGTTATTTTTTAATTAATTTTTATTTTTTTATTAGGAAAAATCTCTTCCCACTCCACTAGAAATTTGGTTAATTTAAATCCCAGACTAGTTTAGAATTTAAGATTTTTTTAAGGTTTAAAATATTTTCTTTTTGGACCTGAAACCCGCCTCTTTTCGTCTTACATAATTTTATGATTTTTTTTAAATGTGTTTCCATCCTGTTTGAAATTTATTTTCGTTTAAATTAAAACCAGGGGCCTAATTCTAGTAGCCATGATCGAGTTCTTTTTCGATTCAAAAGCTATTTTATTTCTAATTCTTTCAGTCGATACTGAACGAATCAAAATTATTTTTTCAGTATTGTAAAACTCAAATAAATGTTTTACAACACTGAAAATATAATTTCGATTCGTTTAGTATCGACTGAAAGAATAAGAAAAAAAATTGCTTTTAAATCCAAAAAGTATTCGATTACAACTGTCAGAATTAGGCCCCTGTACTAGATGTTACACATGTTTAAGATTCTTAATATGACTGTTTTGCACTCTGTAACAGGTTTCTCTTATATTTACGTTTTTGTGAAAAAGAAATATATTCCCGCTTTGTCTGACACTTGGACTCCCTTAAATGCCAAACGAGTTTCAAATATAAGATTTATTAGATTCAAAATATTCCCTGCTTGGACTTTGTACCAGGTTTCCCTTACTACTTGACTTAAGAATTTTTTTTTCGTAATTTTCCCAAGACCCAAAAATATCCTCCTAATTAAGCCCCTGTTTTATTATTGTTTACATTTTGCAACTCTGGTTTCCATGACTGTGTGAGTGAGTAAGTGAAATTTTTATGTCTGTCTGGAAGTGTGTAACGGTTTCTATGATTGTGTGTGTATTTTTCGTTTAGAGAGCGTGAGTGTATGTGCAACGTAGACTGACACTGTGAATCAGCACGTGATTAATGGTCTTTAATTATGTCAAATAGTATAAAGAGTCTTTATACTCCTGTCACATGTGCACGATGACGTGTATGTGTGTTTGTTTTAAAGGGGAGAAACTCAAAAAGGGACCTTTGTTTTTTAAATAAGTCTGCCCACTGTCACTGAAACATGTGTATGCCGACATTTTGCTTAAAAACAAACTGATAAACACGTACATTTACATTTACATGTGTATAAATAATTGTTGATATTATATGGTATGTCTATTTGTGTGTATGGGAATGTGAGATGGCTGATTGCTGAAACGAAGGATGGCGTAAAATATCTTTGCAGCATTAATAATTTTAGCAATAAACATATTTCTTTAAAATCAAAGCCTTTGATCTGACTATTACATTAAGATCTTTGCCTGAAGAATTTGCCATCAGTTCTTTAAAAAACTTCATTTAATTAAAAAAAACCAACTTTTTCGATCTCCCTCGTATATGTGTGTTATGCATGAAGAGTATAAAAAAGGAAAGAAAACCAGATAAAAAATATGACACCGTTAAGGGTGAAATGTCAACATGACATTTGGTCATATGTCTCTGTATATCAATATGACGTTGTTGTTGTTGTTATTTAACTAAACGTTAAACGTTTAACATTAATTTAAATTTAAAAAAACCAACATAAAGATAAATAAATTTTAAATGTCGTCTGATTTCTACCTTATATTTTTTTGCAAAAAACTTTTCCCTGGGAGTTCTTGTTAAATGTTCAGATTCTACCCTCTATAAATTATTGGGCACAACTTTTATAACCTTTTCGCTCTCTTACCAGATTTTAGATAAAATAACAATCATTTACATGGTTGTTGCTTTCTATTAAAACAAAAAAAAAAAACCTGAAAAATATTTGTACCTCATTTCAAAAATTTACAATGCCATGTAAAAGAACAACTGATTGAGAGGGCGTTTTTAAATGTTTCATTTTAAACTTCATCACAACATATTGTTACACACAAAAACGTTTTTGTTAAACATTTATTTCTCTTTATTGCAATACACATTTAACTTATGTCAGTTTTAATAACGAAAGTGTCATAAATTATGTCACACTTGATGAAAGGCCAAGTATTCAAGTCTCTCATATTGCATGTTAAATATGCATTGAATTTCTTTTAATGTTCAGCTTGTATGTTAAAATTTCAGTTTTAGAGATTTTTTTAATATTTTTAAATTTCAAGGGACATTATTTTAATTCCTTATTTAAATGAACTTGACATTGGCCATTATGTTGGCTGAAAAAAATTCAAGTTATTTGCCGTTGAAGTATTTAAATAAAGCCTTTAAATTAAAGAGCTTTTATCAAATTGGTTTAATAGAATCAATTTTATAACAAAGATTGTTATATATTGGTATAGAAAAAGTTTTAAAAATTTATAAAAAATAAAAAATGTATATAAAAAACTTATAATCAAAAAAGTACATAAAATTCTTTTTTCATTCTTACAAAAGTTTATTAAAACAAAACTCATAAAACTTTTATCTAAAAAGCTTATCAAAAGCATTTTATTTTGAAGGGGGTTTTATTTTGAAAGCTTCAATTAATAAAGTTTAATTTAAAAACGTTCATAAAACTTTTACTAAAAAAAAGCTTGCATCCAAAGTGCTGTAAAAAAAAAATTTATTTAAGAACCATACAAAGTTAGGCGTTAAGAAATAGTTTTTTATAAAATATTTGAAAGATTTTTTAAACTTACATGTTTAAGACAAATTTATAAGATTTTTCTCAAAAACAGGCTCACTTTTTTAATCAAAAAAACGCACAAAATCTTTTTATCAAAAAAGTTCATTAAAGAGTTTTATCATGAAAAGCTTTTCAAAAAAGTTCACAACAGCATTCTATAAAAATTCCTTTAAATGCTTTTTGTAAAGAAGCTCTAAAAATCTCTTTATAAAAACGGTCATAAAAGCTTGCCATTAAAAAAGCCCATTAAAACTTTAAAAAAATAAAATTTTTCTATTAAATGACTTAAATAAAAAATAAACTAATTAAAGCTTTTCATCAACTTCAGGAAAAATAAGCAAAAAGAAATCAAATTAGGCTACAACTGAAGCTAATAAACCTATTAAAAACATAAAAAGTTTACAAAAATATTTGAACGTAAAAGCCTGCAAATCCTTTTTTTTAAGTTAACAAAATAGGCTTTTTAAAATACTTTTTTATTTTTTTAAAAAAGTGATAAACAATATATGGGCATTTCTTTCTAAAGGTCCACCGTGACCGAAAATTTAAAAGTTATTAAAAGAATATTCTTTTTTGACTTTGTTATAGAGAAATATTTAGATTTTACTAATTTTATTAATTCCCCCATAAATTCGTTCACTTAGACGAACAAGCAGACTGCAAACTTGCACAAACGTAATTCCTTATTGGTGAGAATGTTTTATTGTATGTTTTCTTTAATATTATCTTCTTTGAGAGAGGTGATATATGATAACAATTATTCCAAAAAATTTTCTTACATGGTCTGTAATCTAAGGAAGAGTTCGAAGAGAAAAATGTTATTCGGATAACCGGTAAATTTTTATTTTGTTTTAATCATTATTTAGTTTAATTATTATGGACAAAATTTCACGTTCGAAATGTCACGTATCGACCCAGATTTTGGTTAGAAAAAAAAATACATAAGATTTTGGAATCAAACCAAAGACATTTAAATGTTACATTGCTACGTAAAATTCTGAAAGTAGTTTGACTAAAAAATAGTTCCAGGTTTCGCTGAATTACGGCTTTTTATACATGGCCACAAAAACTACTTCTATTTTTTTCACGTTCGAACCATCCATAAACTTTAGCATAGATAACAATGCCCTCTTAGTGCTTTAATTTAAGGGGTAAAAGAACGGAAAAATATTTGTTGTTTAAAATGTTATTGCATTTTCGATCCGTACGACTGTCACGTTCAACACTTTGGAATTACCCATATTAATAAAAAAAATACAAGTTTTTTAGGGTGGTTGGTCTACATTTGGATTAACAACTCTTTTCCCACTGAAGCGATTGTGCTGGATTTCCACCGCAAGGTTAACTTTAAACTATTTTACTACAATTTTTGTTTATGCACTTGTACTTACATACATACATAGACAAATGTGTTGTATCTGTCGATATTTTATCGTATTGCTTGATATAAAAAATGAAAAATGCCAATATAATTGACTTTATTAATTCACTTCGCGTAAAGTATTTAAGAAGATCCTTTTTGTATTTTTATGTTTTCGAATTAAAACCGGGTATTTTTAAAATGCTTAACCGAATACCGGTTTTTTTAAATAGCCACAATTCGAAAACCGGTTATTTAAAAAAGTCGAATAATCGATCACCCTAGGCGCTATGCACAACAGAAACGAACAAACATTAATGAGCTAAACCGAACACAATGAAGTTCGTGATTAAAAAAAAAAAGCCGAACGGAATTAAATGTTCTAATCTTTTTGTTGAGTTAAATATGAACAGTATTATTTTTGTGTTCGAAAGATGACAATAAGGGAAACCCCAGAAAAAAATTTTGAAAAAGGTAATCGAGTTTGGAATTAAGCATTTTAGGCGGAATGACTTCTCAACTGCATTACAATGTAATTATTTTTACTAGACATGAGACTAAAATAATAAGTGCCTTAGAATTGAATAATTTCCTTATTTTTTAATTTTAAAGGGAATTTTTTTCAAAAAATTATAACGTTATTAAAATTATAATCTTTCAGTCAATCTTATATTCTTTAAAAAATTAGTTCTTTTATTACTTTATATTTTTATGATCTAATGTAATGCGTTTGGTAATCGAGAGATTAAACTTGGCAACCCAAAAGATAAGTCATAATGTAGCCAGCCGTTCTTTTGGTAATGGCTAATTTTTTGCTGGGACGTAATTTTTAAATGATTTTCTTCACAAACTGTTTTAGCGTTTGTGTTTTTCACAAATCTACCGAACCGAACACCAAGGAGCACTGGCCTAAATACCTATTGAAAATCTCCTACTTATGATAAGTTTCAATCACAGATGATAGTTTTATATAAATAATCGATTACAAATTAATTTTTTTATATGGAAAATCTATTGATAATGATAATTTTGTTTTATAAAAAAAAAAAAAAAAAAATTTCTTATTGTTGCTAACTTTGTATAGAAGTCTGTCATAAATTGTAAATTTTTATAGAAAAACTAACAGAAAAAAACTTTTTTTTACAGATAATTTACAACAAATGATAATTTTCTAAAGAAAGTCCCTCAATAGAGACAATTTTTGTTAATAGCAAATCTCTCCCTTGTGATCATTTCTCTAAAAAATTCTTACTAGAGATAATTTTCTGTAGAATATCCTTTACTAGTGATCGTTTTCTATAAAAAAATCAGTTACCAACTACTTTTTTTTATAAAAGATCTCTAACAAAGAATAGTTTCTATAGAAAATCCATCACCCCTATCATGAATAAATCTTCCCTTGATATATGTTCCCTTTTCCCTTTAAAGTGTATGGGGTAAAGTAAAACTTCGAGGTGAAAACTATTTACTTTTTATTTGTAAATGACACAAATCTATCATTATTATAGTTTTTTATAGAAAATCTCTTACTACACTGATAGAAAAGGCGTCATAACGCTGATGTATTTTGACGTCGGTACTATGACAAGTGTCTTCGTTTTTGACCCAATGACACTTTTCATCATTGTGATGTAAACCTCAACATCACTTGGCCAAAGTGTCATGAATGCGATGACACTTCGGCATCACAGAAATGACGAACATATCCTCAGTGCGATGACGCAGTAACATCGGAGAAAGGACACATTAGCATCAATTTAATGACAGTTTGTCATTAAGTCAAAGTCATTGGAATTTACTTAAGTCAAAGTGTGAGAATATTGTTATTTACTTACCCGTTACAGATGTTCGTTTCACGTTTGTTGAATTACGACCTTTGTTTACAGCAGAACTCTCAATAATAAGACACCAGCGCCATGCACCATATGATTTTGGTAATCATTTTACTTTGAAAATTTTACGCATTTAACTAAATAATTTAAAAAAATAGAATGTAGGAATTTTTGCTTCTTATAATACATTGTAATCAAAAAATTAATGTTAATAATATACAAAATGTGGCATCGAATTGATGTCACTATAGTCATAAAATAGATGACACGTAAAAAATTACAAAATTGTACGAAGACGTTAGTCATTGGATTGATGTTACTTTTGGCATCATTGATGCCATTTGTAGTAACATTGATGTCACAATTCTGATGTTAGGATATTAGCAATATGACGATGAATTTTTCTATCAGTGTAGTGATTATGTATTTTCTACATAAAATTAATCACATATGACCATTTTCTTTTACAAATCTATTACTTATAATAATTGTCTATAGAAAATCTCTTACAAAAGATGATTTACTATAGAATATTTATAACTTTTGGTAATTTAAAAAAAAAATCTATTAGAGATGCTAATTATACACTAGTAATAAATTTATTTTTGAAATTTTTCGCCAATGATATTTTTTCTATAGAAAATTTCACTAGTGATAACTTTAAATAGAAATTCTTTCTCTTATGATCATTTTCTATAGAAATTGTCTCTCACAAGTGATACTTTCTTTGTAGAGAAATCGCCCTCAATAGTAAAAGATATTCTATTGAAAATCATCACTAGTGAGCGATAATAAATAATCTTTACATATCAATAAAAAATTGTCTCTAGAAAACATTAACAATGATCATTTTTAAAAGAAAATCTTACACCTGATGACTTTTTTTAAAAATGTTTTCAATTTTGTTTAAATAATCAAACGCAAATTAAAAATTTCTATAGAACACTTCTAACAAATGAAAATTTTTTACAGATTATCTCAAACTAATGATATTTTTCTATTACAAATCTTTTACTGAGGATAAGTTGCTAAAAAATAAATAATCAGTTACGATAATTTCTTAAAAGAAATTTTACAATTTAATACAAATGATTTTTTTTTTATAGAAATTATGATGTCACATATGATTATATACCCTTCACCGAAGGAAAAAGGATATATATATAACTTTGTCATTCCGTTTGTAAGTTCCACAATATTGATCCTACACCCTATAAAGTATATATATTTTGGGTTCTTATGAAAAGCGAAGTTCAAATCCGGTTGTCCGTCTGTTCGCGTTTATGTTGAAATGGGGCTTCCGAAGACCCCAGAGACTAATTGTTTTAATTACAACTGAGTTAAGCTATAAATCGTAAAACGGGCCATATTTCATTTTAATGACATTCAAACAACGTTCCTTCATGGTTCAGTTGTCGAGGGGGTTTGTTAAGGTTAGAAACTGGGAGCCCCTGGTTCGAATCTTGGTTTTTCAATAAGAATTTTTTTTGTAATTTGTATGTTCCAAAAACGATTTTAAAAAAATAATTAATTTATAAAGAAGTTTTTAGTATTGTAAATATGTCTGTATTTATATGTAAAAACTATTCAGTTTTTGTTTAGTTGCTCTGTATTCTGCTCGCACATGATGAAGGGCATATAAGATTCGGCACAGCCGAATATAGCACTCTTACTTGGTTTATTTTTAAATTCGGGTTTTATGACAGTTTTCTATAAAAAAAACCGGTCATAATTGACAATGTTCTTTTTTTTATCTGCTAAAGTTGTTATATCTCTATAGGGTGGCGCATAAGTAACGTTAAGATTTATTCAATGTATAACTCTTTTCTTTCTGCTTTTATTTAACGTTGGCATTTATTAAAATTTAGAATATAGTTTGGAAATATGTTCACATTATGTTTTTAACAAATTTTCAATCATTTCCCGGTATTGAATGCCGTTCACATTAATCGCAACTCCTTCGTCGTTTTCGAAAAAATATGGTCCAATGATCCTCTCTGAAGTTACGAAGACTAATTTGTTTATTTTAAATTAAGTTCAAATGTATTTATTCGTTTGCGTTGGGTAGGTAAGCTGTGCAAATAATGAAAATCAAAAAATCGTGAAATAGCGGAATTTCGGTCGTTTACCAAAAAAATAATAAGTCGGCCATTTGTCATCAGATTTTGTTAAGTAAGGGCTTATTTTCTTTGGAAAAGTGTCAGCTATACGTAAAAAAATTAAAATCGCTGTTAACATCGCGTTTTATATTTTATATGAATTTTTATATGAATTTTTCAGCCACATTTTTACTAAAAAAACCCAGTTTTTTAACCTTTTTAAGCCGCCAACATCAAAACTACTAACCCGATTTGAAAATTTTCTGAGAATAAGTTGTAGACGGCTCAATTGTCTTTAATTTGAGTAGTAGTAGGATAAAATAGGTCAAAGAAGACTAAAGATATGCTCAAAATAGTAAGTGTACCTCCAAAAATTAAAAAAAAAAAATTAAAAAATTTGTATCTCGCAAACCAATCGACAGAAAAATTTTTAAAATTCATTTTCGTGTTCAGTAGGTCCAAATCCATGAGAAAAAGTATGCTAGAACCAAATAACAAAATGGCTGTTGCCTAGTGTAATCTAAGGAACAGTTCGAAGAGAAATATGTTGTTTTAATAATTTTTCAGTTAAATTATTATGGAAAAAATTTCACGTTCGAAATGTCACGTATCGAAACAGATTTTGGTTAAAAAAAAATACAGTAGATTTTGGAATCAAACCAAAGGCATTTTAATGTCACATTCTTACGTAAAATTCTAAAAGTAGTTTGACTAAAAAATTGTGCCAGGTTGCTCTGAATTGCGCCTTTTTATAGTACATGGCCACAAAAACTAATTCTTTTTTTCACGTCCGAACTACTACTTTTTTTCCATTATCTTTGACCTAGAATCGCGCCCTCTATCAACTTTAACATAGATAACAATACTTTCTAAGTGCTATAATTTTAGGGTTAAAAGAACGTAAAAATATTGGTTGTTTAAAATGCTATTGCATTTTTGATGCGTACGACTATCACGTTCAACACTATCGAATTACCCATATTCGAAAGCTTTTTTTCTGTTACCAAAAAACATTAAAAAACGGTTTTAAAAAAGCTATCAAAACGCGTTTTTTACACATATTTTTAGGAAAGGCATTACGCAAAAAATATAAATACAAAAGTATTTAAGAAACAAATCATATTATATTTTATGGCAAAATTCTATAGAAAAAAAGTTTATACAGAAAAGCTTTTTTTAGAATAAAATTTTAATATAAAAGCTTAAAAAAATTTATGAAATTTTAACAAAAATAGAATTAATTATTTTTTAATTGCGTTTTCTTTTCTAAAAAAAATGTTCCATAAGTTTTACATGGGATATGGCAACATTTTTATATGTTAACCTGATTTTTAAGAAGTGTTGTATATTTTACGTTTACAAAAGAACGCAAATTTCGGCATAAAACAATTAAGTACAATTATCGTTAAAAATTTGGAGCCTTTTATACCGCTAATTTCTAAGTAAAAAAATATGAGAGACGAACTAAAAAAATAATTTATTTTCGCTGATTTAATAACAAAACCAGCTGTTAATCTAGTGCTACACTCATGCCCCTTTAATTAATATGAGTGTTAAACATGTAGCATTTTTTTCTTTTTACGGGGAACATCTTCAGAAAAGAACACGTTGAACTTTTAAAACAGAACACATTTTTCAGAAAAGAACATAAAGAAATGTAAAAGGTAGAATAAATGAAGAATATAACTCAGAAAAGAAAACGCCATTAATATTTTAGATAAAAACCAACAAAAGTTGCTTAAGATAAGCTTCACCTTTAAAATTCTTAACTGAAAAGTCTTTATAAGTTTTCGTAGAATACACTTGAAGTTTTTTTTTAAGAAAATGTAGTAACACAGAAACGCTTGTAAAGAAAACTCTAATAACGCTTTTGCAGAAAAGCTTTCATTAAAAACTTTAAAAGGCATTTATTGAAAAACTATAAAATTCCTAACCTGAAAATATATAGTATGTCATGAGAAATGAAAAAAAAAAATTTAATATCATGTATTATTAATTGATTGGATCTGTACATAATTACCAGGGCAAATTTAAAGATGCACGAAATTTGTTTAAATTTGCATGCAAATATACCGAAAAAAAGTATCTATGACTAAAATCCTTAAAAAAATTGAAAAAAGGTGTGAAAGTCATGTAAACCACTATTTGTAACTCTTCAAAAAACCTCAAATATAAAAGTCCTGGAATTTTGAGAAAGTCCCCCAAGCCGTGATATGCACCGCTAATTATCCTCAGGGACCTTGTCAGTCATCGGCTTAAACAAAAGTTTAATGCAATAGAACAGCTGTAGTATTTAAAGCAACTTTTTTGGAAAGCTTTAACAAGAATTTACAAATGATATAAAACATTTTTTTAAAGATTTACGGCCAACTTTACCAAGATCAGTTAAAACTAACTACATATTACTTTAACTTCCAGTTAACAGTACGATTTGCCAGTTATAACTTGTAGTTAATGATAACTCAACTTGGTGAAAATTACCGTAAATATAAAATATTTGCAATTAATTATTATTTAAAATGAGTAAAACGCTTAGAACGTTTGAAAATAAAAAAAAAAAAATGAATTTTCAAGTTTAAATTTGGCTTGGTTTTGAAATTTAAGTTTATAGTTTTAAATTTTTTTATCTTAAAAAAAACCTTTTAAAAATCTATTTCCATATTTTCGCTTATACAAATTATTTTCTACCATCTCTTGCAGATTCTAATCGATTTAAATCTTTTCTTTATCCTTAAATAAAGATTTGTGTCTCAACTCCAAAGTCCAAAAACATACAAAAAGATTCCATTTACATGCTTATTGAAGCTTAAAAATTGTTCGGACACAAAATTTAACATGCATATACATATGCATATATAAAAAAGGAAGAAGAAAAAGAACGCAGCAAAAAAGCTTTTTTTTATCGGCAAATTTTTTTTTTAGAAATTGCATTAACTCTGACAATTGAATCTCTCATACTCAGGTATGGCTATACTACATATCAGAAAAATATAACTAGAAAAAAATTCTTAATGCGTATCAATAACTATTACAGGCAACAAAAATAAAATTGTACCAAAGCAATAATAAAACATTTTGTAAGAAATAAATGTGTATTTTGGGAGTCAATCGTAAGAGTAAGTAACAAACAGGGACCATAAGGTGTAAGAAAACCAAAAGTCCATGGACAAATAACTGCAATAAGTTAAGCAAAGATAACCCCGGAAGGCAAAAATCAGAAATGAAAAAAAGTACACGTAAAAAAATTATATATAAACAAAATACACTGAAACAAATGGAGTTTGAAATAGAAATGTACTGTCTTATGCAAAATAAGTTAAATTTCAAGTTAGTTAAACGATGCACTAAGACCCATTTTAACAACCTACCGAGATCTGACACATAAACGCGTGATGGATCAAGGTGCCTCATCTGTATAAATGGATGGAATAGTTATTAAGAAATTAGAATCCCTTGATGTTTTGGGCATAAAAATGTGTTGTCCGCTGGACAAAATTTATATTCAAGGTGTCGAAAGAAGCATTCAAGTGCCACGGTTTTTTAAAATGGAGTTAGAGTTACTTCACACCAGCTGATCTTACTATTTATACCAACTATATCCGACCGCGAATGGAATACAACTCTCATGTGTTGGACGGTGCTTCAAAGTATATTTTGGAGCTTTTCGGCCGCGTGCAGTAGGGCATCTAATTCTAATGACTATCTTTGATCACAGTCTTAATGTTGCTTGTATTTGCCTGTTTTATCGTTGCTACAATGTGTTCCGAAACCCGTGAGTTTATTCGTAATACACGTTTTTCCTCTAGAGCCCATTCTTTTGTGGCCGATTTGCGGGTGCATCGTACAGGAAAAACTCGTTTTTTGGACGGACTTTTCGTGTGTGGAATAACCTTCGTGCTAAAGTCTTCCCTCTCACCGTCAACCCCAGTAAAAACTTCGCTTACTTTTTCAAAATGAATAGCTTCTTTAACTCGTTATTTAGTAGCTTTCTTCTATAGCTACATCTATAACAACTTCTATAACTACTTTTTTCTGCATGTATTTAAGTAAAAAAATAATGACTTTCTTTGGAATGCGTTCATTTTGGGACATCCCTTGCAAAATTCATTGGTTATATATATAGAATTGTAAGAAGTGCTTTTATGTTTTTCTAATTACTCAACACATTATTTTGTAGGCGAAGTTTTTACTGGGACATGAATAAGTTCAAGTCGAATGTTCACAAGCCCTACTCCCTTATTCCTACTTCCTAAAACCTGTTTTCTTAGTTCTACCACAGTGCAATGTATTAAAAGGGGTCATCCCATGAGTCCTAGTCCTAATCATAGGATTTTATCGGCCGTATACAAAGTGTTTAATTTTTACAACTTTACTTTTCTGATGGCTGCTGCTTGGCAAGTTTTCTTAATTGAATATATTTTATTGAAGTTTTGCCACAGTTAAGACTTAAACCTAAATTTTTTTTCTCTCACTGTAACTCATTTCCTCTTGTTTAACGTATCAGACATATTTAAAGCTTAATATCTCTATATAAAAGCAAAACGACTAAACAAAAAATTCTTAACAACCATTCAATCGAACATGCAGAGGCAGCAACTACAACATGACCAAAATAAAAAGCAGAAGAAGAAATTGATAAATAAATTGCATTGGATTAGGCTTTATTGTGTTGTGCAGTTTTTATAAACGCTTTTTTTTTCTTTTCTTGACATTTTCTTTTTTTCCATTCTTACACTTTAACTTCAACTTTGTCTAATCTGTAAAGCGTTACGTTAGTATGCTGTCTAAGTACTTTATTTGATTTTGCTAAGGGGAAATATTCGAAATTTCCTTTTTTTTATCTTTTGTCTTTGTCTAAAATAATGTTAAGCAATTTTTCAAAGAGTCGCAGAAATAAAAAAGAAAAAAAATTAAAATCAATCGTTGTTAAGCTTTTATGGCAAAACATTTTTGGTCTGCTGCATTAAAAGACCTGAAGGCAGTTCTTAGATTATTTTTTGGGTTTATTGTTAAATATAATTATAGTCATAAAACGAAATATAAAACAGTTGTTTTACTTTATTTATATTTTGTAAAAATTAATAACGTTTCTACGAGGCAACTGAAAATGTTCATAAAATTATGGATAAAATAGCGATTTAAGTTTAACTAAGAATTAATTTTTTTCCTAGAATTTGTACTTCATGAGAGGTTCTCGATATAGTCTAAAATTAATTTTAATTAAAACACTTTCTATAGTCCAAAATAAGGTTGAATTGTAAGTCCTGAAATTTAAATCAACTTAGGTTTTTCTATAGATCAACTTCTGTTTAAGTCTTTAAACATTCCAACCTAGGCGAATTAATTTTTCAGGTGGCGTTAAAAGCACAGTTGTGTTCCTTTTTTTCTTAATTAGAGAGGGAAATGTCAAAAGTTACTTTTGTTTTTGACATATCGACCAACGAAAGCAACACAAAAATACATTGTTGTGTTTTTGGTGTTGTTACATGTGTGTAGTATCGACACCACCGTTTTCATGAATTTGCCTTGATTCCAACTTTTGATTCAATCGTAGGCATTTAGTTATCTATTTAGTGGTCTGGCAAGGCTGTAAGCTGTTAAATATCTGCCATCTGAGGTGCCATTTATTTAGAAAAAGGTTTGCCATTTACGAATATGGATCGTTTAACAGCAGAAGAACGCGCAAAAAAAGTTCCAACTTACTACAAAAGTGATAGTTCAAACTTTTTGAGCACAAGGGGTGATTTCGGTCGTCATAATCGACCTAGTGTGCAAGAAATGGACAAGATTATTTATAAATCTGAAGAGACTGGAAGCTTTACAGATGTGGTCAGCTCCGTGCATCATCGCAATTTGTGCATTGTATAAAGTATTGGTTCTGATAGTGCCAGAGTGGCGGCTAGTCCGCATTTGTCGATTCCACGGGCCACACAACACGGCCGATTTTGACTTTTTCGCATTAAAAGTTTCCAGAACGCGTAGTATAACATTTTGGCGAAGTCAATTGGCCACCAAGATCATGTGATTTGACGCTGTTAGACTTTTTTTGAAGCGCTACGCCAAAGACTGTGTCTACGCAGATAATCCCCTAACCAACATTCGTCAAGTTATCGCCAAGATACCGGACTAAACGTTAGAAAAGTGGTCAAAAACTACATCAAAAGGATCGACAGCTGCAACCAATCTAGAAAAGGTCATTTAAATGACATTGTATTCGGTACGTAGTGGCAAGGTCGAAGCCTAGTAATGATTTACAAGTTTCATCGAAATGAAGACTTTATCTGTGTTTTATTTAACTTTACTTTTCAAACCGAAAAGTGAAAAAACCCGTTATAATCCAAGTTAACCCTTAAATGCGCATTGTATCTTTAAAGATACAACCAATAAAACTGCTGTTATTTGCACAATTATTAAAAAAACTAAAAAAATTTTGCTGAAACTCTGATCCGGAGGAAGGATCGGAAACAACGTTAGTGTCAGTTTATGACGCGTTAATTGCATTTATGAACGACGATAATCTGTGCATTTTAGCCGAAAGTTTTGAGGAATATGCCGTTTTATTCCATTATAAAAAAACTCGTCCACATATTGCAAGAGGAGTTCAAAATTATTTTTAAAATAAATAGTGGATCTTGCCTCACTCCGCTTAAAGTGCGGATGATCCCCTGACTGACTATCAATTGTTTTGGTCGATGCAAGAGACCTTCACTGGAATACGCTTCCTTTAAGAACAGAGTATTTAAAATTGGCTTGATTTGTTTTTGACCCTAAAAAAATGACGGCGGCATGAAATAACTCCCTACGAAATAACTCCCCAAAAAAAAAAAAATGAATTTACTCCCCAAAAAAATATACAGGAAACAACAACAACGTTTTTTGGGGACTCATTTAATTTTTTTAGGGTCTTATTTCATTATTTATTTTAACTCCCCAATTTTTGGGAATTTATTTCATTTTGATTTGGGGAATTACTTCATTCCTTTGGGGACTTATTTCATTTCTGAATTGGGGACTTATTTCATTTTATTTTTGGGAGTAATTTCGTGGGGAGTTATTTCATGCCGCCATGCAAGAGACCTTCACTGGAATACGCTTCGTTTAAGAACAGAGTATTTAAAATTGGCTTGATTTGTTTTTGGCCCTAAAAAAATGACCTGGGGCCTGATTATGGCTATTGTGATCGAGTACTTTCTCGATTCGAAAGAAATTTAATATCTAATTATTTCAGTAAATACCTTTAGAACACGACTTTAGTTTTAGTAGGTCTTTATAAAGTTCAACTTTATCTTTAGTCGTTGGAGTTTTTTAATAAAATGTTCAATCCAATGGCAGGATATTTTGCAACTTAATTTTAAAAGCGGCCTCTACAATCCAGTTAAATCTTTTCTTTACTTGAAAGGTGCTTGCATATTCCAAGTTTAGCGTGGATCTTAGGGCTTTGAATAGATCATATTAAGCTCTAATCACAAGTCTCTAAAAAATTCATAAAAAAATCTAAATGCCATGAAATCGCTAGTACATACTTTTTAATTCGTTATATCTTCAATTTAAAAGTCTAATTTCCAGTCTATATTCAGCTACTATCGCAAGTCTTTATTTTCTTCAATTTTAAGTTCAGTTGTTAAAATATTTTCTCATTAAATTTTCCAGACTCTATATGAATTTTTAAGTTCAAATTATAATTTTGGCTCCCTTTTGCCCTCCACAATAAACGCAACTGTTGACGAAAAAAACTTTATCCTAAACAAGAGTTGGCGGATTGTGAAATTATCTGTGTGTATGTTAAAGCAAATGTGTACTAATCCTTAATTGAAAATAAACATACAAAAGCAACACAAAACAAACTCATACCCAGACTTACGACTAAAAATATTTTTTGGGTAATTCAAAGAAAACATGTTGCGGAAAAATTTATCATAGAATTTACATTTTCGCACAATAATAACATGTCGAAAAGTTGTTGCTGCACACAAAATTCATCCATACACACACACACACACACACAGCACATATGGACAACAACAATATCAACAAAATCACTATTTATTATAAAGACACATTGTAAGGATAATAGCAGTCCTAGACTAAACACTCTGCTTTAATAGTTCGAGCAATTCTATGGTGACTGGTGAAATAAAAAAAAACAAATAAAATAAACAACCAAACATTTTCAAATTATTTAAAGTTAAAAAGTTGTAATCAAGATTTATATTTTTTATACAATATTTCGTTATTGTTTTTCTGTTGAGTCTTGTCTTTATTCATATAACTACATACATACATACTTATATGCATATAAAGGACATTCAATAAATTGAAACACATAATAAAGAAAGGAAAGACAGTTTGGAATAGTGAGTACGCAAGAAAAAAGGTCTTTCCTTTGGCTGTTCTAAAATAAATACTTGTATATTCGGCCAAAAAACAATAAAATCCTTTTGCGAGTGATTTATGCCATCAAAGATTTAAAGATAAATACACGACTACAACAAATACTGGAAAAAAATTCAAAAAAATGAAATCACTAAAAACTTAAATAGAAAAAGGAAACTTTTAACATAAACACCAGGCATGTGTGGCGGGATAGTGTTGGCCTTACATGAAAAACTAAGGGGAAGAAGCCGTATACGGATCTACGATTAAATATATATTTTATGCACTTTATACAGATCAACGATTGAATCTACATTTTTATTATGCACAGATTTTGAATGGAACCTAAGCCTGTCTATGACTAAAGCAAAATTCAGCTTTATACAGACCTTTGATTAAAGCCTAATTTTGATCACATACATTGCTTATCAATCAAAGCAATGTATTTTTAAAACATACCAAAAGGTAGGCCGTATAAAAAGAGTTCCATTATTACATCTTAACTTTAACCAGATAAACCGTTCATTCAGATCAAGGATGCTTTTACCTTAAATTTCAAGAATGTGAAAACGATAAAGAAATTAACAAACAAATTTCCAACTTCTCCATCATGAAAAAGGTGAAACAGCAGCACTTAGGTATATAAACTGTCAAACGGTGAATTAAAGATGATACTTTGGCTCCCTTATAACAAGTAGTCGATCTCCAAAAAAAATCAAAGATTCAGGAAAACAAAGCTGCTATATTATCGGGTTGCCTAAGAAATGGTGTATGACGAAACCAATATGTGGCATTCGCACCCTTGAATGAAATATCTGTCAATAGAGTTTCTAGCACATGTACATTTTTGTTTGCAACGCCCCCAAATATAACATTTTTTATTATAAAGCGCTGCCATTCAAAATCAGATCTCATCATATCGCATGTCGTTGCATGCAGTTGCTTCGGTGAATTTTTTTTAATCCCACATCAAATTCTTAGCACCAGTTATGCTATCTTGGATCCTTCCCCAAAATGTCAAATTTTTTCCTGCACCAAGAAAGTTCTTCTAATATTTAGTATGCATAGCTTTAAATATATGAGCCTGAGAAAATTATCACTTTTTTGCAAAAATAACACCGAGGCCACAAATCTTTAAGGGCCCTTAAAAAAAGTGAATGACTTTGGGAAAAACTGGGAGACACGCGTCTATTTTTTTTTGGTCCTTTAGGGTTATTTTTTGTCCGTATATGGTTATTTTTCCATGACTTAAAAAATTACACACAGCATAATTTTCGGGAAATTTTTCTCTATTGTTGCTACCTAAACGGTGTTAGAAATCATTCTTAGGAAGTTTATATGTTCTAGAAAGTTGTTAATTGAGATCATATGCATATTTTTGTAGTTGATTGTTTCCTTGAATTTTGAACGGTTTGCTACCTATGGACCTAAACAGGGGGAAAAATGAAAAAAAACATCGAATTTTTCAAAATTTTTTGTTTATATCAAATAATAAAAATTGGGAAATAAGCACGAATAACAAAATCATTTAAATTAACTTTTTTGGTATTTTGATGTTGAAGATGAAGTTTTTTTTTGATTTTATATGTTCACAATTTTTGTTCTTTATGGCAAGAGCTACAACTTTGTCTCAGAGTGTTATGCAAAATTCCGAACGGTTTGCAAGATAAGAGCCTGAAAAAATGATCACTTTTTTGCAAAATTGACACCGAGGCCCTAAATCTTTAAGGGCATATAAAAAGAGTGCATGACTTTGGGCAAAACTGGAAGACACGGGTCTATTTTTTTGGTCCTTTATGGTTATTTATTGTCCGTATATGGTTATTTTTTTTCGTGTTGCACTGTGTTATGAACAGAGTGTAATCCTTAATAAAAAAGAAGAAGAATATTTAATTTACCTCATGAATCACTACTGTCTTTTGGCTAACGGCATTTCGCGTATGATTGATAATTACAAATACATACCTATCTTACAATTCTATTACAGTGTGCGTAGAAATAAACACTGTACATCGATTTCTTGCAAAAAGTAAACATTTAACAATTTTGAGTTGACTCCCTTTAGGGAACCAGTACGGCGATATAGGAAATTTTCCCCTAAATCAAACGTAAGTTTTGATCTACAATAATTCAACAACTACGCACAACTTTTAGGCCATATATCACATTTGAACTAAAAGAAGTGTGTTCTTTAAAAAAAAAATTTAATATCCTAAATTAACTTCGATCATTTTTCGCCAAGCTCGTGACAGTGTGCGCCGCAGTGATGTGGAGATTCCCAATTGAGTAGAATATCGACGAGTAGACTCAGATAATTCCGTGTAGACTTTTTCTATTAGATCATCGCCAGCTACTCCAGTGCAAACAGGCTGAGTAACAGTTAATCTTGGTCCTTGGTGTACAAAATGTGTAATTAAGCTTATTATCATGTTTACACTGGGAGCTGGTTGCAGTATTATAATAAATGTTAACGGTATTTTCTTTACAATTTTAACGATTTTTACACGTTTTTTGCGTTGATTATGATGCCATCATAAAATTTTAATTTGTGTATTACCTGTAAAAAAAAAAATATAAAAAATTTAATTAATAACGGTAAAAAAAGTTATTAGCATTTCAAGTCAGTCAGTTAGCAGTCGGCCCTTCCTGTTTAGTTAAAGCCTAATTGTTTACTTTAAGCTAAATGTGACCTTTGTATTCATTAGATCCTAAAAACCACACATTATTTTGGCTTATACTTCCCTTTTTTTAAAGCCAAACAATGCCGGCATTAACACGTTTAAACATGTAGTAAATTGTTATTTTTTCTTATAAATTGTCGTTTTTTTCTTCTTTTAAATAAGCAAGAAAAAACCTCCGGCCACTGTCACTATTGGTAAATATAAAATGTAAATACTTTATTATTTGTACACATACATCACTTTTTGCAACAAGGATAATTCCTTAGAGTATAACAATGTCCTGTTTAACGTTGTTGTTCTTTCTTCTTCCGCAAAACTTATTCAGGGCCATTGTTAACAAAAAAAAAAAAAAAAAATTTACATTTTATTTACCAGAGATTTTTTCAAAACAGAGACGTTGTTAAAGTTTTACAGTGCACTAAAACTCTAACATCCTTTAAAATGCCATGAGCCTGTTTTTATTTTCAAACTATTTTTTCTTCTTTCTTTCTTCCTTTTAAATCCAATGTCATTTAAACAATTTTTCTTCTCGCCAATTGCAAAAGAGATTTAAAAAAAAATTATTTACAATGTTTATTTAACACGAATCTTTGGCATTTCTGTTGTCCCTGCTCTTCCTTATGCTTAGGGGCGAAAAACAGATGCAGGAAAATGTTAAAAAAAATCTCGGTCCTTAGTCAAAAGTTTTTATGCAAAAGCCACTGATTTTCAAATATTCAAATATATTATTTGTAAATAATGTCCTGAGTAAATCTATTTGGTGTAAATTAAACTTATTTTTTCTGAGAATTTATTGTGAAAAGGATGGTTAAGGGGGGAAGGGGAAAATTGTGACAAAAGTTTTCTAAGCTTCTCATTCAAGCATTGGCACAATGTCAGCCATCCAGCCAGCCATATTTATAACATAGATAGACAAACGGACGGACATAATAAGCTGCTTCAAGGATTTATTGGTTAAATGGACAGATTTGACTACGTGCGTCTCTAAAGCAACGAAAAAATATTTGCCATTTTTTTCTAGTTTGCTACATTTTTATGGAGTTTAAATAAAAACAAGAAGGAAGCTGTAATAAACATAAAAGGTCACATTAGTGTTGAGGAAAAAAGTGAACAACAAAAAAAAAAAAAAACTAAAGGAAGTTCAATAAATATTCATTATACACTAAGAGAAATTTGGATAGATAAAAATATTTAAAAATTTTAAGAAAATCCTTTTAAGAACTAATTATTTTTTTTTATCTATCTTATACTTTTTGTAAACTTTCCAAACAACCGTGAATTGTAAACATATTCTTCTTGCCAAAATTAATTTTTTTTTCCAAATGTATCTTTAGAATTGTTCATATGAATTGCTTCTGCTATGTGTTATTGTCGACTTACGAATATTGATGAATTTTCAAAATGCTCGTATGTTATTTTATGCAGGCATTCAATGGCAATTTTTCAAGATTTACAACTTGGAAAGGACAAAGAAAATCTTAAATTCGCTCTAACCTTTCCACTCATACCATATGTGGAATGGCAATTATTGAAATAAAATGCACAAAATAGAAAATGTATGTGACCAGGAATAATTTGCGTTCGTATTTAAAGGCAACTTTAGTGAAAGGACAAGTTAAATGTACAAGAGGATAACACAAAACAAATACGAAACAAAAAATAAGCTGAGCTATAAAAATTTTAATTCTAAAATATTTGAAACTTAGACAAAATAATACAAAATAATTTAATTGAAGAGTATTTCCAAGGCCCATTAAAAAGGTCTGCGCAAGAAGCCTGATGATCATTGCTTATGTTCTTTTTAGTTGTCAAAAGTTGTTTACATTTTGCTTACATGTGCATGTATACGTTTATGGTATGCCACACATACACGTTTTTCCTTTTGCTTTGTATATGTGGTAGTAAATTTTTGACAACTAAAAAGAATCGTTTTTTTGTTTTTGTACAAGTAAGCAGACCTGATAGATGGGCCTTGAGTATTTCGAAATTGGAAATTCTATGAGTCAAATTTCCATTTATCAAGCTTTCTTACAATAGTCCAATATTTCAATATTTTACATATTTTTGCTTTAGCATGAGGCAGCATATTTGTCATGTCCATTAAAAAATCTGTGCTCAATAAAAAATAAACTGAATACGGATTTGATTTAAGCGCTTGAAAGTCTGTAGAGTCAACGTTATTTTATTTAAAAGAGGGATCTGTGCTCTTCAAACTCTCCTTTTTTGATTCAAAAGCTGCTTGACATCTGTAGAATATATGCTGAAAGGTTGAACAGCTAATTTTAGAAAACTCTCAAAATTAGAAACACACTCTCTGGTGTATTAAGCGAAATATTTTCTGTGCAATGGGTTCTGAGATATTTTTTATATTTCAAAAAACTTATTTGAGTGGCTGACTTCGATAACTAACCATTGATTACAGAAACTATTGTAGGTGTAAGATCGGTAGATAATTCTAAGGAAGCTTCATATTGAATCGTTTCTATAGTTAACCACGCCAAAATCGATGAAATCCGAAATTTTTTGCTGACCAGAGGGTTAATTGTTGGTTGTACGATCGCCACCACATTTAAATCCATTTTAGTAATTGTATCAAAAAAAAACCCCACACTTTGGTATTGTAGGCCGTGACCCCTAAAAGGTGTGTTAAGCGTTATAATCGCCAGCAACCAGGAAACAGGGTCTTAGTGATTTATAACGTTCGTTGCTTATTAATCATTCTGAAATCAATCGATTTTCATCCAATACCTGATTACACTGTGGTCGAATGTTACACTTTTTTGCTAACAAGTAGGGCACTCTGATTGTAAACCTTATTCAAGTACGCTGAGTCCAGTGGTGCTTACCGTTTTTTAGGTTTGCTCTTGTTTTCGAGATATAACGTTATTTCTAAAATTCGCGTAAATCAAAAACGAATTTGTTAAAGTACGTGGGTGAATTAGCTGAAGGACGTGGCATTAAAGTTTTAAAATTATTTTAATTTTGAGATTTTTTCGGGGTTTTTAGTAATAACTGTTTCTTTTTAATAAATATTTTAATTTGTATGTGTCTTCCACAAATTTGTATACACCAGAAATTTTATATGAAAGATGCAATAGAAATAATCAAAAGTAAGCAACTAAGGCTAAAGCGTTTGTAATTCTCATTCGTTTTACTGGTTTACTGACGATCTGGCCAAAGTGAAATGCGCATAGAAATTAGCTTTCCCTAAACAATAAATTTCAGTATGTATTTATCAGAAATAAAAATTGGGAATTTTAGCACGTCATAGGTACATCTTATTGCTAACAAAAATAATGTGGTTGACTTAAAAGATAGGGGCTGACGGTTAAATCCAACTTTTTACTTTATATACATTTTGATCGGAAACAAAATCTTTTGCTGAACTGTTTTTCGTGTTTCTTATAACTTTAACATTGTTATATTTTTTGGTCCCGTGTTCACATACAAAAATTTCTTGTTAGACAATTCAATAAGGAAAATAAAATTAAGGATATATTTTTTATTTTGCCTGTTGTTACTCGTCAACATTATGGCCCAAAAATTGGCTGGTAGCCTTTTTTCAAACAAAACCAAAAAAACTTGGCTACTCCTTTTACAAAAAAAAAAAAATTTTTAAATTACTATTTTTGGTGAATTGAAAAACACTTTGTTTGCCACAAGTACCAATATATTTGTAAATTCTATACATAAAATATATGTTGAGCACGGATTGTATGCCAAAGATTTTATTTCAATTTCTGTTTGATACACAATTGGGGTATTCACAAGGTGTCCTATCATGTTATATTGTCATAATTTTCTAACATTTTACAATGGTTTAAAAATATTGTTGTTGCTTTGTAAACAAAAAGTGTCTTAAATAAAAAGAACTTTGCTTGCTTTGTTTATTGTGCTGTCGTAATTAATCCGGAGAGACCTGCGCTGAACGGCTGAGCCGAGCCGCATTAGATTTTGTAAGCCGTCGCCGTAGATGGTAAAATTTATAGTTCTTGGATTAGAATTAAAAAATGTTTTTATTTTTGATAAATATTTTTTTTATATTTGATTTAAATCAGCTGTTTAAATTCAAAATAGTTCACTGAATTATGAGGAGTTGTTCACAACAGTTGTATTTTTTCATTTTAGTATTTTAAGACATACGACTTTATGACACCTTGTGAATCCCCCAAATGTTTTTTATTCTTATTTATCTTTTTCTTTTTCATTTCGAGGTAAAATCTTGTTAAGTTTATTTGTGTATGAAAAAGTTTAGTCGAGAAAAAAAGGCAAAACGATTTTATTATCAAAAATTGAATCAGTTTAAAAGGGAAGAATAAATAAACAATATTCGCAAATGGATGTGAATGAGTGTGATGCATGTGTGAGAGTGTGTTTAAAAGTGTCCTTTAAAAAAACATTTTAAATATGTTTGTATGTATGTCTATTGTTTATTGATGAAGATGATGTTCGAACAATAAATTGTAATAAAATTTTCGAAATAAACATTTTCAGTCTGTTAAATATTATAGATGAGGAATTTTTTTGTTCGTGATTTACTTTTGAAAACATACGAAAGCAAACGCAAAAGTTATTTAAAAGAAAAAATTAAAACATAATATTTTAAAATATTGGTACGAAAAATAACAAAGCTTTTTTTTAAGCTTAATTAGTGTAATTTCTAATTGCCCTAGTTTTTTAAAATCTTTATATTTACTATTTTTTTACCATTCGTTTGAAGCCGAAAACCAGAAATATCGATCAGTAATCAATCTGAGTTATGGTACACCACCAGGTCAGATACGAGTTTTATTTGGTTCTCCTTTGGTAGAATAGAGGTTAAAAATAGTATTAAAAACGATTGAATATGGTTATTGTAAAAAACCGAAACACTATTACTCGGCGCAGTTTAACGACGTTTTAGCCAAAGTAAAATAAGAGGCCAAACGCTCAAAACGCAGATAAACGCCTGGCCTGATTGTCTTTAAAAGCTGATAATAATGACACGCAAGCTGCTTCCCCGCACCCAGAAAAAAACATATTTCAATATAGTCATCTCCAACCAAACTTTTTTAACGAATACTTTTAAGCATATTATGGTAAATTTAACCATATAATTGACACCGACAACCATTTTATGGTTAGATTAGTCCTTCATCAAGAAGCCACAACCATATTATGGCTGCCTCCAAACATGTTATGATTATTAATAACAAAAATATAATATCACGGTTGTTTTTTAAGCATAGTTTGTTCTTCTTAGAAGTGAATAGCATACTATTGCTTAATTTTAAACAAATTATTGTCATATTTTACCATAAAATGCTTAGAGGCAACCATAATATGGTTGCGGCTTCGTGATGGAGGACTAATTTAACCATAATATAGTTGCCGGTGACAATAATATGGTAAAATTAAGCATAATATATTTAAAAATATTCGTTAAAAATCGTTTTGTTAGAGGTGAAAAATGTTTTTTTCTCTGCGTGCATCCAAAGCAATTTAACGAATGTCCTTCTATCTAACAAATATCTAACAATTTTATGTATTTGATCTCTCTTGTAATTGTTACACAGTTATTAAATATATTTTTTCTTCATAGTTGTTGTTGTACATATTTGAATTCCTTTGAAGCAGTTATTGTTGCCACATCAATTAAATTAACTGTCATTTTGTTTTGTTGCCATATTTTGTCAATTAGTTTTATGTCTGCCCCTTTTCATTTTATCTCTCTCTCTCTCCCCCCTGTATTGTTACAATTTTCCATTTACGATATTTTAATCTAAAAATAAATTGATTGGTTGAAATACAATAATAACAATTTTTTTTTATTTGTTGGCCGTTTTAATTTTTTTATTTAATAGAAAAATAGACTTGAATTTTAGATCTCAGTGTTGTAAAAGTTCATCTTAGAAAGCAGTTAAAAGGGGGGAGGGGGGGATAAGGTTATTTTACGTTTATTTTTAATAATAGAAATTTTATTTCTATCGAAAAAGTTTTCAAAAATGTACATTTAAACTTTGATTTAAGGCTTATTGAAAGACCGCATCAGCGCAAATGCATAATACCCTCTACTATCGTTGTGTGTGTATAAAAAGAAATGTATTAAGGCCATGTCAGATAAAACTTCTTCGCTTTGCGTGACGTTTCTAACTTTGACAGAAAAGCGTAACGCCAAAGGTGTATGTCACAATAAACACTTTGACAACACACACGAATTGTTTGTTAAAAATAAATAAATAAAAACAATTATAGTAGCCGACTGTCAAAGCGCGCAAAATGATGGGAGTTGCCTATCTTTTCGCTTCGCCCTGCGTTAAAAGTTCTTTATGTGACATTTTTCGTATAAGTATGAATATTTCATCTTGGATGTCAAAGCGAATCTCTAACGCAACGCGAAGCAAAATTTTTATCTGACATGACCTTTAAGCTGCTTCACTTTTCAATTTAAAACTAATCTTTAACATTGTTTAAAATTAAAAAGTTTACGATTTTTAAAATTTAACCCTTATCCTGTATGTACCAAAATGACCCAAACAGGTTTAATTGTTTATTATATTTTAAACTAATGAATGATTTTTTTTCTCAAAGTTTTTCTTGAGATTCAAAAATTAATTAACAAGGTATTAAATATATATAAAATTAATTTCAAGGGGTTTTCATAATGTCTGTACCGAAAAAGTTTCGCATTTGGTAAACATATGTAGGTCGAAATTGCCCAGCATGTAAAAATCATTCCGAAACTTGCATTAAATGCATTGAATGTAAAAAAAATAAACAACATTAACTAATGCATGATAAATAAATGCTCTATATTGGGCCAAATTGACCCACAAATACCACATGCGCTTTATTATTTCTAGAACAGGTTAAGGGTTACACAAAAAAAGTGCTATATATTTTAAGCAATGTTCAATTTAGTTGTGCTTATTTTTTGTTTTTAATTTATTTGTGGCTT
This sequence comes from Pollenia labialis, assembly GCA_949318255.1. NCBI lineage: Eukaryota > Metazoa > Arthropoda > Insecta > Diptera > Polleniidae > Pollenia > Pollenia labialis. Next base: position 14,818,507 of record OX439140.1, read on the forward strand.
ATAAATTTTTCTATCGATTGTAATTCTCATTCAAAAAAAAAAAAAAATAACTAAAAAAAGACGATTTTTGATTTTAAAATGAATCATTTAGAAGCGGATTTTAAAGTGTCAATCAGACATACAATTTATTGCCAAAATTGATGAATGTTTTGGCAAAAAAGCGTGAAATGAAATTAGAATTTTGAATTTTAAATTCTAACGTAATATTTAAGAGGGGATGAGTCATGCGTTAAATAAAGATTGGCAAAGTCATTAATGATTTGAAGCTTAATGTTTGATTTTTGTTAAAATAAAGCTTCTTTGATTGGCTGCTTTCAGTAGAAATTTATGGAAATTTAATTCAAATTTTATAAATTTTTTTGTATTCAATTTATTAAGAGACACTGGATATGTATTATTGCACTGAAAATTTTACTATTTAATGAAAAACAAATTATTATTAATAATTGAAGCAAACATAATTTATTTATATATATAAAATTAAAAGTTTTTAATTATTAATACGATTTCCGTATGACGTGCTAAATTCCCAGTTTTTCATATTTGATAAATACACTGAAATTTATTGTTGAGGGAAAGCTAACTTCTATGCGCATTTCACTGGTTGCTTAGGCCAGCTCATCAGGAAACCTTTTCCAGAGATTTTAGAAAAGCCAAAAATATTATACAAATAAAACCCTAAAGCGAATAAGAATTATAAACACTCAAAGTCTTACTTGTAACAATATCAAAGCCAAAACAAAACACCAACAATAATTTTTTGTTTGTTTGTTGGCTTATAGACTTATAAGCTACTGAACCGATTCTCCTGAAACTTTTAAGTAACATCAAGTGAGCCTTAAAAAAATAAGCTGCTTATTTTTTCGATAGGGGAAGTAATACCCTCCATAGAATGCCAATACTAAGTATCGCAAATCTTAAGAGCCGCTGCATCCATTTTCTTGAAGTTTTTGCAGTCCCGAAATCGAAATATGATAGCAGCAGGGAAGGTGGTACTCCCATAGGACGCCAATATTAAATATCGCATATCTTAAGAACTGTTATGGTGAGAATATGCAGACTTAGTAGGATGTCCCTGATTTGAAAATAAAAATAAAAGGAGTAGGTGCAGGGGGAGCAATACCCATATAGGATGCGTATATTAAATATCGCGTAGATGAAAAGCTATTATTATTGTAAACTATAAATTTCAAAATAAAATTAGGCGAGGTAGACGCAACGAAAATATAAATTTCCGCATATCTGAGACAAAAGTCTTCAAGCTTTGTAGGACCCACTCTTATGGTAAACTACGCCTTTCAAAATAAAAATAAAGAGAGTAAGTGCAGGGGAGCAATACATTATTATAAAATAGACTACTTATTTTGTTTATAGCTGCTGGAGAACAGTATCCCCCTTGGACGAAAATGTTGAAGCAAATTTATTGTAGTTTTCATATTTATTTTATTTTAGCAGGATAGCGGGGCGCACCGGGTTAAGAGAGTACTTTATAAATAAAACGTTTGAAGCTAAGCTTTGTTTATAGAAAGATCAACAATTAAAGTAACAATTGGACAATAATGAGTCTTAAGGTAATAGACAAAATTAAAAAAAAAATAACGATCAACGACTGCAGATTAATTTCAACTATTTAAATTGATGCTAAAAATGAGAGACTATTAGGCTTAAACAGGTCCAAGCAGGTTAATAGACGTATCATTGAAGCTTATCTTTTATTATAAAGCATACAAAGTTCGGAGGCAACCATAATATAGTTGTGGCTTCCAGATGGAGGAGTCATTTAACCGTAATATGGTTGCCATGGTCGCTCAGTTTAGACTTCTGATGATGGCAAACGATGAAGCAACTTGTTGTTAACTAGTAAGTGGTTTACATTATTCTGTGAACATAACAGAATATGTCTAGGGTTATTAATTTTAAAATTTAACTTTACACACACCGATTGTGGCTATAATTGGGCTTTAAAGCCCCTGTTAAATTGTACTAAGTAAACGCTACAATTACAGCAGATTTTGGACTATATACAAATCTACAATTCAAGCTCAGTCTGGTCTTTATAAACACCTAAAATTGAGGCTTAACTCGGATATATGTAAACCACTTTACTTATAGGTCAATTAATGACTTAAGTCAATATATGACTATTTGACAATCTTTGATATAAATATCATCATAAAAATAAAAAAATCAAACAAACAAAAACAAACGATTGAAGCTTATGGCGTTTTCTTTTTTAAAAAAAGGGTTCCATAAGTGTTACATGGGATCTGGCAACATTTTTATATGTTTACCTGATTTTTAAGAAGTGTTGTATATTTTACGTTTACAAAAGAACACAAATAAAACAATTAAGTACAATCATCGTTAAAAATTTGGAGCATTTTATACCGCTAATTTCTAAGTAAAAAAAAATACGAGAGACGAACTAAAAAAATGATATAATAACAAAACCAGCTGTTAATCTAGTGCTACCCTCATGCCCCTTTAATTAATTGTTGAACAAAAAGGACTTAATGGGACTTTATAAAGGAATGTGATTGCAGCCAAATTATGACTAGAAAAACGATACAAATAAATATTAACTTGAACTATACGCAGATAAAAAATATGGTTGAGCATGGTTACGGAAACTACACTATGTTTATTGTAATAATATATTGTTGGCGTACACAAAAAATTTTTAGTTTTTACATAATATCAACAATGTTATAGTTACTCATAAAATGCTTAATATTCAATCAAAATATCTTTACAATTAAAACTTAAACTATATGAAAACCAACGATTGTAACTAAAACCACTTGATATTGACGTTTAATTTTAGCTAAAGTTGGACCCACAATTAAATTGGCTTTACAAATATGTACCTACAAATTCAGAAGAAAAATTTACGTTTTAAGGCCCAACCATAATGTGCTTAAGTTGGATTAAGCAAATGTGCGAATACATGTTAATTATATGATGCCAACCATATTGAACTTAACGAAACTTTTTGCTAAGTTTAATGAAACTGTCATTTGCTTAAGCAAGGTGCGAATCTAATCGCACGTTCCGTACGGAATCAAATGTTTTTTATTATGTTTTTGTTTTTTTAAATACATTTGAAAGACTTTTGGTTAATTTTTGACAGTAGGTTAAGCAAGGCTATGCATATTATGGTTAGTCGTTAAGGCATATCTGGGACTTTATAAAGATATCCGATAAAAGCTTAAATTTGATTATACTACCATTGAGCTAGATTTGGCCTATTTAAGTGGTTATAATTTAAGAAAAATTTAGACGATTAAAGCTCAAATTTAATTAGACAGGGTGATATAAGCTACTCGCATATTAAAAATGCCTTAAAATATTAGAACTTATTGTTTATTTAGAAAAGTACAAGTTAATGGAAACATAAGTAATTAATATTGCCTTAAAGTCTCGATTACTAAGCTCTACATTAAAAAAAATCCTACTTAAATAAACAAAACAATAGAAACTCTGACAAACAATAGATATGTGGCAAATGATTTTATCAAATAAAGGTGCGAAATAAAAAGAAACTTTAAGTCTTAAACTTAATTATTATTGTTAGCTCGTAAAACTTCATCATTATCATCATCAATTTTCCGAAAAAACTGCCAGACAACTTGTCACCATTTTAAACAAACAGACGATTTTACAAATGAGCAGATACGTGATGGAAACCAAGGAAGGCAGATAGATAGACAGAATGACGGAGGGCGGATAGACAGACAGCCAGACAGACAGAATTCATTGCCAGACATTGAGAGAACCCAGAAGAAGCAAACAGCCGCACAGAAGGACAGACATACAGACAGACGTACAAGCAAACGTGCAAATGTTGTTTTGCATATTAACTCTTTTGCACTTTTTTTAGTTTAAATTTTGCATTTAAAAAAAATATAAAAGAAAGAGATTAAAAAGAGTCTATTTTGATTTGTTACGGCTTTAATTTAAACAAAAGAAACTAAAATTTAAACAAAGGATTTCGATTAAGACAAAAATTTAAATTTATTAACAAGAGCCACTTTTAAAATCATAGAAGTTACGTGTTTTCATTGCATAAATCAAACTTCAAACAAATCTAGCTCACATTTTTTACACTTCTGATTTTATTATTTCAATTGAAAAACACAAAAAAGAAATTACTATCTTACAAACTAACACATACTCAGCCCATACTGAACATTTTCAAATTATCGAAACCCTTTGATTTATCAATTATACCATTCAACCGTCCCTTTAGAATCATCTCACCACCGGCCCTTTCCAATTGAACATCGACATAGAAATTGGTCTCTGGCAAATATTGCGGCAAAAGCTCCTCATCGACCTGATACTCGCGCAAGCTGTAGGAACCTTTTTTCATGGGACACATCTTAATAAAAGTGCCTCGTTTCAAAATGTCTTCGTAAATCGTACGCAGTGTATTGTCGATGGTGTGCTTCATAAGAAATTTACAGAAGTGCACTTTACGATTCAATAGGATGGTATAATTATCGGCAATACTTTCTTCTATGCCCAGGGTATAAGTTAATGAAATGTCATCAATATCTTCCAGAACATTGAGTTGTACATTGACGGCATATTCATCGCTGGAGGAGTTTTGTATTTGAAATTTTACATCCAATAGTTTCTTATTGCATTCGTGTGGAAATGATGTAAGGATCACTTTAAAGGCACGCTATGTGACATAAGAGAAAGAAAGGGATAAAATAGCTAATAGTATTTTTTGAAGGATTAAATAAAGAATTTAAGCAGCAGTTGAAAAAATAATGATGAAGAAATTTAGCTTTTAATAAAAAGTAATAACTAAAAAAAGTTTGTAAATATGTATTTATTTAAAAACTTTTTTCATGTAAATTCTTTTTTTCCCGTTTAAAAAACTTGCTTTTTAAAAAAAAATCTTTTTATGGAAAACGGACTGTTTTTTTTTACAAATTCTTGTCGTTGAAAAATTTTAACTTTCTAAGATTTTTACATATATTAAAAATGGAATTTTTATATTTAAGTTGTTTTATGTTTTTAAAAATGGTTCTACTTTTTGCAAATATGGAAATTTTTTTTGAAAGAAGAATGTTTTTAAAATTTAAATTTCTTTACAGGAGAATACATTATAAAAAATATTTTTGTTTAAAAATCGAATTACTAAATTACTAAAATCTACTTTTTTGTAAGAAAAAACCTTCATTCGGGAATTTTTTTTATTGCTTATAAAAAAGTATTATGTATTATGAAAACATATTCTTTTGTGAATAATTAATCTTTTGTTGTAAAAGGTACTTTTTGTGTAAAAGGTACTTTTTGTGTAAAAGGTACTTTTTGTGTAAAAGGTACTTTTTGTGTAAAAGGTACTTTTTGTGTAAAAGGTACTTTTTGTGTAAAAGGTACTTTTTGTGTAAAAGGTACTTTTTGTGTAAAAGGTACTTTTTGTCTTAAAGGTTTTTTTTTTTCTGAAAATTTTCCCTTTTATAAATTTTTTAAAAACAAGATCTTTTTAAATTAAGTTGAAAGTAGAGAGGTTTTATAGTTCTTTACTAGAAACTAAATTTAAACAAAAGTGATACCTTTTTCTTTGTTTAAAATTAAGAAGAAAAAAGTACATTATTTTGCTAAAATGAATCTTCTCATGAAAATGTTTTTTTTTTACAAAAAATAAAAATTTTAAAAAACTTTTTGAATCTTATAACAAGGGTGTTTTTTTGAAGTACTTCTAGTAAAGGTTTTTTGTAAAAAAAAACTAATTCAGCATGTTTCTATTTTTTTAAAAAAATTATTTTTGTCAAAAAAATGTATTCTTTTGGAAAAAATTTCCTTATGGGTTAAAAGGTATTTCTTGTGTAAAAGGTACTTTTTTCTAAAAACATTTACCTTTTTGTGAACAAGATTCTTTTTTGTGAAATATTTACTTTTTTGTAATAATTAAGCAGCTTTTGGGAAAGAGCAAATTATTTGAAAGAAGAAACTTTTTGAAAAAATGGGAACCTTTTTATAATAAAACTACTCTTGTCAAACAAAGAAGGAATCTGATGTGAGAAAGGAATTTTCTGAAACACAATTATTTTTATAAGAAATTAAAGATTAAATCTGTATTCGACTTTATAAAGAACTGTGATTGAAGCTTAAATATTAAACTCCCTTAAAAAGGTACTTTTTGCAAAACAGGGGACCCTATTTCAACAAAATGAATATTTTGTGGCATTAGGGATCTGATGATAAAAAGGGATCTTCTGGAATAAAGATATGTATTTGTTAAAGAAATTAATTGTAGATTTAAAAAAAAAGAAATTTGTATTAGAATGAGAAGTTTTGCAAAAAAAACATTGTAAGCAAAAATTTGTTGATCAAATTGGAAACTGTTAAGGCCATATTTTCTAAAAAGGTATTGTTTTTCTTTTGTTTGTTTATTTTTTTGTGAAAATTAAGACTAAAGAGAAAGAGACTCTCTGCAGGCAATGATTCCTTTTGTGATACTTTTTGTAAATAGAAAGTGGCGCTTGAAGTTTTATAATTTCTATATTTTTTTTGCCATATAATATTTTGCAGAGCCCTTTACTTTCAACAATAAATTCTAATAATTTCAGCTTTTTCCCAGTAATTAATTTCTTAAGCATATTGTGAACAAGCAAAAAACTTCAACTTTTTCTTTTCTAAAATAAGCTTAATTATATTAATATTTTTTCTCTTCTTAGTAGGAGTTGCTTTTAAGCAAAAAAAAAAAATAATTAAAGCAAAAACTTACCCAAGCCCAACAGCTTTGTGAACAAAGTAATATAACCGCACAGAATGTAATTAAAATTTTATTTTCCAATTTCATGGCTTTTATGTAGGCAACACTGCACTTAACTGATGATAAAATTCAATTTACCAAAAACTATAAGACAATATCTAAAGTTTTAATATAATATATTAAATAATAATGACAATAATGATAGCAATAAACAGCAAAAATACATACATATAAATAAATATATTTAAAATAAAAGAAAAACGAGATCAGTTGTTGTGATAAATTTCTATTTACCCATCTGTAGCACCACTTCTGGGTGCATGAGTGTTTGATGGCTGGTGATGATGGTTATACGGACAAACTCGTTTGTTTAAAGAGTATGAGTTTATTAAAAAACATTTAGTTGCGTAGAGCAGTGTGGAACAAAAAATATGATTTCTAAACTTCAGTGGAGCATTAAATCAGAAAAATAATCAAAAATCATTCAGAGGTCTACTGAAATGGAACCATGCAACAATACAAGTACACTAGAGAAATAATGATGATGATGGATAGCAAATGTATGATGATTAACTTTTTATTTTGTTGAGTGTAGTTTAATGCAATTGATAGCAACAAACGTCATATAGAATTCCAAATGCTTGTGTTTCGTTTTTGACAGAAAAAATTACCTTTTTTACAAAAAGATACTTTTTTCACAAAAATAGATACTTTTTCTCAAAAGATATTTTTTTCACAAAAAGATAATTTTTTCACAAAAAGATACTTATTTTTACAAACATTTTGTGGATATCTCGAGCAAATTTTTGAAATTCATACCGAAAGCGAAACGCGTTCATCGATTTTCATGATTTATGTGCCATTTTGTTCATAGGTTATGCGACTTTACGTGAAAGTAATAGGACTTGACATTTTTTTTTTACCGTTTTGGATTTTTTATGAATTAAAAATAAAAAATTTAAATTTTTTGGGGAAGAAACGTTTTTTTTCTTCATACATTTATTTATAACTGCGAAACTGTTGCTTATGTAGCCAAACATTGTATGAACAGATTAAAGGAATTGCAATTCTTAATTTCTTGTAATTTATTTCAGCTTATTCCTCGAGTTATGACAAACAAAAGAGCCTAAAACGTGGCAAATGCCCCTATACGATATTTACTAACTTCAAGTTAATTTTTAAATTATTTATTGAGGTACCATGATCAAACTAATGATGCAGAAGTTCTTCTTTTTGGGTCTACTTTCATAAGCAATTATCAGAATTGAGTCCCCAATCAATCACCTGAAAATTGTTGTACTGTGTAATGAAAACTCTCCCTAATGAAGTTACCTGGTACTTATTGTACTATGGATAAACTGTTTTATTTATTTTTAAATATTAATAAACACTAAATTGAAATTATAAAAAGGCCAGAAAAAGCTAAATGCATTGTGGAAAAAAGCCAAAAAAAAGCTTAAAGCAGCGATGCCAGAAGTGCAGATTTTATCCCCAAAATTTGCTAAATGCAGATTTGAAGATTTTTGGTTTAAAATTGCAGATTTTTTAGCTCTCTTTAAATTGTCACTTATGTTCGTAATATTCCCACTTCTTGCATTGGTAAACGAAATACATCATTCATTAAGAGAAGAACCGTTTGGAAAAAGATTTATTAGTAGGAATTTTATTAACAAAAGATTACTTAAAAATTAAAAATTCGCATTGTCTTGACACACTAATATCGCCGGACTTATGTTATTTGATTTAAAACAAAATAATATGCATATGTACGTATATATTTATATGTACTTCTGTCTAAATATCATTAATAGTGGCAATATTTCATCTCTTGTAAATTTTCAATAAGACCCTTGATAGTTTAAATAACATTTCAAGCAAAATCTTGAGCTTGAGAAGAAGTTTGGAAAGTTATTTTTAATGTAAAAATATCCAAAAATTATCAGCCATGATCTTAAAATCTCATTCGAGTGAAATTAAAATAGAATCAATTTTTAAAACTTTGCTGTGTTGAAAGTTCAAACAAATATTAACAAAATAAATAAATAGGACCCCTTATAGATATTTACAATCGATTTAAAATTCCAGAACATGGCCGTATATGTATATTGAAATGAATTGTTATATGGGTTTCTAAATAAACTAAATACATAAAAAATGCAATAAATGAGTTTTGAAGATTTATTGAAGATTTTTAAATATTGGCGCAGATTTTTTGATAAAAAATTATGGCTTTTTGCTGACACTGATCTCAAGCTAAACATGATAAAATAAAGCTAAATTTAGCTCGAAAAAAGCTAATATGGCCACACTGGTTATATCGTTTTCTAAATAAACTACATAAAAAAATTTAGTAAATTAGTCTTCAAGATTTTTTGAAGAGTTTTAAAATCTTGACGCAGATTTTATGCTGAAAAATTATGGTTTTTTGCTAATAAAGGGAAAAATTGGTACTTAAGTTGTTCGAACCGTAATCCTGTACAACCCAGCGGCAGCTAATTGTTTTGAAATTGATTATTATATTGGGCCGAAATCCCGGCGATACTGCAATACCCGGCCAACCCGTGACAGAAGTGGAGCAAGCCCCTAAACATTCCGTCTATTTCCAAAAATCAGTTTAACATTTGTTGTCCTCCGATGGAGGATCTATCAGATGTTAAGCTGATAAGAACAGATACTACACTTTGATCTTAGCCATAAGGCCGAGAAGCGATAACTAAACGGTGATCAAATCGAATTATATCAATAAAATTATGTACGAACTGAATGGAAATTATTTAGGAAAGTAGTCAAGAAAATCGAAAAAAGTTTCTAGGTAGCTAAGCAAATTTCAATTTTAAAAGAATTAACAACCCCATAATCATCGCTTGCTTGTTAAATGCTGTTTTTTCTTTTCATATTTAGTAAACTCTTTCGATAAGTTGTCGTGTGTTAAAATTCACTAACAACACACTTAGATAATGTTATACAAGCAAAAACAACAACAATCATTGTGTGCGATTAACATGCCATGAGTATTTAGTTGAACTCTAGTGCGCAGCTAATGTGTGGTTCAGGGATGACAAGTTTAGTATAAGTTGGTTTATATTTGGATTGTAGGTTATGTTAACATTTTGTTTACGTTTTCAATTGTTTTTTTTTAATTTAAATTAAAAAAAGTTTAAAAAAATTTTTCTTAAGAATAAGTTTTACAAAAACATACTTTTTTACAATAAGATACTTTTTTCACAAAAACATACTTTTTCACAAAAAGATATTTTTTTTTTAAAAAAAGAAACATTTTCTAAAAAGATAATTTTTTCACAAAATGATTCTTTTTCTACAAAAATATAATTTTTCCACAAAAGTTGCTTTTCACCTTTTTTTAAAAAAAAAAGGTACTTAAAAATATTTTTTTGTTTTAAATAAAAAAACGTGTTTTTTTTAAATATATAATTTTTATAATAAATATTTGTGCCTAATTTTTGAAAAATTTTACAAATATTTTAATTAACCTCTTGTTTGTACATTATAATAATTACGATGAAATTATTTGATAATGGTAAAAAAGGTAAACAATTTTTTTATTTCATTTTGGAAAATTATGAAAAGTTTTTGAATATTTGATTTGAGATAATGAACAATTAAAATTTAAATTTTGCTTTATAAATGCCAGTTTTTTAACCGATCAATAAACATTAAGTTTTGTGTTATTGACAAAGGCTGACTAATTCCAAAAGTTTTGTTTTGAAAATGTCTTTTCTAAAAGTAGCCCTAATGGTTCTAATGAGCTTAGCTTCAGCACAAGCTGTGGTAAATTTACGATTTAAAAAAATCTTTTTCCTTTCTTCGTTCTTTCATTAATAGATAAGTTTTTATTTCTTTCGGTTACAGAAAGTCATGCGTCCCAAATTTAAGGAAGTCAAAATGTGGAGCAATGACGAGTTCATCTCTCACACAGTGTCCACGGATGCAAGTGGTCCTTATATTAATTTAACACTTAATGTCTTGCAAGAGTTGCACACTGTGGACATACACCATGAGGTTAGATTCATCCAAAAAGTCAATCCCAGTTATTTCTTGACTCTTAACTCTACCGTAAATTTGTGTCATATTCTAAACTACGGTATGAAATCTCCAGTGGGTGTTCTGTTCTTTACGTTACTAAAGAACTATGGCCACATATTGGAGAAATGCCCAATAGTTAAGGTGAGTAGAAAAATCGTGAAACGTAAATGTGAATTAACCCTTAAATGATAAACCTTTAAATTACAGGGCAAATATTATATGCATAAATTTTCGATACCCGAGGACACTGCATTAGTCAATTTGCCCGAAGTTGACTTTGATGTCAATTTCTTAGCGTATCATGTGGATGCTAACAAACAAAGCACTTTGATACTAAATGATCACATTAGCGGCGAAATAGTAGTGCAAGATGTCGATAATGTTAAGGAGGGTATGCTCGCTTTGTTGCCCAAAGGACGTTAAGGAGAGCTGCCCAAAGGACGTTAAGGAGAGAGAAAGAAATTCTAGAAAATTTTAAATATTGTTGTTAGATTGAAACAAAATTGCATAAAAGTTAAAAGCTTAATGTAACTATTTTTTAAAAACATATAACTCAAAGTGAATAAAAAAATTAAATGTTCAAAAATATTTAAAAAATTTACATAAAAAACAGCCTCTTGGCAGGCTAACCGTAAAGCGGCAAAAGAACAGGTGAGTGTCAATGGTTGTTTCACGTTGCCTGTTACGTTATTGAGACGCATTAGTTTCAGTCTGCCGTTTAGGCTGTTTAACTGTCTTCCTTCCCGATTTAGCTGCAGTTAAATTGAAGCCTTAATCACATTGGCAGGGGATACTTGGTTAAAAACAAATGAATCACTACTTGTCATCCCCTAGTAGATAACAGTTTCCGCGCAAGTGTACCTCTGTTCCCTTTGCTCCTCATAGGTACCACAGCACATAAAGAAAATATTTATATTATTTACCATAAGCCAAATATAAAGGCCACCCTTCGAAAAACACCTTTTTTACTACGCCTTAATCTGTATAGTACCACAAATTAACAACGATTTGGCAAATATGACTAAAAATTTAAGTTGCAAATTTGTTAAAATCAGACCGTAGATTGCCATAGGCCTCATGGAAAATACTAAAGTCAAGCCGAAGCGGTGTCAATGTGCCAGAATGCTGCATTCAAAAACGGATTATTCAAGTGAAATGTGCTTAAAATAATCCACGAATCGTAACAAATATTAGTGCTATCAAAAGAGTTCTTTTATCACAGTTATTTTGTGAATTCAAAAATTTTGGTCAAATTAAACTATTAAACAGAGAATTTCTTTTAGCCAAACGCTTTTTTTAAAAATAGACACCCAAAGTTTGTCGCTGAACAGCTCATTAAAATTTGTTAAGCAGTGTCATCTAATCAGCATGCATTGCAATTAAATAAATCAAGTTTTTGAGTTTTAATTTTCTGGATAACTGTTATTTACGGTCCCTGAAAAAATCCAAAAACAGGATTGACTTAAGTTTAAATGAAATTAAAATTATTCTCAAATTGGGTTTGGCTTAAGAATTTCTTAGTTGGTTTAATCCGGAATTCGTTCTGTTATCATTCGATTTTGAAAATTCAATGTATTGCACGAAATCATTGTAACAAATAGAATTCGGGAATTTTTGCTTCTTTTTTCACGTTTTAAACGTAAAAATAATGTATGTTCTTCTTCTTAAAGTGTTGTTGTCGTTTCTACACAATCGTTTTTACCTACCCTGAAGGAAACCTGAGTGCAAGTGTCTCCAAGTCAGCAGTTTTGTCTATTATTTTGGTGTCTTTTTGACTACATTGGCAATGAAGTGTCTACATATTGTCCTTAATACGAAAAAAAAATTATCAACAACAACTGTAAAAGTTGGAGCAAAAATATATAAAGACTGTTATGAATTTGTGTTCGTACCAGAATTGTAGATTTACTAAAATGTACTAGCAATTCTCCGGTTCCAATGTATATGTAGACGAAAGAACTACCTAGTCAATAGTACCAACATCAGTAGTAGGTTTTCAATGACACACACATGTTAAATGTCTTTGATAAATGACATTGTCTGGGGTGTAATAAATCACTAGTACTGGTGACTGTGTCAGTAGTGAATCAGTACAGTTTCACTAGAGATATTTCCTGCAGGGTACTTTTGTAGTGTTGTTGTTGGTTTTGCAAAAAAATTTAACAAACGCACGCGTATGCAGGCATATAGAATGACACGACCAATGGAAAGTTCAGGCTTAAAATTAATTGTTTCGTGAAGTGTAGAGTTTTGGGGAAAAAATTATAAAAAAAGTACGACTCGAACTAAAAGTTGGTGGAAAAAACTTGAATTTAGCACGAGTTGTTTCTTTCTGTGTACTAGAAATTATTCTTCCCAATTTTATGATGATCGGTCCAAAATTTACCAGGGACCCACCATTAAGACTAACTTTTGGTTAAGTTAGTCCCTTAACAAGAAACTACAACCATTTTAACGTTGCCCGCAAACTTGTTATGGTTAATAATAACAAAAATATGCTTAACACTTATAATAGCACGTTTGCGTCTTAACAATGGCTTGTTGCTCTTTGAAAACAAAAAAATATTTTATTGTTAATTTAAACACATACAAATTATTGTCATTTTTAACCATTACCCGTTTAGAGGGAGCCATAATATGGTTGTGGCTTCTTGATGGAGGACTTTTTCGAATATAATATGGTTTCCGGTGACAAAAAATAGTAAAATTAACCATAATACGTTTACAATTTCTTTGCTAAAAATAATTTTACTGAAGGTTGCCACATATAAAAAGGCGTTTTTTCATCGTGTAAATCCTAAACAATGCATACTTCTAAACAATTCTAATTCTCGCTGAAGGGTATTAAAGATTCGGCACAGCCGGATAAAGAGTTCTTACTTGTTTTTTTTTGCTTAAATCCTTTAATAATTATTTTTATACTGTAGGCCATCGACAACATCCTAATAAATCTATTTAGAACAAGTGTCAAAATCATCATAATTTGTATCATTCAGATAATCTCACCATTTCAAAGTTTTACGATGACTTTCGGGGACTTCAGCTACTCAAAATTCTTAAAATGTCATCAAAAAAATAAAAAAAAACTTTGAGTTTTGTGTTTGGCATAATTAATTCTAAATAAATCATAAACAATTTTAATAAATGCGATGAACACGACTATAATTATATTTTATTGGTTTGCTTTGAAAAAAATAGAATTATTTTATAATGCGATTTTTATTAATTCCAGGAATTGAAATTTAGTTTTAGGTTTTTATTTCATATTTTTCAAGCAAAAAATGACATTGATGGAAATTTGAAAAAAGTGTCTAAAAATTAGCACGACTGTCAATTAAATTTGATGGATCTTAAAAATAAGCAACTTTTAAAATGGTAATTATTATTCGATTGTAGTAGAAATGTCTTTTAATAAATTTGTTATTTCCTTTGACTTGGAATTTGATTTTTTTTTATACGTAACATTTCTACAAAATCGTTAAGTAAAACTTTTTTTTTTTGTTTTTCCTCAAGTTTATTTATTTTGCTAGCAATTTCTTCAAAGTCTTTAAGAAACAAAAGACCGGCTTAAATTCCTTTGAAATGTAAAAAAGTTTTGCACCATTTCTTAACCACGACATTTTGGCCATAAATTGTCTTTTAGCGCGATTTCCGAACACACACCTTATTTAACAATAATGAATAAAATATTAAGGAATATGTATTTATTTGCTGATGGAAAACATACATCAAAACAATTAATCCAAACAATTTAATTCATTTTAACAATTCTCCTTAAATGTTTAATGATCACATTAAAAGCCATATTATTTCTTGTGTGTGTATTTTCTTGTTAAATTTAAAATTGCAAGATTTTTGTTGAAACGCCAAATATTTGTCGAATCAATTAATGTTTTTTTTTTGTTGGTTAAAGCTTTAACAATTAAGAAATTTTTACACAAAATACCGAAGACCATATGCCGCCAACAAATTACATATAAATTTGCACAAAAAGCACTACAGATATATTGCAGTTAGTTCTGAATACACCGGGCAAAAATTATTCCGTTAAAAAAATTTAGTTTTAAGAAAAAAGAAACTTTTCAACAAAAAAAGGGATTTTTAAAGTCAAAAATGGTGTTTGTGTTAAACCGAAATTATAAAAAACCGATATCTCTTTGCTTTTTTTTTTTTACAAAAAATTAGCTTTTTGTGTAAAATAGTAACTTTTAAATATAAACAATTCTCGTTTAGTACAAAAAAATTTACTTTTTGTACAAAATTGATTTTATGAGTAACAAAGTGACCATTTGTGTAAAAACGTAAGCTCTTCAGGGGTGTGCTGGAAATCGTAAACGTAAAACGCCAGAATTTGGAAGTTGTTTTTCATACACTTTGATTGTAATTTTTATAATTTTTGTTATAAAATTCTGTTTAATAGAGAAATATTTGCCATACAAATCTTTTATTAAAGAAATCTTTTTAAAACGACTTTTAAAATTCTTGCGTTTTACGTTTCCGATTTTCAGCACACCCCTGATTGTGTAAAAAAGTAAACGAACGACTTCTTGTGTAAAAAGTGAATTTTTATTGACTTCTTTCTGAAAAAGTGACTTTTTTGTGTTAAAATTTAACAAAGAGTTTTTTTTTTAAAAAAAGTAAATTCTTTTTTAAATATGCAACTGTTTTTTTTATGGAAAAGGTGACTTTTGGATATAAAGCGGGATCTTTTGGTATAAAAGACACCTTTTTGTCTAAAACGGGAAGTATCTCCGTGTTTTTATTTTGTATATGATATTACATTCTTATATTTATTTTTGAAAATGGTACACAGATAAAAATTAAACTTAATTTCAATTAAAAGATTTGTGATATTGATTAAAAAATTAATTGTGATATGTATTAATAAAAAAAATAATTAAATTTTGCACCAGTAAACAAATTAATAGTAATAATTAAATATTTAAAAAAAAAAATTAAAAACATTTTCTGCAGTAATTTTGTTGATATAAGTAAACGTTTATTTCACTTGATAAACATTTTTAATTAAAACTGATTTTATTTTAGATAAATGGTGTAGTTAAAAAAAACTAACGATAATTTTTTTCTGTGTATGATTTTTAACAATTTTTAGGCTTAATTTCTCCTTGTGCACTTTACACATTTATATATAAAAAAAAAACAATTCTGTATTCAATACCAAATAAAAACATTTTAATGGCGTCAATGATGGCTTGTAAAAAAATTATATTGTGGGCCTCACCCTCATTCTCCTCACATTACCTGGCCTAGTCGACCAACAAACCCACCAACCGTCCGGCTTGTATAAATATTGATGACATTAATTTTTTGCCGTCATTGTTATATTAAAACCCACCACCCCTACCCATATTATGCTCGCATAAATGTATGCGTTGCAGGGCCGTATGCCCTCCACCAACGTGATTGATTTTAATACTCCAATTTTCGTAACATTTTTGCGTATTGTTTTTCTTTTATTTTTTAATTTTGTTTTATTTTCAACAAAAAAGTGTTTTTAATTTATTTTTGTATTCATTTGTTGAAGTTAAATTTGTTATATAAAAATGTTAATTTCATTTTATGCGCATCATTTCAATTATCGACATATCAGCAAAAAAAAATTTATTGGAAAAAACTTGTCAGCAACAGTAGTTGGTATTAGCAGTAGCAGCACCTGCTGCAGCCAGTAACTGTGACTTTTATTGAATTTTTTTAAAAAGAATATTAATTCAATAGAGTTATTTGTTGAGAGAGATAAAAAAATATGTTTAAACTGCTTTATGCATTAAACATTTTATAAGTTTCACAAAAGTAAAAACTCAAGTTAAAGTGATAAATAGCAAATAATAAAGGTATTCCCTTCAAAAGTTGCACACTTGCAAGTTCGCACAAATAATCTGTATGTGGTTCAGTGATGTTAACTTTTATTTTTTCATTACCTTACGGCCCTCTAAAAATTACCGTTTTTGAGAAGAAATTACCGTACGCAACGATTTTTAATCAAAATAGTAATGTGCTGTTTCCAAATGACTGTTAACAGCAAATAAGAGCCATTAATTTAAATCTTTAATGTGTTTTAAGAAAAACCTGAACGTAAATTTTTGTCTTAAAATAAATTTTTAACAAAATTATTGTATTTTTTATTAATAAGGTAGTAAAATATTTTTGAATTTGATCCGTTCTTAAAATAATCTGAAAGTTATACTTAAATTAATAACATTGTGGCCATTTCATATGTTTAAGAATTGTTGATTTTTAAACAAACAAAAAGTTAAATATAAAATTAATAATATACAAGAATAATTTCATTTTTTTTATTTTGCATTTATCGGTGTTACGAAAACATTTATAGATACACAGGGGGTTTCACAAGGTATGCTAATAAGTCATATCATCATAATGTCCTAAATAATTTTTTACAATTGTTTAAAAAATACTCTTGTGTTTCAAACAAAATAAAAATTTTAATGCTGTAATCATTGATTCGTCATAACTTTTAATGCAGTAGAAATCTATATTAAAAGCAGTTGCCCACAGCATTCATATATACTTCATGTAATTATTTTAAAACATATAACTTTACAACTTGATGATTACCTTGTGAATCCCCCAACAATGTTGTTAATTTTTTTGTTAAAATATTTATCTATGTATTTTTAAATTTAGAATCACCTCTCAAAAGTTAAAACTTTAAACCCTACATATGTAAGCACATATATTTGTACCAAAAATCCAAATTTCTTTAAATTACCGTATTTTAAATAAAATTACCTTGCTACCTTTTGCGGCCCAAAACTACCCTAAAAAAGGGTAATTACCGTACGGTTAACATCACTGATGTGGTTATTGTTATGTTGTTGCAAGTTTGCTTTTTCGCAAGAGGCGCAACTTTGTACATGAATAGCCTTAATGCTTTAGCACTTTTCTATACTCGTTAATTTTGAATACATTATAGTCCAAGTGCAATAATACAACAAAAAGAAGATCTGTTGCAAAACTTTTGCTTTTAATCAATTCATAGATTTTTTAGTAAGACAATTATTAACGAACTTTTGTTCGCATAAGGAGAAATGTAAGACATTTTTTTATAAACAGACTACCAATAACACTTTATTTGTTTAAAGAAGTCAGAAAATAGTTGGACAAGTCTGACCCTACACGGTTCTAAACGGCCCTAAAACAAGGAGGTTCTATTTGCACCAACACTACATACAAATTAGAGCCTTGTTGTCCTAAGGCTGCGATTTATAGACAAATTTTCTAGAGTGTACCATATTTGGGAATCTACTTTGGCTGCCTAATTTAAAATGTTTATAAATTTTTTTTATTTTTATGGTTTTTAATTTAATGTTTTTTTCAGATAATAAAAAATATAATACATTTTATAATCACATCACAATCAATGCAAGAAAGTGCAAAAATTGTTTAATTTAATTACAGTTCCGAAATCCGGGTGATCGATAGTTATATAAGAAAGAAAATTACGTCAAAATTCATTGTTATGCTGCAACAGTTTCCAGTGTAATTTTTAGAACCAGGGTTTAGTAGGTGGCTCATATACTGATGATTGGCCTGTTTGCACTAGAGAAGCTGTGTCTGATGTACGATAAAGTGTGCTGCAAATATATATTTACCTATGCAATTTTTATCCTGTATATAAATCGGCAAAGGCAAAACAGCAAAACAGGTATTTACTGACAGAAGTGCAAATCTGAGCTGGTAAGAAAGGGTAAATTGGGTAACTTTATATCTCCAAGACAAAAAGAGATTCAAAAAAAATGTATTATGTAGGAATAGTTGTTCATTAGAGAAAATAAGCTGGCAGGTGTCAAGTACTTTTTGCAAATCGGCCATCTTAGTAAGTATTTTTTGAACTTCCTTGTCCCTCACATATACATATCTTTAAAACCAATAAAATTAAAGAAGCTAATACCAAATACGTAGCGTATCTAAAAAATACAAAAATACATTTTGTACGTTTTCGAAATTTGAACGTTTAAGGCGTGAAAATCGTACCCTGTTTTTGGTAGTTTATTTACACAACATTTTACTTCATTCATTGGCATTTACATATTAAATTATTGGGTACCGCTTCGATATTGAAATTTTTGATACTTCAATGGGGGAAAAAAGAAGGTATCGAAAAAGGGAAATTAAATTTCATTTTTTTAATTTTCCGTTCTACATGTGGTACTTTTTGAATTTTATTCTTTATTATAGAATTTAGAAATATAAAATTATTGGTGCAGGGTCCTTTGTAAATGAAATCATATAAAATTAAAAATTTTGTTACTTTTAAACCTTTAAGGGGGAGATTTTTGGTTCTACATCTGGTACTTTTTTAATTTTCGTTAATATTAGGCCTAGAAACCTAAAATTTAGCATGCAAACTCTTGTTGGAACTTTTTTGCTCTTCAACTGGTACTTTTTAAATTTCCATTAGCATTGGACCTAGAAACAAAAAATTAAACTCCTGAGTGGATGAGAATCTATAAGAGGGAACTTTTAAGTACCTTTTCGCTCTTCAACTGGTACTTTTGGAATTTCTGTAAGTATTGGACCAAGAAACATAAAATTAAACATGCAAGCTCCTGAGTGGATGAGAATCTATAAGATGGAAGTTTTTGGTACTATTTTGCTCTTCAACTGGTACTTTTTTTGATTTCCGTTGGTATTGGACATAAAAACATAAAATTTAACATGCAAATAAGAATCTGTAAGAGGGTCCTCTTTGTACTTTTTCGTTCTTAAAGTGGTACTTTTTAAATTTTTATATATACAGAACTTAGAAAGAGAAGCTATAAGAGTAGACTTTTTGGTAATTTTTGTTTTTCAATTGATGCTTTCTGATTTTTTTATATTATTTAACTTACAAAATTAAATAAAACATTCACGGACTTGAGTGGAAGATAACATATGCCGGAGGTTGGGTCCTTCACCAAATCGATCCACTAAGTTGGGCAAGCAAAATGCTCAAAACAAGTATAAATCATTTACACTTATATGTATGTTTTCTTCATATTTGTTAAATATATTTTACAAAGTGCAATAAATTACACTGGTCTGCAGAAAAAATCGTCCTTTTAAGAAAAATATGTGTGCTGCAAAGATTTTATTGTGCTAAATTTAAATCCGTTTTCAGTTTTTTTCTATCTGGCTCAGATCTCAAAATGCGCTTGATTCAAGTATAATAAAGTAGATTTTATTCCGAACTAAAAAGAAAAAATTATTATGATTGATTTACTTACCCGTATTACATCTTACAGAATAATAAAACACCAACATCAAGCCCGATATGGTTTTTACTTTTGAAATCTTATGCACATATTTAACCAAAAATATGAACGAAATGAGAGCCAAGAGTTCAAATTTACTTTTTAACCCTTCGTGGTACACCTGAGTCTGGCCACACCTTTTTTCAATGTATATAGAAAATCAAAACATGCGTAAGCCGTAACCATCCGTAACACAACGAAAAGTTTAATCTTTTTTTACTTGATTTAAGAATTTTTTACTTATTTCAAGAAATTCCGGGATTGATTTTCGAAAGTAATCCCATTAAGGATTGTTTTAATTACGTTTAAGTGTTATTCGTACTTGCATTTTTGAGTACGACTCGTACTTAAAGTAATCGTAAAAAACTTGATTTATCCCGAGTGTTTTTCTTTCTGTGTACTGAACGAATCGGAATTATTTTTTCGGTGTTGTAAAGCATTAATATAAGTTTCACAATACTGAAAAAATAATTTCGATTCATTCATTATCGACTGAAATAAAATTGCTTTCGAATCGAGAAAGTACTCGATCACGACTGCCAGAATTAGGCCCCAGTCCAGAAATGACTGAGGTATGAACAAAACACGACGAATGCTTCTAATTTTACCCATAAGTGCCTTGTTGTTGTAGTTTTTGTATTTCTGGAGAAAGACAAGAGCCATATTATACACAATACACAACCTCTCTCAAAAATGGGCGGAATTGGAGAAAAGGGTGTGGCACTTCCCATACAAAGACCTTCCAGATTTCTATGTATCCAAATAAGGTAAGAGAATCTTGCTTATCAATACACAACAAGATGTGACGGAATTTGGCAATTAGGCGTGGCACAAAATAGATTTATTGATATCTTAATAACGGTACGAGGAAAACTGTCCAGATTTAAAATTTTAATATACATTCTCTTATTCTGGGTGATAAATTGTAAATGGCCTTTGACACCCGAGTTTGTTTTCTGTATATACATAGATGTACTATGTACATATTTGTAAAAGAAGCATTCTTTTTTTTGACAAAAAAGTTGGTTTTTATGCTAATGTTTTATTTATGCAAAAATATATAATTTTCTGAAGAAAAAAATTTAATTTTTGCCTTACGAATTAATCATAAATTTTTGATTAAACAAAAATTATTATTGGTAATATTTTTTATTTTTTAATTTCTCAAATCAATTGCCAATTTGTATGTAAATTATAGTTAAGGCGAAAAAAGAACCCATAAATTTTCATAAAATATTTTTGTAAAAATTTTATCTTCATTATGAATTTTTTTATGTAAATTTATTATCGTTCGTTATTATTGAACAAATAACTTTATTTATTTATTTAATTTTTTTTTTATTATTCAAGTTAAATTGATTGAAATACAATAATTGTGGTTACAATTATTTTACACAATTTCTAATAAAATTATGGTCGAAATACAAAATAACTGCAAACCGCCAATAATTTACAAAAAACATATAATTTTAAAATTACAAAAAAAAAATAATTGAAATGGACATAAATAAATAAGGACAATTTAAATTGATACCTGTTACAACAATCACAACGAAATTTTGAAATGCAGAAAATAAAATTCAATCAAGTGACAATGACAATTTCAATTCGTAAATGATAATCAAAATGGAGATAGATAGGCAATGCGATAGAAAAGATAGGGGCAGGGCAGATCAAAGAGAAAAGTGTCTAGGCCGGCTGAAATATTTAATGAATATTTACAATCAGTAAATTTGACTTTAATTATGAATGGTGGGCAATTTATTTGTTGTCATTTAAAACGCGTTTTTTCGCTGAGGGAATTTATTGAATTAATTATTTCAATAAAATTCACCGGATTTATTGTGGGAGCTTTCAGGGGAACTCATAATTTTGGTCTAAAAACACAAAAGCTTTTACAATTTGGTGAAAATTGCAAAACATTTTTGATTGAATTTTCTAATTTGTTCTCTTATTTCACATTAAACTCCATTTGCTTATTTTTTTTAATGAAAATATAAATTTTTTTTTTATAAATTTTATCCAAATTATTTTTAGAATCTGCCTGGTTCATTGACAACATTTGCAATTAAATCATAATTAAAATTCTTTATACACACATGTATGCATATGTGTACATACATATGTACATATGTATGTACGTAAACATAGAATAAATAAAAGTTTGTCAAATTTTGAAGCATATACGAAAAAAAAACATATAATAAAACAACCGATAATTTATACCGGTGAAAAACGTTGAAAACATTTTAATGAATAAGATGGCAGCAAATAAAATATTGAAAACCTTAACCTTGAAAAAAGGTTAAACAAATAAATAATGCTAATGCAAATTTTAATTCATAGGCTCAATAAAACTGAAAAGAGTTAACGTTTAAACATTTTATTTATATTAAAAATAAATTGCAGCTTAATAACAGTTTTTTCGGGAAAGGTTTCACTAACTGAGCAATTTTTCAAAATAAAAGCTTTTTAAACTGAGTTACTTTTCTATAGAAAAGGTTGCCAGAAAACGAGAAGAAGCGTTTACTAAAAACTAAGCAAGTTTTCTTATGAAATGTTTGGGTCACACTAAGCCACACTATCGCGCACAGCAGCAATATTTTCTGCAGTACGAGCTGTACGGGCATGCACTGCTGTTTCACATCTTCTACAGATCTTGTTTGCTCATATTTTTGCACGATTTTTCCGATTGTACGCACATTTGGACGATTAAATTTACCAAAAAAATCATGAAGGGCACGATATGCATTTTGATTTGAACGCCCATTTTCATAATAAGCCTGAATAACTTTAACGCGTTACTCGATTGTGTATCTTTCCATGGTTCAAATTGAGAGTCTGAATTTAAGAAATGTCATATGAAATGCAAAAAAAATTTTACGTTTAGGTGTGGTTCACATTCAACATCGGCCCTTAAAATTTAAACCACAAAAACTTGCAAAGTTTGTAGAAAAGTTCTTCACAAACTGTGAAGCTGAGAAACTTTCCTATAGAAATGTTCATCACAAACTGATAAACTTTTCTTTAGAAAAGTTAAAGTCACCAACAAATGATATTTAAAAAACAATGTATGAAAATAAGATTACAGGCGCTGTCTGTTTTACAGATTTGTTGCTTGGAGTGTTTTGGCCAAAGTCTAAAACTTTTCTATAGAAAAGATCTTTGGAAACCGAGAATAACCGAAAATATTGCCCAAAATCTGAAAAAAATTTCCTTACAAATGTTTACGAGAATCTGACCAACTTTTTTTTAGAAATGTTTCCAAAAGCCTGACTACATTTTTTACAGAAATATTTCCCAAAACTTGACCAAGTCTTCAATAGAAATGTTGATAAGAGTCTGGCCAATTTTTACAAAGAAATGTTGCCAAGATTCTGATATACTTTTCTTTTGAAATGTTTCTGGCCTAATTTTTCTAAAAAAAATATGTATTTCTAAGAAACCAAGTTTCACAAATTGAGAAACTTTTCTATAGAAAAGTTTATCTGAAATATATTTCTATAGAAAGATTTGTCACCAAATGAGGAACTTTTCTATAGAAAAGTTCGTAAAAAATTGGGAAACTTTTCTATACAAATGTTCGTCGAAAATTTAGAAACTTTTCTATAGAAAATTTCGTCAATAATTGAGAAACTTTTCTATAGAAAATTTCGTCAATAATTGAGAAACTTTTCTATAGAAAAGTTCGTCAAAAATTGAGAAACTCAAAAATTGAGAAACTTTTCTATAGAAAAGTTCGTCAAAAATTGAGAAACTCAAAAATTGAGAAACTGTTCTATAGAAAAGTTTATCAAATTGAGAAACTTTTTATAAGTTAATCACAAACTACGAAACTTTTCTATAGAAAAGTTCATCTGAGAAATATTTCTATAGAAAGTTTCGTCACAAAATGAGGAACTTTTCTAAAGAAAACATTGTATACAATTGGGAAACTTTTCTATAGAAAAGTTCGTCAAAAATTGATAATTAAAAAACTGATAAACTTTTCTATAGAAATATTTTTCACAAGCTGAGAAACTTTTTTCTAAACAATTCTTCACAAGCTGAGAAACTTTTCAATGACAAAGTTTTGCACAAACTAAGAAACTAGAAAACTTCGCCGCAAACTGAGAAACTTTTTTATAAGAAAATTAATCAAAAACTGAGAAACTATTGTACAAAACAGTTCATCACAAAATGAGCAGGTTTTCTATAGAAAAGTTCGTTACAAACTTAATAAAATTTTTTAAAGCAAATTTACACCAACATCTGCCATAGAAATTTTCAATAGAAATTTTCTTTAGGTCTGGGCAATAATTCAAGAGTAAACATAAACAATTTGGGCTAAATTTTTTTTAAAAAATTAGTCAGACGTTTGTTAAATATGATAAAGCTCAAGTCAACATATTTACAGAAAACTAAGTTAGACTCTGTTAAATATTTCTATAATAAACCAAGTCAGATTGTAGGCAACATTTTTATAAAAAAGTCTATTAACTTTTTAGCGCCAGTTATATTCAAAAGTTAATCAAATTCTGTGCACCATTTTTAATAAAAATTTAGTCAGATTCTGGGAAATTTAAAAAAAAAGACTTCAATAAATTCTGGTCAGTATAATAACAAAGTTTGACAGATTCCGAGCACCATTTCTGTAGTAAAGTTGGCCAGATACTAGGCCACATATCTATACAAAAGGTGTTCAGATCATAGCAACATTTCTGTTAAAAAGTTGTCAAATTTTGGGCACCATTTCTAGAGTAAAGTTGGTCAAATTCTGAGAAACATTTTTTCATGTTAGTATAGTTGGTAAGAGTTTAGGCAAAGTAAGACTTTTGTCAACATTTCGATGTAAAAATCGGAAAAATTCCAAGCTACATTACTTTAGTTATGTTGTATGTAGGCAATATTTTATGACAAAAATTGTCAGATTTTGGTCAACATTTCTAAGGCAAAGCTAGTGAGATTCCGAGCTACACTTCTATACTAAAGTTGGTCAGATTCCAGGCATCATTTCTATGAAATTGAAGGCCAGATAATGGTCAAAATGTTCATGAAAACGCTTGACACATTCTGGAAAACATTTCACAAGGAAAACATTTCTATAGTGGGAAACATTTCTAAAGTTTCTAGGCAACATTTCTATAAAAAAAGTCAGTCATATTGTGGGCACCATTTCTTCAGAACATTTGGTCAGATTTTGGGAATCGTTTATGTGGTATATTTGCGCAAGTTACTTGCCGACAACAACAAAGTATGTACACAATTTTTTTCCTTACCCCGACCTTACCGCTGACATCTACAAACTAAGAGTTGCGCAAGAGACTTGCGCAAGTAACTTGCCGAATGTGAAAGGGGTCCAAGCAACATTTCTATTAAAGTGAAGGTCAAAGTCTGGGCCACATTTCTGCTAAAAAGTAAGATATTTTTTCACTTCTATAGAAATGTTGCATAAATTCTGCGCAATATTTCTATAAGAAGATTTTTCGATTTCCATAAAAAAATTGGTCAGAATCTTAAAAACATTTCTACAAAAAAGTTGGTGTGATTCTACGCAACATTTCTATGAAAAATTTTGTGTCATCAACATTTTAATAGACAAGTTTATCTGGTTTCACATTTTTTTTAAAGCTAGATTCTGGACAGCATTTTTATAAAAATGATGCTTGGTCTCTTAGAAAAACATACATATTTTTTTTAGAAAAAGTTGGCCAGAAACATTTCTATAGAAACGTAAATTTCTTTGCAAAAATTGGCCAGACTCTATTGAAGACTTGGTTAAGTTTTTGGAAATATTTCTGTAAAAATTTTAGTCAAGCTTTTGGAAACATTTCAAAAAAAAAAGTTGGTCAGATTCTCGTAAACATTTGTAAGAAAATTTTGTCAGATTTTGGGCAATATTCTCGGTTATTTTAGGTTTGTAAAGAACTTTTCTATAGAAAAGTTTCTCAGCTTGTGAAGACCTTTTCTATTGATTTCAATTGGTTTCAAGCTTTGACCAACACACTCTAAGCAACAACTCTGTAAAACAAACAGCGCCTGTAATCTCGTTTTCACACATTGTTTTTCAAATGTCATTTATTAGTGACATTAAGCCGGCTTAATTAAATAATATAAAATCATTAATATAAATATTAAATATTAATTAAATGAACACTATTCGATTAATATCCTATTAAACAAACACAACAATTAAAAAAAAAACGAATAAATAAACTGAATTAATTACAAAATTTTTGTAATATAATTAAAAAATGTGTTACCAACAAAACCAAATCAGAACCAGAACACAGGCACTGGGCCGACCGGCCACCTCAAACATGACAAAGTAATTTTTGTATTGTTAACGATGTTGCTGTTGCTGCTGCTGTTGCTGCAATTTATTTATAAAAAAAATAATTAAAAATGAAGCTAAAACAAAAACAAAAAATGAGGAATTACCCCATATCTTAGTATGCCAACCCTATTGGCCCTGCAAACTTTCTGATATGTTGATACCTTTTTAAACGGGTACTCGTGCATGTGGTATGACACACATATACTCGTTCTCACCATTTTTTTTTTGTGTGAATCTTTATTTATCTTTAAAAACATGAATTTTAAATCTGAAATAATAAAAATTTATTGCAAAATAATTGCAATCTTATTAAGGCAACAACAGCTTTACAAAATACATTGTATTTATGTCCATGACTGTGTGGGCAAATTAAACTTACGGGAGATATTGTCGAACAGTTTGTATAAAAAGTTTAGATAAAAAGTTGCAGCAAATATTTTTAGTAGAGTATCGACAGCTTAATTCCAAAACATGCTAAAGGCCGCTTTACACATCACACAAGTCTTAAGTATTTTGACTAAAGTACTTCCCTGATCTAATAATTGTTTAAACAAATTTCCAAAATTAATAACAACTTATAATAACAGGGTTGTATTTTCCTCAAAATGCGTAAGATTTGTGTGATAGTGCTAAGTACCCTAAAGTCGAAAAAGAGAGTTTTGCAGGAGAAGCTTTTAGGCATTCAATTGTATGCTAAGAACTTTTTGGTGCATAACTTTGGATTGGATTAACCATTTGACAGAATTTAAGTTGAACAATACTAAATTAAAGATCGTCAAAAAATTAAAAATATGCAAAGTCGACTTAGTATGTTTTGGAATTATGTGGTCGTTTGCTTGTTGGTTCCCTACATACTTTTAAGCTACTGAAGCGATTTTCCTGAAATTTTTCCAGTAATTTTCTGATTGCTCGGTGCTTAGCAAAGACTACAAAATATATGTAAGTTTATAAGTAAGCGTGGCACCTCAAATTTAATGACAACAATGTATGGTGAAAATACAACACGACACTACTCATACGTAGATGGCAGCTCGAGAAAATCAATACGCCACTAAAGCAATGTCAATACAACATTGTAGATGGCAGCACAGTAAAATATCAAATACACCAAAATGTACGATCAGCTTTTTACAAAACGGATGCAGTAAAAAATTCTAAATTTGGAACAAACTTCAATATTAAACTTCTGCCAAAAAGCAAGCTGAACTGGAAAAGTGAGAGTGGAACCGCCAATAGAAGGGCAATATTAATGTTTAAATATCTGTGCCCGTGTTCTGTGTCTCTCGCGTCGAGAAACTTTTCGATTGAAATGTGTGAAATGAAACAAAAAGCAGCTGTTTTTCTCACTTAACTGTGTCTGTAATTTTATTGGCGAGTTTAAGCTGTCACGTAAGGAAATTACTCGCCAATTTACAGAAAAAGTTTGTTTGTAACATTTTTATGAGAAAAGTTCCCGCTTTGAACTGTCAAACAAACTCACGAATAAAAATGGGGCGAGAAAAAATTTTAACACTGAAAAACAATTAAAAATGCAAAACACAAAGTATAATAATAATAATAGTTTGTTCTTGGCACATTTTTTAATTTATTTTTATTCTTTTACTTTTAACATTTTTATAAAATATACGAATATTTTCAAAGCTCGTTTACAAACAACAAACATTAAAGTCGCACTTTACAATATTTGGTATAGCCGACGGTTGTATTTTCACCGCCGTCGTTGAACAACTTTTCACTTTAGTAAATTTTAGTCGCCGTTAATGATATGTGTTACTGGCGTTCTCACCGTCTGCAATGTCACATCGGCTTCGAGTGCAATGTTATGACATTTATAACGCAACGACGTAATCTCTTTTGATAGTTTTCGACATGAGTTACAGACACACTTTTTTCTCACTTTTCGAGAAACGATGGAATATTTTGTTTCACTTCTTTTCGATGCGGGAAGTTCTCACTATAGTTACAGAACATGGGTACTGGAAAAGAATAATAGTAGAAATTTGAAGGTTGCAACAAAGTGCTTCGTTATTAATAAACGAGATCTCTTTAGAAAATTGTTTATAATTTTATTGCAATGGTGGCAGGTATCGAGGCGCACATGGTTCAGCTAGTTGTATATATAAAACATTTGACCAGTTGAGGTAGTATTTTATAGAGTATTTGATGAGATTTCGAACCACTTTTACAGCAAATAGTTATTTATATAATGGACATCTATTGTTATATAACAGTTGGTCTAATTCTGGGCAACTTATATTTTGAATACTTGGTAAATGTCAGGGAAGCTTTTCATTTAAAAAGCTGGGCTAGAAAACTGTTCTTTAGAATAGCTGTCCGGGGAACTTTGCTTTAAAGTTGGTGCAATATCTCTTTAAAATATTTGGACAGTGTCTAGGCAACTTTATCAGCATCTGAGCAACTTGATAAGTGTCCGAATAACTTTTATATAACTTTGTCCCTGTCAGGGCATCTTTTGTTTAGAAAAGTTGGCCATTGTGACAGCAACTTTTTCTAAAAACACTTAACCAGTGTCTCAGCCTTTTTTCTTCAAGAAAATTTTACTAGCATTGTTGATCAGTGGCTGGGCAAATTTTGTTTTAAATAGGTAGTCATTGTCAGGGAAATTTCTCTTTAGATAAGTTGTCTGGGAAACTCATCTTTAATATTGTTAGATGATGTCCAGGCAATTTTTTTTAATAGTTTTTCAGTTTCCGAGCAACTTGTTTGCGTCGTTTATACAAGGAGCATAGGTACTCAACTAATTGAATGAATTTTTTACTAATCGATGCAAGAAATCTTACTTGGCCCAACTTTTCCGCATGCTTTTAACTTCTGAATTTACTTGTCCCCTTCATGTGTGTGCAGGCGTTCCTCTTTAATGTCTTTCTTGAGTGTTAAAGTCAGTATCTTTTCTGGTGATGTTTCAATGCGACCTATGTGGATTTACGCCATTCCAGTTCCAATTACCCCTACGTATCCATATGAACAGGCTGATATTTTGGTTTGGTTGGGTGTCTGCATAACTTTTCGTAGAATATAGTTGGTCATTGTCAAAGCAAACATTCTTTAAAATAGTTTCCCTGTGTCTAAAAGCCATACCTAAATAGAAGCGGAAGGTGGAACGTTTTTATCCGCTTAGCTTTTACGCTGACATGCCATACTTAGATTAGAGCGTCAACTTTGTTTGAAGAACAGTAGTGTTAACTTTCTTGTTTAATAGAAATAAAAAATAGTGAAAAAAACCGCTAGATTGCCCTAAAAATAGCTAAATTGGCATTATTTATGAACAATAGCGGACAACTTTACTTTACTTTACAAAATCGGATTTACCAATTAAGAAGCATTGATGCCGCACCATTTGGGGATGCTTCATACAAATTGTATAAGCATGACAATTTTTGACAACTAGAAAACGCGTGCTGCTCTTGTTTAGGTACGCCTGTAAGCATTTTTTTTTTAAGAATTAGTCAATCTCTATGCCATAGTTTTTAAAAATCTTTAAGACACATGTCTACTGATTAGATGGCCGGTCAGTCTCTAAAGTGCTTCCATATTGAACAATTTATTTTATAGTTCATTTTCAATTCGTTGCCGCTTCTAATTTTTCTTCAACTTTTTTGTTCTCACTTGTTTTTTTGTCTGGTACCAAACGAATTAAATATTTAATAATAATTGAGCGTAAAATTATCACAACGAGCAAAATACATAAACCATGTCCACCACCCAAAAAAATCCTCGGAACACATGGAATCGCCCATTAAACCTGTAAATGACCCCATGAGCTTTCGTATGTGTGTGCGTGTGTGTATATGTACGTGAGCTTTATGGTCCTGATAATTGTATCTTCACATAAGGACTAACCATTTTGTTGTTAAATTTATTTATTTTTTTGTTTTTGTGCTGTTTTCATACAGGACATAATCATTTGTGTTAAGCTTCACCAACTTCCCGTGCGTGGCAACGAAATTCGTTGGTGGTGGCATCAACACAGATTGCGGTTGCAATTGTAATTAAATCGACACTGTTTTAAAGATACTGCACACATTTTTATAGTTAAATATTGCTGTGTGAGTGTTTTCGTTGAATGTCCTTTTAACCTTTTTTTTCTCTCTCTAGGATTAAATGCGTTTTGTGTGCGTGCGTAATTTTTTTTTTTTTTTAATTTTTCGTAGTGGATTTTTGTCGATAGTGTATTTATTTAAAATTATTGAGTTGCTAATGTTCATTAAAAAATGTTGCTATTAAGTTTATGCTAATTTAATACTAAATAATGGCCAACAAAAACAATAATATCTTTTAAACTGTAATATATTAATGAATAGTTGTTGTCCAATTACATAATAACAACCAAATTAATGACAGTGTTGTCGTATCACAGCGAACTATTAAAAATAAATACCAGAAAAATGTAGATTGTTTCGAAAACATTTTTGTGGCAAGAGATTTTTTTTTAATAAAAAATCATGTCATTTATGTTAAAGTTATTTTTAATGACGAACTACATTTTTAGAGAAACTAATTTTGAAATGTAGTAAATGAAAAACAGTATTATATAAAACAATTTTTAAATAATTGTATTAAAACCTTATCGAACGATTCCAGCCGGACGGACGGAAATCGTTAAATCGACTAAGAAAGTCGATCGGTATACTTCAAGGTGGGTTTAGATCAAATATTTTCAGCACAAACAC
Source organism: Pollenia labialis (assembly GCA_949318255.1). Classification (NCBI taxonomy): domain Eukaryota; kingdom Metazoa; phylum Arthropoda; class Insecta; order Diptera; family Polleniidae; genus Pollenia; species Pollenia labialis. Next base: position 14,849,566 of record OX439140.1, read on the forward strand.
GTTATACCCATTCCACTATTGTGGTCTGGGTATAAAAATTACCCGATTCAATCAAAAGTGGATATTATATCTACAGGTTCTTTAAGACCCCAATCAAAATCCCTGCAGGAAATTTGTGTCAATTGATCTAAAAGCACTTATCCTCTCTGATCAGTGAACAGAATATTATAATAGAAAGGAATGAATGTGATTTGTGAAAACATGACATGTAAAGTGGCGAGTATGTCTCAGAGGAAAGGTAATTTAGACAAAACGAGTCATATAATAGGATTTTGTGTAGGTATTGGCCGATTTTATCTGGTTCTATTACTTAATATAAATATATTAACATGTTTCACTCGGGATAATGTCCGTTAGAGGCATTGATTTAACCGGAATTGAATGTTTTTTTAGAGGTTACTTCATGTCATGGGACTGGATTTTGTGCGCGCTAATGCTATTTGTTTGTATTACTTGGAATGAAGGAGATATTTCATATTAATATGGTTTACTCGGGACAATATCTGAGACAAGCATTATTTTAACCGAAATTAAATGTGTCCATAGAGGTTACTTAGGTGGCCTGTTACAAAAAGTCAAAAATGTGCCAATTTACCCCCTCCTAGGGCATCGGCTTGTTAAGGTGACAAACATGACCCCATCTCTTTAAAACTATCAAGATGTTTGTACCTAATTTGAAAACTTTGGGTCTTGCCGTTCTCCAGATATACAAAAATCTATAAGATGACACGCCTACTTCTCTAATTCCGCCCATATTATTTGGAGAAGTTGTGTATTGATAATAATTGATGTTGATAATTTGATAACTTAGGCTCTCGCCGTTCTCCAAAACAAACAAAAAACTATAGCAACAAGCGATTTATGGGTAATATTAAGCCGTCGTTTTTTCCTCATATCTCAGTCATTTATAGACCGATCCTGCTGAATTTCAATAGCAACCTTAAGCGGAGTATATGTGACAAAAATATATAACAACATAGTCCCGATAATTTTTGCGGTCTTTGGAAAACCCAAAACTTTTTTGTTTGATTTTTCGTTCTTGAACAAAATTTTAGATTACAAAACTTTAAGGGGTTTCATAATATCGTTTAATGTCTCGTTATCTGTGCAAGCTGTGCATTTTTACGTCAAGAATTCATTTACACAAGCTTCGTAAATTTGTCCAACAATTTTGACTCGTAAACTTGCGCTGTTCAAGTGTGCATTTATACTAACAAATTTTTTAGTGCTTTTAATGTCGTTTTCAATGAAAAATCCAAGTGTTTATAAATCACAAACAATAAATTCAAGCAATAATTTAAGCAAATTAGTCTGTTGGCTTTCTTTGTGCATTTGTGAAAACAAATTTCACATATAAATCACAAATTTCAGCTTTTAATTTTATATTTTTTAATTTTCTTTTTTAATTTTTTTTTGTATAGCAGTTTCTTACAAACTGGCATTAATTGTTTAAAATTACAGAAAAATCATAAAACGATTCTTGCCCATTTGCACAAATGACAATTTTAACCGATATCATGAAAACCCTTATTATCTTTTCGTTAATTTATTTTTATTGCATCACTTTAATTTTATTAATTTTCTTCTTTCATTTCTTTGCGCAGCCTTTAAAATTTTGCCTGCAGATATTTTAATATTTTACTTGAATACGAGAAATTTTGTAAGTCTGTTAAATAAAAAAAATCGGGAAAAACTGAAGAAAAAAAAAAGTTTCCATTACAATAAATATGAATTATCATTTGCCAACAAAACTGATTTAATTCATTCATTTATTTGTTTGTCAATCGCCTGTGGAGAGTTTTCCGCAAAAGTCTAAGAAAGGCATCATAGCAAAATTTTCATTTCTGTTTGTATACTACACATTGAGTGAATAATGTACATAAGTAAAATGTAAGTAAAACGAGCCGGTTCATTTACAATCAAGCAAAAAATTAGCTGGTTGACTTAGAATCGAATGAAGAAAGCAGTCGGTCATATAAAATTTAGTAAAACTTAACCGGTTTGCATAGAATTGAATGCAATATAAACCTGTTTTTTGAAAACGAATAAAATATGAACCGGTTCATACACTACAATATAAGAAATAAACAGATTTAACAGAAAATTATAAAAATATGGACCGGTTAATTTTAAATGGAATGAAATCTGATTCGTCTGATAGATATATTCTACCAAATATAATATTTACCGATTAAGCTGAAATCCAGTGATATATCAAGTGATAGATTTAGGATCGATTGAACTCGTTCATTTAGGATTAATTCACAATTTTTTTATTTTATAGAACTGAATGAAATAATAACTTGTTTTTTTGAAATCTAATGAAATATGAACCGTTTCATATACGGGGGTCTAATCACCGATACGATATCGAGCAAAATTGATCGAACTTATTTATTTTGGTATCATAAATCTCGATATAGAATGAAATTTATTGAATTTGAAATAATAGCATTCGATATCGAGTAACTCGACATTACATTTCTCGAGTTTTCATTCGATACGTCAGTGTCTATCGTATGCAAAAACATTCGATAGTTTATTCGATACGATAGTATCAAATGCGGTGATTAGACCCCAGCATTACGATAAACAATCGAATGAAATGTGATTCAGATCATAGGTAATAGCAATCGATAACACATAATATAAAAAACGATTAATTTGCACTCTAGTGAAAAATCAACTGGTAAGTTTAGAATCGAATGAAAAATAAGCGGCGCCTTTTATTGAATTGAATGAAATAAATATGAACTATAAAAATAATCTATGACCTGGCTAATATACACGCAGAGAAAAAACATTTAAAAAAAACATATTATGGTCCCTGCAATGGCAACAAACAAGCTTTTATTGTTTCAAACAAAACTTTTTTCACGATTGATAATATTTTGTTTCTATTTAACAATAAAGTGTTTACCTCCCTTAAAACTTCAAATATGGTTGAATTCAACAATACATTGCTTTAATTAAATAAAGCTACAACCATACACTTAAACATATTATGGTAACCTTAACCATATTATTATGACGGCAACCATATTATGGTTAAATTCACCCATTGAAAAGCTATAGCCATATTATGGTTGCTTCCAAACATGTTATGGTTAATTGTTAATAACAATAATATGTTATAAATTGTAATATTTTAAAAAATTGTATGTTTAACTTTAAATTTTAAATAATATGATTAAAAATCAAAAACATTCTGGTCGTTTGCATTTTACTTGGTTTGCTTAAAATTCTCATTCATTTTATTTTAATTATTGACTAAAATACATAAATTTACGTAGAATACAATAGTATAAAAGAAAAAATGGTAATGAAGGTCGTAACAGGCTGGAATATGAATCAAAGGGGACTTTTTTTATAAAAGTTTATTTAAATAAAATTATAATTTGACACTGTAAACATTGACGATATTATTGTTAATTCTGACCATAATACGGTTACTTTTGTCAAAATTCAGGGAAATTTTGACCATTTTATGGTAAATTTTAAACATAATATGGTTAGTTTTGATCATTATTATGGTTAATCTTAACCAAAATATGGTTAATTATGACCATATTATGGTTGATTTCGGGAAAAATTTTGTTGATATTAGGTATACTATGGTCATAGTTAAACATAATATGGTAAACTGCAATCATGAACATTGTTAAAATCCAACCATAGTATGTTGCTCTTAGAATATGGTTACCTCCAACCATATTTTTTTCTACGTGTAGAATCGTATGAAATATGAATCGGCTTTTATTCAACCTTACGAGCAACAAACCGGTTTATAGAAAACGAATAATATATACATATATATACATATGTATATGTATATATTTTTTTTATTTATTTGATATATTTAGGTCTATGGATAAGTCGTTACAACTTAATACAAATGAGTATTTAACTTAAGTATAATATTACGTTTCACAATATTCAAACATTTCATTAAAGCAACAACACAGTTTTCTTAATGGGTCTGTCATAGCGTAGTTTGTTCGGAAAGTTTTTATGAATAAGGGATTAAAGTACCGTTCCGTATAAACCGGTTAATATGGAATCGCATGACGTTTGATTCGGTTCATATATAATGCTAACGAATAAAATAAGAACCGATTCATATGTAGTCGAATGAAAGGTGAACCGGTTATTATCGATTCAAATGAAATTTGAACAAGTTCATATAAAATCGAATGAAATGTGAAATGTAGAATCAAATGAGACGTGAACCGGTTAATTAAAAATTTTATAAAATTTGAACTGGTTTATACATATAAATTTAAATGAAATATGAACCGCTTTATATGAAAACGAATAAATTTTGAGCTGGCTCATAAATAAAATATAAAATATCAACCGTTATTCATGGAAATGACGTTACGAATATTTGTTATTTAACATATTCAATTCAATCGTAATTTTCATTTATTATTATATTGTTTGTTTGCCTCGCCTGGGTATCCTTGACACAAAATGAAGAATTTTTTTCTACAGTCCTATTGAAAGATTATCATTTTAGTGTGTAAAAATGTTTATAGTTGTTGTTGTTCGTTCAACGAAAATATCTTTCTTTAATTTTCATAATACTTTTTAGTTAAATTAACATAATTTATAAGTAGATTTTTATATTTTCAGTTTTGTTTAATTTTATTTTACATTTTTTGCTTGAAGTGTTTTCAGTTATTTTATTTGCCTTTCAAAGATTTTGTCTATTTGTTGCTTCAAAATCTGTGTTTTTTTTTTTGTTTTTGCTATTTTATTTAGCTGTAACCATCCATGTAATTTATATTTTTGTTTGCCGTTTCTCCCCTCTGGGTTTTGAAGTCTTGACTGTTTTTGCCAAATGAAATTATAAATTTTATTATTTTTTTTTTATTCTTCTTAAATTTTCGTAATTTAATCAACAAAGTCAATATTGCAAATGAGTGAAAATAAAAATGACGATGTTGATGATGATGGACATGATGAGAGTTATAGAATTACTTTAAATTTGTGGAAAAAGTTAATAAATTATATTTTTCGACAGGGAGAAATTTGTGCTCACAAGAAATTTATACAAAATGTAAATGTCGATTTGTTTTTGACAAAAGCGAATAAACAATCGATCATGGGACATTCAAGCGAATTAAAAATATAAACTTGTCCGTTAAGAATCGAATAAAATATCAACACGGTTAAAACGGTTAAATAAAAAATCTAAGGAAATATAATCCGAATCGAACAAAATAAGAACTCGGGACTGTCGGAAAAGATAAACGCACTGTTTATTGTTGTTGTTTTTGTTTAAGCTTTGATAATGTAACAAGTAAAACTGGGGCTTATAATTCTTATTCGCTAAACAGCCTTATTTGTATAATATCTTTAGTTTTTCTAAAACATTTAAACGAAACCTTGTTAATTAAATTTTTGAATCCCAAGAAAAACTTTAAAAAACTAGTTCATTTAGAATCGAATAAGTATAAGCCGGATTATAAAGAAACGAATTCAAAATAAGCCGGTTTATATAGAGCCGAATGAAAGGTGAACTGTTTTATATAGAAGCGAATAAAATGTTAATGCGTCCATATAGAATCGAATAAAAAGTGCTTCGGGTGATACAAAATGTAATGCAATGGAATCCAAATCGAATTAAAGCTAGTTAATTCAGAATCAAATTAAGTATAAACCGAAATATATAAAATCGAACGACATGTAAACTGGTTTATATTAAAGCGAGCCAAATGGGAAACCATTCATGTAGAATCGAGTGAAATAGGAACCGGTTTGTTATAAATCATTCACGGGGGGTTACCCTGTGATAATATCTGATATAATATGTGAGAGAATGAGTGGCAGAATGAGGGAACACACACGTAAAATAATACGCGATTGATTTGACGTTTGCTGATATAAAAATCTTATATCTTATCGCAGGAGGAGACCCCATGTAATGAAATAAAAAACCAAAACAAAAAAATATAAACTGGTTGGTTAAGTATGAAATGAAAAATATACCGGCTTAAATCGAACAAAATATTAACCGGTTCATGTCGAATCGTATTAAAAATTAACCGGTTAATACCAAATCCTAGGAAATCTGTGACATTTTGACAAAACATCTTAAGTCAAATTAGAAAAGTTGAAAAAATTTTGCTAATCATACGAAATTTCGAATTTTAATTGAATCAAATAAAATGAAAGCCCGTTAACACAGTTTATACGAATATAATAGTAAATGGTTCGTTCAGAATCGAATAGAATATAAATCGGTTTTTATAAAATAAAACGTGCCGCTTAATACCAAATTGCATGAAATGTTAAAAGATTCATACAAAGGCAATGTGAACGAATTTCTATAGAATCTGACGAATAACGAACCGGTTCACTTGAAATTTACCAAATGTAAATCGGTTCAGTTAAAATCGAATGAATTTCGAACCGGTTGATATATAATCGAATGAAATGTTAACCGGTTTTTATATATTAGAGCGAAAAGCAAGCCGGTATTCGATTCTAAAATGAACTACGAACCGGTTAATATAGATTTTGAACAAAACACAAATTATTTAGGAAATTATTGTCATTTCTTTTAATTACGATAATATGGGTATGTATATATGTATATGGTTCAATTTTTTATGGAACAAAATGTCGGCCTAATGGGCGCCGCGACCTCGGCGGCACACCTGCATCCAATGGTCCAAATTTTTGATGACGCTGAGGCATAATTGGGGTTCTATGCCGTTAATGTTCCGAATTATCTCATCCTTTAGCTCTTGAATTCCTGCTAGCTTATCGACGTACACCTTTTCTTTCAAATAACCCCAAAGATAAAAGTCCAACGGTGTCAAATCACATGATCTTGGCGGCCAGTTGACATCGCCACGACGTGAGATATCATGGCCATTGAATTTGTCGCGCAAAAGAACCATTGTTTCGTTAGCTGTGTGGCAAGTAGCACTGTCCTGTTGCAACCACATATCGCCCACATCCATATCTACCAATTCGGGCCATAAAAAGTTCGTTATGATCTCACGATAGAGAACACCATTCACAGTAACTGCCTGAACGGCCTCATTTTGGAAGAAATGCGCCCCATGATGCCGCCAGCCCATAACCCACACCAAACAGTCAATCTTTCTGGGTGAATTGGTTTTTCGCCAATCACTCTTGGATTATCATGCGCCCAAATGCGACAATTCTGCTTATTGACGAATCCACTGAAGTGAAAGTGCGTTTCACGAAGTGCACGATATGCATTTAGATTTGAAGGCCCATTTTCATAATAAGCTTGAATAACTTTAACGCGTTGTTCGATTGTGTATCTTTCCATGGTTCAAATTGAGAAATGTTACATGAAATGCAGAAAAAATTGACGTTTAGGTTTGGTACACATTCAACATCGGCCCTTTTTAATTGAACGATATGGAAACCGGCTCATATAGAATCAAATAAAAAGTGAATCAGTCCATACGGAATCAAATTAAATATATGTCAGTTCATATAGAATCGAATGAAATGCAAACCGGTTCACATAGAATCGAACGAAATAAGAACCGGTTTAATTATTAACAAATTAAGAGAGCTGAAGGCCAATGTAGGTATTGCTCTTCCTAAGATTTAATCTTATAATTTGTAATTAAAGAAAAGATAAATAAATACAAACCGGTTTAAAAATAATAAATATGTATGTAGAATCTAAGGTTGCACAATCAGAACCTTAAACAACATTGTTTTTACGAAAATGGCAACAATATAATTTCTCCTCTTAAAAAATAAAAACCTAACAAAAACTTTACTAAAATTATTTAACTAAAATAATCTTTAAGTAAACGAGCTTCACAGAAAAGAACCCAAAAACTAATACTTTGTATTCCTTGGATAATTTTGTTGAAAGTTTTTTGGGCGAATTCATTTTATTGCAGTAAAAGTTTTTTATTTCATTTTATAAAATTTTCTTGCTGTTGTATTTCAGTTGGTTTTTTATATGGTCTTTTAACAATACTTTTGGATTTTTAGACCCAAAAGTAATTATGATTTTTTGTTAAAGTTGTTGCAATTGTATAGTGGAATTGTTTTAAGATTTAAAACATTTTTCTATTGTTTAACGCTCGTTTAGCTTATCAACATTAAGCAGGAGTTTTAGAAACAAAGGAAAACTACTCGTACCTCTTGAATAATCAAAGACTAGAAAAAGTTTTGCTGTAATTTTTAGCAGAAAAAAAAAATTAAATTCAAACATTTGGACAAGTTTATAAAACAATATAATGAGAAAAAGAAATACAAATGAAAATCACAAAGTTATAAGGTCTGAGAAAATGTTTTTAAGATATTAAACTTAAATGAAAATTTTTAGTTTCTATGAGGAACAAAATCTTTCTTAAGGTTAACCATTTGAGCTAAACAAAATATTTACTTTAAGCTAGAAACCACAAAGTAAATTATTCGGCTTTCTAAAGCTTCCACTGTAATTTGTGTAAATATATAAATTCCAAATTTCAGTCACGTAAATTTGCTGACAGCAAATGTTAGTGGAATTATTTGGACAAAGCCTTAAAGTAGGCTAAAAAAAACGGTTTATTTAAAACAAATTGTTAAGCAGAACCGTTAATAAAATTTAATAGAACAAAAACTACTTTGAAAAACGTTAGTATTACATTTAACTTAATACACCAACTTATTTTGTCCCAATTATTTTTACATACGATTTTAGGCATTTCTACCAAAAATTGACTTAAAATTTATTCAATTCTATGTAAATCATTTCAATTTCAATTGATTCTGTATGAACTGGTTCACATTTAATTCGATTTTATGTGAACCGCTTCATATTTCATTCGATTCTATATGGACAAGATAAAATTTCATTGAATTATTTATTAAACAATTCATATTTTATATGATTCAGCTGGTTTTATTCGATCTTATGTGAAACAGTTTATATCTCATTTGATTTTGTATAAAATGTTTTACATTTTATTCAAATTTATGTGAACTGGTTCACATTTACTTAAATTTGGCACAAAGCGATACAAAGATTAATTCGTTTAATATGAACTGGTTGACATTTCTTTCGATTCTGTATGAACCGATTCGAATTCCTTTTAGGTCTATGTAAACCTATTCCCATTTAATTCGATATTATGTAAGCCAGCTCACACTTTATTCAATTCAAGAGCAACCGAAACACTTTTCGTTTAATTTTATATGAACTGGTTCACGTTTTCTTCAACTTTATATGTACCAAATTTCATTTAATTCTCTATCAATCAGAACATATCAATCGATTTTTAATTCATTTATTTCAGCAGATTTTTTTCGATTTCATAAATATGAACCGGTAAATATCGTATCTTAATTTACATTAAGCGGATAAATAGATTAATTGATTTTGTACGAACTGGTTCACACTTTATTTGAATCTTTATGAACCGGTTTACATTTCATTAATTTTATTTTAACTGATTTTAATTTTATTTGATTATATATGAGTCGGTTCACATTTAATTTGATTCTATATGAACCGCTTTACTCATTATTCGATTTGTTACAAAAAGCTTCGTGATCAAAACACAAAATCTGTAAAAAAAAATATGTATATACTAAATTAATAATGCTTGGGGTATCACCAGCCTAAGGTAGTGTAATATATTAATAAGTTTTTGTTTCATTCGATTTTAAATGAACCGTTTCATTTTTAACGAGTTTCTAAATAAACCGAGTAATGTAATATTCTGCTCTCCCCAATTTATATGATGCGGTAAAATTTCTTCTTTATTGCAGCTTAAAATTTATTTTTTTTACCATAATTTTGAACACATTATGGTTCCATAATAACGCACACTGCAACAGTGTCGTTCGCAATTTTTTACATTTTATAATTTAATTTAAAACAATATATTTAATTCTTATACCCTCCACCACAATTAGTTGTGAAGAGGGTATACTAAGTTTGTCATTCCATGTGAAACTTTTTTATTATTCATCTCAGACCCCATAAAGTTTATATATTCTGGGTCCTTGAATAATTATAAGTCGGTTTAGCCATGTCCGTATGTCTGTCCGTCTTTTGAAAACACGCTCACTTTCGAAAAACTCAAAAGGAATGAACAAACTTGGTGTTAAATTGCATGTAGTTATCCTAAGCAGTTTGAGATTGAAAATCAGCAAAATCGGTTCAGTATGATCAGATCTATGAATCAAAATGTGGAACCACCACCTCAAAAATTGATAATTTTGTTACCAAAACTACCATAAATGTTAGAACAATGCACGGAATGATATAAGATTTTGCAAAAATTCGTTTTATTCGACTGGAAATCACGCTGTAAAATTTCGTGAAGAACCGTCCGTAATGTACCCTAGGCCCCATATACACCCTACTCCCGAAAAACAGTTTAGTACGCCTAAAACCGTAATTAATAATGCTATCAGAATAAAATTCAATACTTCACAGTTTAATAAGACTAGAAATCTCCTTGTAAAATTTCGTGAAGATTGGCCCATAATTAACTCTAGGCCTCACATGAACCCTACTTCCGGAAAACAGTTTAGTACGCCTACGTACGTAATTAAAAATTCTATCAGAATAAAATTCAATACTTTACAGTTTTATATGACTAGAAATAACACAAATAATTTTCGTGATGATCGGTCCCTATAAGGCCCAATCTGGTAAATTAATTAATTACGCCTAAAACCGTAGTAGATATAGATATTGCGGTAAAATTTCATGCAATTTTGTGTTATACGGTCCTTAGATCATATTTTTAGCAGCCTTCTGAAATTCACTGTAAACGCTTAAACTTATTTCACCGCGTATTGAAATTTAAGTTTTTTAATACCAGAAATCACTCTGCAGACTTTTGGGATGATTGGTTCATAGCTTACCATGGCTCCAATATAAATTCCCCTCCTGAAAATCATTTAAGTTCTGCTTAAGCTGTTACAAATCATGATATTTTAATCAAATTGCTAAAAAAAAGCATAACACTTTCTGATTGTCGTTCAATAATTTAATATGTGTAGGTCTAAACCGCAACTAATTTTAATGCTGATGTCTGTTTTTATAAAGATAAATTAATAATAAATAGATATCATAAAGATATCACTCCTCAAAAATATTCGAAATGTCGATGGAGGGTATCAAAGATTCGGCACAGCCGAATATAGCACTCTTACTTGTTTTTTCATACCATTTATGTACGTGTGAGCAAACATTTTTGACCGAGTGCACGTTTGTGTGAGTGTCTGTCTCACTAGTTAAATATGCTCGTAAAACATTGTCTAAAACATTAAATAAAATTAATCTAAATAAATTTATTTGGTTAACGCAGCCAATTTAAAATCACAAAAACCACAAAACATTTTTGAAACGACAACCAATTTTGTTGCATTTGGACACTGGACAAATTAAATGCACTTTTTGTAGGCGAAAAAAAAACAAGTGCAGGACAAGTGACCAAATAACATACACACACACACACACATACATTAACAAACACACATAAGAGTACAACACTCATGCATTTTTAAATACAGGCAAATGTGTTGTGTGCCTAGTAGTAGTCCTGAGTGCTGAGTAAAAAGAACTGTTTAATAAAATAAATTAATTGCTGTAAAAATTACAATTAAAAATACAAAAAGGAAAAACCCAACAGCGATACAGCAGTTGCACCAACAACAATAACAATGTAATGTAATACACCAACCAAACACCAATGATATGGCAACACTATCAAGAACAGCAGCATCAGGAAACAGGGCAATTAATTTAACACATACGGTTTCATTGTATTTGCGGTTGAGACCATTTACGATTGCACTGTATGTTTTGTATTTTAACTTTTTTTTTTTATTTTTTTTTTTTTGTTTGTAGAAAAAGAGTTTACTGACATATAAATAGAAACCAGTTAAATGAGATGGGCCACCTTTAATAAACATAGTCGTTACATTTTTCAAAGTCATCTAAATAAATTGTTTTGTACCTCTCTAAATGATTTATGTTATTTGATTTAAAGTGAACCGGTTAATTTTTCATCCGCTGCTAACTGTATCGGTTTATTGCTTATTCGAGTTTCAATGAATCGGGAAACTTTTCGTAGGATTCTTATAAATAAACCGCTGCGCTTTTTATACGAGCCAAAAGAACTGATTTACATACAAATACTACTCTCGAAAATAAGTAGTTTTTAATGCGACATTTTCCTTATAAATGTTGGTATTGACATACAATTCGGCGAACATAACATTTACTATAAAATAACAAAATGATGTACTGGTAGGACCAGAATACTCCTTAAGTCCCACCCAAATCCCCTTTCTTAAATAACTGAAAGACGAAAATAGCTCGTAGTTATATGTAGATGTATAAATCTAAAAATAAGATTCAACACGAAGAACTCCTATAAAAAGGAAAACTAATAATTTATTTTAATTAAACCATTAATCAAAAATAAAATATGTTTTAATTAAAAATTTAATCAAGTGAATTTAATGTTTACTTATCCCATACCCTTCACCACAGGTGGAAAAGGGTATATATAAGTTTGTCATTCCGTTTGTAATTTCTACAATATTGATCTCAGAGTCCTTATGAGAAGAGAAGTTGATTTAACGATGTCCGTCTGTCCATCTGACCGTTGAAATGGCTTTATCGAAGATACCATGTATGATGGGGAGCAGGTTATTATAAAATTATGTCACATATGGTCTGGAATTGTTTGCTATTGAAACTCAGCCAGATCGGTCGAAAAATGGCTGAGATATCAGCGAAAAACCACGATTTCCTCTAATTTTTTCCAAAAATCTCTTGTTGTTGTATTTTTATTACTTTTGTTATGTATATCCGGAGAACGGCAAAGCAAAAAGGAGCCAAAGTTACCAAATTAGTAACAAACATTTAGGTTATCAATACACACCTTCCCACAAAAGGTGAAGTGGGCGTGGTACCTCCCGTACAAAAATATCAAAAATTGTATAAAAACCTGAATTTTTTGACTGTAAAATGACCCATGGTTACGCCTTTTATATATTAAAAGATCGGAAATCTTAAGTAGAAAATATTTTCCGAAATTTTCTGAAAAATCGGTTCAGATACGAAAAGGTTATTACCAAAATAAAATTTTTTTAAATACGCTTTATCGGGAACCATAGATAGATCTTCCCGAGTCCAACTTTTATAATTCAAATTGATGCTTCTTAAACACGTCGGTATACAAATCTGCCAAATCGGTTAAAAAATGGCTGAGTTATAATCAAAATACTGAAATCCCTAAAATTACTCTTTTATATACCCTTCACCAAAGGTGGAAAAGGGTATATATAAGTTTGTCATTCCGTTGAGTTGTAAACCATTAAACGGGTCATATTTCATTTTAATGATTTTCAAAAAACGTTCCTTCATGGTTCAGTTGGCTAGGGGATTTGTTAGTTAGAAAGTGTGCGTCCGCTGGTTCGAATCTTGGTTTTTCAAAAACAAAATTTTTTTTATAAATTTAATGTTCAAAATCGATTTTAAAAAAATACTAACCAGTTTTCGCTTTTTAAATTTAATTTATAATGAAGTTTTAAGTATTGTTAATAAGAATGTTTATGTAAAAATTATTTAGTTTTTGTCTAGTTGCTCTGTATTCTGCTCGCAAAATGGTGAAGGGTATATAAGATTCGGCACAGCCGAATATAGCACTCTTACTTGTTTTTAATTAATATTACAAATTTTGAATTGAAATTCATTTTCATTTTTTTCTGCGTATGAATCTTAACCTCACATCACAATTTTGTTCTGGCAGGACCATGATTGCTTATGGCTGCCCATTCTCGAAAATTTGTCTTAATATACTATGGGTTTAACCGACTACTCTTTCTTACTTGATTTTATATTCAAAAAAAATCCCAACTTATTTGTAATTTGTTTTAGTAGTTAAATCGTTCAATTAATTTTTCCCGTTTGTCCTTCTCTGCTCGACGCGAATTGATTGCGAGTGTATAAATTTCGGATTTAAAGCCTAGAACAACAACATTACGAATTTTGTTTGTGGATAAAAACTTAATTGATCGTTGGTGTTTGGTAAGGGATTTTTATGGGTCTACTACAAATTAATGCTGGGTGCAGTACAATTTTTAATGCGATGTTAAACCAAATTAAGTTATTTTAAGAAATTTTCATTTATTTTTTATTTATACAATGAAATATTTACACCAAAGAACTCGCATTTACTGACAACAATGTACAAATTACTTACTTAACATTAACTTTACAACATTTTTAATTATAATTTTTTTTTAAATAAAAAGTGCATTTATCTCATTAAGACTTTTTAGGTTTCGTTTTGCCATACAATTGCTCTGAGGTGGGTATGTCGGTGACAAAGAAATTGGCCGGTATAAAGTGGAATATCTTTCTCAGGACATCGAGTAAAATGTCTTGAATAGTTTGAGTAATAACTGTATACAAGGCATCGGTTAACATGCGCCAGTTGTCATTAAAGAATTTATTTGTGCTGTCCTCTAAATTATGTGAAAATTTAAGAATAAATTGTATGAAGTTATTTCAGACATTTGCATAAGGCTTACCCAATTGTTTTTGCCCATTAAAAAGGTTTGAGAAATATGATTTTAAGCCCTCCAATTTGAAATTGACATGGGTACTGGTCACATTGTAGAATGTAAAGCCACCTTTTTCATATAATCGGGTTTTGGTGTGCATAACAACAGTCATGTTTTCTAAAAAAAAAAATTAAATTATTCTCATCTATGGAATTTTGGGAACTCCTTTCACTTACCCGCATCTAAATACACTTCACCTCTACCATTCAAAGGTATCAGCAAGATTCTACCGAATAGACTGTAATCTCCCTGTAACTTCATGACAGGCAAAACAAATGTTGTCTTCCAACTAAAGTCTTTAGGGGAAACCCTAGAAATATTTTGAAATGATTTGAAATGATTTGAAATAAAAAAAAAACAGAGCATTCAGTCTACTCTTAACTTACTCACTCTCCAAAACATGTGTATGACCAAAACCAATTATTTTGACATTTGACAATTCAACTTTTAAATTTATTGCCTGACTATTGCCCTGGGTAATTTTGATGCGATTTAAGTAGAAAGGATCAAATGATTTTATGCTGTCCAGGCCGGGAATACCTTAAGAAAACGCAAACGAATTTGATGGATTTTAATTAATTTATCTAACATTTTCCTTATTTAACTTACCGCCATTAAGTTTGTCAAATAATTTTTGTATACTGTCGGTTGAACATCGTGTAAAATTTTTATCAGCAATCTGACAACCCTTGATGTAATCTGCTGTTTAAGAAGTAAAGATTCAAAATTCGAAGGATTAGTTAAACTTAGTTTAAAAAATATAGCAGCCCAAGCGAGGGGTGCGGATTTAAAGTGAGTCGTACAGTAACAAAAAGTAGTGTTAAGAACCCCACAGGGAATTATAGACCTTATACAAGTACCATTGCCGTTTTAGTACCATAACTCTGACAAAAAGTTATTAATCTCAAAAGGAAATCTTAGACAATATAAGTCTCCCTAACAAAAATCTCTCTTACTTCGGAAAAGCCTTGGTATGGAGATAATATTAGGCACCAATAACTTTAATGTAAATGCACCACATGTGCAGCGCATTCGTATAAGCATCATCTGGCATCGCTGAAAATGTCAGCCGTTCGAAATTATACAGAAAATCAGATGATGCCCAAACAAATTTAACATACGCAACACAAAAATGGCTGATAAATTTTGTGTTCAAGAGTAAAACTCAACTTCGAATGTTTTGCATGAGGGTCGTAAACTAATTACAGATTCGCATCATATTTAAACAGGCTCTAATATAAAGCTAAATTGCATTTGCAACTTCGTGAAGAGTTCAGTTTAGTTCTACGGTGGTAGTTCTGCTTGTATTGAATTCCACAGCGTTTAAAAACCTGCAGTCAAAGTAGAAAGCTGCCATTTCTTCCGCTTCTTCATTTGTTATTGGCCAATAAAAAACTATTCATTTTACTTCTGATTCATTAAATGTAAACAATCGCTGTCAAATCAACTGAAAAAGCGAAAAGTTGCACACAAAATTTCGTTTTTTGTTCAGCAGTTTTTGGGTTTTTTAAACCCTGGAATTCCATTGTATCACTATGTACCAATGGGGTTGGAGTATCTTTCTGATATTTCTGGCATTGCATTGACAACTTTGATAAGGGTTCTAGTTGGTTCTAAGGTTGGAATTATGTTTGAATTGAATTCCATGGTGACTCACTGGATCTTTCATATCAGACAAAATAAAAATATACATATGTACATAGAAAAAAAAATTGTAATGTCAGATTTTATGAAGATTTATTACAGATCCTGATGGACACTTCCGAGATATTCTAATTTTTGATCAGGGTATGATATATTTCGCACCGCAGCATAGATGATTTTACCTTGTTTTCCATTCAAATTATTAATGGCCGATTTCAACAATTTGTTTAAATATCAATTTATGTTTAAAATACAGTAGAGTCCCGATAATTCGTAATCGCAAGCGACCGGCCATTTCTTACGAATTATAGTGGTTTTCGATTTAAAACATAAACATAAAAAAATGGTTAAAAAGAAAAAATATATAAAAATTGTTTATGTAACAAACTGATCTTAAGAAATTAAAGAAACACACAAGCAAAAAAACCCACGCAAAAAAAAAATTAGCGGTAAACAAAAAATCATTCTTTTCATGTTCCTGTTGTTTTTATTACGAATTATAAGTGGTAGTTAGCAAACAATTACGATTTATAAGAGGCAAAGAAGATTTTATTTGAAAAAAAAAATTACGAATTAGCGAGGGGACCAAAATGTATGGAAATTTTACTAATTAACGAGATTTTTTCAAGGGACCGACAGTTTATTACGAATTATCGGGATTTACGATTTATCGGGGGTACGAATTATCGGGGTTTGACTGTATGTATTTCCTGTCAAATAAAAATAAAATTATTTGTAAACTATATTTAAATATGAACGGATATTTAAGTAGAATTGGTGAAATAAGCCATAAGTATTATGATTAATTCGTTAAACATTTGAAATAATTTCAAATTATGTTGATTTATTTAGCCTTCACTAAAATATTTGAATTTATTTAATAACATTTGCTAGATTGTATCAACAATTTTTCAATATTTTTTTTTCTATTATGCAATATAATTTATACATAAATATAATACATTTAAATGATTAAAAAATTTATTAATTATTTTATTTATCACTATTTCTTCACTTTCACCACACTTACGCGAATCGGTTAAAAATTTTTCCTCACTTTTCGCCCAGCCCACACGGCATAAAAGCGATAAGACAAAAATATAATACAAATTCAATGCCATTATAAAATTTCTAAATTGAATTATTTTCTTATATTTCTTAAAGAACTTTTTCTTTAATAAACTTAACACGAAAAACGCCGCCAGTAAACTGAAATAAAATTTTGCCAAGTTCCTGCAGAAAAATACAACTTTAAATTAAGTCTAAGAATTTGCCAAAGAAAAACTGTAAACAGTCTCAATTTAAAGTTATTCAATTGCAAGTGTCTCTACTTAATTGAAAATAAAATTTGTGCACAACAAACTAAAAAAACGCGTTTAAATTCAAGTGTCGCAATAATTATAATCAACATCAAACCTCGTAAAGTAAAATAAAAAAAAACCAAAGAATTCAACTTAAAGCAGCCAAACATTAGAGCAGTAATGCAACATTTATTTGCAGTCTCTACCAGTAGACTTAAAGGCAGAAAGCTATTACCAGCAATAGTTAAAGCTGGCTTAGCTCTGGCTTAACTGCAACAGACGTAGCATGCATTTTATGCTTTAAATGATGGCCAGTAAGTCAGTAGACCATACGAACTATCAGCTTTTTTATTCAAACTTTTGTAAACTACAAAAAAAAAAAAAAAAAAATCTTAAGAAATTGAATTTGAAAACCAGCTGAAGAAAACTAAAACGAATATGCTTCTTATATCAAGACAACAACATGTGGTTGTTTTTTTTTTTAATTTCAACATCGCAGAAGTGTAAGCAGCAGTGGCAACAAGTTCGTTGGCTTAAATAAACTTGCATCACATTTGTGTTTATAGTAAATAAATGTTGTTGCCACTACCTTTATACAAATAAAATTCGAATTTATTTATTACTAGCAATAGACAAAGTTTGTCAAAGCATTTGTAACACAATGCACAATGGGAATGAAAAAAACTTTAAAAAATTGTCTAATGAGAGCAAATATTAAAAAAAAAAAAAAAAACCTGAATTTGTACATTTAAAATTGTATCGCAAAAAAAATTGGCGGGTTAAGAACTCTTGAGTGGCATTTTTTGTAGCAACCGAGAACTCTGAATACATGTACATGAAGAAATACTTGAAGTCTAAAATGTAAGTCGTTAACTAGTCCAAAAGTAAATCCTTTTTAATTTATTGGAGTGCCTTAAGTATCAAAACTTGTTAGCTCTTTTTGAAAACTTCAATGTGTAACACATTTAAGCTCTTCCAAAAGTCTTAAGTATAAAACTTTTTTTAACCTTATGAGAAAGATTTAGGCTCTTTTGATAGCCTTAATTTTAATTTGTAGTATGCACTTCCTGTAGCCCAAATCTGAATAAATGTTGGCTTTTTTGATAGCCTTAAGCATCAAAAGCATATAATATAAATCCCATTTTATGAATTAAATGAATATAAATCTAATTTTATATGTTTCAATAAACTAAAGTATGCAAACTATGAATATAGTACATTTAAGCTCCTTGCATAAATATAAACTCAGCAGCTATTTATCTAGCCTAAATAACAGCCAGTTTTGGCTATTTTAATAGTTTTAATCACTTTCAAACACTTTACGGCACCTTATATTAATAGCAAATTTCAGCTGTTTTAATAGCCTTAAGTATAAGTGTTAATAGTTTTAAGTTTTTATGCAAAATCTCAAGTAGCTCAAAATAAGCAAGGCTAAAAAAAGTAAAGTAGCTTTATTTATAAAGCAAATAAGAGTATTTAGTGGCCCTTAATATAAAGAAATCATATCTTTTTTTATAGTAAATTTGGATAAAAAAAATATATTGGCTCTTCAGTACCCCAAAGCTTTAGGTTAATAAATGTTTCAAGCGGTTTTAAATCTTGACTTGTATTTTAAAGCTTAAAATATAAAGTCATGGTAGCCTTAAAAAAACAAAAGAAATTAAGTAGCCTTGAGTATAAACTAACTGTGGAAAGAAGCATTGAGTAGCTTTAGAATATAGTTATATATTGGCTCCTTTTGTGATTTAAAATATAAAATCAAATTAGCTTATATGCTTAAGGGCGCTGTCTCGGCCTCTTATAACGAAAAAATTTAAAAGTACCAAAAAAAACTTCATCGAATAATCACAGCTGCTCCCTGGTATGTCGAACTGTTTCCGAATCCACAAGCTTGAAATATTTTTAATTATGGCAGCCACACTCTGTTACGGAAAAGAGATGCGACAGGACTCATCCGATTAGAATAGCGCTAAACACCTTAAAATGTGAACAGAAACCGTGAAGAGAAACATTTTCGTCAGACATTGGCAGGACATACAATAACGTATTAAAATTAGATTTGTATAATTATTTTTAGTTCATATTTAGTTCATATGAAGATTCAGTAAATTAATAATGGAGAAAAAAGTAGCTCATTATAAAGCCTTTGATGTAACTGTACAACAAGTATTCTAATTAGCTATTATAATTAGTTGCTCTCTTTATATCTATTTTAGCTTGTTACTCAGATTATATTAATAAACAACTAGAGCTACTAAACTATATATAAATCAAAAGCATTTGTGGCTACCGTTAATTAGAGATATATGTATTAACTATTTTAGATTGCCAATAAATTATTACTGGCCCTTTTTTAATTTTAAGAAATAAAGTAATGTAAGCTTATTTCATTAAAAAACGGTAGCTCTTTTGGTAGCCTAAAACACTGGTTTACCTAGTTACATTGAAAAAACTTGCTACTTAAAGCAGTTTTAGTTTTTCATGCAATTTTGAAATATACAGCAATACATCTCCTTTAATAAGCTTTAAATATAAATAAGCTAAATATATTTTTGTAGCCTAAAGTATAAAAGCAACAATCTTCTTTCTCTAAGTGGCTTCAAATTTAATTTGATAGCCTTAAGTAATTTATGTGCTGTTTTCACAACACAAGTAAATAAACGTCTGGAAAAATGTATATGAAAAGCACTCAGTTTTTTGACTGTTTTTCATATAAATTATACTACACGTTTGGTCACAAATGTTGTGAAAACAGCACATTTTTATTATTATTATTTTTTTTTTAATCCTTAAATTATGAAAAACAGTTCAATAGCCGTTTACAGGAAACAAGGAAAGCTGTCAGTAATTAGCCTTGAATGTATTATAATTTTGACCACTGAAAGTAGCTTTAATTTAAAAGTTTTAGTGGTTTAAATAATTACGACAATTGTAAACTTGTAATTTTTTATAGCTTAAAAACAAATTTAATAGCCTTAAACATAAAATATTGGTAGCTGATTAAATAACCTCAAAAACGAATTGCACGTATTTGTTTTATTAGCCAAATTAATAAGACCCCTTTCACACTCGGCAAGTTACTTGCGCAAGTCTCTTGCGCAACTCTTGGTTTGTAGACGTCAGCGGTAAGGTCGGGGTAAGGAAAAAAATGTTTAGTACAGACTTTGTTGTACATGGCAAGTTACTTGCGCAACTAACTTGCCGAGTCTGAAAGGGGTCTAAGCATTTTTTCACTTTCGAAAGACCTTTAAAGACTTAAATTTAAACGAATCCATGTTAGTAGCTCTGATTAAAAAATAAATTAAGACAAAATATTAAGGCATGTTAGTAGCTCAAAATATGATTTTTTTGTTGCTTCAGGCATAAAAAGATAAAAGCTTATTTATATAATAAAATTTGTTCGATCTTTCGGTAACATTAAACTTAAGGAAATTATGAATCTTTTGATATTCCTTTATTTAGTTTCCTTAATTTTTAATATAAGTCTGGGTTCACATTATGAAAGTTTTCTTTCAGAAAGCTTGCGTTTATTGGTGAGAGGGGAAGAGAATATGCTTTTTTCTCTCCTCTCTCACCCATAAACTCAGACTTTCTGAAAGAATACTTTCAAAGTGTGATCCCAGACTAATTAAATAGTAGACATCCCGTATATCCAGTATTTTCTAAATATGTAACATGTGACCAAGCGTTGTCATGCTAGATAGCAACTCTTTATTTCTTGTCGCATAATTCGGGCCTTTCGGATAATACTCAACTCAAACGAATCAGCTTAAAACTACCTGGGGCCAAATCACATCGTTTGATACAGATCGAAAACAGTAGAATTCAAATGCAAATATCGATCGATATCAAATGCCGTGTTATTTATTTGGCTCCTGACACTTATTTCCAAACTACTTTAATATCTGAAATTCTGTGGTAGTGTATTCCAAATTCACCTATTAAACCCTATTAACTTTGCATTTTTTAGTTTCTTTTTCGGTCTGCATTAAATAAGTTCAACAGTTTTGTCATTACTACTACCTGCATTTCCGTTTTTGTTTCACCTCATATACAGATTTTTGACTTCGCCATGCGATACAAATCTGGCATGTTGCAATATAATTTTTGGCCATATGCAGGTTGATGCCAAAGTCGACTTTTTTATTTATTATGAAATGCAGGTAACAGTGACTGCTTAAATGCTGCAATAAATATTTCAGTAGAAAATTCCTAATCGGAATTTAAATTGAATTGTTAATATTTTACTTAGAAAATAGTCAATAAGTGTACGTTATTTAGAATTAGGTGGAAAAGGTGAATCGCAGAAAGATATAAAGAAGGGAGACGAAATTTGTATGCGAAAAGTTGCTTATTCTTCGAGATCAAGCACTTATGTATATCATATGTTTAACTCTTCCGATTTACGGTGGTGCCTGTATGCGCCAACGAGACAGCCATACAGTTTCCATATGGGTCAATTTAAAAAAAAACGCAATTTTTGTGTCCCCGTACTTTGCACTTCTATTTTAGGTAAAAAAAAAACAAAATTGTCAGAGTGATCAGCGAGGAATATGTTACAAAAAAACGTAATTCTCAAATTTGTATGTTTGTTTTTTTGTTTATTCCGAATGGCGTTTTGTTTCTCCCTCTGACTTCTTCCATACAAAAGCATGTGTCCCCCGTTAGAATTTTTCGTAAACAAAATAAAATAAAACCAAGAAAAAAGTAAATATGCAACATTTAATAACAGTTTTCGAATTATTGCGTTTCTATCTTGTGTTTTGATTTGTTAGAGTCGTCAAAACTGAATTGGTGCGAATTTGGCGTTGCAAACAAAGGTTGTCCCCACAATTTGCATTGAGCGTCACTTTTTTATAATTCAAATAATATTACTAGTTTTTAATTTTCATTTTAATAAAGTAAAAAAGTAAGGAAAGTACGAACTTAAATTATTACAAAAGTGAAAAAGCGAAAAATAAATTAATTAAAAACAGTGTCAATTTGCGTAGTTTTTGTGAACACCATGGTGGCATGATGGCTAATTTTTTTAATAGTCAATATATTATAAGTATAAAATTGAAGTTAACAATCATTGTTTACATGGTTTCAACTCATTTTTTTATAATTTGTAAATTTGAGAAAAAATCGCCTACGAAAAAAAACCAAAATAGGCAAACATTTCATGAGCGTCACTTTTGATATATATTGCTTCATAGCTTAAAATGCTTAATTTTGATTTTATTTTTGTATTTACAAGAGTAAAATAACAAAATTAATGGCGGCTGAAAGAGCACGAAGATATAGAGAGAAAATAAAGCTCGATAAAGCTCGTAATGGCGAATGTAAAAGAAAGAAGAAAGAAAGAAAGAAATGTATAATCTTTATTCACCATATAATTACAAAATCCAGAGGAGAATTGATTTACAGATCTCGCTCGTGCTTTTGCAATTTAAACCTCTGGGGGGCTGGAAACTTATGCAACTGTCACAAACTTAATTCGAAAGTGCTTAAACTGAATGAGAATGAGAAAAACAAAACCGTTTGTCATTTCATAAAGAATTCGAATGAAAATTTATAAATTAAATTAAGTTAAGTTATTGTTTTGCGTCAAATATTTACATATGTGTATAAGTTTCTTCAAGAATTACTTCGTTTTTTTCCATTTTTGTTAAAGACATCAAAGAATATGTACATGTTTAGTTTTGTAAGAAAATTTTTGGTTTTTGAAGAATTTTTGTTTTTTTTTATAAAATTTTTGTCAAAGAATAAACTTTTTTTCGTTAAACTTTAAATTAGGCATTATTTCTTGTTTACGTGCAACAAAATCTCTTGATCGGCACAAAATATCTTGAGCGTCACACTTAGACTTTTCCCTTAAAACGCTTATAATTGCAGTTTTTTTTAAATACATTGTTACAAGCCTATTACTTTGCAAGTAACCTCTAAGTTCAAGTCTTTTTTCAACAAAAATTAACATAGTTTCATCTTAAAATTTTAAAATAACTAGTCACTTTTAAAAAAATTTAAAATCAAAGTGAATCGTGATATTGTGTTTCTAATCAAAAATGTGATTTTCACAAAAGTAAATCTTGAGAAACAAAAGAACATCGTAGTAAGCTTGAATTTTAAATATTTTTGCATTTTTAGCGAATTCTTATACATATTTGGTGTGTGACGCTCAAGATCGAAATCGTAGAAAACCTAAAAAAAATCAAAAAATATTGATTTTTTGGAGAGCGTAAAAGTAAAAGTCTACATAAATTTGCCACTCTTACAGGCGAATTGAAAAAACTTTAAAAATAAGAAAAAAAAACTCGATGTGTACGTTTTTTTTGAAATTGACTTATATGTGTGCCTGGGTTCAGGTTTCTTTTTTTTGGCAAACAACTTGAGATTTCTCAAGCAAAAAATATGTGCAAGTGAGGAAAAATTACAGATGTTTGCTCTTAAAAGTGCCATAAAAGTCAGTGGTCGTTGAATTCAAGGCCACATTTTCCTAGCAAGAGTCCTAATAGGCCAGTGTCCAGTCACAACCCACACTACAGTCCTGATCTGGTCCCTGTTGAACCTAAGAAAAGATCTAGTTCTCCGTTCATCATAACCAGGACAGAGTGCCCTGGATATGGATCAGGTGGACTCATAGGTTCATCCCCTCTGCGCAATTCTATAACACTCGCGCCTGATAAGTGACTTACAGTGAGCCATTGGAAGGCCAACGAATTGATTATTAAATTTGTCATCCAAGCGACCACCTTCCCTGGCCAGCTCATCTGCTATCTAGATACCCGGACAGTCTGATTGCCCCGGTATCCATAAATATTATATAATATTAAACTATATATTGTTATTATTTTGTAACAAAAATTGTCTTAAATTTTTGTCCTGAAAAAAAAAACAATCTGTGTCATTTAATTCTGAACTCAATCAACAAATTCTCTTAATTAATTTTTGTTTCACTCTTAAAAATTCATAAAACTTTTTTAATGAATTAATTTAATTTCGTTTTTGTCGTTTTTAAAAGGTTTCAAAACAAACATAAAAACTTAGGTACACTGTGAGAATCAGGATAAAACAAAAACAACCTGAACAGAAAGTAAAATCAAACCAAATGGTAATTTTGGCTTTTGTATGCGGTTTTATAAATAAATCGGCTTATGTAGATGCTGAATGCAATATGAATAAATAAATTTATTAAAAACTCACAATCCTCCCCCTCCCCCCAACTAAATTAGAATGTTCCTGACCTTAAAAAGCACCTTTATTTTGGAATACATGTGGTCATAGAGAGTTTGGGGGAAAAGGTTAAATATTTAGATGGAAAACAAAACAAGAGGGGTTTGCCAGCAAAAGGCTAAGTACTTTAAAACAGATTTGTGGTGAATTTTGTGGAAATATTCATAATTGTGTTAAGTGGGTGTTAAATATAAGTCTGATGAAAAAAGGGGGAGGGACAGCAAAATAAACAAGTTCAGGAAAATATTATATTTAAGCCAAAAATTGAACAATTTACATATTTGGCTTGAAAGAAAAAAACCGTCCAGCAGTAGTGACAAATTAATTATAATTGTTAAAGCTGCTAGAAAATTTGGAAAAAAAAAGTTTTGGAAAATACATTTTTTTTTTGTTGAATGGTTTGGCTTATTTGTGGTTTGTTAGAAATACAAAATTTAATTTTCCCTAGAAAAAAAACACAAAACTCATTTCATGGGTCAACACATACAATCTTGGTATTTGATAAAAATCCACTACAGCAACATTTTTAGCAAAAAAAAAAAACTCCTAACAATTCCTAATAGACAAGTGGCCAAGCAACTAGCGCAGCAAATGAGAGTCAATTGAAATCGCACACAGAAACATCAAAAAGTTGCTACCCTTGTCCCATTTAACCAAAAAACAAAGAAATGAAATAATATCAAAAAATTTATTATGACCAAGGGTTAAAACCAGCCAAGGGAAATAAACATGTGAATCATTTGTTTTCTACACAGATGTAAAACTACTCTCCTCAACATCAGCATCATCAAAATCCTATTAGTTGCTAGACTCGCATACATTGGATTGTCTTTTGCCTGTTCATTTGTCCATCTATATATTGTTCCTTTGTTTTTGTTGCAATTATTGTCACTGTTGTTCACTGGTTTTGGCCAGGCCTAATGAAAGTTTTTTCTATTTTGTTTCTTTTTGGCAAATTAATTTCCCTTGTCATTAGGTAGCGAAAAGGTATATGAAGAGAAGCTTAAAACAGAAAAGGCTCTAACAATTTTTATAGCTCAAGCTATAGAGCCAAAACTCGGCTTGATAATGGGCTACCAAAATAGAATTTTTTTTTAAAGGAACCATTATAGAATAAAAACAATTTACACATTTTTAATAACTATGTATTAAGGTAGCCAAATATATAGAGCCTGAATTGTTCTAGATACTGGGCTACCAAAAAATAGGTAAAATTAAGCTATATTATAGCTTAATAGCTTAAACTGTTTTATTTTTAATGTAAATCGAATAAATCATTTTTTTTTCAAATAGCTGAAACTATTGTTTTATTGCTGAAGCTATTGCTCGTCCTAACATCTTCTTTAGCAACGGTCAGTACTGAACAAAACCAATTAATTGATGACCGGTCAATCCTGGCTGAAACATCTTCATTGCTAACCGGTCAGTACTGACCGAAAATCTTTATTATTGAGTGGTCAGTAGATACGATCGAACGGAAAATTCGGAAGGATTTAAGGAGGGCCAGTTAGTTTTGTTTTTCAATCCCAAACGAAAGAAGGGATTATCTCCCAAATTACCGACACAAATTACAGCCATACAAGGTGATAAAGAAATAAAATGATGTTGTTTATCGAAAACATAAATATAAAAGTTCAAGAGCCAAAATGAAAGTTGTTCATTTAGAACGATTAGCCCCTTACGGAAGAGGTGATTCTGAGCCTATTCGGGACGAACAGGTTTAAGTGGGGGCAGTTTTACGAAAGTAACACTAGTTAAGAATTAGATTAATTTATTATTTTATTAGTTGCTAACATCGAATAGTAAAAGCTCGAACATATTTATGCATATTTAAAGATGCTAAAAGATCAACGATAATTTGTGTATATTTTTTTTTTATCTAAACATATAAAATAAGCCACTAAAAATCTTTGAGTTTTTGTTGCTTTTAAAAAGCAACGATTTCTTTATATTTGTAGCTTTTAAAGGAGCTTCTTTTGTATGTGTTTTTTTTGCAGCTACGTTTTTAATTTTATTTTAAGTTTATAAAAGACTCGATTTTATTATTTTTCGGAGTTTTTAGATGCTTTTCATTTTATGCTATAAAAGAAGTAAAAAAGCCTATTAAGTAGTTGACCCCAGAAAGGAAAGTACTCGGGATAAATTAAGTTTTTTGCACTTATTTTAAGTACAAGTCGTACTCAAAAATTTAAGTGCATACAAATAACACCAAAACAATCATAATTAGGATAACTTTCGAAATTCAATCCCGGTTAAAAAACCAAGTAAAAAAAAGATGGAACTTTTCGTTGGTAGTGCCACTCTGCGAGTAAAATTACATAGTAAGCGCTTTAATCTCATAAAGTTTGTTGTTGAAACTACAACAACACCACACAACTTGGTAAAAACGATTTGCTTGTTGTGTGAAGAAACAACAGGACAAGAAGAAAACATACATTATTTTCCTGTTTACAAAGAAAATTTAAAGCAAGAATTCTTATTTAGTTTATAATTATAGTTAAATATGTACATCAAGTTTTTAAAGTAAAACCCATATCGGGAATGATGCTGGTGTTGTATAATTAAAATTCTGTAAGGTGTAAAACGGGTAACTAAATCAATCATAATAAAGTTCTCCTTCTAATTTCACTTTAAGTTTATTTCAAGTACGACTTCGGGATTGAATCCAATGTATAATACTTGAATAAAGCGCATTTTGAGATTGAATTAATCTAAGTTTTACTTAAATCAATCTCATTTTCGGATTATATTAGGTACGAATTCGGGATTGAATATGGATAAGTTAAGTATTTCGCTTTTAAAAGAACTTAAATAGTTTTATATTTTAGATCGTTAGATGAACTATAAGCTTTATTTTAGGTCGGGCCAAATGGCAAAAAACATAAATAAGGCTGGTTAAAAAGCGTAAATAGATTTACATTTAAGACTATGATTTAATATTCAAACTAGCTCGCTAGGTTTAGCAGTAGCAAAGTATGCTTTGTGTGTTTTCATAAAAGATTGTTATTAAAAAAAAAATAAAAGGCCCTCTTGAATTGAACAAAATACCTCTTTCCTGGATCTCCCAACTCTTTTGCGAAATGGACATTTTTGATTTCGGTAAATAGTAAAAAACCAAAACAACGTACCTATTTCCTTTTTCTCCCCCTTCAAATGACACACAAAAGATCTAAAGCAAGTCTGATTTAAACTAAAGAAAATGCCACAAATTCTACAATTTCAGAAAACTTTTTTCTAGTTTATCACAGATAATCATCATCATCAGCCGCAACATCCAATGTAGCAGCAAATCTCACCTTTTTCTACACAAAAGTTACCTTTTTAAACTTTTTTAACTATAATACCCAGCAATTTGTGACAATTTTCTATTATTATTATTTTTTATTTTTTTTTTTAACTATTGTTGGTTATTGCCAATTTTGTATTTCTTCCCATTTAGGAGCAGGAAGTTTACAGGTGCGGAATAAAAAGAAAGAGTTAAAAATTAATTTTTGTATGTTCTCTAAAACCTTTTTCTTAAGTCTATTAAAATCTATTTGTCATTTTCAAGGGTTGATAATAAACTTTAAGGCAAATTTTTTTTTTTAAAGAAAATAAAATAAAGGGAATTCATAATCCACACCACTGGTTGCTTACCAGTGACCTTTTGGGGAGCAACAGACATCTGCAAAAGAAGAAGACCTTTTCCGGCATTAGAGAAATTTTCATAACAAAGTGTGAAAATAGATTTTATTTAGGGCCTTTTCTATTTCTGGGACAATTGCCAGCAAAAGGACACATAATCACAATTATGTATTTTTTTATCTATCATAAGCATATTTGAGTATTAGTTATAATTTGATCGTTGTTGTAACTTCTTTTGCTTTTGTCTGGTCATTTCTAAGGGTTTTAGGTTTACCAAAAAAAGGGTATTGGGAGGGTCATTGTTAATTAATATATTTTGTTAAATTTTTTTTTTTCGAAAAATATGATTATGATTTTCATTTAAGGAGTTGAAATCCTTACAATTTTTTCAATTTGAGATAAGAGGATTTCGTACTAAAAGTCTTTTTAAACAGACTTCTTTTTTATATGAATCTGATTAAAGAAAAGGACATGAATCATACAGCGTTAAGAGGAATATGGGCTGCAAAAGGTTCAAAAGCAAATTCACCATAAGATTTTCTTAAATAGAGAAAAAAACAAGTTTTACTTTTCAAAAATGTTTTTTTTTTTTGTAACAATTGTTATTTATTGAACTGGCGGTTTTTAATAGACATTTTTGAGTTTTTAAATTAGACTTAAGTTCATTAAATTTAATTTTCATTAAATTATTTTGTTATGAAAGAAGGAATATTACAACATGAAATTAATAAAAACTATTTTTTGTGAAAATTTATTCTTGACTGAACACGGGTTCGAACCAGGGCTGTGGAGTCGGAGTCGTAGTACCCACAAAAACTCGCGACTCCGACTCCAAAGTTTTTCGGCATAAAAAATTTAAAAAAAATTTCCAAAATAAAAATTATCTTCTTAAAACACATTTAAAATTTAAATAAATGGTTTATGAATACTGCTCTTATGTGCTGTTTCCAAATGACAGGCGATGGACTGAGTGTTTTTAAAACGCAAGAATTTTAAAAGTCGTTTTTAAATAAGATTTTTGTAATAAAAGAATTTCATGACAAATATTTAACAAATATTTTCCTATTAAACAGGATAAACAGGATTAGGTTTAAAGTTTATTAAAAACAACTTCCAAATTCTTGCATTTTGCGATTTCCAGCACACCCCTGATAAATTTTGCTACATAATCAATCGCCTGTCATTTGGAAACAGCACATTAATGTTTGCGTACGGTAATTGCTTCTCAAAAACTCTAATTTTTAGAAGGCCGTACGGTAATGAAAAAATAAAAGTTAACATCACTGAGTCTCATATACATTTAGCATCAAGATTATAGTAGGAGTCGGATTCGGAATAGGAGTCGGAGTCGCACTTAAAAAATTTCAGCATTTGGAGTCGGAGTCGAAGTTAGCACTTTTTTCGGACGACTCAACAGCCCTGGTTCGAACTCAGGTCGAATTTACATGTACCGAGAATAACCACATTTTCAAGATTTTTTTTTTTTTTTGGTATACACATTTACGAGAAATTTGGATATTTTTTTCTTTAAAATATGTGTATTTATATTCAAAAGAAACTTACTATAAATCTCTCCTTAATAGAGATATTTACGGTAAATTTTTGAAGTTGATTATTTTTTAATGAAACAATTCGCAATAAATACCTTTTTAATAGAAAAATTTACTGGTTTTTTTTGTAAATATTTGCAAGAAATATTTCTTTTATTAAAAATTTACGATTAATTAAATTAAAAATAAAAAAAAATACGACAAATTTTTTCGTAAAAAAATTGTTAAAGAATTGCTTACAATAGATTTTTTTATAGAAAAGTTTTCGAGACATAATTCTTTTATAGAAAGAAAAACACGAAACTGTTCTTGAAAAAAAAGTTTTCGATATTTTTTTTTTATAGAAACTTTTAATTTTTTTAAAAAATATTTACGGTAAATTTTCGAAGTTGTTTATTTTTTTAATGAAAAATTTACTGGATATTTTTTTTAAATATTTGCAAGAAATATATCTTTTATTAAAAATTTACGATTAATTAAATTAAAAATAAAAAAAAAATACGACAAATTTTTTATTTAAAAAAAATGGTCAGATTTTTTCGTAAAAAATTTGTTAAAGAATTGCTTAAGATAAATTTTTTTATAGAAAAGTTTTCGAGACATAATTCTTTTAAAGAAAGAAAAACACAAAACTTTTCGATAGAAAAACTTTAAATTTTTTTAAAAAAATTTTTACGGTAAATTTTCGATATTTTTTTTAAAGAAAAATTCACAATAAAATCTTTTAGAAAAGCTCAGAAGTAAATTTTCTTAAAATTTTTCTATTAAGATAATTTTTTTAAATAGAAAATGTTTTTTTTTTTAATAAATATATGTACATATGTATGTATCTCGAAAATTTTTCTAAAAAGAAGCGCTAATCCTGAAATTCCTTAAAAAAGAGAAAGAAATTTTTCTCTTATTGAAAATTTTAAAAGAAATTCTTTATAAAAATGTGTACAAAAATGTTCTGGCATTGAAAAATTTGCAAATCAATTTATTTAAGAAAACAATTTACGAGAAAATTCTAATATAATGACATTTTTTTATAAAATTAATTTTGGAAAAATTATTGTGGCAATGACAAACAAATGTAGAAAAAATGTTTTCTAATTTATCAAAATAGTTTTTGGGAATAAAAAAAATTTTTTTTTCAATTAACAATATTTTGTAGTGGGTTATGTAAGAAAAGATAAACTCACTGTTTATTGTTGTTGTTTTTACAAGTAAAACTGTTGCTTATAATTCTTATTCGCTTTACAGTTTTATTTGTATAATAGATGTGTGTATAATTGGGAATTAAGCACGACAAAACAAATGTTTTATTCATTTTATAATTTTTGAGAAATTTTCTGTTTTAGAAAACATTTGAGAAATTCTGTAAAAAAAATAATTAAAGAAATGTTTTAACAAAAGTTTACGAGAATTTTTTTATAGACAAATTTACGATAGATTTTTTTTGGAAATATTACAAATTATTGTTTTGGACGAAATGTTTCT
The DNA here is from genome assembly GCA_949318255.1 of Pollenia labialis. NCBI lineage: Eukaryota > Metazoa > Arthropoda > Insecta > Diptera > Polleniidae > Pollenia > Pollenia labialis. The sequence goes on from OX439140.1 coordinate 14,880,965, forward strand.
TTTAAGAGAAACTTCAGATTAATTTTCTTTTCTATAGACAATTACGAAGAATTTTTCTGTTAAAAAAATTTTTCATTAATTTAAAAATATTTTTTTTTTTAAAAAAAATATTTAAAAAAAATTTTGGATTATAAAATATGGAAAAATTTATGGGAAATGTTGCTTTTATAGAACAATTTACGATAAACTATTTTAGATACATTTTTCTGTTTAAGAATAATTTATTTGGTTAAACTTTTCTTTTATAGAAAAACTTACGATAAATTGGGTTTTCCATTAAAAAATCTGAACCTACAAAAAAATTTCATATGCAATAAACTTGTATTTCTATAGACAATTTTACGATAGATAAATTTTCAAGAACATTTTTGTAAAAGCAAAATTTACAAAAAATGTTTTTAAAAAAAATTACGAGAAATTTTTTATAGAAAAACTTACAAGAATTTTTTATCAAACTAACGAGACGTATTAAATTTATAGAAAAATTATGAATACATTTTTTTAGTGGAAAATTTGCGAGAAACTTTTATTTATTAGAGTGCCCCGGTAGGCAAATTGGTAGTAAGCTAGGCTAGCTAGGGGTTGCGGGTTCAGTTCCCACCAGAGACTCTGGTTTCCTGCAGATAATCGTAGAGCTGGATGAGTTAAATTTTGGGCGAAGAACAAGAAAATTGACGACACAAAATTATGCATGTCAACGTACACCCAGATTTAAAAGAGAATTAAGCTAAACCTGACGTGTCTGAACCAGCACAAGAGTAAAGCACTTTTTGAGTCCGACTAGAAAGCTGTCCAATAGGGTGGGTCACTGATGTATGAGAAAAAATAAAAGTTCTCGAATCATATTCTAATAGCAATATTTTTTTGTATTGCGGTAAAACAAATAAAAATTGCAAAAAAAAAGTTCAAAAAAGTGTCATCTTGAGCCCGCGCATGAGCATGAGAATTAAGAATATTTGAAAAAAGTCAATTTTTTAAATTTTAATAGTTTTTTTTACTATCAATTTTTATTAATTAAAACTAAAAATATTTTGAATTAAACTTAAAAAAAAAATAAAAATTTGGTTCTTATACAACATAAAACAATAAAATCCTTTTTGGTCACAAAATCTTGTTTACTGTCAAATCCGGGCATATCTCGTCTTGATTCAAGTTTCGTCTATATTAAACCATCGCTTGACTTTTTTTAGCGCAAAGAGTCATGAATGCTTCTGACACTATTTTCACGAACGTAAAAGTCGTTAAAATACAGTAATATGCTTTTCTGCAATACAATGCTATTGTTGCTATATTCAAAATTTAACAAAATTGAAGGTCAAAGCGCGGGCTCTTACACTAAAAATAAATTAATAATATTTTACAGGGATCTAATTCACACAGAAATACAACATATCTATGCTATTAGAAGTCAATAAGAGAAAAAATATTTTTTTGACCCAGCCTACTGTCCAAGTACACCTTTAGCAAGAAAGTTTTTTTATTAAAAAAAAAACTAACTATTTATTGGTATGTCATTTCAATTAACTTTGGTTTAGATTCTAAAAATAGTATAAATAACTTTAATAAGTTTTGTTATGATTGGTCTTAAATTGCATGCAGTGGCCACATAATTCCCATTCCCGAAGATCGCTAGAATTCACATAAGCCGCTCAACAATATTACATTACAGCAATTCCCTTGGGAAGTCGTAAAGGGTATCATATGGTCGAACTGAACCTACAAAAAATTTCATATATCTTTATTTCGCATCATCATTCATATTTGAAGTTTTATGATTTCCTTGACTTTAATCAAAAATGCATTTATGAAAATTTCACTTGATTGCTACACATACGGTTTCCAAAATATTATTAATTATCTTTTTCGTTAAAAAGGCAAAATAATCCCTGCCGAATGAAAAGTTAATTTCACAGCTTATAGTTTTTTAATTCCTCTTTTTGCAGAGTTTTTGGAACATTTGTGTTTTTCTTAAACAGTGTAATCTTAGTTTAGCGGACACAGCCTTTCGACGGGCACTGTTCTCTGGCCCCAAAAGCGTTCTTAAAGCGAGCATTGAATTCCTTTTGGAAGGACCATTTCCTTCCTACAGACAGCGTTTTCGGGTTGCTTTGGTGTCCAGCCATGACGAAATCCACTTTACTTGGAAAATGTAACACATGTTGACTACGAATCATAATGCGTATGACATTTTTGCATATGAAACATTTTTCAGTTTACGACCCACACAAAAGTGCTAAAAAAATGAAGGAAAAAATACATGGAAACAGTTAGTTCCATGCCCACCCTTTCATTCCAACTCTCAATTTGACTTAAAATTTTCCTTGAAATCTGAAAAATATTTCCTGTATGCCTGCATTTGACACTTCATCAGCTTCATCAGGCTGACGGTGATGATGGGAAGAAATGGTTGGCTGGCAAAGACTTAAAAACTAAGCAAAAAAAAAAAAAAAAAAGGGTGGTAGTTTTAAATAAAAGTTAATAAACCAGCACATGAATGAACGAATGAATACTGAACTAGCATGTATGAATTTATAACGACTTCCCATCTTTTGAACTTTTTGTGCACCCAGAAAGCGAGTAAATTGTAAAACAAATTTGTTAACGACAATTAGTTAAACTATGAAGCGAACTTATTCCAGAATGTGTGAAGGTTTTTGTTAATATGCAACTTTTTTTAGTTAATTAAATGAAACAGAATAACGTTCGTGTAAAACATTTTATGCAAAACAATGTTTGAAAAAAACATAAAAGTTTTTTCCTTTTTTTTTAATTGTGGCAAAACTAATTAAGCAGCAGTAGTAGTTAATTTATTATGTAAATTTTTCAATGACATTTTTTCCCAAAGATATTTTTCCAGCAATGAAACTTTTTAGTTGAATAGAGGCATTAAATTTATGTGAAATGTCAGATAGTGGTCAAATTTATTGTTTTAAATAATATGCTGTTACGTTTTTTTAACAAGAAAAATTTATCGTAAATTTTCTTTATTTAAGAAATATTTTTTGTCATTAAAAAATTTTTATTTTATTCGAAAATTTGTCCTTCATTTCGTTTTAACAGAATTTTTTTTTTAATTATTTTTGGCAAATTTATCTTTAATTTTTTTCTATTTACATAAGTAAAATCTATCATCAATTTTTCTATAAAAAGAAAAAACTTAATGTAAATTTTTCAAAAAAGGGATAATTTATCGTAAAGTATTCATAAAAAAAATTTTTTTGTAAATTTTTCTATAAAAAGAAAATTTTATCGCAAATTTTTCTATAAAAAGAAAATTTTATCGCAAATTTTTCTATAAAAAGAAAACGTATCATAAAGTTTTCTTTTAAATGAAAAATTTATCGTAAATATTACTATAAAATGAACAAGTATATGAAACGTTATCGTAATTTATTCTTAAACAAATTATCGTAAATTTTTGGATAAAAAAAATTTTTTCTATAAAAGAAAAACAATCATAAACTTTTCTCTGAAAAGAATAAATTATGGTAAATTTTTTTAAAAAAAATTTTTTCTGCAAAAAGAAAAAAATTATCGTAATTTTTTTTTTTTTAAAAATAAAATTTTATTGTAAATTTTTTCTATTAAAAGAACAATTTATCGTTAAGTTTTTTATAAAAGAAAAATTAAAAAAAAAGGAAATTTACCGTAAAGTTTTTTATGAAAAGAAAAGTGTCGTACATTTTTAATAAGAGAAACATTTTTGTAAATTTTTTTTGATAATGGAAAATTTTATTCTAAATTTTTCTGATAAATGAAAAATTTTTCTATAAAAGGAAATTTTTCTGTAAAAAACATTATCGTACAATTTTTATAAAAAGGAAGTTAAAATTTATTGAAAATAGAAGGATAAAATAATTGTATAATATTTTATAAGACGAAAAATATATCGTACATTTTTCTGCTAAAGAAAAAATTTATCGTAAGTTATTCGATAAAAAAAATTTCGTAAATTGTTTGAATAAATGAAATGATTATAAACTTTTTTATGAAAACAATAAATTATCGTGAATTGTTTTTTAAAAAAGTGTGTCGTCTATTTTCCTGTAAAAAGAAAAAATTATCGAAAACTTTTTGATGAAAAGAAAAGCATTTCATTAATTTATAAAAGGACATCTTTATTATAAATGTTTCTATTAAAAGAACAATCTATCGTAAATTTTTCTTTTAAAAGAACAATCTATCGTAAATTTTTCTTTTAAAAGAACAATTTATCGTAAATTTTTTTATTAAAAGAACAATTTATCGTAAATTTTTCTATAAAAAGAACAATTTACCGTAAACTTTTGATCAAAGATCGTTAATTTTTACCGAAAAAAGAAATTTGTATCGTAAGTTTTTCTATAAAACGATAAAAGTTGGATAATTTTTTTCTGAAAAGATAAATTTATCATAAATTTTCTATACAAAGAAAAATTTGTCGTAATTTTCTATAGAAAGAACAATTTATCATAAATTTTATTATAAAAAGAGTAATTTATCTGCAAAAAAAATTATCGTCAACTTTTTTATGAAAAAAACACATTTTCATAAATTTTTTATTATTTGAAAAATATTGTAGTTTCTATTTATAAGTTGTTTCCATAAAATGAAGTATTTTTCGAAAACTTTTCTGTTAAAAGAAAAATTTATCGTTTTCAAAAAAAAAAAAAAAAATTTATTGTAAAAATTTATTTTATAAGAAGATAAATTTATCGTTAATTTTCTATAGAAAGAATATTTTATCTTAAATTTTTCTATAAAAAACTAATTTATCGTAAATGTTTCTATTAAAGCTTAAGTTATCTTCAGTTTTTCTATAAAAAGAAAACTCCTTTCAACTTATCATAAATTATTCGATAAAATTAAAAAATTTTAATAAATTTGTCTCTAAATTAAGTTTTATTTTTTATAAAAAAACAGTTTATGTGAATTTTTAAAGAAGAGTAAAATTCTCCAAAGTCAAATTATCGTCAAAATCTTTGCATTTTTGTTCTGCCTAAGCATGTATCATCATACAATAAACACTATTTGCGACATGTTCGTGGAACACAAAAAGGATAATACAAACAAACATCCAAACAGCTACACCGAGAGCAACAGCAGCCATTCAGGATGCTCAAAAGCATTGAGCCATTACATTGAGGTTTCACCACTGAAGCAAAACGTTGTCTGCAGATAATGATGTTGTTGTAATCGTGTAAATGAGAAATGCCATCGGGATTGATTTAAAAAAAAAAAAAAAAACAAAAATGATGATAACGATGATGTTAGTAACACTAATGATGATTGTGATTGCCATTCATACATATTCATGAGTAAATGTTTTCGTTGTTTTTTAAGGAGACAAGAAGAAAACTATAAAATGTTTATCGTTAAGAGTATTTACTTTGTATTTGAAAACAAGTTAAGTAAATTTTATATTGTTTAACTAGCTTAAACTTAATTTTTACTTATAGATTTCGGATTTTCATGCTGGTTGAAACCGATTGGAGTCGGCTTTATTTACACACACAGTCCACGAGGATTCAAAATAAAAAGTTATTTAAAAGTTCCAAGCGATTTCATAAAAATCTTACATTTTCGTGAAAGGCGTTCTAAAGCCGGATCGAAGAAATGTTATCGAGTATATTTTAATCTGTATATGATTTGTTTTCCTTTAAGAGTCATTAGGATTGGGGTTTATGTGGAACATATGGCTAATTTTCGACATACCAGCATTTTACTGTGACAAAGAACCTATCGTAAAAGTAATTGTCGCCAATTTGTATGTCAACATCAAGATTTTTAAGGATAATTTGTATGTGAAGTATGGATCGATTCCAGATTCCAGTAAAATTTGATAGGATTTTTTATATTGCAATAAAATAATTTTGAAACAAATTTGATCTAAATATCAAGATAATAAGATCAAGCTTATCCCGCGAAGCTCTACGCTTGTCTGCAGGAAAGAAAGCAGAGTCTCTGGCGGGAATCGAACCCGCAATCCCGGCGCTGATAGACTAGCTCACTACCAGCTAGACCACCGGGGCACAAAGATTATATTTCAGATAGACGTTTGTATGGCGGCTATGTGAAATTATTAGTCGATTATCACCATATTCAATAGGCTTGGCCTTGGAACAATTATGTAGAACTTATGTTCCTTAAATTCTATCCAAAAGTGCGAGCTGTACTTTGAGCACAAGCTTGACATGGACAGCTAGCCAGCCGGGCGGACGCGCGGATATAAAGAGATGACTCAAACTAGGACCGATATTTTAAGGTGTTACAAACATCAGTTCAAACGCATAATACCCTCTTCACTATTGTGATGAGGGTATAGACAGCATTTGTGCCTTTCCTGATCACTTAAATTAAAATCGTGGCCTTAAGGAGGAACTTTTGGTTTATTAAAATAAATTTATGATTAACAATAATTAGAATTGTGGTTATTTTGTTGAACTATTTATGGTTTTTAATCCAAATTTTTAATATTTTAATCAGGCTTAAGTTCATCAAATTTAATTTTCCTTAAATTATTTTTATGAAGAAAGGAATTTTACCACATGAAAATTACTTAAAATTGTTATTGATAATCATTCATTCTTGACTGACCTGAGATTCGAACCCAGGCGGCTGGTTACCATGACATGTTTCGATCACAACCACTTGATCTCCTCAGATGGATTTGCCGCCTGGGTTCGAATCTCAGGTCAGTCAAGAATGAATGATTATCAATAACAATTTTAAATAATTTTCATGATGTAAAATTCCTTTCTTCATAAAAATAATTTAATGAAAATTAAATTTGATGAACTTAAGCCTGATTAAAATATTAAAAATTTGGATTAAATTTATGATTTTTTAGTTTTTCAAAATCGTTTTTTAAAAAGTTTCAACTCTGGCTTGTGTTCAGTTTAGCGAGTTTTAAAATCGTTTATTCCCTTAATTCTTTATAATTTCTTTAGTGAGGTATTAAAGTTGTTTCCTTCCAACCACTTCTAAAGCCATCAACTCTTCCCTAAAAAGTGTTTCCCCTTAACTGAACAAAATCTTTGTATCGTCTTCAATTTGAAGTGTATACACAAGTTTGTTTTCTCTAAAGAGTAACGTCTATTTTGCTTCATCACTTCATGTTGATGCACTTTTCTAGTATTGAAAAGGCAAAAGGAGCTCTTAAAAGTGCGGCTCCTGCTCCTCTTCCTGCTGCGAGCTCAGTTGATGCTATTGAAATGTATCCTCTTGAGCATTTTGTTTATCCAATTGAAATGTTTTAGTTAAAATGAATACAAATAATGTTTATTTTAAACACCAAATTGAAACCCCAATGCAAGATTTCATTTGCTTGGGGTTAAAATGAGTTCTTATTTAAAATTTGCCATTATAAAATTAAGGGAAAGGATGTTAAAGTGTTTTTTTTTTATTTATATTTTGTTTTTTTTTTTAATAAATCAAAAGTCAGTTTATTTGAAATTTCTTTGTAAAAAAAAAACTTTTAAAACTTTTAAAGCAAAAACAATTACAATCAATGAAGTGCATTCTGAAACCTTAATTTTTTTTTTGTTTCTTTTACCATGTCTTCGATAACAGCAAAGAAAAATAAAACTGTCTATTTCCGGCTTGACCACCATTACAAGGCGTCTTAGAGCAAAAACTCTTCTAGACATACGTAGGCCAACTAAAGTTAAGTGTATTTTTCTTTGGCCTGGCCAGATAATAAGAAAACTTTTTGTACAAAAAGTATCTCCAATGCACGGTAGCACGCTTGTTTAAACATGTTTTACAGTCACGTTTGAAGATTTTCATGTATGTCCAGCCATATTTCAGGATAAATGTCAACTGTTTTAGAGGAATTGCAAAAAACTAACACTAATACTTAACAAGGACAGCTTAGGTTGGAAATGCTACATGTGAAAGAAAAATTTAAGGGTGGCATAAAGTTTAAGGCAACAAAAACCTGGCGACATAAACGCATTTTAGAAATAAAAGCAAAAAAGAAAAAAAAATCCTGTAAAAACAATTAAATAAGAGTCCTTCTGATGGTTTTATGTGGCCAACTAGTTAAAGCAAAATTTAAGATTCTAGTATAAAAAGAAATAAACCAAAACTTTAATAGACTTTATTTCTCTATAGAAAAAGTTTTATAAATTATAAAAAATTGATTAAAAAAATGTTCCCCTCCCCCCCCAATCATTAAAAAAATAATAAAAAAATAGAAAAAATTTACCTTTTTTAGAAATCATCTCAGACCCAACAAAGTAAATATACGAAATGTCTTGGAGTAAATCTAAGGGTCATTATAATAAATTGGCGTTAGCTGTTATCCGGCATAACAGACGCTTTTTGACAGAAAACATTTTACTATCTGGTAACTTAATATTAACTTTAGCTAACTTCTAGTTGTAATAATGGCCCTAAGTCGATTTAGCCACGTCCATTAGCCTGGCCGTCTGTAGAAACCCCGTTCATATTTCAAATACCAAAAAAAAAGAAACATTTTGCTCTCAAATTACTTCCAGTTAATCTAATCAGTTTATGATTGCATTTCACCACAATCACTTCAATAGAAAAAAGAGTTATACAGGCATGTTCTGAAAATCATTTTTTGTGAAAGTGATTTTAAACTTTTTCCATAATTGTGATTCTAAGCCGTTCAGCTAAGTGGCCGCCGATTTTAAATTACATGCTTATTTTTTCCACCATTTTAAACCAAGTTAAAACTTTTGTGGTTTTCAAAACACCCTTAAAAAATAATTGGGATTTTAAAATCACAAGTGATTTGAAATTTAAAAAAAAAAATTTATAGTTCTGTTAAAAGAAACAAACATAAATTCGAGGCGGAATGAACCTATTGTCATTAAATTGTGATCAAATTTGCTTTCAATCACTTAAAATCAAACTACAAAACTTCGTAAAGATCGGTACATATTTAACCATTGGCCTCATATAAGGTCTCCGCTTGAAGTGTCTTGAATTTTTTATAATTTTATTTTTTAACATACATTTTTTTTTTTTTTTGCAATATTATATTATTGCATTAACTATAATTCTATAAGATTCTGTAAAACCTACCTTAAAAAAATAATTAATTTTATCTAATAACTGCTTTATATTTATTTCTTTAAACTTTCATTAAATCTTATATTTTTTATGTATTTTTTATTTTGATTTCAACTTTCTTTCAATATTTTTAATATTTTACTTTGTATTTCTAAAAAAAGGCCATATTTTGTGGTAATTTTACCATCTTTATTAATTTATTTTTATTCTTATCTCAAAAATAATGCTACATATTTTCATATTCACTCTTTAAAACTCATGATCTCTTAATACTCTTGTCTCTTTAAATTATATTGCTTTTAGCCAAGACACTTTGCTTTTGCGTATTAACGTTCCTCTTATTACCTCAAATACATTTTTAACAAACACACTCACATTAATAAAAATAAAAACTCAACACAAAACACCTCATTCTCTGCTTCCAACAACCGCGACGATTGTTAACAGATTTAAACCAACAGAGAGAGAGAGACTGCGCGGCCAATATCTCTGCTTTGTATGAACAAATTATCTAATACAGTTTTTGCAAAGAAGTATTAAACATTTCGTTAACATTTAATAATTTTTTAATAGAATATTGTTTTAATTTCATTTTTCCATAAAAATCACTAATTTTTTAACAATTTTAACTGGGATTTTAATGAATTTTAGGGAGTATTTCTTAAAGACGTTCACGCACTTTGAAAATTTCTAGAAACTAAGAAGAATAGGAAAAGGAAATTAAATAAAGAAGAGTTAAAAACCGGCTGGTTAGAGTTTAGTGTGAGAATTAAAGAGTCAGATAGTGCAAGCAAATGTAGAAAAAAGCTTTTATTACAACAAGAAAAGATGACAAGGGAAATTATTATGTTTTGATTTAGAATATAAAAATTTCCAATTAATTTTGTTAAAGAAACTGATAAGAGGGGAAGAAGAAAAGTTAAATTTTGTTTTTGTATTGAGAGCAGAGATGGGTTTTTGCTAATTAACTATTGGATATTTTAAGTATGTATTCGTAAAAGAAAATGAATAATAATCGATATTAATTATTATTGCCAGCTATGGGTAAATGTTATTGTTTTGAAAATAAAAAAAATGTTAAATCAAAATGTAGGCAACTAATGAAATGAAAATTTTTTATTTGAAAATTTAACATTTTAATGAAAATAAAATATTTTAATACATATTTAAATTAGAAGTATATAAAATGTAATTATATTATTCCACCTGAGGCGGGTAGTGTAATTGCTTTGGAAGTTTTAAGCAATAGAATATTATTAATTGTTTTTAATTTTTAAAGAAAATTAAACATTTTAATGTGGAATTTTTGCGATTGCGATATACATACATAGTTTAAAGAGAAGTAAATTTTTATTATTTTTTTGTACCAGAGGCGGGTAGTGTTATTGATTTGGAATTTTTAAACAAACGAATAAAATTATATATGTATATGTATTTAAATGTTTGAAGAAAATTTAACGTTTTTATAAGAAATTTTTAAAAATTTCTCCCCTAGTTTTCCTAAGAAATATGCATATTAAACAAATTTTTGTAAAAGTTTGTAGGCACAGAAGTGGCACTTTAAAAAAATGCTATCTCATAAATCGAAAACAATTTGTACAAAATAGCTCAATTTAGAGCTTGATTTGTTTGAAGAAATATGGTGTACCCCAATGCATTGTACTTTAGACCTTTATTTGTTTCTATTAATTTAAATGATATTAAAAAACCTTGACCTTACGGGAAAAATTTGTATTTATGCAGATGAAATTTCTTTATTTTACCCCTATAAACAGCAGTTAAAGGATATATGGAACGTGATGCTCCTCTGCTATTTGCTAGAGTTAATAAGCTGGTACTTAATTCCAGTAAAACGAAAGATTTCAGCTTTATAATAATCATATTCACGATTTCAGTGTACATATGCATGTAACACAAATTGATAAGTTAATATTTTATAATATTTTGGTGTATATTTACAAAGCAAACTTACATAGAATCAGCAAATTCATCACCTTAACACAAAGACAGCTCAAGATGTAGGCAAATTTTTATGTATTATACATACATGGAAATAAATATCAAAGAAATCCCATGATAAATTAGGTTTAATATAACAAGAAATAATGTAACATGTGCGGCACGAAATTGATATACATATATTTCAATGCAGTCTCTGATCTTAGAATTTCTTTCCCGTGAAATGATTTTATGTTAAGATTTTAACATATTAATAAAATATATATCTATTCAAAAAAATGCATGTGTTTCGCAAATGTTACACATTTTTTTCTTAAATATGCTAAAGTTTATATGCAGGTTAGCTTAGGAAGGGTTACTTCTACTTCAGCAACAATTTTTATGAAATTGTAAATTATGTTAAAATTAACTTTATTTAGTTTTAAATGAAAATTTTAACAAAATGTTTCAAATAATAATAATAATAAACACATACCTACGTAATATTGTTCTGGCCAAAATTTGCAAGCGTTTTCTTAATTGAAAATGTGTGTGCTTGTGAAAAAAAAATTGTTGATTTATTGTGAACACGAGGTAAATATTACAGCCATTGTGAACAAAGCTTTATTTTGTTGAAGTTATATTTTATATAAATTAAATTGTGAAAATTTAAAAAAAAAATTGTAATGTCATTTATGAATAAGTCCGTTGTTTTCTTTTAAAAATATAAGCCAAAGTGATACTAACCTTGGTTTTTTTTTTTTGACAGATGACAAATGGACAATTTCTTTTGGAGCCTACAAAAATATAATTTAAACGAACAAATAAAAATTAAATATCAGTTTTTTTAATCATATTAAAATATTTGGACAAAAAAGTTTTAAATATTATTTCAATGTGTTATCATTTAAAATCAAATTTTTTTTTTTAATTTTTTTAGATTTTGACTCACCTTATAAAAATTATTTATTTTCTCTTATAACTGCTTCAAATTTCTTAAAACTTTCATTAAACAAAACACTTTTTTATTTTATAAAAACACATCAGTGTGACCTGATCTTAAAATTTTTTGCAGCTAAATCTGACGTTAGGCATGGCCAAAAAATGCTAAAAATTATACCTATTAAAAAATGCCAAAAATAATACCTAATTTTTTATAAATGTTTGTTAAAAATTTCATAATAGTTTAAAGTTATTTTCGAAACTCAATAAATTTAAGTGACTAATTTTTAGCAAAATTGAAATAAATGTCAATGTTTATTTAAACAATTGGATAGATTTTGGTGAAACATCAGATATAAAAAGCTCAAGTAGTTAAGTTTAAATTAAGGCGACTCGCAAGCCCACTGATGCAAGCCAAAATTCAAAAAATTCTATAAAAAGATATTTAAACCATTTAATTCTTTTAATGTAAGAAAACTGGGAGTTTAATGTTATTATTTTTTCAGCCGTTTAGAGCAAACATTTTTTTCAAATATTTCATTGGACTAAGACAGAATTCGTATCTTTGGATGAAAATAAAATTTACATATAGGTACATACATACATTACATTTTTACATTACAATGTGAAATTTCCTTTTAATAATAAACGGCAAATAAGTTTCATACCAAGTTTCTTTTTGAGTGCAAGTATTTTTAGTCAAAATATGTAATAATTTATAAAAAAATTAAGTTTTATCAATAAAACAAAATTAATCCAAAAGTTTTAAATAAAGCTTAAAAAATGCTAAGCAAAATGCTAAAGGCAAATTTTGCAACTAAATAAAATGATTAAATCAAAATTTTTGAAGCAAAATTTAGCTGCAAACAAAAAATGTTCACACTGACATAAATAAATATTTTTTCCTTTCATTTTAACTTTTTTTGCATTTTATTTTATTTATATAAATTTTTTTAAAAAAAATTCAGGCCATATTTTGTGGTAATTTACCATCTTTAATAAGTAAATCTTTTTTTTATATCAAAAACAAAAATATTTCCATATTCACTCTTTAAGACTTATAGACTCTTAATTAACGAACAAACAAAAACCGAAACAAACCCTTTTTTCTTTCACTTAACTTGCTTTAAACTTTAACTTTTTGATTTACTTTAAAACTTTGATCAAGGCGAATTCATGTACACGGTGGTGGCGATATTACAACAAATAACAACACCAAAAACACAACATTGTGTTTTATTTATTGCTTTCGTTGGTCGATATGTCAAAAACAGAAGTAACTTTTAACATTCCTCTCTCTAATTTAGAAAAAAAGTAGCACAGCTGTGCTTTCAACTCCCCCTGAAAAATGAATTCGCCTTGACTTTGATTTTATTTTCTTAAATAAAAACCCACTCACATTAATAAAAAAACCAACACAAAACACCTCATTATCAGCTTCTCACAAACGCGACGATTGTTAACAACTTAAAACGAACAGAGACTGCGCGGTCGTTAGCTCTGCTTCGTATGAACAATTTTTCTATTACAACTTTCACAAAGAAGCATTAAACTTTTTACTTAGACCTTATAATTTTCCAATAGAATATTGATTTAATTTTATTTTTCTAAAAAAATTTCTAATTTTTTAACACTTTTGGCGGTTTTTTTTAATGAATTTAAAGGAGTATTTCTTCGAGACGTTCACGCACTTTGAAAATTTCTAGAAACTAAAAAGATTATAGGAAAAGGAAATTAATCAAAAGTGAATTAAAAAAAAACCTGCTGATTAGACTTTAATGTGTGAGTAAAGGAGACAGATAGGGTGACGAATGGAGAGAAAAGTTTTTATTATAATAAGAAAGATGATCAGGGAAATTATTAGGTTTTGTTTTACAGTAACTTTTGAGGTAAATTAGAAAAGGTCCAATTTAGTTTTTTATTGACAACAGGGATGGGTATGTGCAATTAATAATTAAATTTTTCTTTAAAATGTGTACTTTTGAATAACAATTAGATATTTTAAGTATGTATGTATTCGTAAAACGAATTGAAGAAGAAATGGATTAATATTTAAGTAAAAAGTAATTATTATTGCCAGGGATGGGTAAATATAAAGAAAAGGGATATTAAAAATGTTGTTAAAGTAAAATGTAGAAAAATAATAAAAGTAAGAGCAATTCCAATGTATATTTTTATTTGAAAATTTAACATTTTATTGAAAATTAAATATTTTAATAAAAATTTAAATTCGAAGTAAATTGTGATTATAATTATTATTTTACCAGAGGGGGTAGTGTAATTGACTTTTTAAACAAAAAAAATGTTATTATTTTTGTTTAATTTTTAAAAAATAAACGTTTTAATTATGAATTTTTAAAAATGTGCCTTTTCCCTTTTTTCTAATGAAACATACCACCTTTATAAACAAATTTGTATAATCACCCGTATGTGATTGATAAGGTTCCCAAGTACTATTGCGTTTTCAACTTGCTTTGGTTTTTTTATATTAACGAATTTTGTTCCATATATGTATATAAATAATATATGATGTCAGTGCTGCGCTTGCAAGAATATTTCCCCGATAATGTATCCATATTTTCGACACTTCCTTTAGTTTTATTGCATTGTTACATCTTTTTGGGCGCATACGAACACAAAGTAGTGTGCAAAATTTAAAGAAAATAACTGGCTTAAATGTTGTTTCAAACATGAAGTACCAATTGAATAAGACCTTTTCAAATAAATATGTAACAATATCTCCACTACTCTGTAAAAAAAATTATTGTTGCAACATTTCATCCAGTGTCTATATAAACTCAGAGAAAAACATGTTTAATATATTTTGTTGGAGGTGTACATACTTTGTAAACCGAATACGTCTACGATATACGTATAATTGCCCATCTAAAGTCATACACTTCGAGCATAATACAAACATCTAAAAATGCAGGAAAACTCCTTCAAGTACATACAACTATTATTAAAGTTTGTGATTTTTGCAAATTTGTTTTAAAATGTTTACTTTCTATGAAATTTGTATGAAGGTACCCGGGTAGTACAAGGTAAGTTGTTTTTTTTTCTCAATCAAAAAATTAAAACTGAATAACAATGTTCTCAATCATATAAAAAAAATTGGGTCAAAAACGTTTTATTTTTTCATTTAACATTAAAAAAGTTGTTAGCAAGATTTTATTTTTCACTAATATAATGTTTTTTTTTTAACTTTTAGAGATTTTTAACAACTCACCGTAAAAGAATCATTTATTGTCCATAATAGCTGCTTTAAATTACTTTCAACTTTAATTAAAACATTTTTTTTTGTGTATCCATATATTTATTTTTTTTTAATTTAATTTTTATTTTTACTTTGCCGAATCTTTTCTTTCTATATAATTTTTAGACTTCTTGTATTGCACAATTATATCCTTAATGTGCATGTGATATTCGAAAATGGGACATTAAATTAGCAACAATCAAAAGATTTGATTTTTATTGCACAACGAAAAGAAGTGCAATATACTAAGTATATATTTTAATTGCACCATTGTGCCACATATTACATTATATACAAGGGCATAATAGCTAGAATATGGTGCATAACATTTACAATAATATTGTATTTTTGATGGGGCGCTTTAGATATGTTTCGATATTGTAGCTCTTCTAAACCGGCCCATACACTTGCAATATTATTGTATATGATATTCGCCATATTATTTCCATTTTGTCCTATATTATGCAATAAGTCGCATTATGTTTTCATACATTCAATAAAAAGATGAACATAACCTATAGAAATAACATAAACAGCATTGCATAATGTTGCAAACACATTTCACTTTCTTTTGGTTGTGCAATAAAAATCAAAAGTATTTAGATTGTTGCCAATATATTGTGCCATCGTCGTATATCACATACACATTGGCGATATAATTGTACATACGTAAAACTGAACAATTTTATTGCAAGTGTATGCGCCGCTTAAGATGAGATTGAAAAATGTTAGGCAAACATTATTTGCAAGTGATATTTGAAATAAAAAAATTAGTTTTGATAAAAAATTTTAGGTTTGACAGCTTAAATTTTGAAATACTTTGGGTATCTTTTCAAAACAGCTCATTAGTTTTTTTAAACCGGAACAATGCAGTCTTAAAATTAAAAAAAAATACATAACACAAATCACTCTTTGCTTTTCACAACGGCAGCAATTGTTAAAGGCCAGTTTACACGGTAATACAATGTATTACGACTTTGTAGAATCAAAATATTATGAAATTCGCTCCGTGTTTAAAAGAAAAAATAAAAATCTGTTGTATCTATTTTTCATGTTTACACGGATGGTACAAGTTAAATCAAAAAATAATAACAAAATAACAGATGGTTACAGTTTTACAATTTTTACAAAAACAACATAAAAATTTCCTGAGTTGATTTTAGTTGTTTTTCTAATTGTATAAAAATGCTACCACCTTCAATATACTCTGTTAAAATACACCTCTGGTGTGATGAAAATACATAAGTTTCTAAAATGGTTTAGAAAAAAATCATTTACCGACCGCTTGTCAGATTTTGTGTTCATATTCTCTCTTACTCAATACATTTTGCTTTTACAAGGAATGATTTTTCTCATTCTACATAATGTCGTTATACAATTTATTAGCGTGTAAACTAGCCTTAAGCAGTTTATACCGTCTGTTTTCTAACTATCTAATTTTCTAATAAAATACTGTTTCAATTTTTTAAATTGCAAACGGACTTTTGACTATTGAAAACCAACGTGTTTCTGCATCTTATTATATTAAAATGTGCAAACACGTATTATTTGCAATTCTAGAAATTTGTTAATAAAATTATATTAGGTGGCACCGAAAATTAAAAATAATCAGCAAAAATTAATAAATAATTTTTCACGTCTAACACTCAGCGTTACTGCAGTTATACTAAAGTATCAATTTAACCCTTTTCGACGCTCTTGATACCTTTTATGAACCTCTTTTAATTGTCCTTTTGTAGCATTTTATACTTTTTAGTGCCACTGTTTGACTCTGTTTAGCAAAAGGACTTACATTTTGTTATTTGGTAACGCTGCTGTAACAGTTTTTGTAAGCAGATTTTATATGCACCGCGCTGCATAAGAGCCATATTTCACCCTTTTTTTTGAGGCCCTTGCCACTTTTATTTCCCTTTTTTTTATAATTTTGATTAAATACCCTTTTGGACCATTTTTTTAAAAATGTCGCAAAATTGTATTAAGATTAAATAAAAAGAGACGAGAATAAATGTTTTAAGGTTTTTGGAACCCGTTTTTTGTAAAACAAATGTATCCAAATTCAAGATTTATTTTTTAAAGTAGAGGCTTTTGTCAACAAATTTAATTTATGTATAAGAAAGAAAGATAAATAACAAGAAGTATGAAGCCAAATACGAAAAAGTTTCAGTGGAAATTTAAAAAATAGATTTAACGAAAATATTTATTCACATTTAAATAAATTTGTTTTTGAAATAAGCATTGCTTAAAAATAAGCTTTGGACAGACTTAAAGTGGAAACATGCGATTCCATGCGTCCGTCTCTTAATTTGTTCGAAACAGAGCTGGAAGAGTGCATTTCAATTAAAATCTTTGCTAAAGCATTTTTTCGACATCTAAATTAATTTTAGATTAGAAAGGTACAAATTACCACTATAATTTCTCTAATAACTCATCAGGCATGTTCTAAAAATCATTTTTTGTGAAAGTGCTTTGAAATCAAAAACATTTTGATTTTAAACTGGTCAGCGAAGTAGCGGCCGATTTAAAATTATGTACTTGCTTTTTTTCCTTAATTTTAAACCAAGTTAAACCTTTTTTTTTTAATTTTTTACTAAATAACTTTAATTAAGAATTAAATAAAGTTAAGTTTTTTGAGCACTACCTATCTTAAAAAATCATAAGAAACTAAGTCTTTTTTTTTTTGCTTTTTTGCGACCTCTTTATTACTGCTTATAACAAACCTGACCCTTTTTTACTTTGAAATACCCTTTTTGTGACCCTTTTTTGAAAAATTTCCAACGGCAACGCTGTTTGCATGTTAAAAAGCACTAAAAAACGGTCGAAGAGCACCGAGCTGGCAGCTATTCACCAAAAAGAATTAAATACAGGTGGCAGCAAAAATCCCAGCTGACTTTAACCGTTCGATACGTTTGCTTTGGTTTGCAATATATTGTTTACAAATGGATGACATTTCGAGCAGTAAAAGCTAACATTGCAATTCATAAATCTGTATTGTTGTTATATTGTTGTAGCATTGCTGCCACCGTGAAACATAAATTCGCCTTGGTTTTTACCTCATCATCTTTTCTTATTGCAATAAAAGCTTTTTTCTTTAACGGCTATCTGTCTCTTTCACTCTCACACTAGAGTCTCACCAGCAGGTTATTTTAACTCCCTTTGATTAATTTCCTTTTCCTTATCTTCTTAGTTTCTAGAAATTTTCAAAGTGCGTGAACGTCTTAAAGAAATACTCCTTTAAATTCATTAAAAACCCAGCGAAAAGTGTTAAAAAACTAGAAATTTTTTTAGAAAAATAAAACTAAATCAATATTCTATGAGAAAATTATAAAATCTAAGCAAAAAGTTTAATAATTCTTTGTGAAAACAGTAATTGAAAATTTGTTCATACGAAGCAGAGCTACCGACCGCGCAGTCTCTGTTGGTTGTAAGTTGCTAGCAATAGTCGCGGTTGTAGGAAGCAGAGAATCAGGTGTTTTGTGTTGAGTTTTTATTTTTATTAATGTGTGTTTGTTTGTTTAGAATGAATTTGCGGGAATAAGTTAATAAGCAAAGTGTCTAAGCTAAAAGCATGATAATTTAAAGTGAAAAGGGGTTGTTTCGGTTTTTGTTTGTTTATAAATTAGAGAAAAGGAGATTTAAAGAGTGGATGTGAAAATAGCTTTATATTTGTGATAAAAATAAGAGAATTTATAAAAGATGGTAAATTACCACAAAATATGGCCTGTTTTTTTTTTAAAAATTAAATTAAATTGAAAGGAAGTTTAAATGAAAATGAAAAAAATATGTGTGTATGTCAGTGTGACCATTTTGGCATTTTGCAGCTAAATTCTGCTTCAGTATTTTGATTTTGCTGCAAAATTTAACCATTTTTATTAAATTTTTTTAGCTTTGTTTAAAACATTTGGAGGACTAGTTTTACTGATTAAACCTAATTTGTGTTTTTAAATTATTACAAATTTTAACTAAAAATAGTTACACTCAAAAAGAAATGAAAACGGATCATTCTTCTTTGAAGAAATTTACTAATTATGGTAATTGTAGAAATTATTTGCTGTTTAATTATTACAAGGAAATTTCACATTGCAATCTAAAAATTTAATTTATATATGAAGTTGCATTTGAAAAAAAAATTTATTTCCATCAAAAGATAAAAAAGTCTTTAGTATACATGTTTATATATTTCTTGTTAATTCAACGAAATATTTGGAAAAAAACTTTTGCTCTAAACTGCTGAAAAAAATAATAATCAGGTATGTGATGAAAATCGATCGATTTCAGAACGAACGTTTTTAAAAGGTGTGATGAATTTCGAGGAATTTTAAAATCCATTTCTGAATTAAAGGATAAAGTTTTTGTTCAGAATACACTTCAGTTAACGTATAAAATATAAAATTTAAAAGAAAAAATACTGAAAATAGAAGGAATATGTATTTAAAATCCATTTATAAAGATACTGAAAACGATATTATCGGTTTCAAATCGTTTCGTTTTTAAAATCGATTTCCATCACATACCTGAATATTAAAACTCCAAATTTTCAACGCATAAGAAGTAAACTGGTCTAAATATCTTTTTATAGAATCTTTTGAATTGAAGCAAAGTATAGAACTAAAATCGTTTGCATCTGGTTTGTCTCAGGGGTCTTGCGGGTCGCCTTAATTTAAACTAAACTACTTGAGCTTTTTATATCTGCTGTTTTACCAATCGTTTAAATAAACATTGACATTTGTTTAAATTTTGTTAAAAATTAGTCACTTAAATTTATTGAGTTTCGAAAATAACTTTAAACAATTATGAAATTTTTAACAAAAATGTATAAAAAATTAAGTATTATTTTTGGCATTTTTCAATATAATTTTTATCATTTTTTGGCCATGCCCTAATGTCAGGTTTAGCTGCAAAAAATTTTAAGATCAGGTCACACTGAAGTGTTTTTATAAAATAAAAAAGTGTTTTGTTTAATGAAAGTTGTAAGAAATTTGAAGCAGTTATAAGAGAAAATAAATAATTTGTATAAGGTAAGTCAAAATCTAAAAAATTTTAAAAAAAAATTTGATTTTTAAATGATAACTCCTATTGAAATACATAATATTTAAAATTTTTTTGTTCAGATTTTTTAATATGATTAAAAAAACTGATATTTAATTTTTATCTGTTCGTTTAAATTGTTTTTGTAGGCTCCAAAAGAAATTGTCCATTTGTCATCTGCCAAAAAGAAGAAACTAAGGTTAGTATCACTTTGGCTTATATTTCTAAAAGAATACAACGAACTTATTCATAAAAGATATAACAGATTTTTTTTTCAAATTTCCAAATTTTATTTATATAAAATATAACTTTCAATAAAATAAAGCTTTGTTCACAATGGCAGCAATATTTTCCCTGGTGTTCACAATAAATTATCAATTTTTTTTTCACAAGCACACACATTTTCAGTTAAGGAAACGTTTGAAAATGTTTGCCGGAACAATGTTACGTAGGTATGTATTTATTAATATTTTTTGAAACATTTTGTTCAGATTTTTGTTTAAAACTAAATAAAATTATTTTTAACGTCATTTACAATTTCATATAAATTGTTGCTGATGTAGAAGTAGACTCAACTTTAAGAAAAAATTTTGGTAATATTTTTGTTGGAGAAATTAAAGAAAAGTATATGAAATAATTTGGGAAGAAATTAGATAGAAGAAAAATCGAAAATGTTGCTGCCATTGTGAATGAAACCTAATGGTAACTTAGCGCAAAAATGGCATTTTAGAGGTGAGCTCTCTATATACTTAATATAGATATCATAAAAATTAAAAAAAAAACAAAAAATTGTTAAATATTTTTTTGTGTATAAACATATATTACCATGAAATCCATGTCACACACTGTTACAGTGGGCGGATTATTTCTACTTATTTTGAAAATTGCATGTAAGTTTCTTTCAAAAAGCTTGCGAATTTACTTCTGGTAGAAGTTTTTTTACAGCAACAAAAAGCTTTCCCAGATTATATTTTACAGTTATGTTATTTAAAATAAATAAATGTTATAAATGTTTTTTAACTTTTAAGATCGTCACGCTTCAAATGTAACATTGTCACGCACAATCCATTGTTATTTAAGGTTAGTTTACACTATCACACAATTATTACGTAATCCATAATACTTTGTGAGATAGAAATCGAATGAGGTTTGATGCGATTGTCAAAAAATCGAATGAAACATAACAGTTTGTAGTCACACTATCACCACACATGAACATGATTTTGTTGTAATGCAACTCTGATCAACGGAAACGTATTATTGTTTTGAAAATTTTCAAAAAACGATGAAGACATATGAGATGTCAAACTGTTTTTCGTAATACTTGTCATTTTCATGACACATTGCATTCACACTTTCTCATGTTACTTAAATTTTTAATATGTATTAATTAAGGTGACCATGCGTATTCTTTTTAAGAGGACAATCATCTATTTTAACTGGCTGTCATCTATAAAATTTGTTTCCTCTTTTATCATCTTTTTTCATAATCTGTCCACTTTGTTCTCTTTATTTTTAAAAGCATGACCAATATTTGCTTTTATTTTTGTAAACTAAAATAAATTTTATTTCACGGCGATCACCGGGTTTTTCTGTCAAATCGTATGGAAAATGTCGTGCCATGCTTGTTCTGTTCATACTCCTATTGAACTCTCGTATATTTGCAGTATACAATTTTGAATAAGTTAGTGCAATGAATTTTTAGGATTCGTTATTTTTTTAATTAATTTTACTTAAGTAAATGGAAATTTTTATTTATTGTCGGCTTAATATGCAAACCTTCTTACTCCCTTTCAACAAATTTTACAGGAATAACTTTTTATTTTTCCTATTTGCTGCTTGAGAGAAAAACCAAAATTATAGTTGATTTGACATACTTCAAGACTCAAATTAAAGAAAAAATATTTAAAAAATCTTAAAGTAAAAAAAAATTATTACATATTTTTCTTAATGTCCTCTATTTTTATTTTCAAAATCTGGTCGCCTTATAACGGGTCCGCCATCTAACGATTTTTTTTAACTAGTGCTTATTTCGTGGTTGCGAAAAAAATTGTTGCTCCATTATGAACACCAGTGAAAATGTTGCTACCTATGTGAACGGAGCTTTAAGGTGATGCATTTTTTGATTTGTTTCCTTTGTAAATAATTACCCAAATATAAAATAATATTAACATCCTTAATGTGTTCTCTATGTTTATATAGAATGAAATCAAGAATGTGATTATCAGGGAAACGATAAATATGCAATTGCATGTTTTTTCTTGTGCTACCAATGAAGGTAGAAACAATATATTTATCAGATTTAGAGTTTTTTATGATTTTTGGCATCGATTTTTTAGTGCATATTTTTGCATATTTTACCCTTTGCAGCATTTTTTTTGCATAATTTAGTTTAAAGAGCCTTTTTGCAGCATTTTCAAGTTTTTAGCGCATATTTGGCCTTTTTGAGGCATGTTGAATTTTTTAGATAGCGACCGTCCTTTAAATCCCTTTAAGACAATAAATCTCATATGGATGTTAATATTTAAATAATATTCGGCCCAAATAACTCTAATATGAACTTAAACCTTTTTACATAACTTTGTTTATGTGAGCCGATTAGTGCCCATCGTTTCCAAATAGGGTTACATTTCGAAAATTCGTCTGTAAATACATTGGAGTTGGGGCTTTTCCGATTATAATTTTAGGATTTATTTTCAATTAAGCAAAAATTTTCAGGGCATATTTTCAAGTTTTTACTGCATATTTTATGCGCATAAAACGCGGTGCTTAGGGCATATTTCTGGTTTCCCTGGTGGTTATTATAAAGCCTAAATCTCATAAACTTCGTTTTACTGGTATTTAATACCAGCTTATTAACTCTGAAAATTCAAATAGCAGAGATCCATGTATGCTTTAACTGCAATTTTATTTTTATAAGGATAAAATAGAGAAATGTCATCTGCATAAATACAAATTTTTTCCATAAGATCAAGATTTTTAATATCATTTAAATTAATAGAAAAAAGTCCTAATACACTGCCTTGAGGTACACCATGGGTCATCAAACAAATCAAGCTCTTAATTGAGTTATTTTGTACAAACTGCTTTCGATTTATGAGAAAGCGTTTTATAAAAGTGTAATTTCTACAAACTTTTGCAAAAATTTGTTTGATATGCCTTTGAAAAAACTTACATATTTCTTAGGAAAACTGTATTATCAAAACGTTTAATTTTATTTAAAATTAAAAAATATATTTCAATATGTATATTCTTTTGTTTAAAAATTCCATATCAATTACACTACCCTCTGAAACAAAAAAAAAATAATTGCAATTTACGTACTGAATCGTCACTGAAAATCAGGAGACGACTTTTTTTCGAAAACTTTGCTGCAGATTTCAAGGAAACAAATTTCTTAATTTGGTTGCTTAAAACAAAATGGTTGTTTTTTCTCGTAGTCATAAGATATTACCGAAAAAGACACTGAGGCTCTTATGAATTGTTGAACGAAAAAAACTCAAAAAGTAAAAGTTAAGTTAGGCCATTAAACGAATAAGAATAACGACTTAAGTTGATTTAGGCAATAATGAAAAAATAGTGTTTATACATATATGTATGTTGTAATCCTTCATTGACTTAGGCGGTTATGTCAAAACAGTCATTTTGAAAAATAACTTAAGCTTTTAGGGTTCATTGTATTCCTATAACAGGCACAAAAATTAAAAATTTATAGCAAATTGATTTAGGCACGCTAAATACGATGGTACTAATAACTCAATTATGTCCTTCTCGGACATATTAGGCTGTTATGGGTTGTGACCACAGACATATTAAAATATTTTAATTTCCTTAAAATGTTAAATTTACAAATAAAAATTTTCATAGCAATTGCTCTTACTTTTCATTTTTGATCTGCATTTAAAATTTTTAAATATGTTAATTTTCCTATCAGTTACATTTACCCATCCCTGGCAATAATAAACAATATCTACTTTACTATTAATCCATTTCTTATTCAATTTCTTTTACGAATACCAACTAAAAATATCTAATTGTTATTTAAAAGTACATACACACTTCAAACAAAAATTTAATCATAATCACCCATCCCTGTTGTCAATAATAAAAACAAAATTGAACTTTTCTTCTTCCCCTCAAATCAGTTTCTATATCAGTTTTCTATATTAAATGGAATTTTTAATATTCTAAATCAAAACCTAATAATTTCCCTAATCTTCTTTTCAAGGCGAATTCATTTTTCAGCTTTGCTACTTTTTTTCAAAATTAGAGAGAGGAATGTCAAAAGTTCCTTGTATTTTTAATATATCGACCCAGGGATGATAAAAGACATTTTCGAAATTGTACTTAATTCAGTAAAAAATTGTACTTTTTCGGCACTAATTGTACTGAAACCCAAAAAAAAAATATTTTTTACTAGTTTTATTATTGAATAACAAAAGAATATACGTACATACATATATACATATATTTAAAATGTGCCTTTGGCAATTATCAAAAAAATCTTAAAGTTAGTAAATTAGAATTTAGACGAAGACTTTTTAGCTTTTTTTTAACTGAGTAAAAATGTTGTCTTAAAATGTATATTCCTTTGGATTTGGTATCTCACTAAACGCCCTTGTACCCCGTTTTTCCATACTTTAGAACACCAAGCTAAAAAGTCCGTCTAAATTCCGTACGAAAGTATTTATATAGTAATATACATAATACTTCGTAATATGTACTGTTATAAATGTACATAAAGACTTAAATTAAAACTTACAATAAACTGAAGTAAGTGATCCCACCAAATTTTAAAGAAATTATTTTTTTATGAGAATTATATTAAAAAAGTATCCAATCGCAAGCAACACGCGTGGGATTCAGAACATGCTACGCGATTTACAACAATTGTGATTTGATAATTGTGCGAGTATCAGAACAAAGTTGATTGTAAGAAACATAAAATTATTATTTTCAAGGAGATCAAAGTTCGACTTATGTAGGAAATTAGTTTTTTGACAAATTTTTACAAAAGTTTTTTGTTAATTTAAAACTATAGAAACAAGATTCATTAGACTGTCGTAAATCTTTCGTCTGAATTAAATTCGATACGGTATTTATATAAAGGTGACTTCTTTGCATTGTTTTTATTTTATCATATTTTGGTGAAAAAAAATATGGCAGTTCTACTGATACTCGGAAACATTAGTTCATTAATATACTTTTTCAATTCTGCAACCGTAGACCAAAAAGTTTCAACGCTAAAACGATTGGCATATTTAAATTGTACTAAACATGTCAATGGAGTACTTCAGTACTTTTGCAATGCTAATAGTACTGAAAAAAGTACAATTGAACTGACTTTATCATCCCTGTATCGACCAACGAAAGCAACAAATAAAATACCTACAATGTTTTGTTTTTGGTAATGTTACATGAATTCGCCTTGCTTCTTTTCTTATTATAATAAAAGCTTTTTTCCTTATTTGCTCGCACTGTCCATCTCTTTCACTCTCACACTAAAGTCTAACCAACAGGTTTTTTTCAACTCCCTTTTGATTAATTTCCTTTTCCTATTCTTTTTAGTTTCTAGAAAATTTCAGAGTGCGTGAACGTCTTAAATACATTCTCCTTTAAAATCATTAAAACTCCGGTCAAAGTGTAAAAAAATTAGACATTTTTATACCAAAATGAAATTAAAACAATATTCTATTAGAACATTATAAAATCTAAGCGAAAAGTTTAATAATTCTTTGTAAAAACAGTAATTGAAAATTTGTTAATACGAAGCAGAGATATTGGCCGCGCAGTCTCTCTCTCTCTGTTGGTTTAAATCTGTTAACAATGTCGCGGTTGTTGGAAGCAGAGAATGAGGTGTTTTGTGTTGAGTTTTTATTTTTATTAATGTGAGTGTGTTTGTAAAAATGTATTTGAGGAAATAAGAGGAACGTTAATAAGCAAAGTGTCTTGGCTAAAAGCAATATAATTTAAAGAGACAAAAGTATATTTCGGTTTTGTTTGTAAATTAAGAGATCATGAGTTTTAAAGAGTGAATATGAAAATATGTATGTATGTAGCTTTATTTTTGAGATAAGAATAAAAATAAATTAAAAAAGATGGTAAAATTACCACAAAATATGGCCTTTTTTTAGAAATACAAAGTAAAATTTTAATAATATTGAAAGAAAATTCAAATCAAAATAAAAAATACATAAAAAGTATAAGATTTAATGAAAGTTTAAAGAAATAAATATAAAGCAGATATTAGATAAATTAATTATAAATTTTTTTTAAGGTAAGTTTTACAAAATCTAAAAAAATTAAAGTTAATTTATTTAAAAAAATATTATTATAAAAAATTTAGGACACTTTAGTGTTTTTCAAGCCTATACCTTATATGAGGCTAATGGTAAAATATGTACCGATCTTTACGAAGCTTAGTAATTTGATTTTAAGTCATTGAAAACAAATTAGTGCAAAATTTAATGAGAATCGGTGTGTTCCGCCACCAATTTTTGTTAGTTTTTGTAACAAATACATACATTTTTAATGATTGGGGGGGTGAAGAAGATATTTCTATATTTGGGTCTATAACAGTGATGCTCATTCAAACAAAAAGTTTATGTACACCAGTGGTGTAAACTTTTTTTCTACAGAGCCGATTGTGGTGGATTTAAATTACAAACTTGTAAGCAGAGCTGCCATTTTTGGTTATTTCTAACCAAAATTGCTTATTTTTGTCAATGTGGAAATGTGAATATTTTTTTCATTTTTATTACTTTTTTCTAAAATAATAATACGTACGAATATGTTTTTCTTGATACAATTTTTAACGAGCTCTAAGAATTTGTACTGTGTACTACGATATTTTCATTATACAAAATGTACTAATGAACGGATGTTTTTTATACATAATCAAAAACAAAAAATCCTTTAAAGACAAATATTTTTTTTAAGATTTTTGCTAAGAAAATATTGCCATTTGTGATTTTTATATTTTTAATGAGCGTAGTTTTTCTTGACTTTAAGAAAAGTAAAGATATTCGCCATAATATTTTACAATAATTCACGAAATATATCAAATAGAACAATTTTAAAACAGTTATTTATAATAAGAATTATAAATTTGAAATTAAATTTACAAACAAGAGAAAATAAGTTTTTATAATATTACAGCCGTATTCATAAAAAAATCTAAATTCACGTTTTAGATACATTTTAGTTAAAAAACATGTTAAGCCTTTAAAAGCTTTTTTTTTAATTCATATTCATAATCAGCATTTTAACTAATAAACATTTTTTTTTTTTGATTGGAAGGTGGCAACATTATCTCTAAGTGAATATAAGGTTGAATGACATTGCAATAAGTATGAATGCGTACAAGTACAAGAAATTGTGAGTCATGATTAAGCTCTACTGACTTTTTCACTACTCATTGCTGATCTCTGGTACCAACACATATCACTAAGTGGGCGGGGCAGTTTTTTGGGTCCAGGAGTCCCAACGGGCCTCAGCCACCTTAAATTTTAATTATGTTTTTTTTTTCTTTTTTTATTCTGAATCGGGTGGCAAGTATTCAAATAACGAGTTTTATTTTATTTTATTTGTTTTGATCGTTTACACATCACTAGGTCATTTTGTACAAATTATAATTTTCTAAGTTTTAATTTGTGAAATTGAAAAATATTTTTATAATATACATACAAACTTACATATTTTTGAATTAAATTTTAATTTAAATGTGTTTTTCATAATAATATACCTATTGAATGAAAATTTCTCGCAAAATGTTCAAAATTGCCATAAACACTCAGCAAAAAGCAAAAATGTTATTTTAAAATAGGTTTAAACAAGGGTCGAACCAATTTTAAAGTTCGTTTATTTACACAAGGTTTAAAATAGGATTTTTAAGGTAATATTCTTTTATGAATACAATTTTAACGATTTTTGCTTAAAACAGATTTGAAATGATGTTTAAAATGTTTATGAATACGGCTGTTAGAAATTAGAAAATGTTTACATAAAATGCTTATTGCCAATCGTTTTCAATTTCGCCAAAATAATCGCCATATCGCCAAACGTCCTGTCAATAACAGCTAAAAAGCGGAAAACAATTTTCCATTTTTGTTATTTATAACTGGCATATAAAAAAAAATATTCCATTTATTAACTTTCAATATACTGAACTTTGTATGAACACTTTACGGATTTTACTCTTGTAAAATAAAAATATTTTTAAAATAAATAAAAACTTTTAATCAAGTTTCTCGATAGTTTTTTTAATAAGTAAAAGAATTACATTTCTTGTTTTGTTTTCTTGATTTATAATTATTATTTTACTATAAAGTGCAAATAACCTTTGATTTTCTCAATTAAAAAAAGGAATTTTAAATTTGGTAACTTTTTCAAACATTTTGGTTGTAAAAATTGTATTAGTTGTGGCAGCACTGCTTGTAAGGAAAACTGGAAGCAATTTGACAGTGAAATTGTTTACTACAAACGGTGCTAAATGCTAAAAACAATGGCGACCTTAAGGGAAATAGATGAAGAGTAGAAAAAGCCAATTTTTTTTATTGACAGCAGGGATCGATAAATGTCATTTAAAATTGGTCGTTTTTATTAAAAAGTTTCTCATATCGTGTGTGATATTTTTTTTATATTCATCTTAACCTCCATTAAGTATAACATTTTTTGGTTTCTGAGTAGTTCCAAGTCGGTTTAGTCATGTCTGTCTGTTGACGGCTTTAAAGAAAAGAAAAGAAAAGAAAAGAAAAGTCAAATTCTTTCTAGTTCTCTAAGAAGATTGGGATTGAAATTTAGCGAAATCGGTGCAGTTTAATAAGAGTTATGAACCCAAATTTATGACAATCTCCTTAAAAAATTATATTTTGATACAAAAACTAAAATTAATTGGTGGCTGAATGACCTAATTTTTTTATTAAATTATCACAAGAAATCACTCGATCAAATTTCGTAAAGATCGGTCTGTAATTTATCATAGACCCAATATAAAACGGACTGTCGCAAGATAATAAAATTTTCTAAAACTAATGTTTCATTAAGTAATTACAAATTTTGAGACAAAATTTAGATATTGAGAAAGCGAATTTTCGGGGACCACAAACTTTAATTAAGCGACATATGCCAAAACATTTCTGGTAACACTGTTGTTAAATTAAAAGGTCATAAGTTTTATTGAGGGGAATATTAAAATAGAGTAGATTTTTTTAGCGTTACGCTAAATTAAGCAAATATTTGTTAAAAATAGTGGTAAAATGGCGGGCGTAGAGCGAGTTGAGCGTTTTATATCTGTCAAAAATGGTTGAGGTCATATAAAGTTAATCCAAAAAGCTCGGCGCCAACGCTGTCCAATTGAAATCTGATTTTGACAGCGCATTAAGTAGTGAAGTTGGCTGTTTTTTGCAATTTAACTATATATTTTTTAGTCTAGCGGTTTTATCTCAATTTTTATTTATATTTTGTGGGTTTCACTTAGCAATATAAGTTCACACTACTGATCATGACAGAGCGTTCACGCTTGAATTAAGGTTTTTCAATTGCAGTATTTTACGGTAGGCACTAGAAAATCTTACGTCTAACTCGATACTTTAGGTTGGTCCGTCGATTCTGTCAGATCAGAACAAAAAGTTAAGGATAAAAACTTCATTGGCCATTTAGCTGGCAGTATTTTTGCGAAATAAATCCCACTCAAGTTAAGATCGTCTTTGAGCATTTATATCTTTGAATTTTTGACTGTTGTGTTTTGTCTAAAGTACTAAAATATTAAAATATTTTCTTTGAATTAAAATTTGTTTTCCTTCAATTTAAACTATTTATTTAAAAAAGGAATCACTTCTTAGCTTCATATTTATTTGAATTTATTTAACTTTTATGTCTGTGCAAATTTTCTTTTGCACTTACATATTTGCAAATTTATCTGCACTTCAAAGCCAATTAAATTCAATAAACACTATTTACAAAAACTATCTAGACTTTGTCGCTTCCGTAAAATTTGAAATTTGAAACTATTAACAAAA
The DNA here is from genome assembly GCA_949318255.1 of Pollenia labialis. Taxonomy (NCBI): domain Eukaryota; kingdom Metazoa; phylum Arthropoda; class Insecta; order Diptera; family Polleniidae; genus Pollenia; species Pollenia labialis. The sequence continues at coordinate 14,911,166 of OX439140.1, forward strand.
TAAATTTATTTGTTTTTATTAGTTTACCAAGAAGTCTTAGAAATTGTTTTGTATACAAGTATAACGAGAAGAATTTAATGCGTTCTTTTAGTTTTATTTAGTAGATGGCAAAGAAGTTGATGGCAATAAAGGAGAAGCAGTCAATAATTTTAATGGCCCGATAGCAGAAAAATAACACTTCAATCTTTAACTTTAGCGTAGCTTCTAAAAGGGATTTTAAAAGGAAATACAACTTTTAAAAGGGATTTCTATTACCTTTTAAAACACACATTAAACCTTCTTTAGGAAGTTTATCTGATGATTTTGTCTAATATTATGACTAAGACTGATTAATATTATGATTTGCCGTATGAAATTTCTAAAACTGAGAAAATTCCTTAATTGTACTACACAAGCCATTGATGTAAGATTGTACTTTTCAAGTTTAAGTAGTACCACAAAAAGTACAATTGCACCAATATTGCTATCCCTGATTCAGAGTCCTGGATCTATCACTCTCTAACTCTCTCTCTCTCTCTCTTACCTTGTCAAGCATTTGTTTTCGATCATGAAGTGAATAAAAAATCCTTTAGCTCTTGCAACAAAAGGCATTTTGCTTCTTTAAAATAAATCTGCTTTTAATCGTTATCATTAAAAAAAACTTAGTTTTTTGTGGGGAAAATGATACATTTCTCATTAAATTCTATCTCGTTATTATTTAATCCATTTTAAACTTTTTTTCTATTACCTGTCCATTATCTATTTCTAAAGTTTATTTACCAAACACTGACAATTGAAACAATTGCTGTAATTAATTTTTATTGAATGCCATCAATGTTAAATCTACCATCAACACATAAAATTCTTATAAATATGCAAATAACATTTACAAATGCAAAAAGATAAAATGAAACTTTAACAAATAATCTAAATTAAAAGGAGAACAAATTCGTATGCATATTAAAGAGAGGGAATAGAAATCATCAAAAACTAAAATCACTAGCAGCTGTAAGGACTCTCACATACAAAAAGTTTTGAGCAAAAAAATGAAGCATTTTCAAATAACACATGGCGTAACGAACAAACACAGATACAGCCACAGTCAAATCTTCATACTACTCATATCCTTGAAATACATGAATATTTATATAAACGTAAATTGATATTATAACGTAAGAATATTGGCAAAAATATATGCAGCATATTTATGTACTTAATATCCTTCTAAGCCTGTGGAAGGAATTGTATGGTATAAAATAAAAATAAATACAATAATTCCATAAGAGAATATACAGCATAGGTATATAAAAATGCCGAATGAACGTTTTAGCCTTATTTCTACTGCATAAAAACAATAGATTATGTTTAATAAAATAAAAAAAAAAAAAATTAAATAAATATTGTTATTTTTTATCTATTTAAAATGCATAAAATCACCTCATACGCAAGCGAATAAGTGGAAAAGCCTGACACATGAGCTTGAAATATTTGCACAAGTGGCACGAGAGAGTGAGTCAATAGGCTTATCAAGCCAAAAGGATTAGATTAGTATGAAATGTCACGATAATATTGCCTTTTTGTTTATATCAATAAATTGTTTATGGGTATTTCCTCAGAATGGTCAACCAGGATGGAAAAATAAAATGTTGATAATCATCGTCTTTTATGGTTTATTATAATTATCTTTCCAACTCTTTAAATTTGCGTTAAAATGGAATCGATTTGTTTTTGCATATTGTTGCATATCTTGGTGAAATACATATTTTTGCATATTTTAGTTTTAAATGCATATTTTGACATTTTTGAGTGATTTTTTTTAATTTCACTATTATAAAAATAAAGTTCTTAAAAAAATTTTTAAATACACAAAAAACCTTCCAAAAAAAATTTTTAAAATCAATAAAAAAATTCTTTTAGAACTCTGCTTTAAATACAAGGTTTTCAAGATTTCGACAAAAGATCCTTCCGTTTTAAACCTATCCAGCACCGTACATGGTTAATGGCTTCCAGTCGGTTTAAAATATTTTATCAAAAACTGTTACAAGTTACTTGCTTGGCACATGGTTATACATTTGCAGAGGAAATTAGAAGCCAATTCGATAATTTTGCAATTCTTAATGAAGTGTATCCCTTGATTCCCCTTTCACCACAGCCAATAGTAACAAGACGGGGGCCAGGCTGGATCCCAATAAAAAAATTTTATCATTTGGCGAAGCGCTATTGATACATTTTAAAATATGAGCGCACAATTATGCGCTACGCAATAAGACACACAGAGGTGCAGTAAAGTATATGTTTGTAAGGGAGAACGTCAAAAATAACTGCAAAAAATCATTCAGTGTGCTGGTAGCTACGTTCACCAGTTTTTATATGCGTTGAATAAAGAGCTGTTTGTGTCAAAAATGTATTACATCAAAGTGGGAACTCACCATATAAAATTCATGTCTTCCGTGGCCGAAACTCTTACATTTCTCTCTTACAAACCGGCTTTGTTTGTAGCACAATTTTTTATACTCAAAAAACTTTGGAATTAAAGAATGTTAGAAAAGCTTGTTGATACCGATAATTATCCAATTAAAATTTTAAAAGAAATATTAAATTTAGATAACATCAGAAGTGAATTATCATTTGAATTTTCCAATTACGGATATATTTGGGAAACAATAAATAATTACACAGAAAAAATAGAAAATCGATTTTAATTAAAAAATTTGTTCAGACAATTAAATTATTAACTAATTTTGCCCCTGCAAACGATTTAATCATATCAATTAACGGATTTGTATTTTCGAGTTCGTGCTACAAAATTTAAGTCAATTAAAAAATTAATTGAATATAATAAAACATTTTAATTAAAATCTTTAATTGGGTCAAACAAAATATTTAACTAAAGTATATGAAAGTTTTAATTAAAATCTTTAACTGGCTCAAACAAAATATTTAACTTAAGTATATGAAAGTTTTAATTAAAATCATTAATTGGTACAATTAAAAAATTAATCGACTGGAAAGTTTAAAATCAATTAAAAAATAATTAATTGAATTAAAATTTTAATTTGGTTGTATTGTTTAAAATGAATTCAAAAATATGTTTTTATCTGTTACGTATAAACTAGTATCAAATCTACTGTTCTCCGTTGTTAATTGTTTACTTGTAATTGTTGGTGGCTCACCGAATAAGTTTTTTCTTTACTTTTAACCTAGAACCTTATCTTTTATCTTTTAAAATAGTGTAGTGAGATTTTTTTCAACTTTTTCCTCACATTGTATATTAGATATTATTTAATACATAAAATTGTAAATTAAAAAACCAATACTACCAAAAATTATGTTTATACTCTTATACTGGCTGTACTTGAGTGCCCTTTATAAGTATGTACTATTGTTTATTTATATATTTATTTATTTATATCCTATAGAAAGGATTTAGTTCACTTCACAGAAAAAATTATTAGTAGTTTTTTTTATCAATTAAAAAATGATTTAAAAAGTATTTTAACTTAATTAATGTAATAATTGAATCAAATATTCTTTTTGTTGAACGAAAATTAAAAATATGATTTTGATTTAATTAACATTTTAGTTGTTTTGAAATAAATTTTAAATTAAATTAATAATCAAATAGCAAAAAATTATTTCGTTTAAAATAAAATAATTTAAACTTGTAAAATTGTCGAAATCAATCAACACATTGTTTGAAATGGCATATTTTTTTGATTATTTTTTTAATTAAAATCCAAAATATAATTTATTGAATAAAAAATATTCAATATATAAAATTTTTAGAATTTTTAGCAACCCATTGCTTGATTCTATGAATTCAGTATAAAAATGGTGATTAGAGACAATTTTTAATTTTTTCTGTTTTAATACTCAAGTCAAATTAATTGATATTGCAGAAAGTAAAATTGACAGTGTGAAAGGAAGAATAGCCCGAAAAATTAAAAAAAATCCGACACGTTTTGTAAAAAATTAAGGATTACAAATAATGAATTTCAAATATTATTGATCTGATCTGGAATCAAAGTGCGATCTGAAAATAATTTTTTTTTTTCAAAATGCATTTTACTTTTAATAAAATAGTACTTCTTTATTTAAGCAAACCAAAATTTTTATTAGTAATTTAAGTTTTTTTAAAGGCTGAGCCCCATTTTCACAACTTACCGATAACTTAAAGTAGACTTTAAACGGCTTTATAAAAATTGTTCCATTATTAAAACTTTACTTTAACCTAATGCGATCGATAAAGTAAATTAAGGTTAATCCTATCTGGTTGGCAAAAGTAAAGTTGTAATAATGTAACACTTTTTATACGGCCGATTGACACCCAACTTGGATAATAAATTACTTTTCTGGAACTCTTAAGTTTAATTCCAACAGGTGGCTCTGTTGTGGTGATAGTTAAGTGTTTTTTTTAATTTATGGTACGATTTGGCTGAAATTCACAAAATATATTTATTAAACAAAAATAAGTTTTGTATTAAAATGTTTAACCCCGTAGGAAGCGCTGGTGTCAAGTTATTAACAAAATTCGCCAGTATTTAGAAAACAGTAAAGTTATTTATATAGAAAAGCCGCTTAGACACCGAACAACTTCTTCATAGAAAAATTGATTAGCAATCGAATGAGTTTTCTTTAAAATACAATGCTCAGACACTTCTATAGAAAAGTTGCTTAAACACTGAACAACTTTTTTTATATTCTCCCCCACAATTAGTTTGTCATTCCGTGTGAAACTTTTTTTATTATTCATCATAAAGTATATATATTTTGGCTCCTTGAGTAATCCTAAGTCAATTTAGCCATGTCCGTCTGTCCGTCTGTTGAAAACACGCTCACTTTCGAAAAATTCAAAAAGCGAAATAAACAAACTTGGTTTCAAATTGCTTGTAGTTATTCTATGCAGTTCATCAGAGGTATAAGTCGAAATGTGGAACCACCACGTTAAAAAATTGATAATTTTTTTTACAAAAACTAACATAATTGTTGGAGCAATGTACGGAATGATATAAGATTTTGCAAAAATTCGTTTTATTCGACTGGAAATCACGCCGAGATCCGTCCATAATTTACCATAGGCCCCAAATAAACCCTACTCCCGGAAAACTGTTTAGAAAAAAATCTTAGAAATTTCCGGAAATGTTGCTTAGACACTGAAGAATTTTTTTACCTTCCCCCACTAGAAGTGAATAAAACCTACAAAGAAAAAATTAAAAACCAATTTCAATTAACAAATTCGTTAGAATTTTGTACTATTAATTAAATTCCGTACTGATTTTTCGCCTGCAAACAAATTGATAATATCAATTACAATTTTGTAAGTTTGTAAGTTTGAGCTTTTCTTGCTGTTGGGTTTTAATCAATGGGATGAATTAAATTTTAACCAGGTCCAAAGAGGCTATCAGGGGTGTGCTGGAAATCGAAAACGAAAGAGTTTTAAAAGTCGTTTGTTAATAAGATTTCTGCAATAACAGAATTTAAAACAAATATAATACAAACATTTCTCTATTAAACAGAATTTTATAACAAAAATTAGATTTAAAGTGTATTAAAAACAGCGATCAAATTCTTGCGTTTTACGATGTTTCGATTATCAGCACACCTCTGTATATTAAACGTAAACACAAATCAAAATGTTTTTTTGAAACAATTAAAAAATTGTTTGAAACTTTAAAATATTTTGAAGTTTTTGTGTATGTTTTAATATTTACAAATATACACAGAAACATTATAATTTTTATTTTCAACCAAGCAAATTAATTGGAACAATTAAAAAAAAATTTGAAACAGCATTACTTCATTTGATTTTTCTGTGTAGTATACTGTTCGAATTAGTAAAAAATATTGAACAATCACCCCTATCGTGAATAATTTTTCCCTCGGAATTTTTCCCCTTTTCACATATTTGCGATCATAAAAAACTCCCATGAAAAAAAGGTCATTCAAAAGAGAATAATAACGTGAAAAAATTCCCCTTATCGTGAAAAGTTTTTTCCCTCGTAATTTGTTCACATTTCCCTTAGATTTTCTCACTTTATTTTTGCTAGGGAACAGAACATGTATGTAAGTAGTTCTCCTATAAATCGAATATTAAGGTTTATTTCCGTTAATAAGGCAACAACCGATATATTGGTCAACAAAATGCAAAACAAAAGATCGATTGCCTGCGGATTTGTGAAGCTTTCGAAAGACGTGGTAAAATATTTTACTACATAAAATTTAAAAAGTGCAAAACACTAACGTTATCATCAAACTATCCCTCCAATACTAAATATTTTGCTTTATTATTTTCACTTTTCTTTAAAATATATACGTAAATATTTTTGAACATAAATTTCATTGATTTTTAATATTTCCTAATCTTTCTTCTTTTTTGTTACATTCACTGGAACTGATAGCGTGAAAAATTTTTCACACGACATTCATGATTGCTTTTTTCCCTTCGAGGGGAATGAAAATTTCATGGGAACAAAAATTCCACTTGTTATTCACGATAGGGGTGAATATTTATTATTTCATACGAAAAATATGTTCTATCATCCTTCACTCCCATTGTTAAATAGGGCCTCTACTATTTTTCTGTGTCTAACTATTATTGGCAACAAGAATGATAAGTTTTCAGGTGTAGTTTGTTACGTGAAGTTCGTAATCTATTAATTACGGGTCACTAGGTGATAGGGAGTCATGCTAGGAGAATAGGTCTTGCGTATAATGATTAATGTAGGAGTTGTCATGATGAGGAGGAGGAGACGGTGTTTCACTTTCTCTGCCAATGCCCCGGCCTGGGGAGCATTAGAAAGACCCTTCTAAGGTGACAGTTACTTATAAAATAAAAACAAATTTACAAGCGTAAAGTTGATTTTAACCTAAAAAAAATTTTAAAACAAAATTCTTTAGAATTCACAGAAAAAATTCACGTAAATTTTTTTGTCAATTAAAACATTAATCAAAAATAAAATCAGTTTTAGTTTAAAATTTATTCATATGAATTTAACGTTTACTTATATCAACAACATTACTGCAAAAAAATGTTGTTAACATCAAAAAATAATTAATACTTTTAATTTGTGTAGTCAAGCAAATAATTTTTTTAATTGATTTTATAATTAATATCACAAATTTTTTAATTGAAATCAATTTTAATTTTTTTTCTGTAGTTAGTTAAATTTGAAGAGGGAAATTACCGGGAATTTATCTTAACATTTAAAAAAAAGAGGATCGAGGGGGAAAGTTGCAGTTTGATTTGCCTTGAAGACATGCTTAGGGTAAACCTTCCAGAATTCTGCCAAATTTTATCAAAAAAAAGTTGCTCTGTAAATTAAAAACTACCAAAAGTTCTAGGAATTATTTTGTTAAATCTTTTACCCAACCTCCATTAAAAATTATATCAAAAGGTGCACCAAAGTTTCATTCCAAATCTCCAACTAATCCAATTTCATCTTTTTGGATTTTTTTAAGCACAACCAAATATACAAAATTAAATCATGTAGTTTTGTAAATTAACCCGAAGCTTGACAAATTACAACATGTAAGAGATAATAATGAATATAACGACAACAACGGTGGCAGAATCAGTACAACCAACAACAACGACATTCACTTGCAACTTTTTACATGGGAAAGTACAACAGAAATCACTGTAAAAATAGATAAAAATTAAATACAATTTAAACAACAACCATAAAAATAGGTAAAATATTTATAAATTTACACATTCACATAGACAAAGCAGAGATGGGATTTACATATTAACAGAATTAATGGCCAAACCGCATAATTACTCTAAGTTGTAAAATTATTTCTATCGTGTGATTATGATGATCTAAACAAAAGTTTGCCTACAAATCTATATAGTACTTACGAGTTTTATTGACTTTAAACTTGTGCATTCACTTAGATATCGTTTGAACCACGATAAATTGCCCATCTCTGCTTAGCATACACATTTCTTTCAAAACCTTAACTAAAATTACCAGAGATAGAAACAAATACATAGACAGACAGACAGTCGGTCGGTCGGTTAGCTGTAAAGACATACTTTATAGAATTGAATGCATGTTAAAAAAGGGATTTAAATAAACGAACCGAAAAATAAAACATGACAGTTGTAATTCTGTATTTCGTATAGAAACCAAATCTACTCTAAAAGTGTACGTATCGATGTATGTGCTTTAATTGTAACTATGTATTTGTGTAACGCAACTAAATGTTAAAGTAATTGCAGATTTACCTACACTTATATACAAAATAAATAAACTTTATCATTATTTAGAAGCAATTTATGTGACCAGATCAATAACGTGCAACGATTTAAGGAATTTGTACTCTTTTTAGGAAATTTTGCCCTAGTCAGGCCATTTTTGCTATATAAATCTGGCTTTTAGTCATGGTAGCTATTCGATTAAAAATTCACTTTCAGTCAGGTCAACTTTTGTATAGAAAATTTGCTCCAGTTCCGTTATATAGGGCTGGTGGTAGTCAGTTCTTATACTGAAACATTTGGACCTATTAATCGTTGTGTTACCATGAAATCCTGTTTAAACAGAATTTTTGCTATGAGACAAACCCAAACTTGTTCATTATTCCAAATAAACTCGACCCGCATGCATGAATCATCAGGGAAATCCTCGAAGGAAGGAGCACCTGCCATGTATGCCTAATCTCCAGGAAGCCCTAAGCGTTTACAAACTGCCCCCTCCCAAGGAGCAACCAACACAAAAAGCTTACGATTTCAGTGTATAACTCGACACAATTATACACTCGCCCCATGCTTAGGAGCTGGAGCTATCTAATCTCCGCTGCATTTTAAAAGCAAACAGCATCTGTTGAATAGCAACAGCTACGATGAAAATCCTCCCGGAGGCCAAACTTTCCTACAAGAGGCCGAATTTTTAAGATCCCCCTTCCTGGAACTTTAGACTGAAGCAAGAACCACCATGTGCTCCCTTTAGGTGCCTAGGCAATATTCAGACCTGCGCTTCCGGGTCTACTGCCTCCCCTGGTACCTGCAATGGGCTCAACCTCTAGTCTGCTGAATTTCTAGTAATGACTGCACCTTATTTTCGTGGAGTATGAAACACCAAAAGGTGAATATCCCTAGGAGCTCGTCATGTTTATATTTCTTGAGGCTCCAGTGGAGAACAGATGCGCAAATAATTTAAATGGATATCTGCTCTAGGGCCTACTTCATGAACCACAGAATGACAAACAATTCATTTACCAACCCGATTTTGAGCACAATAGACACAACCAGGTACAAATTTGAGTGAATAATGCTGCAATATTATACATTCGCCCTAACCTCCGCTGCTTTTAAAAATATTATAGCAGCTCAGAACGAACTCTCCCAAAAGTGGCAAAATCAGCCTTTTGGTGGGATTTTCAGGACACCTTTTCCCGCGACCTTGGGTGGTAACGTTTTTACTAAATCTTGAAAACTTAGACGTCCCAGTGTTTCTCTGTAAGAACCTATGAGCCAAATAGTCCTAATGCGAATCTGCTCAGCCATCTTATTTTTAACACATAATTTTTATTCTCAGGAAAAATTACCGTTGAAAATATCCACAGCAGTTGGCAAAATCCCAGCTTATCTTAGCCATCCTGTGCCCTTTTTAGTTGCCTGAAAAATGATGTAGCTATCCCGGAGTCTCTTTAATATATTGGGGTTGAACTCCCTAGAATATACTTCAGTTACGAGTAGAGGAAACTTATTTAGAGAACAATTTGTTCCTAGTCGGACAGCTTTTCTGTAAAAAAGAGAAACACATATTTATTTAGAATTTGCTTCTAGTCAGTGCAAGTTTTCTATAAAAAAATCAAGTTCTACTCTGGGTATATTTTCTATACAAATTTTTCTATACGAATATAGTATTTTTTTATTAAGATATTGCTAAGATTATTGACATTTTTTCTGAAAAACAAAATCATTAATGTTGTGTGTAAACTTTATCGGTCTCAATATTTTCCTATAATTCTTGTATTTATTCACTTTTTGTACAATGTTAAATGAGAAGTTGATACATACATACATTTACATGGAAATACATAGAAAAAATGGGTTAAATTTTATGCGTGTTTGATAGAGAGAATGAATGCATCAGTATTTATAGTACATGCAAGCACGTTACCATGTGTAATTGATTTTATCGGCCATGTTAATTTTGATTAAATATGCAAATCGACGACACACATTCATACACACTTAACACATACAAGTATTCCCAATCGCCACACTAACCAATACCAATAAGAAAAACAAAAATAAAAAATAAATAAATTTTTTTAAAATCCTTGTATGTATAAGTATGTATGTATGAGTGTATATTTTAACTGGCATCATCATTTATTTAATCCACAAATACACAGACACGTAATCAGACCAAAAAGCATAATATGTATACTAAATAAACACAGTGACACATTCAGGAGTGGCTGTGTGTGTGAGTGCCTCCATACTCTTACTTCTATATGTTGGTGAGTCTGTATGAGGCCAAAGTTAACATATTTGGGGGCGTTCGCTTGTAAAAATGTTTAAATGTGGCCCCAAGTACTGATAGGTGTAATTTTTTTTTGTAGAAGGGTAGTAGGTGGAATATATTTGTGTTGTTTATGGTTAACATTATTGTTATCACAAACAAATACAAAAATATCTTTGGGAACATCATAATTGTTATTAAATTAAAACATCATTATTATCATCATTATGAAAACAGTAGAAAATTTTTATCAGAATATGATTAATTTAGATAATTTTCTATAAAACTGTTGATCTGACTCTGAGCAAATTTTGATCAGACTCTGAGCAACTTTTCTATAAAAATGTTGAACGGACTCCGAGCAACTTTTCTATTAAATTGTTGAACAGACTCTAAGTAACTTTTCTGTAAAAAAGTTGAACTCACTCTAAGAAACTTTTCTTTAAAAATGTAGATCAGACTCTGAGCAAATTTTGATGAGACTCTGAGCAACTCTTCTACAAAAATGTCGACAAAACTCTGAGCAACTTTTCTATAAAAATTTTGATCAGACTCTGAACAAATTTTAATCGGACTCTGAGTAACTTTTCTATACAAATGTTGATCAGGCTCTGAGCAAATGTTAATCAGACTCTGAGCAAATGTTATTCAGACTCTGAGCAAATTTTGATGAGACTCTAAGCAACTCTTCTACAAAAATGTTGAACAGACTCTGAGCAACTTTTCTATAAAAATGTTGATCAGATTTTGAACAAATTTTAATCGGACTCTGAGCAACTTTTCTTTAAAAATGTTAATCAGACTCTGAGCAAATGTTAATCAGACTTTGAGCAAATTTTGATCAGACTCTAAGCAACTTTTCTACAAAAATGTCGAACAGACTCTGAGCAACTTTTCTATAAAAATGTTGATCAGACTCTGAGCAACTTTTCTATAAAAATGTTGATCAGACTCTGAGCAAATGTTAATCAGACTCTGAGCAAATTTTGATCAGACTCTGAGCAACTTTTCTATAAAAATGTCGAACAGACTCTAAGCAACTTTTCTATTAAATTGTTGAACAGACTCTAAGTAAGTTTTCTGTAAAAATGTTGAGCTCACTCTAAGAAACTTTTCTTTAAAAATGTAGATCAGACTCTGAGCAAATTTTGATGAGACTCTAAGCAACTCTTCTACAAAAATGTTGAACAGACTCTGAGCAACTTTTCTATAAAAATGTTGATCAGATTTTGAACAAATTTTAATCGGACTCTGAGCAACTTTTCTTTAAAAATGTTAATCAGACTCTGAGCAAATGTTAATCAGACTCTGAGCAAATTTTGATCAGACTCTAAGCAACTTTTCTACAAAAATGTCGAACAGACTCTGAGCAACTTTTATATAAAAATGTTGACCAGACTCTGAGCAACTTTTCTATAAAAATGTTGATTAGACTCTGAGCATATTTTAATCGGACTCTGAGCTACTTTTCTATAAAAATGTTGAACAGACTATGAGCAACGTTTTTATAAAAAGATTGATCAGGTGCCTGATTCTGACAATCGTGATCGAGTAATTTCCCGATGCGAAGGCAATTTAATATCTAATTATTTCAGTCAATACTGAACGAATCGGAATTATTTTAATAGTGTTGTAAAGCATAAGTTTGAGTTTCACAACACTGAAAAAATAATTTCGATTCGTTCAGTATCGATTGAATGAATTAGAAATAAAATTACTCGATCACAACTGCTAGAATTAGGCCCCAGGCTCTGAGCAACGTGCTTATACAAATGTTGAACAAATTCTAAACACCTTTATTTATCAGACTTTAAGCAATTCTTTAAAGAAAGGTTTGTCTGATTATGAGAAACTTTTCTTTAAAAATATTGATCTGACTCTGAGCAACTTTTCTAAAAAAAAATAAAAATCAGATTCTGCACAACTTTTCTATCAAAGTGTTGATCTGACTCTAAGAAATTTTTCTAGAAAAGTGTTGATCAGATTCAAAACAACTTTTCTATAAAACTGTTAAACACACTTTGAGCAACGTTTCTAATAAAATGTTGTTCAAAATCTGTGCCCCTTTCCTATATAAATGTCGGTACTACTTTTCCTTCAGTTTCTTCAATATTGCAATCTTGTTCCATTGTCTTGCAGTAGGTGTATCTTAAATGGCCATATTGAATTTGTACATTTAAGATAAACATATGTATATTCTTATTCTTATATGTATACTCTTCTTTCTCTCCTTCCTATGTATGTGTCAAAGACACTATTGACAGCTTATTATGTTTATGGAGTATTATCTCGTTATTTATGCAACTCATGACAAATAAAATTTGTTGTTTACTCTCATCAACTACGGCATCATCATCATCATCATCATCAACATCTTTCTTTCATTTATTTAATGCTTATTTTATGGTACCTACAGGACATTTTACTTATTTCATTTATTCTAGTTCGACTTTGAATTTTATCGAAAAATCTCAAAAATTTATTTATGTTAATTTCAAGTCATATTTTAATTTATACAATGTGAATGCAAATGCCATATATCTTTTACCCAGATAATCTCTGTTCGTGTCAATATTTATTTAAATCTTAAGGCATACAATTTATCAGGATAAAATTGTTTGTATTTGAAAAGGAAATCTACAAATTGAATTCTTAAATCATAAAACAAAATAATAGAAAATAATGGATTGTTAGGGAGATACAATTAAATAAGATACATTCAGATATATTTGTGATTCCTTAAACAATTTTTCAAAAAATTTTACACTTATCCTTAAGAAGAGTTTGTGAGTGTCTGTACAACCTTTGGTTTAGTCTAAGAAAAATTTCTTTAGTCAGGATTTGAACGCTTTTATTTTTTGAGTTTTGAGGGGAGAGAAAAATAAGTTATAGGCACAAAGATGGCTGCAGGTTAATTTTTTCTTAGATTCAATGTGAATAAAATTGTTGTTGATTTAATCATTTATAACCGAAAAAAATTAAAACAGATCGCTACGTAAAGTTATTTCAGCAACTTTAATTGGAATGAAACGGGGCAGCAAAAGTTGAAGTGTGTTAGCCCTGACTTAGAATAGTAAATCTGAGCCTGGGCAGCATCACTTTAAAATATTAGATGGTTTGCTTCTGGATAACTTTTCTTTTAAGTAGTTGATCAATGCCTTTTTAAATTTTCCTTTTAAATAGTTGGTCAGCATTTTCTAGCGAATATTATTTAGTTTTCTTGACCAGAAACTGGCAATATTTCTTTTTAACTGTTAAATGGATTCTTGGCAGATTTTAAGCAAGGAAGTTGAGTTTAAAGCCAGTTTTCTATAAAATATTGATTGTCATAACTTGTTTGTCATTTTGAAGGTTGACTTCTTTAATTTTTTTGAAAAAGTCATTGAAAGAAATTGTGTATAAAAAAAAATATGTATTTGTTTGCCTTGAAAACGTCGAACTCTGTTCATAATTATCATTACAAAAGTTATTCAAAATCAATTGCGGCAAGTTTTGCTTAACTTCTTCTATTTAAAAAAAATGCAGCAAAATATCATTAATGCCTCAGGGAAGCTAGTCCTGAGTGTGTTTCATCGATTTTAAGGCACAAGAGATTTGACACGAAAAATAAAGACCGCTTAGGTCAGACAAAAAGGTTCGAATATGATTAATAAGAGTCATTACTCTATAAAGATAATTAACAAACTCATAGCACATAAAATAATTGGGAACGTTTGCACGTGGCAGGATTCATCTAAAAGTAATGAACTAAGGTAAAAAAAGAGTACTATCTCATATTAGGACTTTGGTTCCCCACAAAACTTTCTGTATCCTCTATCTTTTTATGCTTACTTTAAATATATTCGTTAAGCCCCTCATTCTTTTAGTGCACATGAACTTTTTTAAAGGTTTAGCGTTCGCTAGGCCAACGGATTTTAGGTATTAATTTGGGACATTATGGACAACGTGTCCGACTCTTCGTTCCCACTAAAGCCTTGGTGGCTTAGAGCCAATATTATCTCCACAATTTCGCAATCGCTTTCTTTCTTCTCATTTGTTATTTTCCAGAGTTTTGATGACCGCCTGACTATCCTTAGAAATATGGTTGGAGCTTTGACCTCATTCGGGAAAACAGTATTATGATCCGGATGAGTCGAAACACCCATGATCTATTCTTTATGAAGTTGAGAAAAAGAAATTTTTTTATCGTAACACAATGAAAACAGACCCATTCATTTCATACATGACACTAATGCAATGCTAGTATAAAAAGTATTTTTATAGAGGCATTGAACTTCCGATACGGTTTACATGCCGAAGGCGTCATTGGATTATAAGTCGTTAAGTCCAAAACCTGTGCAAATATCACCGTGAATGGCGAACGCTACAAGCAAATGATTCGTAATTTTTTTATATCTCATTTTATGGCAATAAGGCGCGACTTATCATACAGTGCGTGAAACCATCACTTTGTTGAGCAAAACGTTTAGTGAGCTTTTGAATTTGGGCCAGGCGTTTACAGGGGCTTTACACCGATTATAATTGATTCATTAAGAGCGACAGGAAAATGTAGGCCCTAATTCTGTATAACGCAACCACAACGCCAAAAATTACATTGAAAGCAAAAGCAAAACAAGAAATATTTCATTATTTTGTTGTTGTTTTCCACAGAAATTCATATTCAATTCTTAATTTTCAAACGCTTCATATCTTGTGGCGCGGAAAATTTTAAAACGCAGTATGAATTTCTATAAAAAGCAACAACAAAATTATGACAAATTTTTGACATTGTTTTTGCTTTTAATGTTATTTTCGGTGTTGCGGTTGCGTTTTACAGAATTAGGGCCGTAATATTTAAACAGGACAACACTTGGCAACATGTGGCAAGACATGTTAAAACTGATTAAAAGTAAAGGTAGTGGTTGAAGAATTTTTCTAAAGAATAGATGATTGTAATATCAGCAACTTGATGCAGCAAACTGCTATGATTTTTATCAAAAATATTTTTTTTTTTTTTTAACAAATTAACTTTTAGAATTTGTCATTAAACTGGGAGGTCAACGTATTAAAAATATTTTAATATGACACAACAATTATTTAAATTTTTTTTTTTTTTGTTTTATTATTTTGCTGAGATTAACATAATTTAATTAAAATATAAAATAAATGTTTTACAAGTACTTTTAACGGCAATAAAAAAAACTTACAATATCATAAATATTTTTTTTCCTGTAACTTTTTTAAACATACAATTAAATTTCTGAAATTCATTTCCTGTTGGAGGTTTTTTTTCACTACACATAGTGTTCAATTCAATTTACATTAAAACACACCTTTAGTGTTACAAAAAAAAAAAGACGCCGAGAAAAAAATCGGTAAAATTGAATGAACATTTGTGCTGAGCTGGTGAAAATTAATTAAAATTATTCTACTATCAACGCTATTTTTAGCTCCTCTTTTTAATTTTTATAAAGACAGTCAGTACCTTAGTAACTCTTTGCTAAGGATTCGAAATCAAACCAAACAGACAAAAACTGGCTGTTAGTCTGCCAAACAGTCAGTTCATACAACCAATACCAGCCATAGCAGCATCATTATTCAGCATAACTGAATTTTAATTGAACGCAATCAATTCAATTTTATGGCACAAAGTTAATTTGAATATAATTTTTTTTTACACCTTCAGTCAAGGTTTCTTCCTTTTCTCTCTAGGAATTTCTTACGTTTTCATTAACAAACATTTGAACAATGAAGGCTAAATTGTGAAAATAAGCTTTAAATGATTTTTAAGAAAATTAAAACATAAAAATAAAACTGCCCCTTAAATTAAATTCCGTAGAGCAATTAAAGAGTTTTCCTTCAGGGAAAGTTAAAAGATACTTCAGAATAGCCTAAATCTATGGCAAACTGTCATTTTCAAATCTATTTTACTTGTAAATTTGTAACTTTTTAGTTTTGCGAAACAGAGCACTGGTGTGTGGTCTAATCTCATTGTGTATGCGACAACCAATGCGCTTATCAACCGCCTCCGAGTGTGAGAGTAACTAATACACCCAAGTAGAAATAGCACTCGCTCCCTGTTAAGCAGTTGTAGCTATCAAATCTCTGCTGAGTAGCAACAGCACCTAGGAATAATCCACCTTCAGGCCGAGTTCCACCACAAGTGTTGCAAAACTATCCCTCTATTGGGATTTTTAGGACAGCCCTTTCCGCGTGTTTCCGTCTGTTGTCTTTGGATAGTAAACCACATCCACCACGTGGTTACCGCAAGTATCCTGTCAGCGGACAGCCGAAACTTCAGCAAAGACAATCTTTCTAAAAAACAGGAAATATTTTCCACAGTGCCCCGGCAGACTAGCTGGTAGCGAGCTAGTCTATCAGCGCCGGGGTTGCGGGTTCGATTCCCGCCAGAAACTCTGGTTTCTTTCCTGCAGACAAGCATAGAGCTTCGCGGGATAAGCTTAGGAAATAAAAACAAAAAAAAATCTTGTGATCTATCAATTTTGGAGCCCTGGAGGATGTAACACCAAAGGGTGAAATATCCTTAAGATTATCGTAACACCCCGGGGGACTCTGCCGCAGAGCCACCAAGTTACCTTCAATGTGAATATTTTTACGAGCACCTAATCAAGGACGGTCGATCACTGAACTTCGTTTCTCAAAACGGCCGCCAAAATTCCTTATGATTAAAAGCTGTGGGGGCTGATCCTAAAATGTTAATAATTTTTCGTTGCGTCATAACAATTGATCGTTGGCAATAATATAAAAATTCGAACATTTTAACGCCGTGTTGTCACTGTAGTCATCTACATATTATAGATTTATAAGAATTCATTACAAAATAAAAACTTTATATGTGCCCAACATTGCTAGGTCTTAGTTAGGATACCCTGTATTTTTAAATTTATTGATTTTAAAAATACAACCAACAACTTTAACTTACATTTTAATGATTTTGTTATAGAAAAAAAACTAATTCCACTAAAATCCACTAGCTGACGAGACCTTGCAACGTTGTGGCAAAGGAGCTTTAATATACAAAATTACGCTGGCCTGGGTAAAACAAACTACTGAACAAAGCTTATTCAAATTATATTCCATTTTACTTTTTACTGATTTTGTATTTTTTCGTATTTGTTGCAAATAATACTTTAAGGCTTTTGTTTAAATTTAGCTGAAGTCACGACTGATGTTTTACTTTTTTTGTTTCGTGTTTTTGTAATATTAATTTTATAAACTACGATGCTCTAATCTGTATACATTAATGAAGAGTATAAATGCTGTAAAAATGAATAACCCTTAAACCAAAGGATTCATAAGCAGTAGGTAGCTGTCAAACGAACTGTCATACTGCACTCACATTTTGACATTTTGAAATGGACTTGGTGGCTTTTATTTCTTATTCTTCCAATCGATACTCAAACAATCGAAGTAATTTTTCAGTGTTTTGCTTCACAACAGTATCAACTGAAAGTATTAGGAATAAAAATTGCTTTCGAATCGTAAATGCCAGAACTAGTCCCTTGAAGTTGTATCGAAAAATGAGAAGAATGAGATCAATCAACAAAAAAAAATGCCCCGCCTGGAGTATTTCTGGTGGGATCTTCGGACTTTATTTCTTCAAAACTGCAAGCGGAGCCCGCGTAAAGTTCATGGATATCGTTACCTCACCGTAATCAATGATTGTTTGTTTAAACATTTGGATGACATTATTTCGGGCGAGTTGTGGCTTCAACAGGACCATCGATTTATTGAAATCAAAAGATGACAATACTTAAATTGCGATAAAAGCCCTGTCAATTGGTCTTAGAGGTCGTGCGATTTCTCCATTTTTCCTGTAGGGCTATCTGAAGTAACTGATTTCGGCTGATAAACCAGCAACAATTGATCTGATAAATCATACCATTATTGCCCATGTTCAAAGCAATTCAATTTCTATTGGGTCAACAAAAAACACTTTACATGAAATTAGAAAGCACCCTCAAAGGGAACCCACTCTTTGCAATTGTTCTGTTAAAAATGGTAGAGAGGACAAGTTGCTCTAATGCCCGTAATTTCTGCAAAAAGAAAGCAGGACGTCTTCGTATCTTACAGTTATCTTTACCTATTTCAACGTTTATTTTGCCTACGTGTTTTTACCTTCAGTTTTCCTTTAAAATATGGCAGCTAGATTTCTTTTTGTAGAAATTACGGGAATAAATGCTTTATTTTTTGACAAAACTTCAAGCAGTGTTTGATAAAATTTTCTACAGAAAAGTTGCACAATGTTTGATCAGATTTTATATAAAAAAGTTTTACAGTGTTTGAACCAGTGTTCGAAAATAAACACTAAATATCGTTCTTTAGTGTTCGGTTCGGTAGATTTGTGGAAAACACAAACGCTAATAGTGTTTGTGTAGAAAATCATTAAAAAAATTACGTTTCCCTTTTAGTCATCTTTCGAACACTAAAATAATACTGTTTTCATCCAACTCAACAAAAGATAAAAACATTTAATTCCGTTCGGTTTTTTTTAAAAAACACAAACTTCATTATGTTCGGTTCGGTTCATTAATGTTCGTTCGTTTTACATGTGCTTAACGTTGCCAGATGAGCAAACAGATAAATCTTGTTTATTGCTGTTTTTTAAGATTTTAAATAAAATACATTTTGTGATAGAAAATTAAAAAGAAAAACAAAATATTAAATGGAAAACTCTGTATATATATATATATATATATATTTGTTTCAATTACAAGTACAGTTCCATATTTTATTTTATCTTTTTGTCCCACGAGACATTCAAATATCTTGTTTTTTTTAAAGCTTTTTATAATAAATAAATCTGGCAACCCAAATTTGTATGTACTTGTTATAAAAAAAAAACACTACAGAACATTAAAATATAATGTTTTTCTACAGTATCACTACAATTGTTCTGTTTTTTAACGAAGAACAGAACATTAAATAATGTTCGGTTCTTTCTTGAAAATAGTTACGAACGGTATTAAGGGTTGTGTATGTCTACGCAAACACTAAAATAATAGATATCGTTCTTGGGTGTGTGAGCCGAACGCTAAATAATGTACTGTTTATTTTCGAACGCTGGTTTGAACATCATTTCTATATAGACTTTTTAAAGTGTTTGATTAACATTTTTATAGAAAAGTTGGCAAGTCATTTATCAATTATTCAGTAAAAATAAGTTTCACGGGGTTTGATCTCCCTTTCCTTGAAGTGTTTGATTAAATTTTCTATAGAGAAGATTAACAGTGTTTGATTAACTTTTCTAAAAATAAGTTGTACAGAGTTCGATCAACTTTTCTTTAGAAAAGTTATCAGTGTTTGATCAACTTTTTTTTAGAAATGTTGTACAAATTTTCCATAAAAAGTTCAAAAATAATATTATTAAAGTTACAAAAAATGAAATCTGGGAATTGATTTCTCATGTTGAGTAACATTTATTATACAAATTTTCATACAAGTATAAAAGCTTTTGAGGATTGTTATTTGACGTAGAATACACATTCTAACCATATGAAAATTTGTTATAAAAAATGTTTGTGATTTTTTTGTCAGACATATCAGGACGATATTTTTAAAAATTTAAGCGAATATATCGCGAAAATCTAATGCAATGGAGAACTTCTGAGTAAATATTCGGAATCAGCGCATTTTCTTTAGAAAATATACTCCGATTCATAGGCTAAAAATTTGTCTGCCTGTGTAATCTTTTCTATGTTTCATTAACTTTTGTATGGAAAAGATGCACAGATTTTGATCAACTTTTCTATAGTTCTCTAGACTCTAAAAGTTTCTTATAGAAATGTTGCTTTGACTCTGTGAAAATTTTAAAAGCGATAATTGCTCAGACTTTAATCATCTTTTAAGTGGTTTTAGACTCTAAACAATTTTTCTATAAAATAGTTTTTCAAAAACAAACCTACCGAAATATTTGGTACATTTTTCGATAACCTAAAGATAAAGTTGAAGTCTAAAACAAGACTTTTCATTAACAATTTTCTATAACCTTAAAAACTAGTATTTATTAAGCCGACTTCACTTTTACTTGTTCTTTAAATAATTATTTTATTTATAATTTAACTCGATTAAATGGCAAAAAAAAACCGCTCTAAAGCAACTTCTGCTGTATCCTGAGCAAATCCTTTATAAGCGCAAATAATTGGTTTCCTTATTTAATGTGAGTGGTCTCATAGTCAGCAAAGAACAATTCAACCAAACATTTTGAGAGTATGTTTATGTGTGTGTATGTGTGTTGGAGTGCAAAAAGGTGGTATTGGTGAGTCAGCCTGTTGTGAAATAAAAAAGCGGTTGCAAATAAAAATATAAAAAAACGTATTGAAACAAATGGCAAAAGTCATAATATTTGCAACATCTACTAGTTACAACTGACTGGCATCATAGAGCAGAACAGAGTAAAAGTCGCAACCATATTTCTTTTTTTTATTTCATCTCTTGCTAAGTGCTACACACAACAAAGGCTGAGCATCATCAACACCATAACCTTATTTGTCTGTCTGTCTGTCCGTCCGTCCTTATGTCTGTCTTTTCATCCATCGCTTGTTCTAGCCACACACATCTTTATGAAGGCACAGTCAAAAGAAATTTTGTAGCAGAAAAAGATGGAAAAATTAAAAAAAATATATACATATAGAAGAAGAAACGAGAAATTAATTGCATTTTCATTATGATGCCTCACATACATACGTTTAGTTGTAAGTTGTTATATTCGATTTTGCCTCATGTTGCTTAAATAGTTCGCTTTTCGCTTAAATTTAAGTCAGAATTAAAAAAATATTTCTTGATTTTGTTGCAACATTAATTTTGAAGGCAGAATACCAAGGATTGCATCATGTGGGTGGCGGCGTAACTGTGTGTGAAAAAAACGTCTGTTTGATTTTTTATTTCACTGCAAAGATATTGCAAAAGACTATGCATTTATACGTTTACGCGTTATTGTGATGTTTTGTAAATGAATGTGAATGACTCTTTTTTTATAATGCAAGAGGAATGAGTTTGAAAAAATTACAGGGTGGTACAGAATACTTCAAGCAAATTTTCTAATGTAAAATAATTTTTTTTGAGGTTTTTTTTTAAATTTCTTTGTAGCTAAAATATTTCAAATATTTTTCTAAAAATTTCTCTTCGATGAAAATTCTTAGTTCTTGTTTAGTTGTGGATCAGTTCTAGATCAGGTTTTAGTGCCGGTTCTGGTTCAAATTCTAAAAAAAAAACTTTTTTTTTATATATTTTTATGTTTTTTTTTAGAATTTTTTTTTTTGTTGTTTTTCTTACGAAGACAGTAGAATGAAGCAGTTTGTTTTTTAATTTTGTTTTCCTTTTTACCCACTAACAACTACAATTCGAGTCGGAAAGAACGCTACCAATTGTTGGGGAATGTAATAAATTTTGTCTTCCCGAAAATAACTTCGAAAATAGTTCAGTTTCTAGTTTAGGATTCAGATCAGGTTCTGGGTTAGGTTTAGCTAAAGATGTAGCTAAGGCTCTAGTTTAGATTGCCTCTAAGTTTCTAGGTCAGCTCTAGTTAGGGCTTTAGTTAACGTTCCACTTCAGGTTTTAGTTCTACTTCAGCTCAAGTTCGGTTCTATTTCAGTTCAAGTTCAGTTCTAGTTCAGTTCTAGCTCAGTTCTAGTTCAGTTCTAGTTCAGTTCTTGTTCAGTTCTAGTTCAGTTCTAGTTCAACTCGTGGTTAGTTCTGGTTCAGTTCTAGTTCAGTTCAAGTTCAGTTCTAGTTCAGTTCTAGTTCAGTTCAAGTTCAGTTCTAGTTCAGTTCTATTTCAGTTCTATTTCAGTTCTAGTTCAGTACTACTTAAGTTCTAGTTCTAGTTATGTTCTAGTTCTGTTCTAGTTCAGTTCAAGTTTAGTTCTAGATTAGTTCTAGATTAGTTCTAGATTAGTTCTAGATTAGTTCTAGTTCAGTTCTATTTCAGTTCTAGTTCAGTTTTATTTCAGTTCTAGTTCAGTTCTAATTCAGGTTTATTTTTAAACTTCTATTTATAATGAATTTTCTCTAATTTTTCTCTTATCACTCTGTTAAAAAATTAAACACCCAACAGCACTTCCGGTTATTTTGAAGCCCATTCATTTACATACATTTGAATTAAAAAAAGAGTAACAAATCCAATTGCAATTTGCAGAAAAAAAATTTAAAAAAACAAACTGACAAATGATTCTGCCACTTGGTAGTAGAAATCGTGGCAGCAATAGCAGACAATGCCACCCAGGAGGTTTAACCGATAGAGGTAGAAAATACACAGACAGACTGATAGACAAACACAATACCAGCATTTCAGAACAGGCAACCACATTGAATGAAAAAGGCATAAAGTAACTAAGAAATATAAAAATGTTTTCAAACTGAGAGATTGTGGAAAAAACACAAACTGGATAAAAATTTAACAAGAGTTGGTAAAAAAAATGAACCAAACATACAATACAATTTCATAGAATTTAAGGCCTAAAGGCAAATGCGGTGAGTGCGAATGGTGTCATTAAGCGATTTTTCATTGCAATGTGCTGCAGGTGGATTTATGCCATTCATTCTATAGGATTCCAATTTTTTTTTTGCTGTTTTCGCTCTTAATACTTTTTAACAATGATATGGATTTTATTTGTTGTAATAAATGAATGTATAAAAAATACTTAAATAAACAGCATTTAAATGACTTTATAGGGTTTAAGGATTTGAAAAAAAAATATGTTTATTTAACACAGTTTTATTTAAAGTCAGCTTTCCTTTAGGCAGAGATTAAAATTTAAAAAAGCCATACCGGTGGGTTTTAAAGCAACATTTGTTTGCTTTACCAAGTTTAACAACAAAACATTGATTTAGCGAGAAATCTTATAAAAATTTACACAACTTACTAAAGCGGAAATTGAAAAGAGAAAATTGTTAATGCTACACAACGGAAATTATTATTTTATTGTTGTTATTATTTATTTTGTTGGAGAGAAAAATTCAGACGTTTAAATGCGCTTAATATGAGTTTTTTAATGTGTAAGACGAATGACAAATATGTTAAAACTTAATTGACAGTCAACATCCGTTTCTATACAAATACACACATTCAAGGATTATTTAAATACAGTCACACATTTAAAGATTATCATAATTTCCATAACACAATAGGGAAACAATTAGAGATGCAACACAATTGCAACAATTACTTGTTTCATGGAATTCTATGAGAGAAAGACAGACGGACAAATGAATAGTTATAACTTCGTTTTTACGAGTTTTGTTTGAAGTTAACAAGCACACACACACACACACCCGCTAAAAAGGAGAAAAAAAAAGAGAACAAAGCATTGGAAATTTTATATTTATGTAAGTAAAATTAGCTTTAAAAAAATTGCAAAAGATAGTTAAGTCGGTAAAACCATATGATATCATAGATCGCAATACTTACAGAAAAATGTTCGAGACCATACCTTATTTGGGACCCATGGGCAAGGGTGCGCGTTCATAAAGGGGCATATGGGTAATTGCACTAAGTGTCAATTTGGAAGTTATCGTTGCCAAATGTTAAGTCAAGTGAACACCGATTCCAATAAAATTTGCTAAAATGAAATATATTGTATAATAGTTTTGTGCCAAATTTAGTCTTAAAGCTGGCATCACACGATTGCCGCAAATGCTCCAATATGACACAATTTTGATTGTGCTTTATTGACGTACATATAGCACCAACCAAATATTCTGAAATCACACGATTGCCCTGTTTTATAAACATTTTATTCCCGCTAGTTGGTTCAAAGTGAAATGGGTACAATTATTTCCGCAGCTCATTCAAACGATTGCTCTTAATTGACAACTGCGAAACAGCTGTTGTGGTAGCTTTTTTATTTCTTTGAAAGTTCTAGATGGTTTGTTCATTAAAAAACAGAAATTTGTAACGGGTCCGCCATCTAACTTTTTTTTTCCATAAGTTCTTATTTCGTGAATGGTAACACTTAGCTCATATCTGATTTGACAGATAATTAGTTTTATCCTTCCGCTGACCGAATATGGTGAAAGAAACTTGCACCCTCATCGATAGCCCAAAGCGTGAAAAGCCAAAAACAGTGCGTACACCCGAGAATATTGATGCTGTGGCAGAGAATGTGCGTGAAGCGACATCAACATCAATTCACCGTCGTTCTCAACAATTGCACATTTCAAAGACATCATTGAGACGAATTTTGCATAAAGACGTTGGTATGAAGCCATACAAAGTCCAATTGGTTCAGGAGTTGAAGCCAACTGACCATCCAAAGTGGGCCTGCGATCGACTTACAGAAGATGCCGATTTTGCCAAAAAATCATCTTTTCAGATGAAGCTCATTTTGATCTTGGCGGGTATGAAAATAAGCACAATTGTCGCATTTGGGGCACAGAAAACCCGCACTCATACATTGAAAAGCCGTCACGAGTGACTGTTTGGTGCGGATTTCGGTCCAGAGGCATAATTGTGCCATTTTTCTTCGAAAATGAGCAAGAAGTGTTTTTTGAAGATCGCATTATCAGCCGCTGAGCTGATGTCGTTTGCCCACCTCGTAGCTACGATTTGACACCGTTGGACTATTATTTGTGGGGTGCCATCAAAAATAAGTGTAACGCCGACAAGCCAGAGACAATTGACGCAATTGACGTGAAGCCATTGGTAAAATACAGCTTCACACAATCGATAATGCGCTTAAAAATTGGACCGATCGTGTAGGCTACTGCCGAGGCAACCATTTGAACGAAATTATTTTCCATTATTAAAGCCCTTATGACATTACATTTTTAATTCATTGTTCAAGTTTTAGTGAACAGTGCAAATGTAAAGTAATAGAAAAATTTACCAAGTGCGAAGGGTTCAGCTTTATTAAGATAAATGGCAAACTGTCAAAAATGTTACTAAAGTTATCAATAAAAAATGAAGTTATGTCAAAAAAAATGTAAAATTGTTCAACTTAAACTTGACATTTCAAGCTTGAAATATTAAAAGTGTTGCTGAATCAGCGGTTTATGAGCAAATTCAGCGATTAACCGCTTTTTGTTTTTAGGTTTCTCATAAACAAAAAGTTGACAGCATTTAAAAAAATTAATAGAACAGCGATGGCTAAGTTGTTTTAATTGTACGTTTTTGTTGTTACTTTTTAAACTAAGATTTATAATACCTTTTTGTGGTGTTTTTTAAGAACATAAATAAAATTAATTTCAACTAAAAAAATCTTTTACGGTAAAAAAGTAAAATGGTACAATTTTAAAAATTCACAACGCCATCCCTGAAACAAAACCATAACAAGAAAAAAAAACTAAAAAACTTTGTTTACATTTTTTATAGTTTGCTCTTTTTAGTATTTACTGTTTCTTTTTATCAATTCTATATCAATTAATGAATAAAAAATGTAGTGTCATAAGGGCTTAACCGGAAATATTGTACTTTCAAATAAAAAAAGAAATTTGAGAAAATATTCAGTAGATTTTTTTAAAGCATTTTCAAAAAAAAAGTTATTTGGCGGACCCTGTATATGGTCGATTACAAAACATCGAAAATCTCCAATAAAGAAAACAAACGATGAGAATTCGCCGAGAAAGGATTTTTTGTATATAGAAAATTAACGATGCAGAAAACATTTCAAATTTTCTAAAAAGAAAATAACCTTTATAGGAAACATTGCATATATGATCAATTAAAAAACATCGCAAATCTTCAACAATGAAAACGAACGATGTAGAAGGCGTCACAAGGAAATTTTGTTATAGAAAAAGATTGATACAGCATTCATTGCAAAAAAACCGCGATGCAATAATACAGACAACATTGCATATCTATATGATCGACCAAAAAATCGAACGATATAGAAAACGTCGCAAAATTATATTTGTATACAGACAGTGCACGACATAGAAAACATCGCATATTTTCTTTATCGAAAAATAACGATGTACTTACTAATACAAATTGTCAATGCAGAAAAAGATCGATAAAGATTTCATCGCAAATTTTCTATAAAAAAATTAACGATGCTATAAACATGGCAATAACTTATATCTTTTTTAAAGAAAAATATTTAATTGTCCAAAGAAGAAATAATGAGAAAATTCTAATCACTGACAACAAAAAAGGTGATTGTGATAATATTATCACTTTTATTTTTATTGTTGTATAATTGCATCCTATGGCTGTCAATTTGTCTATCTATCTGTCCGTCTCTCTAAGCTTTATAAATTTCAATAATAGAAAAAATTGAATATAAATTTTCCCATGTCAATTTTTTTTCTCTTGCCTTTCTAAATCCTGTGTGGCATGAGATGTGTTGAGATGACACGAGAAATGTTCAAGCTTTAAATGCAAACAAAAAATAAAAAAAATCCGAACACAAGAAACATTTTGCCTTTTATTTAATAAATGATTATGAAATCAAAACACGTCCTTTAATCAATTCAACGTGCTGACGTTCTTCAAAATGATTGTTGCCAATAATTTTAGCATTTGAAATGTTGATTGTTTCTGATGTGTGTTGGAAATAATCAGAAATGGATAGATGAATAGAAAATGCATAAATGGTTTGGGTAAATAAATAAATGACCAAATGTTTTGGGACCAGCAGTAGTGGTGTGCTTAAGAATTTTCTATTTGCTATTGATTTGGTATGAAATTTCTGGAATTGTATTCGTTAGAGCTGTGGGGCACTTGTTAATCTGTCAGATTAGCTGCATTGACCGCAATGTGTTTAAAATTAATTAAATCTTAACATATACATACAAACATTTGTTATTTTATTTTAATTTTGACGGACTTTAAGAAAGAAGTTTTATTTTAAAAACAATTTGTTTCAAATTATATAACAAAAGATATACAACGATGGTTTTGAACGCAACCTCTTTAACTAAACTACTAATTTTCAGAAGAGACAAAAAAAAAATTTTTACCAAAAGTTTTAAATGTTTTAATATATTTTATAATCTATGAAATAGGGAAACTATACACTGAAAGAATTTTCTTCACAATACCAATGCATTTTGGCATTAATCCCATGAAAAATTTAATTTAAAAGGAACCTTTGCAGCGCTTCGTTGGTTTAATGAAATTTGTATTAGATTTAATGATTTTATTATATAATATTCATGAAACTATTCATTAATTTGATGATAAATAAACAAGATTTTAATGACACAATTCCATTGAAAATAATTTTTTTATCACTATTTTAATGGACTTTAAATTTTTTTTATATTTTTTTTATTAATTGTCTTAGCTAATCCCGCGAAGCTTTACGCTTGTCTGCAGCAACCAGAGTGAGTCTCTGGCGGGAATCGATCCCGCAACCCCGGCGCTGATAGACTGTAAATTTTGATAAAGTGTAGTTTAAAAAAAAAACCATGTTTTTGCCATTACTCAATTAAGAGCGTAAATATGAGATCAAATTGTCCATAACAACAATAACAACGTTGATTTTTTGCTAGCACATAAACAAAAATATCACATTAGGAGAGCACATTTGTTTGTTGATTACTTATTACATACTTTATATAGGTAGGTATGTACATATTAAAGAAAGCTAAAAACATTTTTGAAATATTTTTTTACTTTTAATTATTGAGCCTATAGAGTTATTTGAATGTTAAAAATATGTTGCTTTTATAAAAAAATTTTTGATTTCATAAATTTAATGGCATATTACATAAGATGCATGAAATAATTAAATCTTACATTTTTTTATTAACAATTTAACATTTTTTGATGGAAACTATAATTTTGTATTAATTTATGAATATACATAGTTCCCAATTAAAATTGTTTGTTCAAATTGGACAAACTTAAGTTCTCATATATCCAATGAAAATTTTTAACGTTATTACGAAATCCAATGATGCGATTTCAACGAAAATACTTCATAATAACTATGAAATTCCATTGAGATAATGAAAAGTTACAAATAACCATTGAAAATTTTTTTATGAAAATGATTCATTAAATATATGAAGCATGTTTCGTTCAGTGTAGAACATTTTAAAAGGCAACTGGTACACTGAACCAAAAAGGTACGTGGAGACAACGAAAATGTACGTTGACCAAACTAAAAATATTAATTTTCGTCCAATGAATTTGTTCGTTGTGAAAATAAATGCCCGTTCTTAAACAATTTTATTTTAATAATTTAATGAACTGTTCATCAATTTATCGAAAAAGATCATTAATTTAACGAACAAAGTTAATCAATATTATGTTCTTTAAAATTATAATTTTATAAAAAATTTCTTTAATTTAATGAACTTATTCGTTAATACAGAGAACTTTTTCATTAATTTAACGAATAATTTTGTTTTCCGAATTGAAGTAGAACCAAAACTGGAACCTAAGCGAAAACTTCAAACTCGTCAACTAAAATTAAACTTGTATTTAACAAGACCTGAACTGGAATCAATCAGGTTTCGAACACGTTCTAAAATAAAAAACAAAATCTGGAAACAAAAGGCAAAAAAATCCAATTACATCATACTTGACACTGAAACTAAGCATAAATTGATTAAATTCGTTGCCTTTATTTATTTATAACCTGTTCCTTTCCAATTTGTCTATTTATCCTCAGTCATTATTGCTCAGCATGCAGCCTCTAATGCGACTTCCTTTTGGCTGCACTTGAATATTCTCTGCAAGCTCTATAGAGAAAAAATAGAAGAAGGCTGGCTATATTTGTTAAATATGCACATTAAGTGGCATTTACTTTTATTTTATTTGCCTTTTAAATACATGTATTTTATTTTTTATTTAACGCTTTTTAATGTTATTTAAGAATCTGAAGTTGGCAACTTGAGAAATCACATCAAAAGAAGCCGTAGCTTTGTAAAAGAAAACCATAAAAAAGAATTATATTAAGAAATAAATAAAGAGAGGAGAAAAAAGTCGCCACAAGATACAAATATAGAATAAGATGCTATTTCTTTTTGGCTTCCACTAAAATCTAACAGTAGTTGTGAAAATAAGTCTGAAAGAATCACACCAAGCAGTCAACCGCATGTAACACCAGGGAGTCATTAGTATGGCTTTGACTCTGGCTAAAGACCACTACAAATATAACTACTGCTATAACTTTTAGTATCTCAAAAACGACATAGTGGAAGGTGTGCGGAGGCAAAAATAAGAGATACAAGAAATTCATGTTAGAGACAATCATTAGATGTCCAAAGCAAAATTAAGAAGATTGCAATTGAAGTTAACGGCCCAAGAAAACTGAACTTGAATTTATTTATTTATAAAGAGATCGATCGAAATTACAATACAATTTAAATGGGAAGTTCGATCGATATCGAATGTCGTAATTTGCCACCTGAATTTAAAACTGAACTAAGAACTTAATAAAAAGCTTAACTAAAACTTAACTAAAGCATATTCCATGTGCGCTTAACTGAACTGGGAACTGAACTTAAACTTTTATAAATCCCAAAAAATTTAGAACAAGCCTCGTACAATGGAAAAATTTTCTAGTCACTTACGACAGAGCACCGCCATCACCATCCACAAAAACAAGCACATCATTGATGCTGCTTTTTATTTACTTCACCGTTGACGTCAACCTTGTCGTCGATGCAGGAAACGGAAGTAAGTGTTAGTTGCTTCAATAGCTGTGCAATTTTCTTCTTCAGTTCATGCCAGTCTCCTTTCCAAGTATACAAGCACTTGCTACCCCAACTGTTGAACACCAGGGTAGAACATTCGCTAGCTCTATGATTGTCTTTTGATTTGGGTTTCTTTTTTAATTTTTTGCTGCAATTTTTTTGGGGGTTTCTTCCTTTAAGTTCTGTTTGCCACCTTAGACAAGTGGACGTCTCTTTATTTTTTTCTCATTGCAACACAATGTCCTGCATTAAAAGGTAAATTTTTTAAGGATTTTACTTTCTTCCCTATTTTAATATTATTTGGCTTGTGTCAAAGACAACCTTAAGCGTATATATTCTTAATATTTTCCAGAATCTTGTTCAAGGTAAGAAAAAATTCATAAAGAAAAAATTGGAAAATTTATATGATTTTTTATTTAGAAAATAATTGCTTAAGTAGTACCACTTGTTATTGTTGTTGCACGCTTCCATTGTTGTTGCCGGCAACAAGCTGTTGATTACATTTTGATCGTTGTCTGACAGACCGCCGTTATTAAAGACTATGAATAGATAATTGTTTGTAATAAAAAGAGAAAATATTTTTATGAAATTAATTACTTGTATTTGGCGCAGAAAAGTGAATGATGAGAAATACAAAAAAAATCGTATATCAGGCTTAAAAGGAATTGTAAATAATTAAATTTAAAATAAAGTTGTATAATTTAGAGGATAAACTTGTATACAAGAAAGCCTAAAGCTCTTTATTTAAAAGCTGAATGCGTATTTAAATTCTGAATAAGTACTATTTAGTTTAAGATCTTGTCTAGTTTCTAGTTTAACTTTAGTTTCTTTTTCAGACTTTAGTTTAGTTTAAGTTAAGATTCTTGTCCAGGTTATAACTTGTGCTTTAGTTCAGGTTTTTGGTCAGTTTACTAGTTTGAGATCTTGGCAAGATTCTAGTTGAAGTTCAGGATTTAGTTTAGTTTCTTTTTCAGACTCTACTTTAGTTTAAGTTAAGATTCTACTCCCGGTTGTAAATTGTGATCTAGTTCAGGTTCGAGTTTATTGGTTTAGTACAGGTTTTGATCAGATTCATGTTGAAGTTTTTATTCTGGTTTAAGCCCAGTTTCTAGTTTAGTTATAAAGGGTGTTAAGAAGGGCCGATGTTGATTTTGAATTATCTCATCCTTTAGCTTTTGAATTGTTGCTGGCTAATTGACGTACACCTCTTCTTTCAAATAACCCCAAAGAAAGAAGTCTAACGGTGTCAAATCACATGATTTTGGCGGCCAATTGACATTGCTACCACGTGAGATAACATGGCCATTGAATTTGTCGCGCAAAAGAGTCATTGTTTCGTTAGCTGTTTGGCAAGTGACACTGTCCTGTTGAAACCACATATCGTCCACATCCATATCTTCCAATTCGGGCCATAAAAAGTTCGTTATCATCTCACGATAGGGAACACCATTCACAGTAATTACCTGACCGGCCTAATTTTGGAAAAAATACGACTCGATGATGCCGTCAGCCTATAAACCGCACCAAGCAGTTACTTTTTGTGGGTGCGTTTGTTTTCGACAATCACTCGTGGATTATCATTCGCCCAAAGGCGGCAATTCTGCCTTTTGACGAATCCACTAAGGTGAAAATGTGCCTCATCACTGAAGATGATGTGCACGAAATGCAATTTGATTTGAACGCCCATTTTCATAATAAGCCTGAATAACTCTAACGCGTTGCTCGATTGTGTATCTTTCAATGGTTCAAATTGAGTTAGTCTGAAATTGAGAAATGTAAAATGAAATGCATGACGGTTGTTTAGTTGATTTTTTAGTTCAGATTCTTATTTTAATTGTAGTTCAAGCTTTACTTCAGGTTTGCTCAAGTTCAGTTCGAATTTAGGTTTTATCTCAGGATACTGTTTATGGTTTTACTTAAGGCTATTTTACACTATCACACAAGTATAACGTATTTTGAGGAAAATACAACCCTGTCATGATAAGTTGTTATTATGTGCGTTCGTTTACTTTTCCAGTAAAACCCCAGTAACATCCAGTAGGTGATTAATATGAAAATTTTACAAATTTATGAGTACGCGAACGCATTTCAGTAAAATCCAGTACAAATTTGTACAAATTTTGGGGTAAACGAACGCAGCTATGGTTTTTTTTTTAATTTTCAAACAATAATTAGATCAGGGATGCATTTTCGTCAAAATACGTAAGACTTGTGTGATAGTGTAAAACATCCTTTAATATTTAGTTTAAGATAGGATTTTGTTTCATTTTGCACCTGGTTCTGGTTCTGGTTCTGGTTCTGGTTCAGGTTCAGTTTCTAGTTCAAGTTCTGGTTCTAGTTTGAATCATAGCTAGTTTTAGCTAAGATTCTAGTCAATGTTCTGGTCCAGGTTCTAGTTCAGATTATTATTTAGATACTAGTTAAGGGTTAAACTCAGAATCTAGTTCAAGTGTTATTTTAAATTCTAGTTTAAGTTCTAATTCCGATTCCGGCTCGTACTCTAATATAGTTTTAAAAGCAGGTTTAACGCCAGTCTCTGGCTTAGGTTGTTATTTGGATTCTAGTTCAGTATCTTTTTGAGGTTCTAGTTAAGGGTTTTTACTTCAGGTTCTTCTACAGTTTCCCTCGCTTGAGAAAATCTTTTGGTTTACTTGTTTTATTTGTACAAAGTGCAGCTCAAGCATATGATTGTCCATTAAAGCTGATCTTGATTATATTTCATTAATTTTTCTATGTGACTGATAGCTTTAGAAGTTGCCATGTATAAATTGCTGAAGAATATCGCTCCGGTCGGCAAAAAAAGCTTGAATGTTCAAAATTATTGGAAGCCACTTCATCTGCAATTTCAAAACGTACCGAGAGGCGTTTTTGCATGTCCAAAATGCTGCTTAAAGTGAAGTACTTTTTCCACCAATATTCCACATGAAAAATGGTGTCATTAGGACAATCCCAATCGCAAGAATACGAACTTGAATCCGGTCAAAAAACCGAATCCACGCTAAAGTTGCATATGAATGACTCCAAAGTAAAGCTCTTTTTTTGGCAGAGCCTAAAGGGTCTAATCGGTTACAGAGACCTAATGCCGAACACAATGATTCATTTGCAGCGAGCATTGGCAAAAAGAAGCCTAGAGTAAGCGACCAGAACTGAAGTCGCAATATTTCATATGATAACGCTCCACACATAAAAACTATTTAGTTAAAAGTGGTTGGAAAGTTTTGCCTTACGCTCGCAACAGTTTAGACCTTGCCACGTCCGATTAATGCTCTGATCGATGTTGAGCGCTCTCACTGGAATACGCTTCAGAACAGGGAATCCAAATAAGTTTGCTTCGTTTTTGGTTCTAAGAAATGAATAGTTATTTTAGCTCAGGACCCTAGATAAATGGGCACAGTTAATGGCAAATTCTTAAGCTCTGTATTTGGTCGACCTAAAAGTCTAAAGGCGGGCTAGGCGGTCATAGGGGATCTGATGCCGAACAATGTGCATGGGCCGAAGCAAGCCTAGAATATTCGACCAGAACTGAAGTTGCAATATTCCTTTATGACCACATGTTGCAGAAAACTATTGCAGAAAAGTGTATTCAAAAAGTTTGCCTTAAAGTCTTAATAGTTAGGTCCTTGCCTTGTTCGACTACTGTTTGGATCGGTGTTGAACGCTATTACTCGAATACGCTTCATCAAGGTATCTATAGATATAAGACCTTGTTCCTGGCTCTAAGTACGGAATGGTCCTTTGGCGCAGAATCCATATATTCTTAGACAAATGGGCAAAGATCATGAGTAAATACTTAACCATAAAGTACTCAAAGTAATTTTTGGGGATACATAATTTTTAATTATTACGATTTTGTTTGTTGTGCTTTACTCCCAATTTTCATTCTTTAAAAATACACTGAAATTTATTGTTGGATGATAAGATAGTTCCTTTGCGTATTTCTCTGGTTGCTTAGGCCACATTAACAGGAAACCATTTCCCACAAACTTTAGAAAAGCTAAATTTATTAGATATGCAAATAAAACTGTCAGTTCGGTTTGTGCTTTGTTGCGATACAGACGCGTATTCTTAATCCCGCATACAATTGAATTATTAATTACATTTGATATTTTAATATAACAAATTAGCGAATGGACGCATTTTTTTTTAAATAAATCTTTAACATAAAAGTGAACAATAATCAAAAACGAAAAAATTAATAAAAAAAATATATGTATAAATGTACATACATATGTACACATATACTGTACAAAAACATTTTGTTTAAAATTCTTTTTTGGTGCAATACATTAAATAATAAAAATAAAAAAAGCACAGTAAAACAGTGATAAACAAAAACAACTTTTTGCATGAGTAGTCACAATGTAACAACAATAAAACTAGATGAAAGAAATGCATACGTAACAGTTAATGCTAAAGAGTGCAATACTGAATCAAATAAAACAAAACAAAACAATATTAACTACCTAACGGCTAAACCAATTGCTCGTACACGTTCCCTTTCGCCCTCTGTTTTTACAAAGACGGTTGATGCTGAGACATTAAAAAATATTAATCTCTCGCTAGTGCCTGCAAGTGTTGCCGCTTCGGCAAAAACAATTTTAGTAACAAATGTTACCATGAATTCAAACACAGACGCAATGGAAAAATCTCAAGTAAAAAGTTGTCAAAAGCCTCAAGTACAAGTTGGTATGGACAGGTACATAACAGTGCTTAAACGTGGTCGCAGCCCTACCTCTGCAGCAGTTGCTTCGGCCTCAAAAGTACCATCTTTTGATAAAATAAATTCTCAAAATCGTTTTGCAATTCTGGAGGATGAATCCTCTGAAGCACCAAACGTCATAAAATCGTCCAAGCCTCCCCCGATATATCTTAGGGAGCAAAACTCAAATGAGCTTATAAAGAGTTTAATTTCGTTAATTGGAGAAAATTCGTTTTACGTAGCTGCTATCAAGCGTGGTAGTATAAACGAGACTAAAATACAAGTCAATCATGAGAATGATTTTCGCAAAATAATAACCAAATTTGAAGCACTTAAAAAAAACTTTTATACATACCAACTGAAGAGCAGTAAAGGTCTTCAGGTAGTGATTAAGGGAATTGACTCATGTGTGGACCCTGAAGAGGTAAAAACATTCCTAGAAGAAAAAGGCTTCAAAATAAAACATGTAGTAAATATTAAAAATAGAGAAAAAAATCCCCAACCACTTTTTCGAGTGGAGTTTGAACCCGGCGACGTAAAGCTTAAAAAAAACGAAACGCATCCTATTTATAATTTGAAATATATTCTCTATAGAAGAATAACTATAGAAGAGCCACACAAAAGAAATGGTCCCGTTCAATGTTTAAACTGTCAAGAATATGGTCATACTAAGGCATACTGCTATTTACCCCCTGTTTGTGTAGTATGTGGTGAATAACATGGTACAGTTCTCTGCGATAAGTCTAAAACCGACCCCAACGTAAAAAAATGTAGTAACTGTGGCGGCAATCACACTGCCAATTATAGAGGATGCCCTGTATATACTATCGTCAAGCAGTCGGCTGGACCGAAAACTAATCCTCCTCAAATGCTGGTACCAAATCAAGTAAACACAAATGCAATTCAAGCCCCCCAGCCTGGTAATAACAGAACTTCTTACGCTAACGTGCTAAAATCAAACCATGTGCCAATGCAAGGTGCCTCGCCAGGTAATGATGAAACTCCAGTCTCTAATTTAAGTCGTTTAGAAAAAACCATGGAAACATTAGTGCAAACAGTAAATAATTTTACAAACACAATGGGTAATATGATGCAGGAGATTCTTAGAATGCAATCGATGTTATTGCAAGCTGTACTTAACAAACCATGAACTGTTTAAAAATTTGTTTTTGGAACGCAAACGGCATCCGCCAACATAAAAATGAATTAGAATACTTTCTTAAAAATAAACAAATTGATGTCATGATGGTTTCTGAAACTCATTTGACCTCAAGAAATACGTTTAAAATTAATGGTTATACACTATATGATACCAAGGACCCTCGAGATAGAGCTTGTGGAGGTTCTGCCATTTTAATAAAAACCAGAGTCAAACACTACCTCATGGGTGATCATTGTGAAGATTATCTTCAAGCAACAAACATTTGCGTTGAAGAATTAAATAGAAACGTAGTAATCTCATCGTTATACTCCCCACCTAGATATTCAATATCTGAAGGCCAATATTATAATTATTTTAAATCATTAGGACCTTGTTTCCTGGCCGCTGGCGATTATAACGCTAAACATACCTTCTGGGGGTCCCGACTTATAACACCAAAGGGTCGTGTTTTATTTAATACTATTTCTAAAATGGATTTGAATGTGATAGCGAGCGGACAACCAACATATTGGCCTACTGATCAGCAAAAAATACCAGATGTCATCGATTTTGGCGTGGTTAAAAACATTCCCTTAGAAAAGATTTATGTTGAAGCTTCCTTAGAATTATCTTCCGACCACACACCAACAATTGTTACTTTAATGAACCCCAATAGAATTGTATCTCCAACTGGTTACTTAGCGACGCCAGCTACACAAATCAATTGGCTAAAATATAAAAAATATCTCAGCACCCATTGCACAGAAAATATTCTGCTTAGTACACCGGAATACGTAGATCGCGCTATTCTTAATTTTGACAGTTTTCTGAAGCTAGCTGTGCAACATTCCAGTAATACCCCAAAAAAAACTAAAAATATTAAAATTTATTCCACAGATGTTGAGCGTCTCCTGACTGAAAAAAGAAGAGCTCGAAGAGAGTGGCAATTGCACAGATCCCCTCAACTAAAGAGTTTATTAAAAGATTGTACAAAAAGGCTAAGAAAGTTACTACAGACTCAAAAAACGGCTTCTCTGCAAAAATATCTTAAGGAACTTGATGCAACTCCGCAATCAGACTACTCATTATGGCGTGCAGCTAAAAATCTAAAAAGGCCAGTCGCCTCTAAGCCACCATTAAGAAACTTGAACGGAAGTTGGGCAAGAAATGATAACGAAAAGGGAAATCTGTTTGTTACTCACTTAAAAAACGTATTTACCCCAAATATATCTCACGATACTGCGGTCGTGTTACCACCTGTTCCTGCTAGAGCGGCTGTTCCCCTAAGATTTGAGATAAGAGAAATCGAAAAGGCTGTTTGTGAATTAAACCCCAAAAAAGCCCCTGGTTTTGATAAGATCAGCAACAAAATGCTTTTGGAGCTACCCAGCACAGCAAAGAAAATTATTCTTTTAATTTTCAATGCTATCTTACGTCTTCAATACTATCCTCAAAAATGGAAGGTTTCCTTAGTCACCATGATACCTAAACCAGGAAAGGATCACACAAAAGTTGAGTCATATAGGCCTATAAGCTTACTTTCTAATATATCAAAGCTGTTTGAGAGGCTGTTAGTGTCAAAATTAACTCCAATTTTAAGTGAAAATAGATGTATACCTAACCACCAATTCGGCTTTAGAAGAGAACACAGCACAATTGAACAAACCCATCGTATAGTAAACGCCATAAGAAAAGCCTTTGAAGAAAGAAAATATTGTTCCGCTCTCTTCATCGATGTTTCTCAAGCTTTTGATAAAGTCTGGCATGAAGGCTTATTACATAAATTGAAGCAAAATTTTCCAGCAAACACACACAAGCTGCTAGAAAGCTACTTAGTCGGTCGTCAATTTATTATAAAAGAAGGATATTTCTTTAGTTCACCTCAGCCAATTGGCGCTGGAGTCCCACAGGGAAGCATTCTGGGGCCTCTATTATACTTAATTTATACTTCGGACATGCCAACGAGCAACTACACACAAACTTTAACATTTGCAGACGATACAGCTTTTCTAAGCATCCACGAAAACAGTTATGAAGCATCTCGTTACTTACAGGATCATATATTTCAACTAGAAATATGGTTAAAACAATGGAGGATAAAAGTCAATGAGCAAAAATGCGTACATATAACATTCACCTTGCGTCGGGAATCATGCCCCCCTATTAAAATCAATAATCAAATAATACCTCAAAGTTCCCATGTAAAATATCTCGGTATACATTTAGATCGCCGTTTGACGTGGAAAAGCCATATAGAGGCAAAATTAACTCAAATGAAACTAAAAGCCATACAAATTCATTGGCTTATTGGAAGAAACTCTGTCCTTAGTCTCGACTGTAAACTCCTACTTTACAACTCTATCTTAAAGCCTATCTGGTGCTACGGTATTCAGTTATGGGGCACTGCCTCGGCTTCTAATATCGAAAAAATTCAAAGGCGCCAAAATAAACTTCTTCGAATAATCACAGCTGCCCCTTGGTATGTTAAAAATTCAAACATTCACAAGGATCTCAATGTTCCATTAGTTAAAACTGTGATTACGAAATATGCAGAAAAATACTTAAAAAGGCTCGAATTGCATCCGAACCCACTAGCTCGAAATATTTTAAATGATAGCGGCCACACTCGCTTAAGAAGAAGAGACACTGCAGCACTTGTTCAATTAGAAGAGCGATAAACACCTAGATAAGTGAACAGAACCCGTGATAAAGAAAATTTTTGTCTGGCACTGGCAGGACATAAAATAAAGTATTAGGTTAAGATTTGATTAATTATTGTTAGTTCATATTAAATGTATGAAGATTCAATAAATAATATTGAAAAAAAAAAAAAAAAAAAAAAAAAAAAAAAATAAAACTGTAGAGTGAATGAGAATTACACGCACTCAAATTTTATTTGCAATTAATTGTCAAAATATTTCGACATTTTCAGTTATACACCTAATAGAAATTAATTGGAATTTTATTTTTCATTAAGAATTAGAGCTTTATAATCACTTTCGCTTTAATGTTTTCGCAATTACAAAACAATGTTCCCCTTTTACAGTTCCGTGCAATATGTCCCATTTGTTTTCGCGAAAACTTCTTTTGAAACTTTAATGAAATTTTTAGTTCATTTTCATGTTTTCCCCCACAATTATTTCGATTTGTTTTTGTTTTTTTTATATTGTCCTCCTTGGAAAAGGAAACAAAACTAAACAAGAAAAAATTAAATGTGTTGTAAAATACTTTTAACACTCATTTGCGGTTTTCTCATGTCTAATTAAGCGACATTTTATTTGTTCGGTTTTTGTAT
This sequence comes from Pollenia labialis, assembly GCA_949318255.1. Taxonomy (NCBI): domain Eukaryota; kingdom Metazoa; phylum Arthropoda; class Insecta; order Diptera; family Polleniidae; genus Pollenia; species Pollenia labialis. Next base: position 14,950,345 of record OX439140.1, read on the forward strand.
TGTTGTTACCATTCCACCACACGTACATACCCCTGGATCATTTGGCAGAAACAGTAGAAAAAAACTTTAATTTTTGTGGGTGTCTTTTTCGAAAATTGCAAATGTTTTCATTTAATGTTTGCCACAAAATGTGTTCGTTCTTTCTATTGTTGCGTGTGTGTGTGACCCAACAACAAGTTTGCAAAAGAAAGACACAAAAGTTTAAAATAATGTATGGCTTAAATAATTTATCTGTATGCAAGTTTTTGGTTTGGAGAAAGAAATTCTTATGCTATTCTCGATGTTGGAAAAACAAATTGTGGACCCAAATGTTGTTTTTCTTTGTAGTTGCAAGGATATTTTGTTTGCAACATTTTTTGGAAGTATGAGTGGGAGTGGCATTATTTTGCATTTTATATAAACTAATAATGCCACAATAGAAACTCATATGTTTTAAATATTTTTTGTGTGTTTTGTTTTCCAGTTACTTGGAAACGTTTCATTTGTTTTCGAAGTAATAAATAGACGTTTACACTGTTAACCATTTTTTTATAGGACGTGTTCCAAAAATTTGCATATTATTTATAGAAAATTTGCAAAAATGGTTTTCTTATAGGTAATTTTGCAAAAATTAGATTTTTATAGGAAATTGTGCAAAAATTGTTTTTTTATAGAAGATTTTGCAAAATAGGTTTTTTATAGAAAATTTTGCAAAAATTTTTTATTTATAGGAAATTTTTTCTCGTTGCCCACCGATAGGAAATTTTGCCAAAATTTCATATTTAAAGGACATTTTGACAAAATTTTATATTAAGTAAATTTTGCCAAAATTCGATATTTATAGCAAATTTTGCCAAAAGTTAATATTGCTAAAACTTTATATTTATAGGATAATTTTTTCGCCACGATTTCATATTCAAAGTAAATGTTTGCTAAAATTCGAAATTTTGCCAAAAGTTCATATTTATAGGAAATTTGAACGAAATTTTTATTTATAGGAAATTTTGGCAAAATTTTTTATTTATAGGACATTTTACCCTAATTTCATATTCAATGTAAATTTTGCTAACATTCGATATTTCTAGGAAATTTTTGCCAAAAGTTCATATTTATAGGAAGTTTTGCTAAAATTTTATATTTATAGGAAAATTTGCCAAAAGTGCATATTAGGATGGATCAAATTATATGGATGAAAACTGCATATTTATGGGATACTTTGCCAAAATTGTAAATTTTTGGGAAATATTAATAAAATTTGTAAACAATAGTAAATTTTGCCACATTTTGCTATAAAAAAAAAATTAATAAAAATTTGCTATTTTAGAAAATTTTGTTATAAAAATGTTATATTATCTTTTAATGCCAGTGTGCATGCGTTGTCCTAAAAATCCTACAAATTAAACTAAAATTCTAAGACATTAAATGTCTTTTGTCGCCAACCACACAAAACACTTTCACGGTCTGCCACTTATGTACTATTAAAAATTCATTGAACCTAAAACACGAAGCATATTTTTAGTTCCAAAATGCTGTCTTACATATTTCTGTTTTGCCATCTCTTTGTTTTAGTCTTATTCCCAGAACGCTTAGATAATTGAAAAAGTTTGGCCAGAAAACAAATTATTATTCTTCAGTTTATTAATAATACTGTAATAAAAATTTATTAATTATGTGGTTTGCTGGTTATTTATAACACAAACTTTATTAAGTTTTTGCTTTATTAAAATTTGGTATTTATTTCTTACAATTTGTGGCCATAATTAAAAAATATTTTTTCTTGTTTTTGTTCGAGTTTATTTTTTAATTTATGAATATCTTTTTATCACTTAACGTTTATATTCGTTTTTTTTTTTGCTTCTTAGAAAATTTGCAATTTTAATATTTTAATTAAAGTTAAAATAAAGTTTTGTAATGAAATATCCAATTTTTCTTTTAAAACAGAAAAGAAAATAAACCTTTTTTGTATTTAAATCAGCGTTGTAGTACTTGTTAATGTGTTTAAAATCTAAAAAAAGTTATTTGTTAATTCTTATTACTTTTAATTAAGTCTGCAACATATGTTGAGATTGCCAAGCAGTTTATTTAGGGAGGAATTAAAATTGATTGTCTTAAGCATAATAAAGACTATATTTAACAATAGTTAAAATCATTGAAACAAATAGAATCCTAATGCCACATGACAAAAACTAAAAACAAATTAGATATTAGTTAAATTTTACTTAAATAGAACTAGAAATAAGCAAAGCTAGAATTTAATTGAATTAAACTATAACTAAACTACACTGATAGAAAAGGCGTCACAACGCTGATGTATTTTGACATCAGTACTATGACAATTCTCTTAGTTTTTGACCCCATGGCACTTTTCATCATATTGATATCAGCACTTGGCCAAATTGTAATCAGGTGAAAATATGTTATCAATGGGATGACACAGCGGCATCACAGAAATGAGGAATCGGGGTCACTTTAACAAAAAACTTCATCCATCTGAAGACTTAGTAACATCAGAGAAGGGACTCATTAAGCTTGATTTAAAGTCAAACTGCCACTAAATTAATCAGTGGGATTGACTTAAGTCAAAGTGAGAGAATATAATTATTTACTAACCCGTTACACATACATTTTTCGCTTTTGTTGTATTCCGCCCTTTGTTAACAGAATAACTCTCAATTAAAAGAGAGAAGTTTCCGTAGTTATTCTGCTTTAAAATTTTATGTATTTCACTAAAAAACTTAACAAATAAAATATGGGAATTTTTGTCTAATTTTACTTTTTTAACATGAAAATAATGTTAATAATACACAAAATTTGGTATCGAATAAATGTCACATTAGCCTTAGCATATAATATGGTAACATTTTATGATGACGTTCGTTATTGAATTGATGTCACTTTTGCTTCATTGATGCATTTTTTTTTTTTTTTTTTTTTTTTAAGTTTGAAGTTAAGGGAAGAAGTGAACTAGAAGTGATTTAGAACTGAACTAAAACTGAACTAGAACTAATCTGGAACTGAACTAGAAATGAACTAGACCCGAACTAGAACAGAACTGCACTTAAACTAAACTTCCACTAAACTACAATTGCACTATTTATTCTTCGAAAATACTTTAATTAAATTAAATTTTTTGTTTTTTTGCCTGATTTTTAAATTAAACTATTAGTTACCTACAAAAAGGTGGCACCGAAACAAATTCCTATAAAATTCCTATCATTCAAAATGCTTTTTAACTCTCCAAATTCAAACACATTGGAAATGACTGTAAAACAGAAGTAGAGAGTATCTCGTCTATAAAACACTTTGAAGTGTGTTAATTTTTAATGAATCAAAAAAATGTTTACACACACATGCCATCCTTTTTAACACGTACACACACAAACATTTGTACCGACTTAAATACACAGATCCTTTAATTTTTTTTGTGAACAAACTCCTCACAAACAGTTTAAATTGCTAGAAAATACTAAAAAATTTTGTAAATTTGTTCGAATGGTGAAAAAGTGATATATTTTTGCCAGTTTTCTTTTTTAAGGAGAGTTGGTTGGGGTATTAAAAAGAAAAAAAGATTTTATTTCTTCTATTTTTTTTTTGTAAATTAGTGTTAAAATAAAACAAATGTGAAACTAAGCTTGAAAAGTAATTGAACTTAATTCGATTTTTATTTATTTTTGGTTCATTCCCATTTTAGGCATCATAAAAAACACAAAAATTTAACAGGTGATGAAATTCCCGAAATATCTGTTGTTTTTTAGATTTACCATGAGCAAAAAATAATTGAATATTTTTTTTTTTTTGGGAGAGGATAAAAATATTATTATAGAAAATTTGCTTAAGTTTGCTGTAAATATATTTTCTTTTAACTTAAGAGAAATTTATTTTGGCCTTGTGCTTTTTATCTTTTTTAAGTCTTTTGTAAACAAATTGTGTTGTTCAAAATGTTAAAAGAAGTTGCTTTAACCAGCACAAAAATACAGTTTAAATTGTCATTATTATTCTTTTTTTTTGTATCCTGGTACTTGGACCGTCATTAAAATGTACACATTTGAATGAATGAAATGATTGATAACAATTTTATTTAAGTATCTCTTTTTTTGGTTGAATTTATACAATAAGTTCACATTATAGTCTTTTTTTATAGTGGTTTACTTACGCATTTTAATTTTTTCTTCAACTTATTGGATTAAAAATAAGAAGATAGTCATAAAAATAAATACATTCTATGAGAAGGTATCCACAGAGTATTATTAATGAAATACTTGCTTAGGATTAAGGAAAAATCTTGAATAAAAAATACTTTCACTATTCATAGTTTCGTGCAAATGTTTTTGCATCATTAACAGGCGGACAGATGGACATCGTCAAATCGACTTTGCTATTTAAAAGGACCCAAAATGTACATATATATTATAAGAAGCATAAGGTTTTTAGATCAATATTTCAGCTGTAATCAAGCGCATAAAAAAGTCGTTAAAAATTATTGAAAATATTTACAATTCCGTAAATGTGAAATCTAAATGCTCAAGATTGTGAATTGCTCTAATATGAATTTTACTAGAACCTTAAAACTTGAGTCAATCAAAAATTTATTTTTTTAACATATTTTTTTGGGTTACCTTCCTTCCCATGGTCCTTTAAACGACTTGAAAAAAACTGAATCCCCATTCAAAAATTGACATCTTTTATATGCATAAATGTCAAAGTGATTACAAGAAAATGTGTTTATCATTTTGTTGCACGCTCGAATGCACGACGAGATTTACGAAAAAAAAACTGTGGCTATCACGAATCTCTTACACCCTTTTCAATGTTTAGCAATAGTTGAGTTATTAAAAAAAGTACTCTAATTGCGTTCTAGTTCAGTTTAAGTTTAGTTCTAGTTTAGTTCTAAATCAGTTCTAGTTCAGTTCTAGTTTATTTCTAGTTAAGTTCTAGTTTAGTTCTAGTTTAGTTCTAGTTCAGTTCTAGTTCAGCTCTAGTTCAGTTCTAGTTTATTTCTAGTTAAATTCTAGTTCAGTTCTAGTTCAGCTCTAGTTCAGTTCTAGTTTATTTCTAGTTAAATTCTAGTTTAGTTCTAGTTTAGTTCTAGTTCAGTTCTAGTTTAGTTCTAGTTCAGTTTTAGTTCAGTTCTAGTTCAGTTTTAGTTAAGTTCTAGTTCAGTTCTAGTGAAGTTCTAATTTAGTGCTTTTTTATTTCAATTTCAGTTTCTATTAGTTTCTAGTTCATTTCTACTTCAGTTCTACCTTATTTCAAGTTCAGTTCCCATTTTGTTTTAGCCTAGTTATAGTTTAACTTAAATACATGATGTAGGGTACAAAAAGAATAAGCAAAATATACAAATACTAAAAGTGAACAAAATAAGAAGAAAACGAAATAAATTGTAAATTCGACAAGCAAATTTTCTTTGGATGTCCTTTTATTCTCAACCGCTGTTGTATTTGTGCACTTGGTTGTGTCGCAAGCACTTGCCACTTGTTAACACCCCTTAGGAATAGAATTATATCATATTTCAAAATCATTCACTCATTCATAGTCAGTCATTGATTGTATACACCACAAAAATATATTTGGGTACTTTTGCAATAGACTTTTGCACACACACACACACCCACACACTCACTCTGGTAACCAGGGATTCATTTCATCCTTGAAGCCTTTGGAAGATGATACCCAGGTGCTACTGATTTCTACTTGAATTCATGCATTTCCTTCACCAAAGACGTTGTTGACGATTGAATTGTAAACGGTTTTTTGAAAATAATTTAAAATTTCGGTTAGATTTCCTTTGATGTTGGTGTTTTTTTTTATTTCTGTGTGTTCGGTTTTTTTGTATTTTCAAATAATTTGAATGTATATTTTGTGATTCTCTTATCGTGTGTTAAAATTGTTCTTTTTTTGTTACTTCAAAGAGTATATTGCTGGTGTTGCAAATATGAGATAAATGTATTTTTGTATTACATATTTATAATTTTTTATATAAATGCAATTTGATTGTTCTATAAGGAAACTTGTGTAAAATGGATAAATACATTTTGAAATAGGTTTAATTATTTTAGTTTCCGAAAAATATTTTACAATACTCTATTCCCTGGTTTAATTTAAAAAGAATTAAATGTAAAAAAAATATTGAATAAAATCAAATTTTATTTAAAAAAAATATATCGAGGGTTTATATTCAAAAAGTGTTATCTACAAAATTACAATTATACAGGAGTGAGAAAAAACTGTTATTATTTAAGTTATTAAAAAATAACGTCTTAGGCGTACATAAGTTCATTTTTTATTAATTCCTGATACTCGCGCTTAAATGTTCATCTTGGCTATCAAAACACAACTGCTGACAAAATCTGGGAGGGAAAAGTGGGCGTGGCACAAAATATATTTATTTAGATATCAATCACGGTAGAAGAAAAATTGTTAAAATTTGGTACATACCCAGCTAGGTAACCAATACACAACCTCTCTAAGAAAAATTGGCGGGATTGAAGAAGTAGGCGTGGATTTCTGTGTATCTAGAGAGTGGCAAGAGCCAAGGTCTCTTCATTACGTACAAGAATCTTTTGCATTAATGACAACTCAGTAGATACCATTATTTGAATATAAGCCCTTGATATGTAGTTTTAAAATTAAAAAAAAAATGAACTTTACTGAACATGAACGACTTATATTGTTAAGTTGCATGCAACTTAAATCGCACATCTGGTCTAATACATTTATACAATTATTCTATTATATTTATATTGGACTTTAGTGTAAGATCTCATATACGAAGGCAGGATTAAATGGTTAAAAAAAATTAATAAAAACAAACCTATATATAAGAAGCTTATCTTTACCTCAGAAATTACAATTTTAATCTTATGCTGAGTTTATGATGTAGGTGCTGGTTCACACTCTTCAAGTTTTAGCCGTCAAGTCTTGAGCTGTTAGGAAATAAGCGAAAAAAGAAAGCCATTTCTTTTTATCTCCCTCCTAAAAACTGAAGGCTTGACGGCTTTAACTTGAAGAGTGTGAAGCAGCACTAAGTGCAGCCCGGAATTTATTTTCTGGTTAACAAATCAGCAGAAACAAGAATTAAGTAACAGTAAAGCCATTAACAACGATATGCAACACGATAAGATCGGCGGTATCAGTGTGACCAGATACACACATTTCTTATAGCTAAATCTGGCATAAGCAAAGCCAGAAACGGTTAAAAATAATTTTAAAGAATATTATAAATCATTCTAAAATTGTTTCACGTTTTATTAAAATAAATTTTAGTGACTTATTTTTAACAAAATTTAAGTTAATGGTAAAATACAAACAAGTGGGTAAATTTTGGAAAGATATCAGATATAAATATGCGGCACATGAAGTTCAGTTCAAATTTTAAATTCAGGCGGCCCGAAAACCGAGCCCGGTAGGCTAGCCGGTAGTGAGCTAGTGTACCAGCCCCGGGGTTGCGGGTTTGATTCCCGTCAGAGACTCTGGTTTCTTACGTGCAGCCAAGCGTCGTAGTGCTTCGCGGGATAAGCTTAGGGAATTAAAAACAACAACAAAAAAAAAGATATGTAAGTTGAAGTTTTTGAATTATTATTTTTTTTTAATAATGATTCAATTATTATCTTTAATTCATTGAATTTAATTTTTATTTTACAATGTGAAATTTGTTTTTAATTTTATATCAATATAATTACTTGGTATATAATTTCTACAACCAGAATGATAAGGGCATTTCTAAGATTCCATTAATATTCTATTTTTTACAAAACTGCAAATACGTTTTAAAGGATAAGAATTTTACACTATCATACGAATTTTTTTTTTAGTGTAACTATTTTAAGTCAAACAAGTAAGAGTGCTATATTCGGCTGTGCCGAATCTTATATACCCTTCACCATTGTGCGAGCAGAATACACAGCAATTAGACAAAAACTAAATAAAATTGGTAAATTTTTTTTTTTAAATAAGAGACAACCGATTTTGAACTTCGCTTTTCATAAGGGCCCAGAATATATATACTTTATAGGGTGTAGGATCAATATTGTAGAAATTACAGTTATATATACCTTTTTTACCTTCCGTGAAGGGTATAAAAAGAGTAATTTTCGGGAAATCAGGGGTCTAATCACCGCATTCGATACTTTCGTATCGAATAAACTACTGAATTTTTTTGCATACGATAGACACTGGCTTATCGAATGAAAACTCGATAAATGTAATGTCGAGTTACTCGATGTCGAATGCTTTTATTTCAAATTCAATACATTTCATTCGATATCGAGTTTCAAGATACCAAAATAAATAATTTCGATGAATTTTACTCGATATCGTATGCAGTGAATAGAGCCCAGTATTTCGGTTATAACTCATACAAATTTCCGACATTTTGGTATATAAGTCATATCCATAGGACGTACAGCAGCCCTAAAATTTAAATTTAAAAATTTTAATGTTTTTTAGCCCATTTTTGGAGTATTTTGCTCATAAATTACCCATTGTCTAACCGATTTGATAGTTTTATATACCGACGTGTTAAGGAAGAATACCATTTACTTAAGTTATATTCATATATAAACATTTATATAAACTTGTAAATATATATTTAAACAAAGTTAATTATAAACAAGTAAGAGTGCTATATTCGGCTGTGACGAATCTTATATACCCTTCACCATTGTGCGAGCAGAATACACAGCAATTAGACAAAAACTAAATAAAATTGGTAAATTTTTTTTTTTAAATAAGAGACAACCGATTTTGAACTTCGCTTTTCATAAGGGCCCAGAATATATATACTTTATAGGGTGTAGGATCAATATTGTAGAAATTACAGTTATATATACCTTTTTTACCTTCCGTGAAGGGTATAAAAAGAGTAATTTTCGGGAAATCAGGGGTCTAATCACCGCATTCGATACTTTCGTATCGAATAAACTACTGAATTTTTTTGCATACGATAGACACTGGCTTATCGAATGAAAACTCGATAAATGTAATGTCGAGTTACTCGATGTCGAATGCTTTTATTTCAAATTCAATACATTTCATTCGATATCGAGTTTCAAGATACCAAAATAAATAATTTCGATGAATTTTACTCGATATCGTATGCAGTGAATAGAGCCCAGTATTTCGGTTATAACTCATACAAATTTCCGACATTTTGGTATATAAGTCATATCCATAGGACGTACAGCAGCCCTAAAATTTAAATTTAAAAATTTTAATGTTTTTTAGCCCATTTTTGGAGTATTTTGCTCATAAATTACCCATTGTCTAACCGATTTGATAGTTTTATATACCGACGTGTTAAGGAAGAATACCATTTACTTAAGTTATATTCATATATAAACATTTATATAAACTTGTAAATATATATTTAAACAAAGTTAATTATAAAAAAGAGTAATTTTTGGGGATTCAGTATTTCGGTTATTACTCAGCCATTTTTTAACCGATTTGGCAGATTTATATACCGACGTGTTGAAGAAGAAATTTACCATTTACTTTAGTTATAAAACTTGGACTCGGGGAGATCTATGATTCCCGAAAGTGGGTATTTAAAAAAAAAAAAATTTATTTTGGTCATAACTTTTTTGTATCTGAACCGATTTTCTCGAGTTTTTTATAAAATATGTTCTACTTAAAATTTCCGATATTTTGATATATAAGTCATACCCATAGGACATATGGCAGCCCTAAAATTTAGGTTTTTATACAATTTTTAATTTTTTTTGTACGGGAGGTACCACGCCCACTTCCCCAATCCCGCCCACATTTTGTAGGATGGTGTGTATTAGCAACCTTAATGTGTGTACCTAATTTGGAAGCTTTGGCTTTTGCCGTTCCCCAGATATACAGCAAAAAGTAATAAAAATACAACAACCACAAGGGATTTTTCGAAAAAATTTGAGGTAGTCGTGGTTTTTTGCTCATAACTCAGCCATTTGTGGACCGATCTGGCTGAATTTCAATAGAAAAATTATAATAAGAATACCTGACATAAGGATACCCCAACCAAGTCCCCATCACATCTGGGGGCTTCGGAAAACCCATTTCAACAGACAGACGGACAGACGGACGGACGGACAGACGGACAGACGGACAGACGGACAACCGGATTTGAACTTCGCTTTTCATAAGGACCCAGAATATATATACTTTATAGGGTGTAGGATCCATATTGTAGAAATTACAAACGGAATGACAAAGTTATATATACCCTTTCTACCTTCGGTGAAGGGTATAAAAAAGAGTAATTTTTGGGGATTCAGTATTTCGGTTATTACTCAGCCATTTTTTAACCGATTTGGCAGATTTATATACCGACGTGTTGAAGAAGAAATTTACCATTTACTTTAGTTATAAAACTTGGACTCGGGGAGATCTATGATTCCCGAAAGTGGGTATTTAAAAAAAAAAAAATTTATTTTGGTCATAACTTTTTTGTATCTGAACCGATTTTCTCGAGTTTTTTATAAAATATGTTCTACTTAAAATTTCCGATATTTTGATATATAAGTCATACCCATAGGACATATGGCAGCCCTAAAATTTAGGTTTTTATACAATTTTTAATTTTTTTTGTACGGGAGGTACCACGCCCACTTCCCCAATCCCGCCCACATTTTGTAGGATGGTGTGTATTAGCAACCTAAATGTGTGTACCTAATTTGGAAGCTTTGGCTTTTGCCGTTCCCCAGATATACAGCAAAAAGTAATAAAAATACAACAACCACAAGGGATTTTTCGAAAAAATTTGAGGTAGTCGTGGTTTTTTGCTCATAACTCAGCCATTTGTGGACCGATCTGGCTGAATTTCAATAGCAAAATTATAATAAGAATACCTGACATAAAGATACCCCAACCAAGTCCCCATCATATCTGGGGGCTTCGGAAAACCCATTTCAACAGACAGACGGACAGACGGACGGACGGACAGACGGACAGACGGACAACCGGATTTGAACTTCGCTTTTCATAAGGACCCAGAATATATATACTTTATAGGGTGTAGGATCCATATTGTAGAAATTACAAACGGAATGACAAAGTTATATATACCCTTTCTACTAGAGGTCTGCAAGAATAAATAAAAAGCAATTTCAACACACTCATTTGTTTTTTAATTACAATGTGTCGATCACCCAATGATAACGAAACAAATGAAAAAATAACCAGAGACAAAACAACAAAAACTCATTCTATTCAGTCAAATCAAGTCAAATGAGTAAATTATTCAAATATAATTTGAATGTAAAATATGTGTACCTACACATTATGTATGTATGTGTAAGTTTAACTCTTATAAATAAAAGAAGCCACAAGCTTACACACATATTATGGCAAGGTATTCAAATAAATGTATGCACATTCAATAATTCAAAAATTATTTGAATATATTTTGTAAACTTGCTCTCTCTAACGGGTCATTCCAATGTTTTCTTATTTATGAATGCCTCTCATATTCATTTACAGTAAACAAGTTTTTTATTCAGTTCATTCATTCTTATTTTTGTATATGGTTTACTCTCTTCTTATCTTTTTGAATGTTTTATAATTGAATAAATGTTGTGCACTTTGAGTAAAGGCAAACAAGTGAGTTATTCAAAGCAGACCTCTACTTTCTACCATCGGTGAAGGGTATAAAAAGAGTAATTTTTGGGGATTCAGTATTTCGGTTATTACTCAGCCATTTTTAAACCGATTTGGCAGATTTATATACCGACGTGTTGAAGAAGAAATTTACCATTTACTTTAGTTATAAAACTTGGACTCGGGGAGATCTATGATTCCCGAAAGTGGGTATTTAAAAAAAAAAAATTTATTTTGGTCATAACTTTTTTGTATCTGAACCGATTTTCTCGAGTTTTTTATAAAATATGTTCTACTTAAAATTTCCGATATTTTGATATATAAGTCATACCCATAGGACATATGGCAGCCCTAAAATTTAGGTTTTTATACAATTTTTAATTTTTTTTGTACGGGAGGTACCACGCCCACTTCCCCAATCCCGCCCACATTTTGTAGGATGGTGTGTATTAGCAACCTAAATGTGTGTACCTAATTTGGAAGCTTTGGCTTTTGCCGTTCCCCAGATATACAGCAAAAAGTAATAAAAATACAACAACCACAAGGGATTTTTCGAAAAAATTTGAGGTAGTCGTGGTTTTTTGCTCATAACTCAGCCATTTGTGGACCGATCTGGCTGAATTTCAATAGCAAAATTATAATAAGAATACCTGACATAAAGATACCCCAACCAAGTCCCCATCACATCTGGGGGCTTCGGAAAACCCATTTCAACAGACAGACGGACAGACGGACAGACGGACGGACGGACAGACGGACAGACGGACAGACGGACAGACGGACAACCGGATTTGAACTTCGCTTTTCATAAGGACCCAGAATATATATACTTTATAGGGTGTAGGATCCATATTGTAGAAATTACAAACGGAATGACAAAGTTATATATACCCTTTCTACCTTCGGTGAAGGGTATAAAAAGAGTAATTTTTGGGGATTCAGTATTTCGGTTATTACTCAGCCATTTTTTAACCGATTTGGCAGATTTATATACCGACGTGTTGAAGAAGAAATTTACCATTTACTTTAGTTATAAAACTTGGACTCGGGGAGATCTATGATTCCCGAAAGTGGGTATTTAAAAAAAAAAAAATTTATTTTGGTCATAACTTTTTTGTATCTGAACCGATTTTCTCGAGTTTTTTATAAAATATGTTCGACTTAAAATTTCCGATATTTTGATATATAAGTCATACCCATAGGACATATGGCAGCCCTAAAATTTAGGTTTTTATACAATTTTTAATTTTTTTTGTACGGGAGGTACCACGCCCACTTCCCCAATCCCGCCCACATTTTGTAGGATGGTGTGTATTAGCAACCTAAATGTGTGTACCTAATTTGGAAGCTTTGGCTTTTGCCGTTCCCCAGATATACAGCAAAAAGTAATAAAAATACAACAACCACAAGGGATTTTTCGAAAAAATTTGAGGTAGTCGTGGTTTTTTGCTCATAACTCAGCCATTTGTGGACCGATCTGGCTGAATTTCAATAGAAAAATTATAATAAGAATACCTGACATAAAGATACCCCAACCAAGTCCCCATCACATCTGGGGGCTTCGGAAAACCCATTTCAACAGACAGACGGACAGACGGACGGACGGACAGACGGACAGACGGACAGACGGACAGACGGATTTGAACTTCGCTTTTCATAAGGACCCAGAATATATATACTTTATAGGGTGTAGGATCCATATTGTAGAAATTACAAACGGAATGACAAAGTTATATATACCCTTTCTACCTTCGGTGAAGGGTATAAAAAGAGTAATTTTTGGGGATTCAGTATTTCGGTTATTACTCAGCCATTTTTTAACCGATTTGGCAGATTTATATACCGACGTGTTGAAGAAGAAATTTACCATTTACTTTAGTTATAAAACTTGGACTCGGGGAGATCTATGATTCCCGAAAGTGGGTATTTAAAAAAAAAAAAATTTATTTTGGTCATAACTTTTTTGTATCTGAACCGATTTTCTCGAGTTTTTTATAAAATATGTTCTACTTAAAATTTCCGATATTTTGATATATAAGTCATACCCATAGGACATATGGCAGCCCTAAAATTTAGGTTTTTATACAATTTTTAATTTTTTTTGTACGGGAGGTACCACGCCCACTTCCCCAATCCCGCCCACATTTTGTAGGATGGTGTGTATTAGCAACCTTAATGTGTGTACCTAATTTGGAAGCTTTGGCTTTTGCCGTTCCCCAGATATACAGCAAAAAGTAATAAAAATACAACAACCACAAGGGATTTTTCGAAAAAATTTGAGGTAGTCGTGGTTTTTTGCTCATAACTCAGCCATTTGTGGACCGATCTGGCTGAATTTCAATAGAAAAATTATAATAAGAATACCTGACATAAAGATACCCCAACCAAGTCCCCATCACATCTGGGGGCTTCGGAAAACCCATTTCAACAGACAGACGGACAGACGGACGGACGGACAGACGGACAGACGGACAGACGGACAGACGGACAACCGGATTTGAACTTCGCTTTTCATAAGGACCCAGAATATATATACTTTATAGGGTGTAGGATCCATATTGTAGAAATTACAAACGGAATGACAAAGTTATATATACCCTTTCTACCTTCGGTGAAGGGTATAAAAAAGAGTAATTTTTGGGGATTCAGTATTTCGGTTATTACTCAGCCATTTTTTAACCGATTTGGCAGATTTATATACCGACGTGTTGAAGAAGAAATTTACCATTTACTTTAGTTATAAAACTTGGACTCGGGGAGATCTATGATTCCCGAAAGTGGGTATTTAAAAAAAAAAAAATTTATTTTGGTCATAACTTTTTTGTATCTGAACCGATTTTCTCGAGTTTTTTATAAAATATGTTCTACTTAAAATTTCCGATATTTTGATATATAAGTCATACCCATAGGACATATGGCAGCCCTAAAATTTAGGTTTTTATACAATTTTTAATTTTTTTTGTACGGGAGGTACCACGCCCACTTCCCCAATCCCGCCCACATTTTGTAGGATGGTGTGTATTAGCAACCTAAATGTGTGTACCTAATTTGGAAGCTTTGGCTTTTGCCGTTCCCCAGATATACAGCAAAAAGTAATAAAAATACAACAACCACAAGGGATTTTTCGAAAAAATTTGAGGTAGTCGTGGTTTTTTGCTCATAACTCAGCCATTTGTGGACCGATCTGGCTGAATTTCAATAGCAAAATTATAATAAGAATACCTGACATAAAGATACCCCAACCAAGTCCCCATCACATCTGGGGGCTTCGGAAAACCCATTTCAACAGACAGACGGACAGACGGACAGACGGACGGACGGACAGACGGACAGACGGACAGACGGACAGACGGACAACCGGATTTGAACTTCGCTTTTCATAAGGACCCAGAATATATATACTTTATAGGGTGTAGGATCCATATTGTAGAAATTACAAACGGAATGACAAAGTTATATATACCCTTTCTACCTTCGGTGAAGGGTATAAAAAAGAGTAATTTTTGGGGATTCAGTATTTCGGTTATTACTCAGCCATTTTTTAACCGATTTGGCAGATTTATATACCGACGTGTTGAAGAAGAAATTTACCATTTACTTTAGTTATAAAACTTGGACTCGGGGAGATCTATGATTCCCGAAAGTGGGTATTTAAAAAAAAAAAAATTTATTTTGGTCAATCCTTTTTTGTATCTGAACCGATTTTCTCGAGTTTTTTATAAAATATGTTCTACTTAAAATTTCCGATATTTTGATATATAAGTCATACCCATAGGACATATGGCAGCCCTAAAATTTAGGTTTTTATACAATTTTTAATTTTTTTTGTACGGGAGGTACCACGCCCACTTCCCCAATCCCGCCCACATTTTGTAGGATGGTGTGTATTAGCAACCTAAATGTGTGTACCTAATTTGGAAGCTTTGGCTTTTGCCGTTCCCCAGATATACAGCAAAAAGTAATAAAAATACAACAACCACAAGGGATTTTTCGAAAAAATTTGAGGTAGTCGTGGTTTTTTGCTCATAACTCAGCCATTTGTGGACCGATCTGGCTGAATTTCAATAGAAAAATTATAATAAGAATACCTGACATAAAGATACCCCAACCAAGTCCCCATCATATCTGGGGGCTTCGGAAAACCCATTTCAACAGACAGACGGACAGACGGACGGACGGACAGACGGACAGACGGACAGACGGACAACCGGATTTGAACTTCGCTTTTCATAAGGACCCAGAATATATATACTTTATAGGGTGTAGGATCCATATTGTAGAAATTACAAACGGAATGACAAAGTTATATATACCCTTTCTACCTTCGGTGAAGGGTATAAAAAGAGTAATTTTTGGGGATTCAGTATTTCGGTTATTACTCAGCCATTTTTTAACCGATTTGGCAGATTTATATACCGACGTGTTGAAGAAGAAATTTACCATTTACTTTAGTTATAAAACTTGGACTCGGGGAGATCTATGATTCCCGAAAGTGGGTATTTAAAAAAAAAAAAATTTATTTTGGTCATAACTTTTTTGTATCTGAACCGATTTTCTCGAGTTTTTTATAAAATATGTTCGACTTAAAATTTCCGATATTTTGATATATAAGTCATACCCATAGGACATATGGCAGCCCTAAAATTTAGGTTTTTATACAATTTTTAATTTTTTTTGTACGGGAGGTACCACGCCCACTTCCCCAATCCCGCCCACATTTTGTAGGATGGTGTGTATTAGCAACCTAAATGTGTGTACCTAATTTGGAAGCTTTGGCTTTTGCCGTTCCCCAGATATACAGCAAAAAGTAATAAAAATACAACAACCACAAGGGATTTTTCGAAAAAATTTGAGGTAGTCGTGGTTTTTTGCTCATAACTCAGCCATTTGTGGACCGATCTGGCTGAATTTCAATAGAAAAATTATAATAAGAATACCTGACATAAAGATACCCCAACCAAGTCCCCATCACATCTGGGGGCTTCGGAAAACCCATTTCAACAGACAGACGGACAGACGGACGGACGGACAGACGGACAGACGGACAGACGGACAGACGGATTTGAACTTCGCTTTTCATAAGGACCCAGAATATATATACTTTATAGGGTGTAGGATCCATATTGTAGAAATTACAAACGGAATGACAAAGTTATATATACCCTTTCTACCTTCGGTGAAGGGTATAAAAATTTAATAATTTATAAAATAAAATTTATAAATAAAAGCGACAAACCTTTTATAAAAATGCTAAATAAAATGCCAAAATCCAAAATTTTAATGCTAAATTAAGCTGCCAAAATGATCACACTGAGCAGGGTTGTCAGATTTTTTAGCTCCATCGCCAAACCAGATGTCAGAAATCGCCAAACCAAAATTTTGTTGTGTTCGTAAAATACATATATGTAGTAAATATGCTAGTAAATATAATATTTCAGTCGAAAATCCCCAAAAACTAAGAAACAAAACAAAAAGTCGCCGAAAGTAAAATTTGTTTAGTTTCTGTTATTTTTTTTTACATAAAATGGAGATCATATGTATGTATGTATTTTCAGTTAAAAAAAACTAAAATTAAGTACACAAGTTCATCATATCGTACCATTCATCCTCATCAATTTCATTACTGGTGTTTTGACCTGCAAGCATGTTATTAGAATTAAAAAAGTGACTGAATATAAAATTCACTTGAAATGATAACAAAACAAAAATCATGTGAAAAAAGTTGCCAGATTTTTATTTAATTAGTAATGATAATAAGAAATGACACGCTGTTAAAAAAATTGCTGCAATGATATAAATGCTAAAAATAGCCAAGTGAATCGCCAGTTATATACAAAAATCGCAAAAAAAAGTCGCCAGTCGCCAAATGGAAAATTCCACCGCCAAATGAGTTTCAAAATCGCCACGTTTGCCGAGAAATCACCATATCTGACAGCACTGACACTGAGTGGCTTATTGAAGCAAGTAAGTGTCGCTTATTAAAATCGTATATACCCTTCACCATGGTCCATGGTGCTATAAGAACAGAAATATGTGTAAATAATTACATAATATGTATAATAATATTATATATGTATGTACATACATGTACTAATTTAACCTGGCGCTGCTTTGCTACTCCGCGGCTAATCACCATGATATAAAAAAATTTATTTTAGTGCCGCGATCATTTTTTCCAATACCGCCTACTTTTTTCGGATGTCCTTTTGTGGTATCGAAGCTATTTGTACAAAATGTTGTAACTTTTACTGTTACTGATCAATTTTGTAATCGAGTAGGTGAGTTGCAAAACTCGTTCGTTACAAAATTTAAAAAAAAAGAGATTGCAATTGCTTCTCACAGTTCTTTTAGCACTTTATGAGAAGAACTATACTGATAATACGTATTATCAATGTATGTCGTGGAAAAAACATGGAAGAGTGCATGCATTGATAAAATTAGTATATTTCTATTAATAAAGCGCCAAAAGCACTGTTAGAATCCATTATGATTTCGTATTGAACCTAATTCGGAAACTTTGACAACATAGCATTAAAAGTAAAATTAGAGGAAGTCATAGTTTTTGATCATATCTCAGCCATTTGTGAACTTAAAAATATTTGCAACATTTTTACCTTTTCCGAACAGAGTGTTGTCAATTTGATAACAATGGTACGTTTATTTTCTTTCGGCAAAATTTGACAACATTTTGTTAAAAATTTTACAACAAATGTTGTCGAAATATTGACAACACTTTTTTGTCATTTTATTTCCATTTGTTGACAATTTTTTGACGTAATTTTTCGCTCTGTGTATATCCTTACACCTTCAGTATAGCGAACAAAAACAAAAAGTGCTGTATTTTGGGAGGCGGAAAAAATATGTTTACAGTTTTAAAGGTTTCATTAAGATAACATTCATTCAACAGCGTAGCGTGAATGATAGAATTTTTTTGACAGGTGCAAAAATTTGACGAGGATCCGAGGTGGCATTAGTAGCGCCCAGCGGACTACAAATGGCGACGCAGTGTATTTAAAACTAAAAGGGCGGTATCCAGAGGCGTGGCAAAATCATAAAACAAAATATTTCTGGAACTTTTTGCCACTTATTTTTTTTTGTCCTAGGGGGTGATTGTTTTTTATGCGGACCAAACCACTTTTTGACACCAGCAGGGCCCTTTTTTCCAAAACTACAAGATACAAATCTACAAGTAAAATACATTAAAAATGCAAAATTTTTACAATTTTTTTTTTTCAAATATATTTCACTTGTAGATTTGTAACTTGTAGTTTTGACAAACGGGGCCCAGGAGTCTTATAAAGAAAAAGAACAAAAGACTCAACTATAACCCGATATTTCCAAAATGTTTAATTCTTGTAACTGTTTAAACTGCTCTCATATGTAACCATGTACTTTAGCTTTTGAAGTTACTACTTCTCCTTGCTGTTGTATTAATTTTAAGCTTTACAACACATCAAGTACAAGCGAGTTCATAACAAGTGCACAAATTTACAAGTACATATTTTATTTTTTTCGGCTACTTTATAGAAAATTCTGTAGTTAATCCTGCATGTACCCAATTTTTGAATTGATTTTTGTTTTGTATAAATATTTAACTTGTATGTGTATTAGGTTGTGTGTTTATTTGTTCGTGTGTTTAAGGATTTAAAGGGTTTATATGTAGTTTGAAATTTAGATTTACTTATTACAACAATCAAGACTCAAGTACTATTGCAACTATTGTGGATTATATATCTGTGTATATATGTGTATGTATGTATATATATATATATAAACATAAATATATGTATATTTAAATACACTTGTGTGTATACATATACAAGAAGACAAGTGGCTTTAGGTTTCCTACACACAGAAAAATATACCAATGTTAAATTAACATGGCAAAATGTCGATTGAGAATCATAGTAAATTTTTGGTCTTTATTGAAATTTATCATTATTTCATATTATTTTTAAATGAAAAATATTAAAATAACCTTAAATCACGTTTATTTAATATTATTCACTGTTAAAATAACATTGTTCAATATTGAATCCATAAAAACCTGTTTAATTTAAAAATCAAAAGTTTATCTTGTTAAATTAACATGCATACATACTTAAGTATGTAAATTTTTTTTATTTTCATGTTTAAAATATGTTATAAAAAGGAGACAATTCCCGTATTCTTTTAATTAAAATTATTTAATTAAATAGTACATCAAGTTTTCAAAGTAGAATAATGAAGAAAACTATATCGGGCCACTCTGCTGATGCTTCTATTAGCAAAGGAGAATACAAAATAAGTAAAACATGTGTTGCAGGGTAAATGTTTCACACTTTAATATCACACTCAAACCAATTTGATTCTACATGAAATTTACGTTGTTTCAACTTGAAATAACTTTCATTCAACGTGATTCGGATTGTTATTTCAATATAAATGGCATTTGGCTCTAACTTTACTGCAATGTTAAATTAACATGAATTATAGTTATTTTAAAAGAAAAAATGTTGTTCGCATGAAAAAAAACGTATGAAGCAAAATCACCACCGAAAAATTTTTAACCAATCATGTTTTTTACGTTTTTAACTTGATTTTTTTCTGTGTGTAGATGGTTTACATGTAAATGGAAGCTTGTTTCATGCTTTAATAAGTATCTGTGCTTGAATAAGTACGAGTATATCAATTGAATACTTGAATAATATTATGTATTACTTTAGGGCCCGTTTTCACAACTTACCGACAGCTAAAGGCAAGATTTTATCGGCCGTATAGAAACAACTTTACTTTTACCTACCAGATAGGATGAACCTTTATTTACTTTATCGCTAACTATAGGTTAAAGCAAAGTAATGGAACACTTTTTATAAGCCTGGTTAAAGTCTACTTTTAGCTATCGGTAAGTTGTGAAAACTTGCCTTAAAGTAGTTGCATGAAATGTACTAAATCATATACGCACAGAAAAAAATAAAAATTGATTTCCATTAAAAAATTTGTGATATTAATTAAAAATTAATTAAATTTGCACCAGTAAACAAATTAATATTATCAATTAAACATTTAATTCATTTGATTAAATGCTTAAGTCGCTCGATTAAACGTTTAATTCACTTGATTAAATTTTTAATTAAAACTGATTTTATTTTTGATAAATGCTTTCAAGTACGGATTATTCAAGTGTCTCGTTTTTTTAAATAATCCGAAAACGGTAATGGCTTAATTAAAAGTGAGATACTAATTTTAAGTTTACTTAAAAAACTTTCGTGCGTAAACAGAAAATAATAACAATATTTATTAAGTAATTAAAGAAATCTTTTTTAAATTGTAATGTAGTTAACAATATGTTTCAGTTGTAAAATAATTACATACATAACAAATTATTTTATGTCAAAAAAAATTTCAATACAAAATAAAAAAAATTTTAAATATTTTGGATTTACGCCCTAAAAGTTTAGTTATTGTTTGAATATTAAAGGAAACTTAACGGGTCTTTCGTTTATTTCAGTTTTTAAATTCTGGTCTATGGTGCCATAATCTTAAACATTATTGGGCATCCAGTCCTTTGTTTGAACAAGTATGCTGAAATAAATATTTATAGTATTTGTGATGTAGTTTATAATATACTATGTATATTTCAATAAAAATGTGTAAAACAAATATTATAAATGCATTTCATTCTAGCAAAAGGTAAACAACTAATTATTAACAAAATATTTTGTTAACATGAGAAAATCGCTATTAAAAATTATATATAGTTGTTGTTAACAAATATTTTATTCAATATTACAACTTCGCTGTTAAAAATATATGTTGAATATCAACAATTTTAATTAACAAATTCAGTTGTTGGTGCCTTTTCAATTAAAAATTAATTGTATTGACGAGTATTGTATTCAATATGACAATAGGGTGCAATTTTGTTCTGTGTACGTTTTGTTTTGTCACAGAGGCAATCCCTATTGCAAATGTTCGGATTTAGTCGGTAGTTTTACATGGTCTGCATACAAACTGGTTTTTGGAATAGAGCATTCCTGGACGCCTGCACCAGATCACAGTGGATACCTGGGTGACCAAAACGTGAGTCGTACATCAGGAGAGATGACAGGGGAGCATACCGTCATTCCGGGTCACTGGGTGATAGGGACTCATGCACGGAGAATGGGTCTTGATTATATTGACTACTGTAGAAATTGTCATGATGAGGAGGTGACGGTGTTTCACTTTCTCCGCCAATGGCCCCTGGTCTCGTGGTCTCGTGGAGGCTAATGCATTTTGGGAGAGCGGCCATGTCTGGACGATATGTCTAATGTGGGACTTAAATCGATCTCTCTGTTCTGCAGGGAGTCGGTGTGGTTCCAGGCTTCAGTAACATTTCTGGTGAATACTGGTTGACTTTTGTCACTGGCTAAGAGTATCATAAAGGGACCGCTATAAGGACCCAAGTGAGCCGTCCTCGTGCCAGGTGGCCATTGAACCAAACCTTAACTAGGGGATAATTTCGTGGATCACGTGGTGGTTGTGGTTTGAACCCAAAGTATCGGAAAGGGATGTCCAGAAAATCTTAATAAAGAGCTGATTGTTACCACGCCTGAAGGACGACTTTTCCTATGTCTACCTGGGTGTGCAGGTTTCTCTCACACACGAGACGGTTGGTGTTTGCCATCGTCTATCTTCCAGTGAATCATTATTACGCCGCACGTATCCATGCAAATCTTTTAACATCTGTACATACTAAGTATGGTAGCTATAGAATATTCGCCACTAATAATTCTTATATGTAGTGTATGGTATCGTATGGTTGGGTTAGACCAAATATGCTACCTGACTTGTTAAAATATACACCCAATAATATGGCTAACACAGAAAAAAAACAATTTAATTGATTTTAATTCAAAAAGTTGTGTTATTAATTAAAATAATAATTAAATTAGCACCAGTTAACAAATCAATTAAATTTTAAATTCACTGGAATAAACTTTTAATTCACATTATTAAACGCTTAATTCACTTGATTAAATGTTTATTTAAAACTTATTTTATTTTTGATTAATGCTTTAATTGGTGAAATAATTTGGATTTTTTCCGTTTAAGACAAGATGTAATTTTGATTATGATGCAGTTAAACATTTACTATAACTTTGATACGAAACTGACAGTCAGTTTCAATATGTCTGGCTATAAGACGAAAGTATGACTTTGCTTTCAAGTATAGGTGCATATAAAGTTATAAGTATTTGCAAATACTATACAATCCTTAGTCAAATATAAGCATTTAAAAGAACATTTAGATTTATGTTTTATTAAGATTATTTTTCACCTGCGCTATAAGTTGCAGCATATATGCTACTGTATTATTTTGCAGTCATACCCATTTAAATCGTTATCTATATGATATTCGAACGTTTGTTTAGCTTCTTTAACAAAAATAGTTTTTAATGTTTCTATACCAGATCCTGCAATACTAAAATATATTACAGCCTCCTTGAAAATAGTGCTACCATACTTCTTGCTTTTTTTTCTTACAATATTTTTCGACGTTGTTAATTTCATACTTCAATGGTTACTTTTGGTTGTTGAAAGTTTTTCTTTTCTTTAAATATAAGAGTTTTTCTTAACATTTTTCCAATTTTATCTATATTTTCGTGTAGTTTTTGCATATGAATTCCTTGTTAGATTTTTCCTTTTTACAAACATATGACTACTTTTATGTTGGATACATAATCATAACTTACATTTCATCTCTGTTGCCCTTTTTCTAGAGTTTTTCTATATAAATTTTTTTTGTTTGTTTTTTTAGATACATTCTTTTTTGTTTCTTTAATGAACTTTTTATTTAACATTCAGTGTTGTAGTATATTTAGAGTGTGTATAAGTATATTCTGCGTTTTTCTCTATTTTCTCTATGCTTATATACATGAATGAAGTAGAAGAAAGACATTATTTTGGCATTTTGCCCAAGTAAGCAGAAAAACTCTTATGAATTTAGATTTTTGCAAGATAACCCAGTGAAAAGTTGAGGTTAAAAAAAAATTAAACTATGGTATAGAGCGGAAATGTGTACAAACTAGACTAGACTGAAATTTGAACAACAAACTAGAAAGTGCTGTGAACAACCCCTCTTAATTTAAATTTCTACTGTGTAGTTATGACAAAACAATAAACGCAGGATAAAACGTCTTATTATTTTAGAATTTTTTTGTATTAAACACAACAATAATATTTGCAAACTATTGTAAAATTTAAGGATATAATGACAATATGATAGCACACACCTTGTGAATTCCCAATTATATTGTTACCTTATTTAAAGATTATAGACGAAATTATGGACTTTAGGCAAGATTTTAGATCAGAGTAGATTATAGACTGAATTATAAAGTATATTATACAATTGTTTATAAACTAGATAATAGTCAAAACTGTAGGCTATATCGTCCCCTCAATATAACAATAGCGTATAATTTTTTTGGGGTTTTGCGAAAATCGTGTTTAAAGTTTTTGTCAAATCGGATGTCTATTAAAACCTCAATAAAAATTCTTTATATTGAATTTTTCGACGAATACATAATACCGTTTCTTTAAGACAATCCATATGTCATTCAAAGTGCAAGTCCTCCATATAGGCTATTTTATTTTTTAAGGAATTCGTATGATGAATCTGATACACTATTTTATTTTGTATGGTATACGCTGTTTTATTCAATAATTGTACGGTATTTTTATTAAAATATTTGATCTCAAAAATATCAATTTGTAACGTTATAAAACAGTAATAAATTCATAGTTTTGTTAATTCAGTGGCATATATTCATTACTTTTCAACAAAAAATGATGACAAATTAAGATATACATTGCGTAAATCAAAAATAACTAGAAGTTCATTCGTCTTCTTTCTCTTCCTCTGCTTCATCTGGCTCATCTAAACAATTTCGATTCTTTCCACCTTGTAAGATATAAAAAAATGACGGCGAACCACGACGAATTACATTCTTCTTGCACAAATTTTGGAGATCATGCAGCTTTCGATGGCCGGAATGAAACTACTTCTCAAACAATAGTGTATATTATTATAAGCTATTTTATGAGTTTAAGTTTTCATAAATTGTATTTTTTTCTACGGACTAAAATGGAGTATAATGCCTATAACACTATTATTCTTTTAACAATTTTGGGCTGGCAATTTCAAGTAAAATAGCGCATGTGAGCTTACACACTTATTGAAGGAAAATTTTGAATAAGAAATTATACACTATTTTTTCCAACGACATTTTGACTCACTTTTTGGAAGTAGAATTTGACAAAATTTTGACAAGACATAAAATCAATGATGGAGATTCTAAATATGCAATAAAAATAAATAATAGCGTATGAGCACATACGCTATTATTATATTAAGGGGACGATATTATAAGTTAGATTATTTGGCAAATTCTAGGCTGTTACTGACTAGAATTTTTTTTTTTTTTTTTTAATCTCTGGCGTTCCTGTTTGGGGAAATAATTAAAAAAATACCTTTATATTGATAAATTTCGTACCCCCAATATATTTAACTAAAACTTAAGGTGAAGTGAAATTGACATCGAACGATTAACGAACGATTTAAGGTTCAATTATTTACAAAATGAACGTAGTTTTTCCTGGTTTAAAAAATTTAATTGATAAAAAGAATATTTTTAGGAGCTTTCATTACAGGGTCGTTTTTAAAATTTGTTCCCTTTAAAATCCACTTAATTTCGATTTCCAGAACATGCCTGATCGTAATTTAAAATTGACTTAATACCACAAAATAATATTGATTATATTCCTAGACATAGCAAAAAACAATTTTTCCTAAAATTATGAAAATTTTATTCCATAAAGCAATAATTAATCTTTAGTGCTGTTCCAAATTATTTTTATTTAGAAATTCCCGTGAGTGAGGGAATAATTACCAGTAATGCCAAAAATCTCATGTTATTTGAATTAAACTCAAGACGAGGTTATAGTTAAAGTTATTTACTTTAAACATTTCACTGGGTTATTTCTTTTTGTACTCCATTTCTAAAAGATTTTGTAAAATTGTTACTCACATCTTCATACAATTCATTCTACTTATGAAAAGCCAATCATATTCTACATGTCTGTATGTATAAATAAACATTTATATATGAACATTTGTACGAAATTCAACTTATACATTATACGATAATATTGCAAATGCAAGTAAATTTTTGTTGGAAAGCGGCCGGAGAAGGTGCTGGTATTGGTGACCACGTTCATTTTGTTTTCCCTGTTTCTTTAAAAAAAAAAGTTCAAGTTAATGTAATTTATATTATGAATTGTATACATACTTCAGAAAAAGGTTGTAAGGACTTATAGAATTACTTCTTTTACATTTTTTATATTTTTTCTGTTTTTGTTTAGCTGGTACTTTTAGCCTTTCAAGTATAATCTTATTTAATTTTCAACGAAATGATTTGGTAAGTTTTGAAAAAGTTACTTTTCGAAGAAATAAACAAAATTTGGTTAAAATTATGTTTGGAAAGGGCTTCAAGGGAAAGGACTTGGAGTAGGGTGGTTTTCATAGCAGGGAGATTTGAAATATAAGCAGAAAAAAAATTTCATAAGTTATTGAAAAGAGTTGTAACGAACTTAAAGGATTTTCATAACTTAAAATAACTGATTTTGTACTTAAATTCTAATCTATATAAAATAACAGGGTGATCAAAATAAAATCTGCCAATACCGCTGTTTGTGGTCCCGCAGTAGCAATGCTTGCACAATTTGAATTTTGAATGGATGCAAATTCAGATCCAACTTTAAAATTCTCCGCAATGTTGCCTTCGAAATGTGCAATTGAGATAGAAGTATCACTTTCAACACTGTGGCTCATAGACGAGCACCACTTCATGGACGACAGATTACTGAACACTGTTCATAAAAACAGCTAACTGAATTCCTGATAAATAAAGGGATATGGGAGGTAACCTTGAATTAAAATATTGAAGATATTTTCGCTGTGTCATGGCAACTGATCGCTGGCAAGAATAGAAAAATCCCATAATATGAACGCGTTGTTGTGTACCGTATGCATCTAATATAAATTTCCAAGAATTCAGTTAATACATGCAAAAAATCATTTTAAAGCCACTAAGAGTGCCATATACGGCTTTGTCAAGTCTTTTATACACTTCCCCATTTTGTGACAAGAACAGAAAGTTATATAAATACTTACATTTAGATATAATTTAAGCCATGGTCTTCCACGCCTACTTTTTCAACCCGCCCACATTTTGTAAGATGTTGTGTATTAATAAGCACCTCTTGCACCTAATTTAAAAACATTGTCACTTGCCCTTTTCCAAATATGTACACAAAAATCTTTATTGGGTTTGTATGGGACGTGCCACGCTCACTTCTCCAATGCCGCCCTTATTATATCAGATATTGTGTATTGGTAACCAAGATGATGTTTGTCCGGCTGAATTTCAATAGCAAATAATTCCGGACTATATGTGATATGCATAAATAACAACCTTTACCCCATCATATCTGGGGTCTTCGGAAAACCCATTTCAACAGACAGTCAGATGGACATTGTTTAATCAACTTTGCTACTCATAAAGACCCAGAATACATATACTTTATAGGTTCTTAATCAATATTGTAGAAATTACAGACGCAATGAAAAACGTCTGTATTCCCTTTCCACCCGCGATGAAGGGTATAATTTAAGCGTTATTCGTGTTCAATATTGGTAGTTCTTAAGGTTGAAAAAGACCTTACATAATGTCAGTAGCCGTAACCGCAACTAAAGAACCCAAAATTCAATTGTTGGCATTATGGTAAGTCAGCTGGACCTTAACTTTGGCCACCCTGTAGTAATGAGATTATAAAATCTCTTTAAACTCTTTCCTATATGTTCCTTAATACCTTTCTGCTTTTTATTCTGCAATATAACACTTACGTTTTTTTCTTTAAATTCCTCCATTAAATATTAATTAAAACATAACTTTTTCAAAGCTTTCTCATACATTTTTAAAACCTATTCATTTCATAGAGGAATTTGTCTTATTACTACATCAGCATGCTCAATTATTTGTCACTAGACAAGCAATGACATGTTTGTACAATATCTAGCATGCAATTCTGCTTGATTTCTCAGTACAGTATGTACTGCCTTCTCATAGCATTTTATAAACATAATGAAATAATTTATCAACCAGACACTTTTATTTAATGTTCATGTTTTAAAACAAGCCACCATTTATAATGAGGCAATACGAAAAAAAAAACAACTGAAATATGTAACATCATGTCTAATAATGTTTTTCTGGGGTATGCTTTTAAGCACCAATTTAATTAAGCACCTAAATGTAGGCAACAAACAAGCACTTACTAATAAATATTAAAAAAATTAAATAAAGCACAGCGTCATAGTAAATATTAGAAGCTTTCGTAGTTGCTATCATTGCCAACTAGCGTGTCTTTCGCTATTGTGACTTTCAAGTTTGAAATTAATAAATGACTTTAGTTCTCATAATATTATAGTACAATTTCTCATACCTTTTTTTGAGAATTTACTTGCATTTCTATTGTTTTAGTCGGTTGTATATTTACGAGAATGAAAAAATTCGCAATTTGTTATCTTAAGATTATTGTGGGGGAGGGTAGATGTTGGCATTGTTGCTTTTCTAGCAAATGTTTATGTGTACGTTTGTTTATTTGTTGGAAAAATAGTTGACATAATGGGTTAATTACACAGAACATTATTTTAATTAAAACACATTTTTTATATTACCAAAGTCTAGTCTATAATATAAAATATGGTATTGTCTATATGTAGTTTTATTTAAAAAAATAAGTCTAGTCTAAAGTCCAGACCATATTTAAGTTAATAATATAGTGCGAAAAATGGTAGGATTCAGAGATCGGCGGGGTGTCTGCTTACCAGCAAAAGTTATATCGGTAAAAAAAAATTATATAATCTAAATCTTAAAAGTATATTATGCAAATTTTTATCCTATCCGCAGAATGAGCTTCGAATTCAACAATTTTGTGTAATGTTCTAAAGTATCTAGATTTAATTAGAATTGTGGTAATTTTGATGAACTATTTATGGTTTTTAATAAAAATTTTTTTTTTTTTTTTTTTTTTTTTTTAATCATCAAATTTTTAGTTCATCAAATTTAATTTTCATTAAATTATTTTTATGAAGAAAGGAATTTTACAACATGAAAATTAATTAAAATTGTTATTGATAATCATTAATTCTTGACTGACCTGAGATTCGAACCCAGGCGGCTGGTTACCATGACATGTTTCGATCGCATCCTCTCGATCTCCTCAGATGGATTTGCCGTCTTACACTCGCAGCCATCGACAACTGCTGACGTCAATAGTCAAACATCAATCCTTAAACCAAATTGTATTTTAACCTTTGGTAGATCGAAATTTGCTTTTTTGAATGATTTTCCATTTTAATTGACTTTACATGCTTTTCCTAACTTCTGTTTTTTCCGTACTTATGTCAAGAATTCTTCTTGAAGTCCAAAGTACATTTTTTTGTTTTTTCATTTTGTCTTTCTTTTTCTTGTTGACCTTTTTCAGCACAACTTGAAGGACAAATGTACACATAGAGCTCGTGCCTTAGCTTTAACAATAATTAGAATTGTGGTTATTTTGTTGAACTATTTATGGTTTTTAATCCAAATTTTTAATATTTTAATCAGGCTTTAGTTCATCAAATTTAATTTTCATTAAATTATTTTTTATGATGAAAGGAATTTTACAATAAATAACCACAATTCTAATTTTTATTCTATTTATACTATAATATCAGCCATTCATGGAACAAAGCAGAAAAATTCGTTGATATTTTCGGTATTTACAGAGATTTTTGCACTTATAGTACAGATAATTATAAACAATAATTGCATTGGAATAAATATATAACGGTTGTCACATCACGCGAACCAATTTTGCGCAAGAAAAGTTTAAAAGAAAGAGATAAAGAATAAAATAAATAGTTCAACTATGATGTCGAACCTGATTGAATACGAAATAATATGCATACATACATATGTACACGAAAAGAAGTTTATGTTCTAAAGTAATCAATTTCGTTTCTTAAAACAAGAAAATCCTATATAATTTCTTGATTTTAAATTTTTTCTTTCGTATTTAGTAAAATTTTCTTTAAGAAAAATTTTTATTTAACCAAGCCACTCATATATTTAGAATAAGTAATTTTTGGCATGGGCGAGGTCGTGTAAAATCTTTTTGTTTCAAGCCATATTTTCCTTCAAGCCTTGGATCATCTGAAATCACCCTTTACTTCGAGGAAAGAACTATTTTTTATATCAGAAACGTATAGTCCGTCAAGCCGGACCATATAATACCTAAACCACAATATTTAAAAACACATTTAAGAGAGGTTTGGTCCTTGTGCCAATAAGAACCTTTGCTCCAAATTTCATTAAATTATCTCCAAAATTGTGACCTGTACTTTGTGCACAAGATTACATGGTTAGGCTGCCAGCCAGCCGGACGGACATCGTTAGATCGACTCAGAAAGTGATTCCGAGTAGATCGGTATACTTTAAAGTGGGACCATGAGCAATATTTTAAGGTGTTTCACACATCAGTGCAAAAGCATAATACCCTCTCCACTTTTGTGGTGTGGATATAAATACATTTATTAAAAATCTACATCGATTTCAAACTCCAGAGCATGGCCGTATATTTTGAAATGAATTGTGATAGGTATATTTTTCTTAATAAACCACATAAGAAAATGTTATAAATGTGTTTTGAATATTTATAAAATCTTGACGCAGATTGTGCAAATTTTTTGATGAAAAATTATGGGTTTTTGCTGATTTTACCTCTAAAAGTTCTGGCAACACTGGTTTCTTCATGTTTTTATGGTTGATTTTCTTCCCGTTATCGGTAATTCTTCTTTTCTTCTTAATTTGTAAAATCGAACAATTTGAATGAGCGTTTGTTTATTCTCTTTTATTATCTCTGTTTCTGTTTTGTTTTATTTCTGTTTTTGACATTGTACAGTTATTTTACAAAAACAAATTGCTTGTGGTTTTTGTACGAGTTGTATTTGTTGTAGTACCGAGATTACCTGGGATGAATTCGCCTTAGTACTTTGTATTGTAAAGAGATGTTGCCACATTGAAATAAAAAATAAAATGTAGCAACCAGTGTGTCATATCATAAATATTTTTACAGCTACATCTGGCATTACACATGACAAAAAATACTAAAAATAATGCTGAAATGGTTTTAAAATGTTTGTTAAATATTTATTACCAGTATTAAATTTTATTCGAAACTAAAAACATTTTACTGACTTTTTTTGAACAAAATGAAATAAGTGGTTATATTTGAACAATTGGGTGGATTTTTGTAAAGCATTAGATACATAAAAATATGTAGCTCAGGTTCAAATTATATCTATATCTTCTATACTAATATTATAAAGAGGTAATGTTTGTTTTTTTGTTTGTTTGTTTGTAGAAAGTAATCTCCGGAACTACTCATCCGATTTCCAAAATGTTTTCAGCAATGTTTAAAGTGTTCCTCCAGGATGGACATAGGCTAGGTTTCATCGACCACGCCCACTTCTACGCCCACTTTTTTTCAAAAAACGTAAAATTCAAAAATCTCCAAAACCACTAATCCGATTTTAAAAATGTTTTCACCAATTTATACTTGGAACGATCCTTCAGGGTGGAAATGTGTTGGGTTTTATTGAACACGCCCATTTCTCCGCCCACTTTTCGCAAAAAATGTAAAATTTAAAAAACCTATGAAACTACTCATTCGATTTTAAAAATGTTTTTACCAATTTTAAGAATGGTCCTTCAGGGTGGACTCGAGATAGGTTTCATCGGCCACGCCTACTTCTCGACCACGCCTACATAAAAAAATTTGTGTTATATATATTAAATATCGCTCAACTGAAGAACTTTTCAAGGGAGAGTCTTCAAACGTGGTTAAAGCTACTTTTATGGTAAACTATAAATTTCAGTATACAAATGGGCGGGGTAGACAGGGGAGGAGCAGTACCCCTCATAGATAGAAATACAAATAAGAGCCAATGCACGCATTTTGTTGAACTTTTGGAAGTATGATCTTCTGAGCTCCAAAATTGAAATAAAAAAGCATCGGGGGAAGTGGTGCCCACCATAGGACGCCAATGTTTAATATCGCATATCTTAAGAACTGTTATAATGAGAATGTTCAAACTTTGTGGAAGTCACTCTTATGGTATACTACACTTTTGAAAATAAAAATAAAGCGGGTAGGCGCAGGGGGGAAAACCTCCCATAGGATGCATATATTAAATATCGCTCAACTGAAGAACTATTAAAGGGGGAGTCTTTAAACGTGGTTAAAGCTACTACTATGGTTAACTATAAATTTCAGTATAAAAATGGGCGGGGTAGACAGGGGAGGAGCAGTACCCCTCATAGATAGAAATATATATAAGAGCCACTGCACGCATTATTAGAGCGGGTTCTGTAAAAGCAATAAAATTTGGTACAAGATGCTTTGTTATTAATACACGAGATCTGTTTTAAAAAATTTTACTAATTGTATTTCGATGGGGTAGCAAAGCGCACCGGGTTAAGCTAGTATTAAATAAAGGGTGCCCGCAAACCTCTGATACAGGCAAAATTTAAACGATTTTCTTTCATGCTGTAAATTTTATTTCTTATATTTAGTTAAAAAAGGTTGAAGTTTTAAAATTCTTATTTTTCAGCAGTTTTTTTAAACATTTACACTACAGAATTTTGATCTTAATACATAGTGGAATTTCTTTATACTTTTATATCGTAATATCAAATGGCAACTATTTTTTTTTAATTTTTTACAAGACAGGTTAGTCCCAATTAACATTATACGAGTTTTGTTGTTGCGATTATTGTCCCCTACAAGAAATGAATGAGCGAGTAGTCACATTTTATATTTTGGTGTAAAGAAAATGATAGAAATAAATGACCGAAATCAAGCTTACGGTCACATTCGGTCATTTCTTTCTATCATTTTCTTAACACCAAAATTAAAAATGTGACTACTCGCTCATTCATTTCTTGTAGGGTCGTTTCCACTTTGAAGTCGGTCTGATGTTTACATTGTACGCAGCATTGCCAGAATTATGATTTTATCTTAGTTTTAAAGATTTTTTGACCAAAATAAGATTTGAAGATTTTTTTTCTCAAATTAAAATTTTTTTATTTTTAGAAATAAAGATTTTTAACTTTTAAGTTTTACAAAATACATAATTTTTTTACAGTTTTTTAAACAGTAAATTTTTAAAACAATGAGGTTTTGTATCATATTTGTTGTCTAACTATTGGTTTTGCACCCATTGTCTGGCATACACAAAAATACATCATTATTTCTGGGCATACAAAAAAAGCCTCTTAGATTAACAGTTGTTCATTTCTGGAATACTGATGAAAAAAATTATTTGTGAAAAGAAAAAAGGCATTTTTATAAAGTTTCATATTTTAAAGAACAAACAAGTTTAGGAATTTAGTACCAAAAGGTTAAACTATTGGAACTTAAGAAGCTTTTAGTTTGAAAATTCTACATTCCATGTTTATGATAATTTTTAAACAAAGTATATAAACATAAGTGCGTAAGAATATCTTTTTAAAAGGTGTACCAATATAATTTTAATAACAATTCCATTAGGAATATACTTAAGAAAATCCAAATATTTTCAATGAGCTGTTTTTAAATGCAATTTTCTAAAAATGCATTCGATATAAGAACGGTGTCAACAAATATAATATTAAATTAAGAACCCTTAAGATTTCATATGAAGTATAAGCTCCCAAACTAAAATTTTCTTGCCCAAAATTTATGTATCTCTAATTTTAGAGTTTACTTACATTGAATGAAACTTCTTTATTTAGATGGACTTTTTTAAGTTCTTATTAATTAAAAATTAAATGGATTTCAAATGTATTTTTAGAAAGAATTTTATGGAAAATATAGCTAAAAAACACAATTGAAATTATGTATTTCGATTTAAATAGTTTCCATAATAAGTACTATGTTGTTTTAAAAAATTAATAATTTCTACTTTCTTGCCCTTGTTTTAAAAACTTTCAAGATTTTTCTCTTCAAAATAAGATTTTTTTTCGCCAAATGAAGACTTTCGTTCCAAATCTTCTGGCAACGCTGATTGTACGATTTTTGTCGTTACGACTTTTTCGGTGCAACCGAACTTCAATACATTTTTCGTCAAATGAGAGAACGAATGAGCGAACAAAACGAATCGAAGAATACCCTACAAGAACTTAATGAGCGAGTAGTCACATTTTTCATTTTGGTGTTAAGAAAATGATAGAAAGAAATGACCGAATGTGACCGAAAACTTTATTTCGGTAATTTCTTTCTATCATTTTCTTAACACCAAAATGAAAAATGGGAGTGTACCCTACAAGAAATGAATGAGCGAGTCCGTGATGTTAACCATACGGTAATTACCCTTTTTTAGGGTAATTTTGGGCCGCAAAAGGTAGCAAGGTAAATAATTTTATTTAAAATACGGTAATTTAAAGAAATTTGGATGTTTGGTATAAATATACGTACTTACATATGTAGGGTTTAAAGTTTTAACTTTTGAGAGGTGATTTTCAATTTAAAAATGCATAAATAAATATTATAACAAAAAAAAAATTAACAACATTATGCTTCTATAAATTTTTAGTAACACCGATAAGTGCAAACTAATAAAAATGAAATTTTTTTTTGTTTAAAAATCAACAATTCTCAAACATATGAAATTGCCGCAATGTTATAAATTTTACTATAGTTTTCGGATTATTTTAAGTACGGATCAAATTCAAAATTATTTTACTACCTTATCCATAAAAATACAATTAGGGAATTCACAAGGTGAGCTATCAAGTCATATCGTCATAAGGTCCTAAATAATATTTTGCAATTGTTTCAAACAAGTATTGTTGTGTTTCAAACAAGCACAACAATTCGTCATAACTGTACAGTAGAAATCTAAATTATAAGCGGTAGCCCACAGCAGTCATATATATTTTTTTGTAAATATTTTAAGACATATGCCTTTAGAACTTTATGACTACCTTGTGAACACCCCAAATATTTTTGGATAAAAATGTATTTTAAGTCAAACATTTACATTCAGATTTTTTTTAAAACACATTTTAAATTTAAATTATTGGTTTTTAAATAATGCTCTTATGTTCTGTTAACAAATTAAACAATCAATTATCTGTCATTTGGAAACAGCACATTAATGTTTTGATTAAAAATCTTTGCGCAAGGTAATTTCTTCTCAAAAACGGTAATTTTTAGAGGGCCGTAAGGTAATGAAAAAATAAAAGTTAACATCACTGGAGCGAGTAGTCACATTTTTCATTTTGGTGTTAAGAAAATGAAAAATGTGACTACTCGCTCATTCATTTCTTGTATTTTCGCTTGTGTACCCCTTTTAATTCCTCTCACCCCTCTTGCCTATAAAGTAAGAATCGCAACGACAAAAATCGTATAATGTGAATGGGCACTTAGATGTTTCTTTAGATAAGAATTATTAGTTTTCATACGAAATTTCATTTTTAGTACAACTATTTTTTTAAAATTTCGAGTTGAGTTACTTTTGAACTTGGTGTGCGATATTTATTTTGCTATTGTGAACCAGGGTTACCGTTCGACCGACTAAAGTCAAAATTATACCCTTTCTTAGAGGCCCGCGACTTTTTGTGACAATTTTTTTTATAACCGACTTTTTCGAATTTTTTATGTGGATGCGTTGATGTTGACCTTTCATCCTTTTGTTTTTTGTAAAGTTTCTCAGAAGAAACATTTAATTTGCAATAAATTATAAATTTTTTTATTATATAATAAGTCACCAAAATTTACAAGCCATTCACAGATTATTGTTTCTGTGGCAGCAATTTAATTAATTTTTTTGCAACTTTGTCATGTATACAATGTTTATAAGAATATTTTCAGCAAAAGTTAAGAAGAATAGTTTAAACAAAAAATGTTTTTAACATCAAAAATTGTTGTGTTTGCAGTGCTTATTTTACAAAATTATTTTTAGATGTCGAGTCAATGAAAGTAGAAGTTGTCGTAAAACATGGAGAGGTACATACATATGTATGTGCCAACATGTGAATATTTTGCTTTAACTTAAAAAATTAAAATAATTTTATTCTATATTTGAATAAAATATATTATATCAGACATGGAGTTAAAGCGGCATTTTTGCAGTGATTGTAAACAGCTTTTAGTGAACTAAAGCGACTCATATACTTGCAATAAAATTGTTCAATTTTACGTATTGTACAAATACATCACCAATGTGATATTCGAAGGTGGCACAATATACTGTCAACAATTAAGAGACTTTTGATTTTTATTGCACAACGAACAGATAGTGAAATGTGTTGGCAACATTTTACAATGTTGTTTGTGTTATTTGGATATGAGTTACATATATTTAAATTGAAACCATTGTGCAATTATTGCATAATATAGGACAAAATGGCAATAATATGGCGATTATCATATACAATAATATTGCAAGTGTACGGGCCGCTTAAAACAATTATATTCAGCGACATGGGAAAACAAAACAACACATAAATAATATAAAACAGTCTTCTGAAAATGAAAAATGCAGCTGACTGTTTTGTTTCAATTGTTTTTTGTTTTGATATGTTTTTTATTAATTAAAAACGTTTAAAAGAAATATGCGACTTTTATTTTCTCAAACGACATTTTGTACGACTTTATTTTTATAAAACGACCTTTTGGGCGACTTTTCAAAATTTTCTAACGGCAACCCTGTTAATTAATTTTACAGAGTAGAAACCAACAGGGTTGTCAGATCCGGCGACTTCTGGCCAAATGTGGAGTTTTTAAAACTAGTTTGGCGATTTTTATTTGGCGATTTTGCTAGCTATTTTTGATGAGCCATAACTATGTTTTGAAAATAGTTAAAGTCGTTCGAAAAAATTAATGAATAGAATTACTGAAGACATGAATATATTTCTGTGGCTTGAAGCTAAAAGGGCCAATATCAATTATAAAATGTGACAATTTGTTATCTCAAACAAAATTCGTTGTTGTAAAAGAAATTTTCAAGATTTGGTTTTAATTCTAACATATCATTGATATTAAAAGTAATTAAAAACAGTTTTCACCAACACTTTATATCTAAAAGGATACGGCAGTTACGTTAAAATATTAAGAACTTGCTATGACTGCACTTTATATCCCAATAAAAATGGAACTTCCAATCATGCAGGTTTGTAAGGGAGAAACATAAACGTTTCGCTTACCATTGCGCTGACGGAAGACATGAATTTTATATGGCAATACATTTTTGACACATAAAGCGCATAATTCAGCGCATATAAAAATTCTTGTATCTTACGAGCGGCCTTATACAGTTTTTTTTTATTTTTTTTCCCTTACAAACCTGCTTCGTAGTAAGGGAATGCCGTAGTAATTGAAATTTGACTTTTTTTATAAAAGTAGTTGAGAGTTCTTTCACTTACTTTACTGCATTTCTGTATGTCTTATTGCGTAGCGCATATTTGTGCGTTTATTTTTTTTTAATGTACCATACGTGCATTGTAACGTCTATATTGAAGGAGTATTTTCAATAATGAACTTTCCTTCCAAATATAATTCGATGCTTCTTGACGCGATATTGCGAGTTATAAATTATATTAATGCAATTATCAATTGTTCCACTTATTTTGTACCTTCGCAAGATATATTAAATAAATAAAATTCCCATTCTATTTATTCTAAAAAACAAGACAATGATGAATTTCTTGACGATGAAGTGTATAGCGTGTAAGATATACATACATATAAATAATAGAACTACTTTTGCTTTAAGAAGACTTTTATAAACTATTTTATGGTATGTTTTTTTTTTACATATTTTGTGTTAACCAATAATTTTGTTTTAAATAAAAATTAATTAAAATAGAATCTTAAAGAACTAAATATTCATGCTGAATATTTATTTCTTAAAAATTCTATAAAGAAATGGTTGAATAAAAAAAACCAACTTTTATTAATCAAAATAAATATCCTGTCGACTTTTTCCATTTTTGTCGAATTTAAGCGATGCGGAACAAGTTTATTTTTTAAGATTTATAAAAACATTTTTTATTATATAGAAATTTTTATAGATTATTGTCGTTTTGGCGATTTTTGACATCGAATTGCCGAAAAAGGTAAATAATATCTGACAACCCTGGAAACCAAATATGATTGTTGTTAGTGCGTGACTAATTAAGGGGTTGTTATTTATAACTATGGAATGCTTATAACTACCAACAATTTTAAATGTGCTTTCAAAGGTATAATTAGCTACGTACAAATGTTTTTTTTTTGCTGGACTACAAACTGTTTAAATTTTCTTTATAATTTCCATTGAGTTTATTTCGAATTTTATTGATATAATTCGATTTGACCATCGTTTAGTTATCGCTTCTC
Organism: Pollenia labialis; assembly: GCA_949318255.1. Taxonomy (NCBI): domain Eukaryota; kingdom Metazoa; phylum Arthropoda; class Insecta; order Diptera; family Polleniidae; genus Pollenia; species Pollenia labialis. Next base: position 14,988,397 of record OX439140.1, read on the forward strand.
GGCCTTATGGCTAAGATCAAAGTGTAGTATCTGTTCTTATCAGCTTAACATCTGATAGATCCTCCATCGGAGGACAACAAATGTTAAACTGATTTTTGGAAATAGACGGAATGTTTAGGGGCTTGCTCCACTTCTGTCACGGGTTGGCCCGGTATTGCAGTACCGCCGGGATTTCGGCCCAATGTAAAAATCAATTTCATATTAATTTGGAAACACAATTTGATTGGACGCAGTGCGACCAGTGGGTCGATTCTGGTTCTGTGAAACCGTAAAATGAAAAAAATTTTTCATTTTCTTTTTCATAAGCACTTCACATTTACACAAATTGCGATTCCCGTTCTTTTAATGAAAAAGTATTTCATTCCATTGTAGCCGTGAAACTTTTGTAACTATATTCAGTGTTACCGTTCGCCCGACTAAAGTCGCAATTTGACCCTTTTTCAGCGGTCTGCGACTTTTTGTGAGACTTTTTTTATCACCGACTTTTGCGACTATTTTAATTTTGTTGCTACTTTTTACCCTTTTTGTTAAGATTCTTACAAAACATTCAATTTGCAGTATACATATATAAATTTTCTTATTATTTGTTAAAAAAAAAAGATACAAAAAAGACAAAGATATAGAAGACTGGATTCCCTGTGATGAAATAAAATTTCAAAAAGTAGTATTTATGTACATATGTAGGTATGTTAAGAAAAAGAAATATTGCGCCAAGATCAAACGAACGGACTTAAAGTAAAATTTTCAAGGGGCTTTAGTAGGACAAGTTTAAATTTTGTCAAAAATATATTAACCTTAACTTTTTTGGCTTGTTTTTAAACAGAAATTCTACTCCTTTGACCTTGGCAGCATACGAGGAATTTATTAAACTTAAGTAAATGTTTTCACTATATGTACATGAAAACATTGTTATGAAATATGATAGAAATGAATTCTGCAATAAGCTTTTTGTTTCAATTGTTTTTTGTTTTGTTATGCTTTTTATTAATAAAAAACGTTAAAAAAAAGATGTGCGACTTTTATTTTCTGAAACGACTTTTTTGTGCGACTTTATTTTTATAAAACAACCTTTTGTGCGACTTTTCAAAAATTCCTAACGGTAACCCTGACTATATTAATAAAATGTTATAGCAGGACTGCCAGAATTTTTCAGCTAAAAATCTTAATTTCACCAAAAAAATCTTATTTTTGAAAAAAGTAGTTTTTTTTTATTATAAATAATAAAAACAATTCATATTTTATTTAATACATAAAATAAACAACAAAAAAACATTACAAAAAATTTAATTTCTTATACTAAATTGTTTTATTTCGTTTAAAAATGTTTAAATGGGAACAAGGAAGGTTTTTTTTATTGAACCTAACCTTCGTCTAGACATAACAAAAAGTCTTGTTTTTGGGGAAAAAATCTTAAAATCTTTTTTCGGTTAAAAAATCTTAAAAAATAAGGTAAAATCTTACTTCTTGCAACGCTGTGTTATAGGCAAATGCAGATATCGAAGCTTAGGATTTTTGAACCGGCACTAACCCGCAAACGAGTTTTTTTAATGCTTGAGCCGCATGCATTTATTTTTGCTAAAATATGTTTAACTTTATATGCATATACATAAATATGAATGTATGTATAATTGGATTTTTTTGGGGATAAATCCCCAAAAACCTGACAGCGCTGGGCAGGGCTACCGTTTTTGGTTATTTCTAACCAAAATTGGTTATATTTTTATTCAATGTGGAGATGTGAATATTTTTTTCATTTTGGTTACTTTTTTCTATAAAATAATAATGCGTACCTACGAATATGTTTTTCTTGATACAATTATTTAAGAGCTCAAATAATTTGTACGGTGTACCACGATTTTTTCTTTATTTGTCACCAAGGAAAGGAAGTTTTTTATAATTTATCGAAAACAAAAAATCCCTTTTAACCCTAGAATAGTAAACATATTTTTTAGCACTTAATGGTAAACATCGCCTGTGAGGCAATTTTAAACAAAACGCACATTTTACCTTCGAAAAAACCAAAATGTATTAAAACAAAAACATATTTATTATATATTTGGTTACAAAAATAAACAAAAACAATTCATTTTTTAAATAGCTTAAACATTTTATAGGCGTATTTGTAGATCACATATTTTTTTAGATTATTTGAAAAGATCTTTTTCAAAAAAAAAAATTAAAAAAAAAAACACAGCTTGAAATAAAAAAAAAACTTCTGGGTCTTCTAGACCTGAGATCTAATTAACGTATAAAAAACTAATTCACAGCTTAAAACTTAAAAATAATTGTTGAGACTGAAATAAAATTTGTGGTTTTTTTACCTAATTTTTTTTGTCGCATTGCCAACAGTTTGGTGATCTGTGCTCTAAGCAGTATGTTTTCTTGCATTTTGCGCAGAAATATATGCTCATACTCTTCAATTTCGGAGGACAGAAATCACTAATCGATCTTCTCAAGCAAATATGTTCAAAAAAATTACCGTTATTGGTAAACTTCGCCTCACAGGCGACACTCGTGTCTATATCTCAGCAACGCAACGGAGAAAATAAAAACACTTCTGTGCCCAAGCTCGCACAACACTCAACTGAGTTGGCACGAGAGCACGCTTTGATACGAGTGAGCGATCAGGAAATATCGCAAAAAAATAAATTACTTCGCCTCACAGGCGTTGTTTACCATTCTAGGGTTAAAACAGCAATTAAATATTTTTTTAAGATTTTTGTTAAGAAAATATTGCCATTTGTGATTTTTATATCAAAAACGCCATGTTCTGAAATCGAAAACAAATTAAGTTTTAATCAACGGAAATTTTTAATTATTTTTTTTTAATGAGCGTAGTTTTTCTTGACTTTAAGAGTAGTAAAGACTTAAGGTAGGAAGTGCATAAAATCATGGGAAATCGATTTCAGAAAATTCGTTTTAGTGTTTCTAAAAACTTGAACATAAGTTTAATGTTCTGAATTTAGGTTATTTTCAGAAGTATATTATTATACAAATTTGAAAATACACATATCAATATAATTTTAAAATTTATAGAATTTTCTTTAAGAAATGTATGTCTGTATGTTTTAAGAAATTTGAAATTTTACTGTTGATAACTTGTCGGTATGTATAGTTTTTAATATATTTTTTAAAATAATTGTTTGGTAAGTCATATACATTTTCCCCATTGAATGTACGTTACGAAAGGCGAATTTTTTTATATTCGCCACAATATTTTTCAATGATACACAAAACATATCAAAAAGAACCATTTTGAAACAGTTATTTATAATAAGAATTATAAATTTTAAATAAAATTTACAAACAAGAGAATTAAGTTTTTATAATATTTTAGATACATACATAAATGGTAATTGGAAAATATTTACATAAAATGCATTTCGCATATCGCCAATCGTTTTCAATTTCGCCATATCGCCAAACGAAAATTTCCATCGAAATTTAGAAATCGCCACATTTGACAGTCCTGCCAATAACAGCTAAAAAGCGGAAAACAATTTTCCATTTTTGTTATTTATAACTGGCATTTCCCTCTTTCCTCCTTCCCAAACGTTATTTTCCTGATCAACACAATGCACTGCATATATAGGGGGCATCCCCTGAGTGTTGGTTTATTGCTAAAAAAAAAAAAAATATATTAATAAATATTCCATTATTAACTTTCAATATACTGAATTTTGTATGGAAATTTTACGGTTTTTTTCACGAAAAAAGTCTCAAATAAATAAAAACTTTTAATTAAGTTTCTCGTTATTTTTTTTAATTGTAAATGAATTACATTTCATGTTTGGTTTTTTGATTTATAATTATTATTTTACAAATAACCTTTGAATTGCAATTTAACTTAAAATTTTAAATTTGCTGCCTGTTTGTAGAACGCGAGTGCAAAAGTGACTCGTTTAATTAACATTTAAAACAAAAACAAAAATTCAAAATGTGTTGTTGTTTTGAATGTTAGTTAAACGAGTCACTTTTGCGCTCGCGTTCTACAAACAGGCAGTTGGTTATATTTTTTTTCATTTGGTAACTTTTTCAAAAATTTTGGTTGTAAAAATTTAAGGCTCCACGAAAAGCCCCCCAATGAAATAACGCCCAGGAAATAACCCCCAATGAAATAAATCCCAAAAAATAGGAAATAACACCGAAAAACAGTGAATGAAATAACATCGAAAAATTAATGAATTAAACCCCAAAGCGAAAACGAAACAACCCCCAATATTTGGGAGTTATTTCATATGAAATAAACCCCATCAGCAACAAAAATGAAATTATGCCCCAAATTCATAAAAGAGTCAGTTTCAGCAAGGATTACCCCAAAAAACCAACAGCTTTAAAAATGAAATAACCCCCGAATAAAAAAATTAAATAACACCCAAATTATACACGCTATGAAACAAGCCCCGAATTTTAAAAATTTGTTGGGTGTTATTTCATTGGAGATTATTTCATAATTTGAAAACCCCAAATGAGGAATGAAATAATTCCCAAAAAAAATGTAAAAGGGCCCAAAAAAATTGGGTGTTATTTCATATGAAATAAAACCCAAAAATGTATGAAAAAAATTTGGGGAATATTTCATTTCTCGTTTGGGTGTTATTTCATTGGGGGGCTTTTCGTGGAGCCAAATTAAATTGGTTGTGGCAGCACTGTTTGTAGGTGGTAAACAGTGTGACCAGATTTTTTAAAAATATAAAGCTAAAACATGTTTGAAATAGAGCTAAAAACAGTTAAAAAAGGAAATTTAAAGCCAAAAAATAAAAAAAATTTTGTTATAGCTTCTTGTAGTAACTTTTATTTATTTCAATATTTTTAATAGATTGAAAAGTGTTGATTTAATTATAGCTGAGAATAATTATATAAATAAATGAAAAAAATCCAAAAAAAGCGCGACCAGTAAATTGATCAAAATTTAGCTTAATTTTTAACAATTTCTATGGATTTGCTTAACTTTGTTTGTAAGAAGATAATTGTATAATGCAATTAAGAAATTGTATAATGATGAGCTAACCAAACGTTTTGCAAAAGCAAATAATTTTTTTATTAAAACATGGGACGTGAAATATTTAAAAGGTATACACATTAGTGCATAACCAATTTGTTGGCATAGTACCATGAGGTCAACCATGTCCTAGTGAGGTCAACCATGTCCTGAGTTCACGCACTAATTGGTTTTTCTAAACCAATGCAATATTGAATATTCATAATATTATGCGGTGTTTTTTAGTTTTTAATGCTCTATCGGAATGTGTTATGCCAATTTGGATATTTTAAAAAGTTATTTCCCTAATGAACAAATTTTTACTATCAGAAATTTTCAAAATAGTTAACGGAAGTCGTTGTCGTGATCAAAGTCGTAGCCATATGTCGTTTGCGTCAATCATAATACCAATATTTAAAACTACTATATTTCGACCACGACAACAACACTCATGAGAAGGCCAAACAAGATATTTTGTCCCTGATACCTAGCCAAAAACTAATTTTTTCATTTTGAGTGCTGATGACTAAAAAATAAACTATTTAATTCTTAGTTCTTTTAATAGTTTGAGACTTCGAAAATTAAAAAGAACGTAGAACGTTTAGCTAATGTAACTAAAACGCCCATAATTCGATTTACTTTTGCCCTTGGTAGATGGATGGATGGATCTTAGATCTCAGAAGCGTGATACCTACTAGTCGTTCCAATTCGTCGTTCCCCTAATAAAAAAAAAAAAAACATTTAAATGCCATATTAAAAGTTCATGTTAGTATTTAAAATCTTGGTAGTAAATTTAATGCTCTCTTTGCCACAATTTGTTGCTGTTGTTTTCATAGAAAATACGAAATTTCACGCTTGTTAGACTTCATTGTTTACTGTCGTTGTTGTTTTTTTTCAACCCTTTTAGTTTTTATTTTCGGGTTCCCTCATAATACGACGTACAATTGTATTTTAATGTCGTACAACATTTTAGAATGTTGTAAAAGTAAGTTGATAAATAATGTTGATTGTAATGTTACTGTCACTACACTTTGTACAAGCGTACCAGTGATGCCATTAGGATACGAAAGGTATATTTTTCGTATCTTTTGATAACTTTAGGTACTATGTATAATACTGACATTTTTCGTTTTTTTGAATCTGTACGCAAAATGTACACAAAAAACCGAATCTATGCTAATATAATAGCAGCTTTTAAAATGGCGAAAGAAAAGTTTAATGGCGTTTTCTTTTCTAAAAAAAAGAGTTGCATAAGTGTTACATGTGACTTGGCAACATTTTGAAATGATCCCCTAATTTTTAAGAAGTGTTTCTTATTTTACGTTTACAAAAGAACACACATTTCGTCATTAAACAATAAAGTACAATTAGCGCAAGGTAAGTTCAATTACAGGTGGTGGCAAGACTACAACAAACCAAAGCCAACAGAAACATCAAATGTTTTTTGTATTGCATTGCTACGTTTTTTTTCTTTTGTAAGTGTTTACGGCTCGAAACTTGCCACCACCTTGTACTGAATTCGCCTTGATCTAGTGCTACACTCATGCCCCTTTAATTAAAATGAGTGTTGAACATGTAGCATTTTTTTTTAATTTTAAAGGGAACATCATCAGAATAGAACGCTTTACACTTGTAAAACAACACATATTTTTCAGAAAAGAACATAAAAAAATGTAAAAGGCAAAATAAATGCAGAATTTTACTCAGAAAAGAAAACGCTATAAGAGTCTATTAGTGCGAAATTGTTCTGAGAAAATGTGAACACCTATTTTATTTTCAGGAAATTTATATGAACTTTTTGATATAACCGCCTTAACTCGTATATTAATTTTTATAAAAATTAATTTGTTTTGATAACATCCAAATATAGTTGCATATTAATAAGGTTAAAGTTCGTATACATACTTCGAAAAAGCTTTTCAAAATATTTAATTGCCAGTAACTCGAGCTTGAGAAACATTAATCTGAAAGCCATGTCAGATAAAACTTCATCGCTTTGCGTGACGTTTCTAACTTTAACAGAAAATCGTAACGCAAAATGTATATGTCACAATAAGCACTTTGACAACACACACGAATTGTTTGTTAAAAATAAATATATAAAAAAAATTATACCAGCAGACTGTTAAAGCGCGCAAAAGATGAGAGTTGCCTAACTTTTCGCTTCGCTTTGCATTAAACGTATGTACTTTATGTGACATTTTTCGTATAAGTATGAATATTTTATGTCAAAGGGAATCTCTTACGCAACGCAAAGCAAACGTTTTATCTGACATGGAACTGAGAGATTTGTTTAAAAGCTTGATAGCTCTTTATATCAGGGTTGTTATGCTTTTTTCTTAAAAAATCGTCAAAAGTTTTAATAAACTTCGTCAAAATCGTCACGAACTTTTAACAAAATCGTCAAATATTTAAACAAATCAGAGGTAATTTATTGCACTGATTTTTTGTTTCATTTCAAAAGAAATAAATAAAGAAATACTTAAGAAAAACAATATTTTCATAAAAAAAATAAGAAAAATGTTTTTATTTCATTTATCCATATTTACAAAAGCATTCATTTCAAAATAGAATCTCATTTGACATTAACTTAACTCTCTGTTGCCAGTTGTTTTTATTTTGTTTTGTTGAAGGTGCTAAACCAAGAGTTCTGTCTATGTTAACAGCCTTTTCACCCGACCTTAAGCGTTTGATTACGCCCAATTTTAGTTCCAAACTAAAGCAATTTTTTTTCTTTGCACTAATTTCTCCACACATCTTATTAAAGCCAGGGTTGTGAACTATTTCTAATCAAAAAGCGCTGTGCCCCCAATCAAAAAGCGCTAAATAAAATTTAAATAAAAAACTTAATGAAATGCTTAGGACCAAAGTTTTATTATAAAACTAATATTAAATAAATGCTGCTTGATTTCAGAAATATCTTTCTTGTTATAAGTGGTCCCCGAAGAATGAGATATAAAAAAGGAAATTTTTTTGAACTTTCAACACAGAAAAGTTTTAAAATTTTTTCTATTTTAATTTCACTCAAATGCGGTTTTCAGAACCTGGCTGATAATTATGATTATAATCAGCGTAAAAGCTAAGCGAAAGAAAACGTTCCGCCCTTGTTAAATATTCCACGATTAAAAAACGAACGTGTCAGAAAATTTAATGTCTTATTTAGACTTTGGAGACTGAAAAAAATTCGTGACTTTTTAGAATTTTTAGAAATCGGGACTAATTTCGGAACAAAAAATAGTCATATCTGGCAGCCCTGGGCCACGTATAAAAATCAAATTAAAATTAATAAAATACTTATTAAACCCTTTTCCACAGGTGTAAAGGTTATACATAAGTTTGGTTCTTATATTAGTTTGTCGTTTCGTTTAATTTCTACAATATTAAGTACATCGATTTTTAAATCGTATGAGTAACTGAGTTGATTAGCCGATGTGCGTCTGTAAGTCCTTCAGTTTTGTTATTTGTTTGTATGTTGAAATGGTGTTATAACAATTGCGCCCATATCATATGAACTAGGAGGACCAAGTTTTTTGCTCAGATATTTCTTATATATAAGAAATTAAATTTAATATCGAAAATTAAGCAAATCGGCCGATTTTGTGCCTGGTTCCCATAAGAATGTTTTCCCGATTTTAAGGTTCGGTACGATTTTTATTCTATGGTGCAGATTCAGCAAAGCCGAGTGTAGCACTTTTACATGTTTTGAAAATTATTTAGTTTGCCTTATGAATATATTGTACATTGAATAGGGCAACATTTTTAGATTTTTAAAAAGCCTAAAAACTAAAAGCATTCTTTAAATCGTATGCTAAGACTTGGTCAAAGACATTAAGCTATTTTATTTTCTTAAAACACATTTTTCTATAACTCATGCTCTTAAACAAATACCAGCTATCACTTTAAAGTTTAAACTTCCTTCCCTCTCGACAACCAAGCAAAATTTAACCATCACAAATATTATCCTCATCATACTTATGGTCATCATCTTGAACAAAAGTTACGGTAATTTTCAGTAAAATTAACCTGACCATAACCCTCAGGTCATTTGTGAAAATAAATTGTTCAAAGTGTATGCAAAAAGTAACAAACGGCATAAATTTTCAACACCACAACCACTAGAAATTTCTCAATAACACCATCATACCAGTGTAAACCCCTGCTCACCAACACTTACACTATTGTAATAATCAGTTCGCATATATATATAAAAGCGTACATATTATGTACATGTTTTAGAAGGTAATATAAACTCTTATACACGCTTATTTTAAGAGTTAACGAATATGAATAAACAGAATTTGTATCTGTTAAACTAAATATGTACTCGAACATACTTTGAATGTTTTTTTTTCAGTTTGGTTGAGAAAAATATTAAATCTCCAGTCAGTTTGCTTCTTGAGCATATTAAGGACCTGAAATGACCACATGCATCATTACGTGGCACATATGTATGTACATATGTGTTACAATTTGCCAAAAGTATGAGGTAACTAATGATTCCTTAAATTGAATCTAATCATCATTAACAATTATTGTATACAATTTCTTCTTAACGGAAATGGGGTTAGATAGACAGAATTCTGTCTGTAACTTCAACCAAGGTAACAGTCATATGCATATGAAACACACATACATTTTTCTAAGGACACGTTTTTGTGGATGGTTAAGTGCACCAAAAGTGCGTTGCATGGTGGTGATTTAAATACGAGTGGCTCGCTACAGATAATACAAAGAGTCAGTATTCCTTTGTTAACTCTTATACAACCCTTTCCTTTTTTTCTTCGGTTTGGTTATAAAGTCAAATCATATGCAAATAATTAAGCAAATGTACTTCCGGCTGCAAAAAAAAGAAAATGTCCTGCAATTTCTGTTCAGTCCATTGTAAAGCAATTTAACGGAGATGGAGTTGAAAAAAATTAAGCAAAATCATTATGTCAGGCTTAAGAGCAATATTGTGCGAGTATGTGTTTTGCAAAGGCGTTGAAATATTTCCCTAAAGTCCCATCACGTTGTAGATGTCGCCAATACGTTTTCATCTACAGCAAAGTCGTTCTATAATGTCAGTGGACAAAATTTTGCCTGCCGTAATGAAGTCGCACAAGGAATCAAATATATGGCTGTGTATGCGTTAAAGTTTATATTTGTATGGGTAATTATAGGCAGAGTAAGGAAGGAAAATTGAAGGTGCGAATACAAGAGGCCTTTTTATTTGAGAATTTTTTATAATCCTAAAAAATTTAACCCAAAATAGGAAAACAAGTCCTATACTATTAATAAAGCATTTTAATAAGACTAATCTTTTGTTGTAAAGCTAAAATCGGCTTACTAAAATTAAGTCTAATACAAGTCTTTTTAAAAGGCTTAAGACTTGTGTTTAATATTTGATTAAACGTTTTATACTTATATAAAGTTATAGTGTATCTACAAGTATTAAAGACTAAGAGTTTTGACAAAAAAGATGAAATGCTTCTCAAATGGTTATTTTTGACAAGTATGCCAAAGAATTAAGTCGTTTAAATAATGAATTTGTTTATACAACCTTTTATTTATCTGAGTATACGAGTTTTGTCTTTGAAGTATAAGAGTTTCCTTAAGAGATAGTTTCGAAGACTTTAAAACCATTTTGAGGAATAATTAGTTATTTAGTGATACAAACCTCATATACATAAGACAAAGTTTTAAGTATAAGAGTTTCAGCAAAAACCTAAAAAATTATTTTATGCTCTTAAAATGATTATTTTTCGCCAATTTTGCAAAATAAATAAGTCGCATACATTCTCCACTAGGTTATTACAATTTTTTTTATTTATCTAAGTATAAGAGTTGTGTAGTAGCTTTGCTAAATTTGTTACTAGTTGTTTTATAATTTCAGAAAATTATATGTGTGTGTGTGCTTCGAAGTTTTCGAAGTATAAGAGTTTATAAGAATTTCGCTAAGTTCTAACATTCTGTGAAACAAATATTTCATAAAAACCTGTAGGGTATTGGTTTAAAGAATCGATTTTCTGACACAAAACGTATAAACTCGTATGAAGTACAACAGAGTTTTGACAAAAACTTAAAACAAGATGCTATGCTATTTAAATGATTATTTTCGACAATTATGCAAAAAAAAATAAGTCGCATAAATTCCCATGTTGGTTATAACAACCTTTTATTTATCTAAGTATAAGAGTTTTGTGGTAGCTATGCTAAATTTTTACAAATTATTTTATATGTTCAAAAAATTAAAGAAAATGTGCTAGGCCAATAAAATTTTCGATTCTGTGCAACAAGTTTTTCATACAAACCTGATAGCGCAACAGCCATATCACCCGTGGAACCATCAATTGGTTGAACCAAATGTTTAGTAACCGAATTATTTTAAGAAATGGACCTGTGATGTGGCCACCTCATTCGTGTTATTTGAGACCTTTGGACTATTTTTTTTTTGGGGACATGTCAAATCTCTGGTAAACCAGCAAAGATTGCTCATTTAAAAGCAAAATTGCAACAAAAGGATAGCATTCATAAGGCGCATCGCGGAGCCCATATGCCAGAAATAATTTTTAAACCGTAAAAGCCATAAAATTTCTGAGCTAAAAAGCTAAAGTATTGATCATTCCATTGAATTTTTTGTGTTTTATTTTAAAAAAAATTCTACGCCGCAAAAAAAATACGTCCCGCATAAGACATGCAACATGTTTTTATAGGCTACAGATTTAGAAACAATCTTTGATCTTTTAATAGTGCAGTTTTCGTACCAATATTGGCCCTCTTGATAGTAAGGCTTTTCTTTTCCTTGCATCCTAATTCTTTTTAACCCTAAATCCTTCACTGCTTACCCACAAACATGTGTATCTTCCGTACACACACATTTATGCCATACTTTTCTGCTTATAATGCATTTATCGAGTTCAGAGGTGGCCAATAAATTTGAATAATAATTGTCGGTTGCATGAAGTCCAACCACCAATCCAGGCATAGACGTTTGCAGGCACAAGGCATTTTGAATTCTGCTGAACTGGGTTGGCCGGCGTTTTATTATTAAAATTTTTTTCTTGCATTTACCCTGGTATTTATGCAGTTTTCTCCAGAGAGATTGTTTTATAATTATCACATGAATGTAACATATTTTTTACTTTTTTTTCTTTTTGTTATAGCAAATTGTCTGTAATTTAAGTCTTATTTAAGGCTTGTGGTGGTTTTTGATAAGTTATGATAAATAATAAAGTAAAAATTATGTGGCAATCGCAAGGAAAAGGAAGGATTTTCTTTGAGTTTTTATATTGGTTAAAATATGCCAGTGATAATTATCGATTTAAGAGTTAACGATAAATATGGGTACAATTTGTAAAAGATTTTCATCAGAAAAATTATTATTTCCAATTTTAAATATCATTCATTAATTGGCTGCTCATCCAACAATACTGACCACAATAACAACAAAAAGAAAAAATCATATGGCCACATAAATTACGGCTAAAAATATTTTATTTTATAAATTAAAGTAACCAGGCAAACAACAAAATAAAAAAATCTCCTTTATATTTAAACCCCAATCAATCAAACTCAAATACAAACTAGAAACTTTAGCAAAAAAAACATAAAAACAATTGTTTTAAAACTAATTTTGTGCAATGTTAGCAAAATCCCTACAGCAACAACATTTAGGCTTAATTATTATTTGGCTTTTTAACGTATTTAATGCAATTCCTAAATCAAAAACTTGCATTCATTCATTCATTCCCTTTCCCCTCAATTTTCTCTTTCTATCCCACTAAATCCTTTAACCACTTGCGTTTTGTTTTGCTTAGACATGCAAAAACAATAAAGGGAAAAAACATTTTCAAATAATGCAATCAGTCAACCGGCCAATTTTTCGACACATAAAAGCAGCCTCCGATTACTTTAAAAGAAAGAACAACAAAAAAATCAAATGGTTATTTAGCCGGTCATTTGTTGCAAAACCAGCACTCTAATATACATACTGTACAAATGTTTGTATGCCATCATCCAACCAACCGATTAGATGCAAGGGAATGGCAAAATAAACCAATCACTCTACCGAAATCATTTGCGATACCTCTCGGACTCTTGGTCCTTACAAAGTTTTGAGTTTTGTTGCATATGCATGGGAGCTTTAGATTTTACTAGAATGTAGTTGTCTAAAAATGGCAGCAAACGCATGTTCTAATTTGAACAGTAACTAGAAAGGATAGATTCTTTACATTTTCAGCTTTAGGAAGACTTATGATTGAGGCTTAGATTAACGAATCAAACGAAAGATAACGAAAGTACAATAAATCGGACTTTGAAACATTATCGGAACTTAAAATGTTCTAGGACTTAAAACTAATTACGATTAAAGCCTAGTACTCTGTTCAAATTTGTGAAAAATGTTGAGCAACATAAATTATTTCACACGAAATTTTTGACATGTATCAATGTTGCCTATCATGCGAGTTTGTACAACTTAACGTTTATATTCCCACAAAATATGCGACATTGTTTTGCGTATGTAAACAAACCACACATGTATTTTACTAAAAATTATTGTTTAAAAAAAAAGAAAGAAAATATGGATACAAAACTGTTACCGGTTGTGTTATTTTAATTTTTTATTTATTATTTAATAATCAGTTCATACTTTTTTGCTTTTGCTATAAATACCACGTGAAATAAGTGCAGCTTACATTATTTCGCAGTTGTAAAAAAAATGTTGCCAGAAACATATCGGAACTTTTTCACAAAATGAACAGAGTACAACTCTATCAACATTATTTCATAGATATTCCGCACAAGTTTTTTTCATATGCGTTTTGACAGCATTTCACGTGAAATGTTGAACAGAGTACCAGGCTTAAGGTAAAAACAGCTTCTTATGATTAAGAGAGAGAAAAAAACAAGATAACAGAAATATCCACAATTGGCACTACAACTCTTCTTTTAAAATACCCACTATTGATGATACAACTACGCTACTTACAGACCTACAATTGCTTTAGGATCTAGAAATCCAGCCTAAACTGGATAAACGATTAGAGCTAAACTTAAGATTATTAAAGAAAAAACTGAACTTGAAATTAAATAAAAACAAGGTAGAATGCTTTATTTGGCTCTGCCAAATCTTTGATACCCTCCACCGATAGATAGAATATTTCAGGAATGGGCTCTATATTAAGCCCGAGAGTGTGCTTTATGTAGGGCTTTTGGTAAGTTATGGACTGACTTGATGGAACCCACCCAGACCAATTGTCATTATCCGTTACGTTTTTAAGTGTACTAAAGTGTTTTCCGAGAGTGAGTTTAACATGGGGCGTCTAGTAAACTATGGACCAATCTGGTGGCACAGATTACTAAACAGATATGTCACGAAACGGAAGATTTTGCGTTTTTTGTCTCTTTCTTCGAAAGCTGCCCTTTTTGCATTTCTCTTTACATCATCTTTTTTGCGGCAATACAATGAACACAAATTTATTTAGTTGAGATTTTTATGCAAAACTGTTGTAAAAATTAACTTTTAAGTTTACCACAACGCGAGTAAATAATATTTAAGTAAGTAAATAACATTATAAAACAAAACAATTGGGGGATTCACAAGGTGTCATAAAGTCATATGTACTATAATAACATGAAAATATACGACTGTTGTGAACAACCCCTCATAATTTAGTGTGCTATTTTGAATTTAAGTCAGCTGATTTAAAACAAATATAAAAAATAAATATTTACCAAAAATAAAAATATTTTTTAATTCGAATCCATTAATTATTAAATTAAATTAGATCTTTCCTGACTATATTCCATTTTTCGGACGGAAACCACAAATAAATTTTATTTTGTTTGTTTACTAAACATCAGAGTCCTAAATAAAATACATAATTTTTTGTCAATAATTTTCACTACAAAATTACAAAACTCAATATTTTTTGTTTTAATCTCGTAAAGAATAAGAATAATCTGGGTTAAGTACAACTATTATTTCAAACTTCTTATCAAAATTTTAACGCGATTTTATTTATTCTAGATTTCAAATTATAGTTGATGATTGTGTCAAGAATCCGTTTTGTGGACGTGTTAAAGGTGTTTGGTACAATTTTAAAAATTCTCATCGCCATCCCTGAAACAAAACCATAACAAGGGAAAAAAAAACTAAACAACTTTGTTTACATTTGTTATAGTTTGCTCTTTCTAGCATTTACTGTTTCTTTCTATCAATTCTATATCAATTAATGAATAAAAAATGTAGTGTCATAAGCGCTTTAATATCGCAAACTTGTAATATAATTGTTAATTTGATTGCTAAAAAACACTTTATTTAATTTTACAAAGAAATTGTTAAAAATTATTGTTAAATGTGAAAAATTTTAATTAACAAAAGTATTTTTTACATTTACCAAATTGGTTGTTGGTGCCTTTTTAATTAAAAAATTAATTGTAATAACGAATATGGTATTCAATATGACAATTGATTTGTCTGAATTTTTTTCTGTGTTTGTTTGATTTGATCACGTCATTTGTGTTGATTGTTGCGGCCTGTTTTTACACAGTGCCACTTCTCTATCAAAAAAGCTTCCTGTCTTTATCTTTGAAAGCTGCCTTCGCAACTGATTTGAGCCCTTTTCACACGTAACTTTTTACATATCTGTTTAGTAATCTGTGCTGGCGGACCTGCTTCTCATCGTATTTAATTATGGCAGACCAATTTAACTTTATCATTCTTTATGGCTGAAGTCGTAGTACCAAAGTGATTTTCGAGAGTGGGCTTTATATGAGGCCTATAGTAAATTATATACTGATCTTTTCGAAATTCGGAGTGGAGTGGTTTCTAATCGTATGAAACCGTGACAGACGAAATTTCACTGATATATCATGATTTGTTACGGCTTAAGTTGTCCTTAACTGCTTTACGAGAGTGGGCTTTTTATGAGGTCTAACACAAAAATGGATCGCCCTGTTTTTAACAGCTGACAAAAAGTTTGTTCTTTAATTTATAAAAACAATGTACATAAACCCAAATTTGTTAATAATTGATATTAAATAAATGAACAAAATGAATGACGAAATTCCAATTTCTTTAGTTTATTTCTCATAAAATATGTAAACAAGAAAATACCTTTGCCAGATTGCCGATTTATTTCACGTTTCAGTTTTTACGATTTCTTGATTTGAGGTTTTTTTTTTAATAATTTTATAACACCGAATTCATTTAAATTTTATACCAATGAGAACCTACCATTAACAATGTAATGCTTTCTTTTGTTTTTACTATAAAATAATAGAAAAAATAACTTTTAAAACTTAAATTTGTTACTGTCCTGATAAGAGGCGATTTCTTCCCAACTTCGTCTGGTAACCCCATATATAAACAGAAGCCATCTCCTTACAGGGCATTATCAACACTCTCTTTTTATACGGGGCGTAAAGTGCAATGCCTTATGACATTTAAGGGTGTTTTTTTTTAGAATAAAACACGCTGCCCTTTTAGAGAGCAAAGTATTTTTAAGAAAAGATCACCAAATTACATTTTTTTAAATAAAATGTGATATTTTTTGTAGAAAAGAAAACACCATAAGTGTTAATAAAAAGTGACTAGAAATTTAAATTACAAAATGTTCCCCGCTTGATCACAAAATGGAAAAAACTGGATTATAAAA
Source organism: Pollenia labialis (assembly GCA_949318255.1). Classification (NCBI taxonomy): domain Eukaryota; kingdom Metazoa; phylum Arthropoda; class Insecta; order Diptera; family Polleniidae; genus Pollenia; species Pollenia labialis. The sequence continues at coordinate 15,005,017 of OX439140.1, forward strand.
GTAAAAAACTATTGATTAGGGCTTTTTTAAACAAATTTCTTTTTTTATAAAATCCATTCCTTGAAACTTCTGTTTTCACTGCAACATAATATTTTCGGTGTGGTTATGTGATGTGTTCAAAAGGTGCTACCACAGCAGAATAATAAACATTTGTTGTAATTTAGCTATTAAAACTGATGTTCCATATAGAATAATGCAGACGCAGCCAGGATACGGTACATGCACACACCACACAACAGCAATAATTTCTATATTAACATGTGTACATATGTATGAAAATGTCCAAAAATAGCCGCAAAGATAGGGGTTATAGAAGGCAAACTGACGAGGGACTTTAAGATATTAAAAAAAGTAAATAAATATAATAAATATAAAAACATGTTTTAAACAGTTTTTTTATTCAGATTTTTTAACTGTGTCTTGCAAAAATTTTTCATAGAATCGCGACTTGCTATTTGTTGTCACTTTTAAAGTAACTTGTCAGACAACTCTCGTCCTTACATGACGGCCACAAAATGCCAACACAACACTTTCTTTTCATAAATGAATACATACTTACATAGCCATGTAATTTCGTGCATATAAATGCAAGTAACTGTGTATTTGTTTGAGTTCACATCTTTCACTCAGCTTACAAAATGTTTATAAATCGGGAGCCCGTTTTTCGGTCATCCCGTTTTAATAAAAGAAAAAAAATGTGTAAATGTGATTGTTTTGTTTCATGTAATAGGAAGTTGAGTTTTGGCAGTTTGTGGCATTTTACATTTCGAGCCTGCCTGGGTTGATTTCAGCCCCCCCCCCCCCTCCTGCCACAAAATTTAACATTGCGTTTTACAAGCCGGAAACGGATGCTGTTGCAACGAGTATTAATGGTCAATATATTAAAACGACCTCGTTTGATCGTTTAACATACTCAAACACAAACACACATTTCAATATTACTGCATCAATTCGATTCAGTTTTTTCCTTTACTTGTATTTCCAGAGTTTTAACTGCAATTGGTTTTTATGCCACTTGACACACTGAAGCGTAAAATTAATCGTGGCATATGTTTTGGGGAAGTAAAAAGAAAAAAGGATAAAAGACAATGTACAAAGGAAGAGAGAAACTTGTGTTGTTCGACAGTTTTCTTTTATCGGTTTTTGTGGTGTTAAGGAATGTTTTTTTTTTTTTTTTCTAAATCACTCTTAATGAATTTGTCCAAAAAATTTGAAAAAAATGCATACAAGTAAAGAAGTTAATAGGCCATCAGTTAGCAGAAAATTTAAACAAAAAGACAGAGAGTTAATATTTACTAAAATATTACTGAATCGATAAAGTTAACTGAAACTAGAAATGAACTAAAACTGAATAAAAATTCAATAAAACTAAATTACACAGGAACCGAAGCAGAACTGAACTAGAACTGAGCAAGAACTGAACTAGAACTGAACTAAAACTGAACTAGAACTGAAGTAGAACTGAACTAGAACTGAACTACAACTGAACTAGAACTGAACTGAACTAGAACTGAACTAGAACTGAACTACAACTGAACTAGAATTGATTTAGAACTTAACTAGAATTAAGCTAAAACTTTACTTGAACTGAAGTTGAACTGAACAAGAACTTTACTAGAACTGAACTAAAACTGTGCTAGAACGGAACTAGAAATGAACTAGAACTTAACTTAACACAAACTATAATACATTTTCAGTTACAGCTGCCTTCAACGTGCTTCCTGTTAAATGCTTTATTACTAACTATAACGGCTTCTTGTATCACATTTTATTTACTGCTGCTTTTATTTACATTAAGTCATAAATATTTCTTTCACAAAAAACAAACACTCACACATAACAAGTATTTTGACACAATCATGTTCCTACAACATGGAATATTTGTAAGTTTATAGATGGGTGTTTCCAAAGTAACGGTCGTTACCGATTTTCGGGGATTTTTTAAATAAAATTCCAACCTACCCAAATATGCCACGAGGATTGCTCCACTTTGGACTTACGAAAGTTCAAGCAACGGCAGCAACCGAAAGAATTCATAAAAAATGTAATTTCAATACTTTTTTTGAACATTAAAAAAGTAACGATTTTCAAATGTCGGAAACAAACATCATGTATTGTAAAATATCTGATTAAATTCTTTGAAATGTTTTGTTCAAGGAATGGCTTTATTTTCAAACCAAAGAAATTAGTTACCAAAAAAAAATTTTTTTAAAGTAACGGTTGTTACATTTTAAAAAGTAAACAGTTTTGGGCGTTTGAATTCACTTATTAGGGGCAACTCAAAGTAGCATAATTTTGTTAGTATAAAGAAAATAAAGTTAATTAATTAACAGATATATTTATTTTGTATAATATTAGCGGAAAAAAAATTCAAAAATTTTCTGTGGAAACACCCAGATATTACCAAAAAAAAAAAATTAAAAAATACGCAACAGAATTCTATTCATATCTAAACACTCAAAAGCCATAAGTCCCATGTTGAAACTCAGCAAAAAATATAAACTAAAAAAACTAAAGAAAAATAACAAAAAAAATATTGTCACTTTTATCAGTTTTAGTTTAAACTTAAAATAGAGGAAAAAAGAAAAAAAAATATAGGAAACTTGGAAAAATATATTGCCCATATAGCAAAAATTCCAAAGTGCTATAAATTCATCATGTGTGCAATGTTGCGTTGCAACCAAGCTGTTGCAATGCTATGGTTATTTGCAGCTATGTGTATTCAAACTACTCTGTATCTGTGTAGGAGTAAAAAGTGTGTAGTAAAAACAGAATGTGCAAGTTCTAACGCCAGAGCGATTTGGTGAATTTAGGGCGAATAAAATTTGATCTAACAACTGTTTTGGCTCATAATAAAAAAATGTGAACAAATTGAAAAAATATATAAATTAAATTGGAAAAAAATAAATAATAAATAAAAAATAGAAACCTTTATTTATTTTATTCCAATATTATATATTAAGCTTGAGGTTTTTCTTTTTTATATAAAAAAATTTAATTTAAAATATTTCCCTGACGATGATACACATTGCTGTATCGAAATATTGGAACTTTTATAAAATAAATGTTATAAAAAAATTTTTTTTTTTATATAAAAAAGAAAAACCTCAAGCTTAATAAATAATATTGGAATAAAATAAAAAATAGAAAAGAAAAGAAAAAAAAAACAAAGATATTCTTAGAAACTTCCATTAATTTCACCTAGTTAACACTTGGCGAAGTAGTTCAAAGATAATGAATTGAAGGCATTCTTCTACGAATATAATTGTTCAACTTAAGAAGAAGAACTTTCAAAATCATTGAGAGCAACTCAAGTAGAAATTCCGTCAAAACGTCACGATCTTGGGTAATGAGCGAGTTAAAGTCGAGAGAAATGATTTCGCTTCTCCAAAATGCTGCTTGAGTGCATTAAAAATAAATCAGCTTTGATTAAATGAAAAATAAATCTGAGGCGTCAATCCAAAGCGGAAGAAAATCTATGTAATGCTCAGCTAACCCGTAAATTCAATGTCTAGCGCAGGTCCAAGGCGCCAAGGCAATGCTCTCCATTTGGTGGTACCGATGGTTTCTCTCTATTATAAAATGCTAGCTAAAACCCGACCGGACGATCACACGTATTCTACACCAAACGCAATTTATTCGTTTGAAGGAAACATTGGTCAAGAATACACAGAATATGCGAACAAACGCGCAGCTGTAATTTTCCATACGCTTTTGGAACAATCAGCTACAAGTAGCAAGTCGACTTAAAAATTTTTCTAAAAAAGTAATTGAGCAGTTAAGCCTAACAATCATCTCTCCTTGGCTCCTTAACTACCATTTAGAACACTGACTAATGGTGTTTTCTTTTCTACAATTTTTTTCTTAAAAATGAGTTTTCGGGAGCAAAATTTTTTAAGAAACAGACACCAAATTGCATTTTTTTTTTAAAAGGCACATTTTTTTGTAGAAAAGAAAACATCATAAGTGTTAATGGAATATTTGTAGTCAAGATTTAAATTTAATTGTTGGCATTTTAACGGACAATTATTCTATAGAGACATGGCTGCGTAAAAAGCAAAGGCCTTCCAAGAATTGTTTTTAAAAATAAAACGCACAGCAAAAATCAAATGTGTGTATAAAACGTTAGTGTCAAATGCTATGCGTTACAGTTCTTTGCACAATTTAAATAGTGGTGGGAGGGTACAATAATTCAAAGAAATACTCTTTAGATAGTATTTGTTTCTTTCAAACCCTTTTAATACAGCAATTTAATAATTTGCCTATACTCTTATTATTTGAAAATTACTTCAAGAATTTGTGATTATTAGTTGTATATCGTATGTACCGGACGCATACAAATAATTTTTGATGTTTACTTGTGTATCGTTACATCGATACGATCGTATGTGGCGTAACCACACAAGGAATTGATTTTGCAAAGAATCTTTGTTGCAATATTAATAAAGAAATAAACAAACAAAATATTTCGAACAAACGTATCCCAAACTCTCACTTAAAAATAAAGTATGTATGTATTTGTTCTTCCCACTCTCACTTCTGTGTGTATTTTGCATTCCCTTGTTAATTTTTGAAAGTAGTCTTTATACCCGAAATTGCACTATAGTAAAGCATTTGTTTTTCGCTTTTACACGTTCACACTCGAGTGGTATTTTTATTCATAATTGGGCTGATAGGCCATTCTTAGCCGCAATCTCGGTCTCTAAAAAGGTTTAATATTATTTAGCCTTAATGTGAGTTTTTTAAAGTTTTAGCCTCAGTGGCGGATCTGTATATAGTCCAGTTTTAGACTTTGTTATGGGTTTTTCTATAGAACAGTTCTACCTTTACACGTGAATCATTTAAAAGGTCAGCTTTCACTTCAGTTCAGTTTTCACTTTGATCGTCCAGTTTTATTTAATTATATGATTTTATCTGAGTTTTAAATGCGTGTCTCAGCTAATCATATCCTAGGACTGTCTGTAGGGTGCCGTATCAAACTACTTACTACACTTACCATCAAACAAAATGCAATAAATTAACAAATTTTTTTCTTTACCATGTAGAAATCCAGTATTTTTGTTATACATATAAACATTTATGATAAAAATTGTAATAAATTGGTTGAGGTACTGAGCGTCGAATTTAGTAAAGTTTCGCTTTTAATATTAAAAAAAACATTAAATTTTTAATGCTTTATGAAAGCTAGAAAAAATGGCTTCTTATTAAATTTTTTATAAAAAAACGATAACAAACATGCAATGCCTTTCATTGGCTCTTTAAATCGTTGCAAATTAAAAGGCAACTTAATTAATTTTTCGTTTTAATATCGAAGACTAATCGTTGTTAAAACGAAGTTATAGCTATTTTAAATATGTTTAAGCGCTTTATATTAATTAAACATAATTATAAAAAAATTTCTCTTAAACCTAGCGCTAAAGGAAACTATTTTTTTTTTTTTTTTTTTGTAAAACATTGCATCATTAATATTTATAGGAAATTTTAAATTTCATTTAAAACATTAATTGAACATGCAACACTAGCAAAAAAATTTTTTGCACAAAATTGTTAAAAACTCAAAAAAAAAATCCCAAAAAAGGAAAGTTGCACTAGACCAGAACAAAAGGCTCAAATTAATTTAGCACCCACACTGGGCAAAATGGCAAAAAAAAAATTATATAGAAAAATTTTATAAAATAAAATAAACCAAAAAAATACTGACAATTTTTCTATCAGGCACAAAAAAAACCAAAACAAAAAAATTTTTTGTAACGGAAATAAAGGAAAATTGTACAACTCATCAAAAGATCAAAATGGTTAGGAAAAATGTTTCCAAATGAAAAGAAAAAAAGCAGACAGACAGACACACAAAGTTTCCCTTTTGCTAAATGCATAAACTAGCCTTTTGCTAACACTCAGTTACCAACTTCCTCCCTGCTTAACTTTCCTTTTAAAACAATATGAAATGTTGCGCCTGATTGATTTCATTTAATGTACAACTTTCCAATTATACAATGGCGCAAAAATTACGTTTAACACAAAAAAGAAAATAAAATGGAAGAACAATGAAATCGAAAATCAGCAATAACATTTACTTTGTAGCCATTACCAAGTTTCATCTTCTGCTTCTTAATTCCCTGCTGCAACCACATTTATTTTTAACATAATGAGTTTTAGCTCGAGATTTCTTTTATTTTTTTTGCTAGATTCATTTTGATTTCTTTTTTTTTTTTAGTTTCCTAGTGAAAGCCTTTTGTAAAAGAATTGAGCCTAATTGCGGAAGTTATACGCCAGAGAATTAGTTTTATATTAACTTTATATCCTTTTCTTTTTTAGGTTTTACTCTACTTTTCTTTTGGGGTACGCTATGGTAAGTATATTCAAGTTTACTTTTTAGACTTAATTTTGTTGGTTTTTAAGGTTTTTATATAATATTATGTAATTTTTTATCACTACAGCATTAATCAAGGCTAATTCACTTAACAGCTGAGCTACTTTTTTATATTTAGAAAAAGAAATGTCAAATAACTGCTTAGTGTTTTTGGCTTATCCACCAACTAAAGCCACAATAAAAAAAATGTTGTTGTAGCATTGCCGCCATCCGATATATGAATTCGCCTTGGCAGCAACTCGAGATTTCCTTTAGCTTCGCTAAGAAGTCTTAATAGTCTTATTTCATCTTTAACTGGGAAAGTTTTAAATGTACCGACACATTTTAATAGTACCTTCGGTGTCCTGTAATGAAAGATTACACTGTTTTAATATAGGGATCTTCTTAAGTCGTCTATATTATAAATTCTTTTCTTTTAAAATTTTCAGTAGTCATTACATATCTATTCTTATGCCATTTACAACTAATTAAAGAAACCCAGATATTTAAAAGATTCTATTCATTAATAAATTTGGAAAAGTTACGAATAATAAGAATAAGAATAATAAGAATAATAAGTTACGAAGAATAAATTGTGAACACTTTGGCATATTTTCGCAACAAAAATCAGTATTCCAATTTGCACGAAAATTAATTTTTTTATAATTTGTAATTACTTATAAACTGAACAAAATCAATCCATTCGTACTTTGATCAAATCTAAGCGGTGTCAATAGCACGATAAGTACGGATTTCTATAAATCAAGTTCAGAATGCTTAAACCAAGTACGGATCAGTCCGTTGCCCCGAACTTAAAATAATCATAAAACGGGATTGACTTAAGTAAAAGTGAGATAAAATTAATTTCAAACAGTGTTTGATTCAAATAATCCAAAAGTGAGATTAGATTGATTTCTATAGATACTTACCTCAGACACTTGCAGAATTAGAAGAGGGAGAGTGAGAGAGAGAGAATATTATTTTTTTTTTGCTTACTCGTTTATCCATATTCCCCTTTTGTTTACAGAAGAACTCACTTACAAATTTAAGACACCGTTCTACTTCGACAAATTTAATGTTTTTAACTAACTAAGTTAAGCAAATAGCAGTCCGAATAAGCTGAAAATTTAAAAAAATTTAGAATTACAATTCCTTTAATCTGTTCATACAACGTTTCGCTACATTAGCAACAGTTTCGCAGTTATAAATAAATGTATGAAGAAAAAAAATATTTTTTGCCCAACAAATTTAAATTTTTTATTTTTAATTGATAAAAAATCCGAAACGGTAAAAAAAAGTGTCAAGTCCTATTACTTTCACGTAAAGTCGCATAACCTATGAACAAAATGACACATAAATCATACAAATCGATAAACGCGTTTCGCTTTTATTCACAATTAATTAAAGGTATGAATTTCAAAAATTTGCTCGAGATATCCACAAAATTCTTTGGAAAAAACATTGATGATGAAATTTTTTTCAGCTTATTCGGACTAGTGGTTCTCGAGTTTTGACAAACAAAAGAGCCTAAAACGTGACAAATTTCCCTATACGATACTAACTAACTTCAAATTAATTTTTAAATTATTTATTGAGGTACCATGACCTAAACTAATTATGCAATGATTTTCGAACGCAGTCCCATTTCGGTTTGTTGTTCATACCTACTTTTAAGAATTACAATCTAAGGCATTTTAGGAAGGCATCTAAGTATGACTAGTCCTAAAATCAAACTAATTATAGTACGGGTTTTTTCTTTATTATATTCTATCAAAACTCAAAATTGGTTTAAAAGTTTTTTTTTGTTGCCAAATCTTTTTTTTGAACTTTTACGATTTAATACCTTTCCATTCCATTTGTCCCGTCAATATTGTAATGACCATGTATAAAAATCTGTACAAAAGAATCACTAGTTAACGAGTTGTTATAGTCTTTTGCTACTATTTTTCTGTATTAACGTTTTCAGTTTTCATTGTACAATCATTTCATTAAGAAATAAAATAAAATTTGCAAAAAGCAGCAAGAAGATTGCAGAAAAATGGCAATTAGTGTCTATGAATAAAAGCTGTATAAATCACGATTAATGAACATTAACATGACCAAATGACTTTGAACAATACAAATTGTTCCCATGTTTTGTTTAAAAAAAAACGTTTTTTAGCTCAGTTTTTTTTTTTTTTTTTTTTGAAAGTAAGTTTTTGCATCTTGTTCATAGTTTAATCCTTGAAAAGTCATCTTGGGCTTAATTTCTGTGAAGTTTTATATTGTAAAGTTCTTTTTGTTATTTAACTGACCAATTGAGACTTTTAGCAATTAAGTTATTTCATTTTTCTGTTGTTATTAATCACAAGGAAGATTGTTTTTATAGATTATTTTATTGGTCGTAAGAGAGCAAATAAGCCAAGATGGCTTAAAAGTATTGCTTTCTTTAATTTCTGAAAACATTAAAAAATGTATAGTAACTATTTTGTCGTTCAAACTGTTATTATGCTTTCTACATTAATTTCCCACTAATGTGTTAAGCCACCTTAAAAAAAAAAAAAAATAAGACACATTAGAATAAAACTTCAAAGACATTCTCTCTAATTGTAGTTTCTTTTACGACGATTATAGATTAAACAAATGCTAACAATCCATTTAGCCTAACTTGTAATTCCAAAGACAATTTAGTTGTGTTTTTTTCAATACAAAAATTACCAACAATCCTTCTGATTAAAGGTAAAACAAAACCATGAACATGGCACTTGTGGCGGCCGTCATTTACCCTGGAAATAACTAAAATGCGATTTTAAGACAAACAGAAACATGAACATGCCCATGTTTCTTTTACAATTTAGTAAGGATTTCAAATAATTTGAACATCTATTTCCGGTAGAGAGCACACATTACAAATGAGTACACGCATTTAACTGCGCTAACTTACACACAGACGGATAAAATTACAAATACTTGAACACCGTGTGTGGTTTAATAGATTTTGGTTTGTCTTGAAATTTTATTTTACCTTTTTAATGTGATACTTGTAGAAATGGTGGGTGGTGTCGGAGGAAAAATATAAGAAATTGTGTAATCGTTGCAGTTTCTACTGTGCAAAATAGTCTATTAGTATCTGTGATGAAAAAACATGAAATAATCGAGTATATTAGTTCAAGTCTAGTCAAAAATATGAATTCTCCCTTTTCATTATGTGAGATTCGGCAGCTTCCCAGTGCCAGCCACATTACCCGCTGTATTGCAATGTGGGAATACTCAGCATCTAAACTGGCATCATATTACGTATGCGCCCTCTGTCTACAGTTTTTACAAACATGTTAATTTCGGTTGTGTAGTTCTATTTTTTCAGAAGTAAAAGTGTGTTTTTTACTATTCTCCACGTCTTCAGTCTTCAAATCTCTGGCATTTTAGTTGTCTCTACATGCCCATATTTAAACAGAACCCAAGAACTGGTTAAGATGGTAGCAAACCTTTCCATGCTAACATTCTATTCATTCTCGTATTTCTGGAATATGGCTAAACGTCCATCGGCCTGTACGAATGTTCTCCCATCTGTATTGCCATTTATTCTTTGCTTAGTTTAGATCCAATATTTTTCTCATCCGAGTCTGATTCCATTGCCAAATAAATTCTATAAACCTCGCTTGCTACGAAGTCCAGGCGTATAATTTATGGTTATGGCATCTTTGTCAAACAAAAGAAAAACATTACATCGTATGCGTGATGTGCTTCTTATTGATATTGCCCATAAAGCTGCTTCATACAGTACGTAGACAAGATAAGAGTTTCCTTCGGATCTGTCTCAGTCCTTCAACACTTGGCCTTATCCTGGCAACAGCCTTATTTACTTCCGTTGTCTTTGCGCATGGCCATTCCGTATTTGACTTCAAGTTAAACTTTTCAACAATCATATAATCGTCATAGATCCTTGTATCATAATAAAAAAATATTAAGATATTTTTCGGAAAACTTTTTGTTTTTTTGCAATTAACATCGTGCGTTTTGGTTGGACCACCCTTTAGTTTAAGTCAATGTTAAATTCATATCTTAAGTCATACTTCAAGTCACAGTTCAACTCATTGTTCAAATCAAAATTCAATTCATAGCTCAATTCGTAGTTTTAGTCACAGCCAAGCTCACCGTCAAACCATAGCTGTTAAGTAAAGATTAGTAATCGTAATAATAATAAAAAAAATATGCATCTAAAATATGCACTAAAAACTCCAAAATATGCATTAAAAAAATATAAACAAAATATATGCACTAAAAACTTGACCGAAGTTTAGGCATACTTAAAGGATGCCAATTCAATTGGAGAATATTAATTTTCTTATTCAGATCCCACATTTGATTCCATATCAAAAATAGTTGAAATTTGTTTTATTTTTTGAAATCCTGTATTTTTTTTTTTGCAACACGTTTTGGATTTTTTTTTTATTTGTCGGGCAATTTTTCCATCCACATGTTAATTTTGTTTTCTTCTGCCATATCAATTAATTTGAGTCAACTAAATCCTTCCAATTTAGTTATTGTTTCGCCAATATGTCCGAAGATGGAAAATACAAATGCTAATTGAATTTTGATGTTATTTATATTTAATATTTCTTTTACTTTTTTTATTGCATAACCATCGGCAGCAACAAGTTCTTTAATAAAATTCTTAAATTGATCTGCAGATGACGGTACCAAGAAATACATATCATTCAAAATTGCAAATCGTGTAGGAGCCTTTAAAAAAATGGTTCCCGTATGAAACCAATAAATCAATATTATCGAATTGGCTTCTAATTTCCTCTGCAGCTCGGTGTAACCCATGTGCCAAGCAAGTAATATGTACCATTTAAGGTGCTGTATCGGGTAAAAATTTAAGGATCAGCAGTCGTCGATGGCTGCGAGTGTAAGACTGCAAATCCCTCTGAGGAGATCGATTGGTAGCTAGAGCTGCAAAACTATCGATAGTCGGCCCAATCGATAGTTTCGATAGTTAGCTTAAAAGGTATCGATACTATCGATAGTATAGAAAAGTTTCTATGTGCAATTTCTGTGAACACGGTAGTCAATGAAGGTGGTTAAAAATGAAAAAGTGTTAAAACTTCATTTACAGAAAACGTTTTTCTGGTATAAACCCCAGCATATTCACTTTAAATTTCAGTGTCATCTTTAGTTTATAACTACTATAATTTTTTTATAGATATAGAAACGGTTAATTGTCGTCAGAGTTGTCAGGTTTTTTCACCCTTGACGTGAAAATATTCAACTTAAGTCTAGAAATTTAAAAGGTTATTACGTTACCCTTGCGTTGAAAATTTATTCATATAAAATTTTTTGAAAATGCGTTGAAATTTTATTCATATTGTTTATAAAAATTTTTCAAGGAAGTTTAATAAAGTCCTTTTCAAAATAACACCATTAATTTTTTACAGGTAAAAAATAGCACATTTAAGACCCTTTTTTTAATTTAGTTTTTATAAGGAAGGTACGATTAACATTATTTTTTTATATGTAAATAAGTACATAATTCTGTGGCAATAAGGAAAAAGTGCTTAAGTCTATTTTTACAGTTTTTAAGGTGATTTTTGAATACTTACTCCTGTTAATATAATCATCACTTATCTGCGGCAATATTTTTTTTAAGTTTTTGTTCCTAAAAATTTCTTATGTCATAGATCGGAAGTAAACTCAAGTTTTTATTCCAAATATTAATACCCATTGAAAAAAGATATGTACTTGAAGAGTAATTTTTCTATAACTTCCTGAAAAGTCTTACAAAATAATTAAAACTTTGCCCGTGTGTAATTTTGATTGTGAAGATCTCAAGGGTACCATTGTTTCTAGCTGTTCTTGTATGTGTTCTTTTGAATACATATGAAGATAAAAAAAAACTCAAATTTAGGTTAAGTCAACTTAACTGCTTTTTCCCAAAAAGCTAAAAAAGTTTATGTACTGCTTAAAACTTGCATTGAATGAGTTGTTAAAAATGTTTCGTTGACTTCATCTAATCAACTTTGCATTTACTTTTAAAATTTTTCGATAGTATCGATAGTGATAAAAATATCGATAGTCCGCCAAAAATTAAACTATAGTACTATCGATTGTTTTGCAGCTCTAGTGGTAGCGATCGAAACATGTCAGGGTAACCAGCCGCCTGGGTTCGAATCTCAGGTCAGTCAAGAATAAATGATTATCAATAACAATTTTAATTAATTTTCATGTTGTAAAATTCCTTTCTTCATAAAAATAATTTAATGAAAATTAAATTTGATGAACTTAAGCCTGATTAAAAATATTGAAAATTTGGATTAAAAACCATAAATAGTTCAACAAAATTACTTAAATTATTAAATTTAAGGATCTTTTAACGAAATCTTGTATTTTAAGCAGAGCTCAAAAAATTTATTAATTGATTTTTTTTATTTTGGTTAACAATTTGACAATTTTTTGAAGAACTATTTTTATAATATGGAAATTTAAAAAAATATATCACTCAAAAATGTTAAAATATGAAAACATATGTATTTAAAACCAAAATATGCAAAAATATGCATTTTTACCAAAATATGCAACAATATGCAAAAACAATTAGATGCAGTTTTAAGGCAAATTTAATGATTCGGAAAGATAATTGGTCGACATTTTAGACTATCGACAAAAAACATGCATTTGAATGGAAATCGCATCCCTACCTAATAGATTACTTTTTTTTAAGGGTAAAGTAATGATAACAATTCCGATTACTTCAGAAGTACCGGCGATTACTACAAAAGTAATCATTAAGTCAAAATTATTGTCGAAGTCAATTCGTCGTCAAAGTAATCGGTAGAGTCAAGGTCATATTCAATGTCATGGTTTCAAAATTATCTTAAGAGTTTAATTCTTTGCCATATTCATAGTCATAATTTTGTATCAGAATCATAGTCATATTCAAAGCTTAAGTCAATCTTAAAGTAAATGTTTAAAGTCATAGTTAAGTATACTCATCGTAGTTTATTTCAGTGTGATTGCCAAAGGCGCTGGGGTTTATCCGCACATACTTCTTTATAGTTATAGGAAGCGCCATAGCCGCAATTTTTTGCTGCTTCTATTCGTTTTTTTTTATTCGTTTACCATTTAATATTCGCCCATTTGCTCCATCTTTATCAAATTTTTCGTTTACGTTCCAACAATTCAGTTATTCGTTCATTTATTGAGTCCCTCATTCCATGTCTTGTTAGTTATTTTCGTTTTAAGTTGATGTAATTTTCAGCTCACCTGGGTGCAAAATATTCTTTTGTGTACGTGTGGCAAGTTTTTTAACGATGGTTGCTGGCTTGTTTGCTTCCCCTCAGCTGGAAAACAAGACACACTCCACAACATTTAAACGATTTTAACAATTTTATTAAATTGAATTTATCACACATTTAGACGATGCTTCACAGTTGTTGCTGTCATTAGACAAAACAATAAGAGAAACAACTAAGAGATTCATTTGGAATAGGAAATTATGTTTAATACTTGTTGCATTTAATGTCGCAATACAAAAATCTTATTAGAAACAACGCTTTAACAATATTGTGATTATGTGTGTAGGGTAAAATAAAGAGCATGTAAGGTTTGGTGATTGTTGAGAATTGGGGTTAAAGAAAAAGTTTAAACAGGGAAATATTTTTAATTTTGACATTGCATGAAATGCAATCATACACTAAAAACAAATTTTTTTTTTTGATGGGATTTTTCTTTATTCCGATTTTCTTTTTTCAAGCAGCGCCTTTTCATTTCGTTATATCCTTTATAATCTTTCTTTATTTGCCTGTTATTTCATCTCTAACAATGTGAGTGTTTTTAACACACGTGACATTCCATTTTAGTTCAAATTTTATGTTCTCATTTCGCACCACCATGCGAACTTTAAACGAAAAGTTTCTTGAAGTGTTGCTTTTAATTTGCTGTTATGTTGTGTATTCGAGTAAATTGAAAGAAGGATACGCCAGGATAATTTCATTCCAACATTCTTTTTCAGAAAATTGTTTCTCTCTTGTTTGGTGGAGCATTTGATTTTTAATTGGTGATTTAAGAAAGAAAGTTGCATAGTCGTTATTATTCGGCGAATGGAATGTAATTAAATAGATCTGGAAGTTTTAGAAGGTAATAACAAGAAAGAGGTTTGTATGAGGTTTTGTGATCACATTCTGGACTGGGATGTGATTTTTCCTTACTGAAAAATTTTGATTAAAGCCTTGTCGGCAATGTGGTTTTTATAGGAAAAAATGCGTTCACATCCTGGACTGCGATGAGATTTTTTTATATGAAAAAATGTAATCACAGTCTTGTCTGCGTTGTGATTTTTTATACGAAAAATATGATCAGAGCTTCGGATGCAGTGGGTTTTTTTTATGCGAAAATACATGATCACAGCCACGGTTGTTAGATGTGACGATTTTTCGTCATTTTGACGATTTTTTTGAGAAAATACAATAATATGACGATTGACGGGTTTTTAACTAAAAGATTATTGGATATTAAACAATAAAAAATTCCTCCCCCATCACAAACCAGGTGGATTTTATAAAAAGTATTAGTAATTTAAATTCTACAATTATATAAATGCCATCGGTACTGCAAAAAATATACACTAGAGCCCCGATTTGCGTCGGTCCTATTTGGTCCGCTTTTATAAAATTGGTT
The DNA here is from genome assembly GCA_949318255.1 of Pollenia labialis. Lineage (NCBI taxonomy): Eukaryota > Metazoa > Arthropoda > Insecta > Diptera > Polleniidae > Pollenia > Pollenia labialis. The sequence goes on from OX439140.1 coordinate 15,020,021, forward strand.
AAATCCGCTTTGCGTTTTTATGATTTCGATTTGTGTCGCTACATACAATTTCAATTTTTCGATGAAGCCATTATCACATGTGAAGATGTTTTCTATTTGCGTGTAAAAAGGCGAATTCCCATTTAATTCTGTTAGGTAAGTTATTCCAAGTATAGTTGCGTGTTAGGAAGTTAAAAGTTAGTTCTTAATAAGAAGTTGTGTAGAAAAATTAGTGCAAAGAGGAGAAAATTTATTAGTTTGAAACTAAAATTGGACGTAATAAAACGTTTCAAGTCGGGTAAAAAGACTGTTTATATAGACAGAATCCTTGGCTTAGCACCTTCAACAGTAAAAACGATTTGGAATAGTGAAAATGCTAAAAATTATTCATATAAAGATAGCTCGAGCTAATAGCAAATAAGATTTTATTTTTTATTTAATATTTTTGTGAATGAATTAAATAAATTTTTCAACATTTTTTATTTTTTCGAATTTATACTATGAGCTAAATTTCAGTTATGTATTTTATAAAGCTTTTTTGTAATATTCCTATTCCTTAAATTTTTAGGAATGAAAGGAAATAATTCCCAGTTTTTAAATAAATTTTTGTTATGTATTTATGAAAATATATTTTTTCCTATGTTTTTCTTTTTAAATGATAAATATATTTCATCTCACTTGCTGAAATAAAAAGAATAAAACTTAACCATATCACTTTATCATAATGAATAGAATTTCTTGCTAAAAATTTATATTTTTGAACCAATCAATGCAATAAATTGTCTCTAATTTGTAAAATTTAAATATTTGACGATTTGTTGACGATTTTGTTAAATTTTCGTGACGATTTGGACGAATTTTGTTAAAACTTTTGACGATTTTTAAGGAAAAAAGTCTAGCAACCATGATCACAGCTTCAGCTGCCGCAATTTTTTTCTTTACGAAAAATGTGATCAATGCCCAGTTTTTTTTAATAAGAAAACTGTTATCACAGCCTCGGCAGATGTGGATCTTAACCATTAGGCGACGTACAATGCATTTACAGCCCCTGAGTGTAAGAGCAACCAGCACAATCTGGTAAGATTTACTTGAGGTATCTTGCCTCCGCTACTTTTGGAACTATGGTTAAGTAGCAAAAATTAAAAGTTATTCTTCGTCTCTCAGGTCAAACTCTCCGACAAGTTGTGAAAAATCTGCTTCTGAGTGGGGTTTTCAGGATCTCCCTTTCCACTACTTTGGGTTTAAACCACAACCACTACCTGATTCCCGAAAGTATCTTCTCAACGGAAAAGTTAAACTCCTTGTAAAATTAGTCTTCCTAAAAGACAGAAATTATTTCTCGCAAGAAGTATACTGTCGGAGGCCCAACCAATAGTCAACCGAGTGGAGTGCAACCAGGGGCTACTGACGCCCGTGGTACCATATATGATTTCAGATCAGCAGCGTTCCCAAAAGATATGCCTGTGAAATTTGGATTTTTGCCGAATCCCAGTTATTTTCTGCTCCTGATTTCCCCACACAGAAAAAAAGAAAATCGACTTTAATTAAATAATTCGTTCAGACAATTAAATATTTAACTAATTTTGCCCCTGCAAAGGAATTGATCATATCAATTAACGGATTTGTATTTTCGAGTCATGGGACACAAATTTAGTCAATTAAAAAATTAATTGCATAAACAAAATATACACCACATACACACAAACAATTAATTTTATGGGGTTTGATTAAAAAAATTAATTGCAGCAAACAAAAATTTAATTGAATAATTAATGTACACCAATTAATTATTTAATTGAATAATTTTTTGCAAAATTTTTTTCTGTGCAGAGGCTGTAACACTAGAAGTTGAATTGCCTTATGATCCCTGCAAACCTCACAGGTACATTCTGGGCGGTGATATGATTTTTTCTATACGGAAAACTGTGATGACAACCTGTAATTACTTTCTAAACAAGATAAAGTGATTACAGCTGGTGATCTGATGTGATTGTTTCTATGCGAGAAAATTAAAAAGAGTTTTCACAGTCTGAACTGTTCGGTGATTTTTGTTACGATAAATTGTCATGTGAATTTCTCTTTAAATGAAGTGTAATTTTTTTTTGTCAAAAATAAAGTCTTTTGTTAAAATTTTGATAAAAAATAAATCCTTGAAAATCTCCTTGGGGAATAGAGCAAACATTTTTTTTCAACAAATTTTAGCATCACTGTCATCATCAGTTCACAGTATTGCACGTGTAATCATGGTGTAAATTGAATTTTTTCAATACTCCCAGCAAGATTTGTCGCGAGTAGCAAGTTACATTCAAAATTTACAACATTTTCTTTCAACTTTTTTTTTAACATCCTTAATTCTAGCGTCTTCAACGACAGTCATTGATATTGAAAAACTATAAGCGGATATTACTTTGAACGATTTTTATTTATACTTAAGTTTCGAACATAAAATTGCAATCAGCCAAACGAGGCGAAATTGAAAATAAAAATACTCAAGACAAATGCAGTTAAAACGATGAAAAGCGAACAGAATTTAAACCCCACAAACCCCTTAACGACTTACTCCCACTGTCGTTTACAAATGAAATGAAGAACCTGAGAGACAACATTGAAGCTTCGCACGCAGCCAGATTCTTGTTTTCATTGCTTCATTTTCAGTCGTAATGATGCTGTTGCTTTTCTGTCTGTGTCTTTTTATGTGTGTGTTTTAGACTTTATATGCAATTGATTGCAGGAAGTGTCAATATTATCGATAATATTGTTGTTATCCTGCTTAAACTTGATATTGCATTTTTTCATTTTGTTCTTGCAATTTTTTATCCTCTAGATGTTGACATTGATAATCATCACTGCAGCGATGAGAGCAGAAGTTTAGGCGAGTTGCAGAAGGTGTATATGACATTGAATATGGTGCGAGGGATATAAACTACGCACTTAAGCTCAAAGTGTATACTTCGTTTAATGTACGTTTATACTTTGGAGTATCTTATGGGGTTTTAATCACTGCTGTTTTGTTACTTAGACGGAAGTATTTTGTGTTTTACCAGCAAGATTCGTGTCTGGAATCTTTTATCAATACTTGATTTTGTTTTAAAATTTATGTTGGTTTCTTAAAGAATTCTTCGGAAGTACAGGGTGTTAAATTAGGTTATGAAATAATCATACACAATTTAAATTTTTTCAACAAACTAATTATAACTAACATGAAACTAGAGCTTAACTAGAATTCAACTAGACTTTTACAAGTTTCAAATGGAGAACTAGCAACCTCCAACGCAGACCAGATGGAGACTTGTTTAGAACACTACTTTTCCCTTTTATAAAACGGGACAAGTGAACAAATTATATGCAACGGCACATCCCACACGGCTAAACAAGATACAATTTTTTTTTGCAGAGGAACTCCCACCAAAATCGTTGACATCCCCAATACACAAACGCGACGATCCGTATTCAATGTCGTTCTTGACTGCGCGCAGAAACGAGCCTTGTCTTAACCAAGAGGTATAATCTCGGGATTCAACAGAAGACTGGACGACTTCGATTACGCCGAAAACATCTATCTCCTAGCACATATATATGATGCCATGCAAGGCAAGCTAGATTTGTGCAGGCAGAGGCATCTAAAGCTGGTCTTTAAATAAAAATCGGCAAAACGAAAATTATGCGAATCAACATCACAAATACCACATGTCTACAATTCAGAAATAATAACCTAAACAATGAAGCAACATTCCGTTACCTCGGGAGGATGCTGATAATATCAGGCGGAATCCAGTGCTGACATCCGAAATCCGAAGAATAAAAGAAAGCAACATATCTTTTGGTCGTCTGAGTCCAACATGTGAGGAGATCATATTTTCCAACACAAAACTAAATATCTTCAATACGTGCGTGAAATCTACGCTTCTGTTTAGATACAAGCCATGGAATTCAACAATTAAGTATGTCAAAGCAATCCAGAAATTCATCAATCGCTGTCTACGTTGCATCCTGAAAATATTCTGGCGAGCTACAATCTCCAATCAATCCCTTTGACAGAGAACTAAGCATGCCCCAGTTGAAACGTTTATTCTCCGAAGGAAATGAATATGGAAAAAAAAGAAACCGAAGGGCGACATCACAAAAGCAACTATTGAATGGAACTAACAGGGTAGATAAACAGAGAATAAAACGTCAGTCCGTAGGATGAGTTGGAGTCAGCAGAAGAAGTCTTAAGCAACTTTACCCGTCAGTGGAATCAATTTGTTATGGCCCTATGACCGTCGATGGGTTAAGAAAGGATCTAATAAAAAATAATTCTTTATTGTTATTTTTCACAAAAAAATATCTGTACACCCTGTGTATAATTCTCGGTGTTATATATTTCATTATCCTGTAAAGAAAAACTATCTATTGTTGCATTAACAAAACTACTGAGATGTTAAGGAGATGAAACAAAAAATGTACAAAAAGAAAATCCATAATGATGGCAATTTCCTAAAGTACACAGTTTTATTAACATTTGTTTCGAATAGATTTTCACAGCTACACACTGATTTCATTTTATTACTTTCTGTTGAATTGTTATCTGTTTTTTTTGCAGAGTGCAAAAACCAATAGGAAATTTCAAATTCTGGGTGTTTTATTCTTTAATTAATTTATGTTATATTTCTTATTTAAAATGGCTACAAAGAGATAGCAAATTGACTGCAAACTTAGAAGTACAAACAATTTGAAAATCTTAAGATTATAATCAGTTGTCCAGCAACCATAAGATTTCCAATTGGCATGTCCAGGAGTTTGTGCATGTTCCTTGCAACGTTTAAAGTTTCTGCTTTCAATAAAATTGCAAAAAATCGTTTATTTATTCGAGCATCATTTCATTTTGCTCTATAATGATTTTGAAATTATACTTTTTTCCGCAAGTTTTATGTTTTTGTTTTACTCGTACCGATGGTACACTCCAAAGCATATTCTGTATCGCTTTAAAGTGTGAAAGATGTTGCTGAAATTAAATAGAGGGAAATACAGAAAACAATTTGACATTATTTCTGCCATTGTAATTACGTTAATGGACAGGCGATATATTTTAAGTCAACATGTTGCATAAGATGTGACTGAAAGATATTTATAAATGGAATGAGTAAAAACGAGTTTAAGTTGAAAATCTTATAAAAATAATAAAAAATGCGAATTCGTTCGAATGTATTCCTTCGCCACTTCTCTTTAACAGCGTCCTCGACACCATTATAGTTTAGGCCGTGCTGAATGGCAGATGGATGAGGTGGGGTCTGAAAAGTGATTTAAGAAACTTTGATTACATAGACGATATCTGTATTATGGCACACAACATTGGTGATATGACAGCCAAAGCGCAACAAGATAAACATAAGGAAGACAAACACGTTGCGTGTTAATGAAGAAATCAGGAAAAATTCCATATCAACAAACAAATTTGAAAGACGTGCCCTCGCTCTGCTATTTAGGCAGCATTATAACAAAGACTAGGGGCTCTAGAGATGGCACACCTCCGGTTAGTTGAATTCCTTTTGGACCTCCCGAGCACTTTCTCGCCTTGTGAACCGTGAAATATTCAATTCAAACGTAAAATCAATCCTAATCTATGGCTTCGAAACATGGAACTCTTCAGAAATTGCACGTGTTGCTATCCAGAGTTCGGCGTATCTTCTCGCCAAATATAATTACAAATAGCAGCTTATGGAACGAAACAGAACAATTCCAGGTTAAAACTGACATAAAGAGGTGAAAGTAAAACTGGTTCGGCCGCATTCTACGCAGACCACTAAGCGAAATCAAATCAACTGGAATCCAAACGGCAACCGCAGTGGAGGGAGACCTGCACATATCTGAAGACGGCAAATAAATATCAAAACTGCAACCATGAACAGAAGTTGGCACGAAATAAATTTCCTTGCCCAACATAAATCACGTTGGAACGTGTTTCTGGAGACACTATGCTCCTTATAGGAACGACGGAAACTGTTATTGGTATAAACAAAAAAAAAAAGAACTGACACAAGACTGGAGATCTAAAACTAAGACTGAAACGAAAACAACAACAACCGAACAAATATCAGGAACATGAACCAGAAGTGAAAGTAGAACTGGATCTAAAATAATAAGGCCAAACAGAAATACTGCAAATTATAACTGAACAACAAGACAAAAGCTAAAATAAAACAGTAACTTGTTATTGCAATTAAATTTGAAGTTTAAGCCGAACATGAACTAAAATTGGAACTAAACCTACAACTGAAACTAGAACAGAAGCTTGTTCTAAAAATAGAATAAGAACTAGAAGCAAAACTGACACTAGAGTTACAACTTTAACTGGAACTAGAACTACAACTAAAACTATCAGAGCATGGCTTGGAATTTGACTTGGAATAAGAACCCCAAGCAAGAATAATACAAATTAAATTGTAACTAAAAAATCCTAGGCAAATGCTGAAATATAACCAGAACTTTATCTGGCATTAAAACTTGAAATAGAACTGAAACTAGAACTTAAATTTAAACAAAAACTGGACTAACTGAACTATCAGAATCTTTTGTTGAAAATACAACTGGAAGTTTAAATGACACTAAGTCTTCAACCAGAACTAGAATTGTAAAAATATCATGGAACTAAGACAACAACTGAAATAAAAACTTAAACAAGACCGGAAACTAAGCAAAACTGATCACAAATTAAAGTTTATTTCTCGATTCGTTCGCTTAAATTGCTAGTTTGCTGTCTAAATTACACTGGGTTAAAAATAAAAAAGTATCTTGTGTTGAAAATACAACTGGAAGTTAAACTGACACTTGAATATAAACCAGAATTACAACTGCAACTATATTACAGAACTGAAACTAGAACTGGAATAAAAACTTGAAAAAGACCTGAAACTGAAAAAACTGATCACAAATTAAAGTTGATTTCACGATTCGACAGTTATTAAAGGAACTTTAATCATTCTAAAGACTCAGTTACCCGGGAGCAACAGTTACGTTGCAAATCAGCTGCTTAATTTTTTTGTATGCCAAGCAATTAGAAAGATTATAGTTAGCAGTAAGAGGTAACGTCTCAATATGTAAGAAATAAATTGGTCTTCCCTTTTTACGGTAAGGTTAAGTTACTGTTACTCCCGGCTAACGGGGCCTTTAGTTTCATCGCTCCTAAGTACCCTGCGTGAAATTTGTGTCAATTTATCGTAAAGCGCTTATCCAGTTACCAGTGAAGAAGAAGTCAAAAAGGAGCCAGTTAACCCCCTCCTGCAACATCCATGTTAGAGTGACAAGTCCCCTTCATACAAAGTGCTTGAACCGGTCCCTACTACTTTAGAAGTATCATGTGACAAGTTTGTTGTAAATTCTCTTTCCCCTAGGATAAAACAAAATCTGTTAATAGTGAACGATTTATGAGAAAGTAAATGAACGTCCATTTCTTAATTTGACCGTTCTTGGTTTTTTTACATTTCGGTAGAAGAACCAAAATTTGTTTTAAGATCAGTGATCACAAATGAAGTGAAAGTTGATTAGAGCACTTCAGCAAATAAATTATAAACAGAAAAGAAGTGATCATAAAATTTGTGTTCTTTTATCGATAAAAGAGTTATTTGCTGCTGTTGTGTGGAATTTTGTCAATTTAGTACAAAAAAAAGATATTTAATGGGAAGTGTTCAGAAAATAACATCTTTTTCACAATTTAAGTATTAATCAATTTTACGTTTTTTTCCCGATTTTTTTTTCAAAAAAAGGCGACAAAATTATTTATGGTCCTTAAAAAAATTCTCCAAATCTTCTTAGCATTCCTTCCTATCCAAAAGAAACTTGCATTTTATCCAAAACTACAATTTACATATCCATCTTGTAAATTATACCTAAAACTTATTTAATAACCAAGAGTTTTGTTTAAAAATATGAAAATTTGTTATAATTACAGGAAAAATCATTTAAACAAAATTGCAACAAAAGCCAAAAAAAAACTTTGGAAGCAAACTGAAAAAACAGACATACCAATAGATCCTTTTTTCTATACAAATAACAAAAGGACGAACTTCTCATAATGTAATTAAAATGCAAAAAAATTAAGGAGAAATACAAAAATAATAAAATTGAAAAAATGATAAATTAAATTGAACAAACCTGAACGCTAAATAAAGTAGATACAAAAACAATTCACACACATTTAAAGTGGCAGATGTTGTAAATTTGAACACGCCTTCTTAATTTATAACATTTGTTGCCACACTCAGGCCAAATAGGAGGGAGATGTTGAAAATACTCCAAAGGAGATGAAAAAATTGAAATAAACGTACTACAACAGAAAAATCATAAATTTAAACAGCAATTGCTGGAAACCAAATCTTAATTATAAATCTAAAGCAGGAAACTCTATAACAAACACACAGACTCAAAATAACAAAGTGAAACGAAAATGAAAAAATACAAAAATGACGTTGCCAGCACAAAGAACGAAAGAAAAAAAATTTAATAAAAATTAGAAGATTCCTTCAGAAGAATATGATTTAATAGAGTATTAAGAAGAAAAAAAAATTTACAAAAAAAAAACTGCAGCACAAACTTGCTCTTAAACCGCATAAATGATTTTTTTCCCCATGAAACGTTTTTCTCGGACTTTTCACTGGCCATGCACAGCACAAGTTCTAAAAACGGAAGTTCTAAAAGATTTTCGCTGACATGGCACCAAAGACTACCACTTCCATACCTAAACATGAGTACTTGGCTCAATCTATTACTTGAGGGGGAAAAATATCATAAAAATATAGACAAAATGAAAGGAAAACTTAAAAGTTTAGCAGATATTGAAAAGAGTTTAATATTAGAAATATTTTTGTGGTTCTACTTAAGTTTATCTTAAACATCTAGTTGAGATTCTAACTGAGACTTTAGTTTAGGTTCCCATCCAACTTTTAGTTCTAGTTCAGGTTCTGGTTCTACTTCAGATTCTATATCAGTTTTTAGTTGAGGGTTCAGGTGCAGGTTCTAGTCCTGTTTCTAATTGTTGCAGTTTAGTTCAGGTAATAATTTGGGTTTCAAATCAAATTTTAGTTCAGATCTAGTTCTACAAGAAGTTTAAAAATAAATAAATAAAAAAAAGTTCAAGGCAAGTTCATGTTTTTTTAATTTATTTATAATGCTAGGAACACAACTGGGACGAACGACGAAATTCGTCCAGCACGACGAATTATTCGGAAGAAATTCGCTGTATAAATTCGGCGTATGAAACACAATAACGACGAAAAAACAAAATGGAAATAAAATATTTTGTATAAACAAGAAATAGTGGTACCATATGAACAAAAAATACTTCACAAATAAAACATTAAAAACAACTTAACTAAATACTTTTTTTTGTTAATTTTTTTAATTTGTATTTTATATGATATTCAGTTAAAATGTTACAATTTCTAAAGTAAAAAGTAACTTTATTTACTAAAACACTTACCATTTTGAAACAATATGGCTACCCAGTACTGATTTGTTCGTCGTACGCCGGCGTAAGAATTAGAATTAAATCTATTTAAAGTTTGAAACGTCCGGCGAATTTTCGTCGGCGCCCTAAATGTGTGCATTTTCATATGCACAAATATTTTTTATTTTTGGCGACGAATATTCGCGGCCAAAAATTCGTCGTTCGTCCCAGTTGTGTTCCTAGCATAAGAAATTCAAACAATAGCAGCGACATGATAACGTAAACGATAACACTCACGCAAATAGTAACACACGCGTTAACAACAACGCACACGCAAAGAATAACGTAATTAACACGCACGTCAACAAAAAACACGGGCGCAAACAACAATACACCCGTTATTTAATTTAACGAGTCACACATTTAAAACAAAAACAAATTTTGTTAATTTTGTTTTGAATGTTAGTTAAAAGTCTCTTTTTCACTCGCGTTCTTACGTGTTTCTTGATGCAACAAATTCGATTATATTTAAAAATCAAGAAAATTAGACTAATTGCGTTTTCTTTTCTAAAAAAAAGTGTTGCATAAGTGTTACATGTGACTTGGCAACATTTTTAAATTCTCGCCTTATTTTTAAGAAGTGTTTAATTTTTTACGTTTACAAAAGAACACAAATTTCGGCATAAGACAATAAAGTACAATAAGCGCAAGGTAAATTCAATTACAGGTGGTGGGAAGACTACAAAAATTCAAAGACAACAGAAACAACAGATGTTTTTTGCATTGCATTGTTAGTGTTTGCGGCTCGAAACTTGCCACCACCTTGTACTGAATTCGCCTAGATCTAGTGCTACATTCATGCCCCTTTAATTAAAATGAGTGTTGAATATACAGTATTTCTTTTTTTAATTTTAAAGGGAACATCATCCGAAAAGAACGCTTTACACTTTTAAAGTAACACATATTTTTTAGAAAAGAATATAAAAAAATGTAAAAGGCAGAATAAATGCAGAATTTTACTCAGAAAAGAAAACGCCATAATATTATATAAATGCTGCTTGATTTTAGAAATATCTTTCTTGTTTTTAATAAAAACAAGCTACTTTTATATATCTTGTTTAAAGAAATTTTTGATCATATACCAAAAACGTAAATTTTTTGATCATGAGAAAATATTTCGGTATTTAAGAAAGTTTTACTCAATACGAACAAAACAAGTTAAAATCCGGAATAATTTTCTTGTTTTAAGAAACGAAATGGATTACTTTAGAAAATAAATTTCTTTCTGTGTATAGTATGCATTTCAGAGTAAAGTATTTAAAAAACGGCATCAAATTTTGGTTTAATGTGTCTTCATTTTGATGTATGCAAATAAAAGTTGAAAAATGTCGGGTATCAATAAAAGCACAAATTTAGCGCTCTTAAAAAAAAGCATTAAGGGAAAAATATGCGCCTTTTCTACAGTTAAAAAGCGCTTTATTTTCAACTCTGCCCGTATGCATTTCACTGGTTGCTTGGGCCAGATTATCAGGAAACCCGTTTCCAAAGACCTTGAAACTGCCAAAGATTTTATACAAAATTTGCACCAGTAAACAAATTAGTATACATTTTTTCCCATCGTTACTATAAAGAGCATACACTGATAGAAAAGGCGTCATAACGCTGATGTAATTTGACATCAGTACTATGACAAGTGTCTTCGTTTTTGACCCCATGACACTTTTCATCATTGTGATGTCAACCTTAACATCACTTGGCCAAAGTGTCATCAGGGTCAAAAAGAAATTATGTCATCAATGGAATGACATATCGGCATCACAGAAATGACGAACATGTCCTCAGTGCGATGACACAGACCCATCGGAGAAAGGACTAATTAGCGTTAATTTAATGACAGTTTGTGATTGGAATTTACTTAAGTCAAAGTTGGAGAATATTTTTATATACTTACCCGTTACAGATGTTCGTTTTACGTTTGTTGAATTACGACCTCAATAATAAGACACCATATGGTTTTCGTAATCCTTCTACTTTGAAAATTTGTTGTATTTAACCAAATAATTTAAAAAAATAGAATATAGGAATTTTTGCTTGTAATAATACATTGCAATCATGAAAATAATGTTAATAATATACAAAATGTGGCATCGAATTCATGTCACAATATAGTCATAAAATAGATGACACGTAAAAAATGACAAAATTGTACACAGACGTTAGTCATTGGATACATGATACTTTTTGCATCATTGATGCCATTTGTAGTTAGTTTCAGTTTAGTTTTAGTTCCGTTCTCGTTTAGTATGTCTTCATTCTTTTGAATATGTGGCTTTTATATAAAAAAAACCTACCAAGTTACCAACATGTGGCATAATTGTAATACATAGAAATAGTGGAAAGAAGTAAAGAAAAAAATTAAACAAACTGTGGCAGCCTAAAGCCTTGGGATATTTCAACCCATAGAAAAAATGTTACCAGCTTAATTTTTTTATTTATTTTTTTTTTCAAAGCTACCAACTTTTGCAACGAAGCTGTAAATATCTTACTCATACATTTTAATTTCATATATTTTGCCATATTTTTTTTTATTATTTTGTTGCAAGTAGAAGTAGTTGTAGCAGTAGTTGTAGTAAATTATGACATTTTACTGCAAAGTTTATGTTCATGCAACATCTCGTTATGGAATTAAGTTATTAAAGTTTTTTCTTTTTTTTTATGTGAAATGTGTGCAACATGGCTTGTGTTGCTGCTGTTATTCATGCTGCAGATGCTGTTGCTAGTGCTACTTTAGCTCTTGTTGCTATATTCATGTACCATTTAAATGCTAATTGCTCAATGATAACAGCTTAAAGGAATAAAAATTATTGAATGTAAAGTATGAGAGGAATTGGAACCAGAGAAGTTTTTGTTTTAGTTTAAAAAATGAGTTTGTCGATTCCTAGTGGATGAGTATGAAGTATGAAGGAATTATTATTGTTTGTTATTAACTGTAAATAATCTTTGGATTTTCATCTTTTAATCGTAGTTCTTTTCTACTTAAGGATTTTAGTTTCCTGGTTGGTTTTGTGCGATTTTTTCCAGCTTCTTTTCAGTTTTATTGTGGCAAACCATGAAAAGTTATTTCTTTATTTTTTTTCATTTCTCAGTATATTGTCAAGAAAATCTTTTGTTTTTAGTTTGACAATTGCATTAAAACTTTATGAGATTTTTTATTTTGCCATTTTGAGTTAAATTCTTTTATTTATTGGCGAAACGTGTCAAATTATTCAAAATTTCTAGATAGCAAAATAGACAGAGTAATTACAATTGTAGGAATTAAATAATGGAAAGGCAATAACGGTTTTGTTAAGGGAATAAATGTTATTACATATTGAGATTATATTGAAAAATAATATTCTTTGTGATTCTGGCATGACCATAGCTCCGCGTAGGCCAAAGTTCCGCCGTAGTAGGGTCTTATAAGTCTGTGACTTTCAAAATGAATAAAAAAATGGCACAAGGACAAATACTATTTAAATGGGGTGAATGGATCCCTTATTTCACATAGTCCCCATACAAACTTTTAATGCCATAACTTTCTTAAAAATGTTGGCATTGCCCAGCGGTTAAAAAACTGCAGTCAAAGTAAAAAAAACTGTAAATTTTCCACTTTTTCATTTGTCATTGGCCAAAAAAAAAACTGTTGCTTTTACTTTTGATTCATTAAATGGTAAGAGAGTCTGTCAAACCAACTTAAAAAGCGAAAAGTTGTATGCTAATTTTCGGTCTTTGTTGACAATTTTTGGTTTCGACTGTAGTAAAAATTGGCGACAAAAACTTTTACGGTATAAACTTTGTCATGACACAATGTTGTGCTGGAAGGTTAAAATTAACAATAGGCCCCATATAAACACCCATCCTTAAATCACTTAAGACCATGCATGATACAGTCGTACGTATTTTGACGAAAATGCATTTCTGATATTTTTATTGCTTGAAAATTTTTAAAAACAATAATACATTACAATGACAGTATAGCACGACTTAGTGATGGCCTTTAAAGGCAAACAGATCTCCTATAGACGAAGATACCGAAATAATATTTGTCACAAAAAACTTTTACATGAATCTTAGCCTTCTTCCATAATTTTGCTCTGGCGGGTTCATGATTGCCCATGGGTCCGGTATAGGCTACGCGCTTGAAAATTTGATTTTAAATACTGTGGCAAGCCTATCATATGGTCGGGCTTGACTGGCAATACTTGTTTGCTTGTTTTTTATAATGTTGAGTTCAAGGTATATTTACACAAGGTAAACTCGTTGGCCCATATGTTTGTCAGCTGTTTACCTAAGTTGGAACACCAATGTCAAATTTCGTGTATATGAGCCAAAATTTGTACATGTGTGCGTTAAATTTATATGAAGACAATTTTGACAATTCCGTTCCACACGGTTATTTTTATAGAGCAGCATGTCTACACTCCCAAATGAGTCTACCTTGTGTAAATATACCTTGGTTGAGTTCTAGTAATGTTCCAGTTCAGCTCTAGTTCGGTTGTAGCTCAGTTCTAGTTCAGTTCTAGTGCAGCTCTAATTCAGTTTGTCAAATGTATTTTATAATCATTAACTTTTTATTAAAATTTAACTCTTAAAAGGAAACAAATTTCAAAATTTCTTTTTGCTCTCAACTTTTTCAAATAACTTCTGTCGAAATCTTAAAAAAAAAATTATCCACGACAAACGAACGAAAACTTTTAAAATCATAAGATTTCTTTGTGTGTTTGTATTGTTAAAAGTATTATCTTTTTCCTTAAAAGCGAGAAAAAGAACGAAATAAATGAAAACAACATGGGCCTGCTGTAAAAATCCAAACTTTTATCATGTTCCACTTCAAAATCAAGAAAACAACTAAAAAAATATATTAAAAAAAGTTTAACGAAAAAACGAGTTGTGATAATATTTGCAAAACTATTTACATTTGAGTGGTTGCTGCAGCTCCTCCCCTCTTTAGAAATACATAAATAAACAACCCAACTACAAATAAACAAACAATCCTAAAAGCAGGCTACATTTTTTTTGTTGTTCTTTTTAGCAACCAACCAAGTATCATGTGAATTTATATTGGATTTTTCCAACTCTCGTTCATATAAATCGACTGTTTTGTATGCGTTTTTATGCATTTTATATGCACGTTTTAACAAACTTTTATTTACGCGAAATAAGCAAAGTTTTTTGTTTAACGTTTTTTTGTTTTTAATATATTTTTTTTTAAATTTCGCATGCAATGTTTTAGTTAAACTTTATATTTTGGTTAAAAGGGGATTTTTGCAAAAAAAAAGAAAAAAACTTAAATAAAACTTAACTTTTTAACTTAACAGATTTTAATATTAAATGTTTTTGAAAATCTTAAATTCACTTTAGTGATTTCAATTTAATCATACGATTTGTGTGTGCCATTAATCTGACAGTTAATTTCAATTCAATAAAACTTTATTTGCTTACGCAATCATTTTCGTTTCTGCTAATCAAAAGAAAAAATAAACCAAAATCAATCGAAAATAAACTAATACTAAGAACTTAAAGAAAAAGAAAAGCACACAGTGGGAGCAAATACGACAAAAAAGACAAATATAGCTTTTTATCAAAATGTGTTTTGGCTGGACGAGCTTTTTGTCCTTAAATGGTTCTTTGCTTCAAAAGTTCCAATATTAGAGTTTTGGAGCTTTTCTTTAAAACTGACTTTTTTTTAGAAAGACGATTCAAAAAAATTGATTTTTCATATAAATAAGTTCTTCAATAAAAAAGGCGTTTTTTAAAAAAGAGTTTATTTAAAAAAAGTGTTTATTTAATAAAAGTTTTTAATTTTTTTAAAAAGGAAATTTTTTTAAAGTATTTTTCATAAAAAAGGAGCTTTTTCTAAAAAAACCTTTAAAAATTTCATTTTATAAAGGCAGTGTTTTTTATTTACACATATTTTTTCTCTTTTCTTTAAAAGTCGTCTGTTTTTATACCCTGCACAACTAGTAGTGAAAGAGTGTATACTAAGTTTGTCATTCCTTGTAAAACTCGTTTAATATTATCAAAGGCCCCATGAAGTATATCTATTTCTGTATATTTGGTATATTAAGCGTTGTCCATCTGTCTGTCAGACGCCCTCTTGAAATTGCACTCCCTTTCGAACGACTAATCAGAAAAGAACCATTTGGGTGTGAAATCCTGCCTGATAGATTGATGGTGAAAGCTTTCATAGTCTAAAAATCACACTGCTAAATTTCCTCAGACAGGTCCATAATTTATAATAGGCCCGGAAAACATTTAATGATCTTAAACGAATAATGCTTAAGTAGTTTAATTTGGTCTGATTTTGTATTATAAGACTTAAAATTATACAACATAATTTCATGAAGATCAGTCTATAATATACCTTGGGCCCGGTATAAAGGCACCACTCAAAAAAAACATTAGCACACCTTAAACTGTAACTAATAACGCTCTTGCGATGATATTGATTTAGATTCATTAGAATATAAATCCCACTGATAAATTTCGCAATAATTGGTCTGCTAAAACGATTAAAAATTACAATACTGTATTAGATTTTAATGCAATTAAATTTTTCTTATACTAAAAACAACTCTACCAAATTTTGTGATAATCGGTTCATAAATTACCACAGGTCGAAAGCCACTTTAAACAATTGAGCAGGAATAGTCAGGCGCTTAAGCACGAATAAACGTTTTTAATTGAAGTAAATTTTGTATGTGCGTTTATTTAGCGTGCGAAACAAAGAATACGTGATCTTCAACCCCGCTCCTCCGTATGGAAAAATACATTGGGAGCAAAAAAATTTTAATGATACAAAAATACAGTTTAAAGTTACATTTTAAATAACAAATTCCTGCCATACGCACCTTTAGTCATACTAAACCGATTGACCAGCTCTGGCTGATCTTCTATTGAAAATTTAATTTCGAACGACTTACCAGAAAAGAATCAGTTACGAATCATAAAACTTTCGAATACTGACTTGAAACTGTGAAGTCGGATTTTATATAAAGTCTTAAATTCCGTGTTCTTGGTCGAGGGTACTGAAGATTCGGTGCAACCAAATCAAATATTCTTGTTTGTTTGTTCCATAAAATAGAATCTATGAGAGTATGAGGTTCGTGAGTTTTGATTTTTAAAACACACATTGTACATTTAATTATACTAATTAAGATTTACTTTTGATTTTTTGCCACTCTTTTTATACACCAGAACATTTTAACCCATTTAATTTATATAACGAGAGACAACAACAGTAGCAGCTTCAACTCATGCTCATTATTTAAATTACCCCCTCTAACATCTTTTCGCATCAAACGTACATTCATAAAGTGTGTATGACACCTACTACTCCATCACATGTTGCAACACAGTTCACAAGCTGAAATCATTGTTATTCCCATCCTTTAAGCGGGAAAAGTGATGATGGTGGTGGGGGGCCAAGCGGGAGTTAAGCAAAATTTTTGTTGCAAATTAATTGTTGTTCATTGGTTCGTTTAAAATGCTGATTCAGTATTCATCATTATTGAAGATTAATATACCGTTACATTGTCTGTGACAGCCATTCAATATACACTGATGGGTTGAGCACTGCCATACAAGAATGTGTATCGTCAGCATGTTCATCGTCATCATCATCTATAAAACAGCAACAACATCTTCATCAACATCATGACCATAATTTGTATCGGACTGGCGGGTAGCCGGAGTAGCAGCACCAGTGACAGCATTAGCAAAGCATCCCATAACATTTGATGACCTTTTGGAAAATTGTCGTTTAACTCGATACAAAATATCGGCATCATCATGACCGTCAGCCACTCAAATAAATAGCTGAGACATTTAAAATTATGATTATTTGTTTCAGGTGAAATTTATAAAGGCACTTTAAATACAATGAGAGAGTTTAGGAAAAAAACAGAAAAATAAAAAGACATAATATAATATAAATTTCACAATTTGTACGAGGTTGAAACAACAAATTTCCGTCAAACATTGTGCATAAATTTCTTTAGAAAATATATCACTGAGATAATTTTTTTTAATTCATCACTGTGATACTATTTCTTATAATTTCTTTGGAAAATTCATGATCCCTGTGATGAAGTTTTTTTTTAGAAAAGTTATCACAGCGATAAAATTATTTTTATTAAATGCATTGCCCTCATTTTCTTAGAAAATGTATTACTGTGATGAGATCTCCTCAAAAAATGGTCACTGTTATAATATTTGATTAGAAAATTTATCCCTGTGATATTTTTTTTTTATACATAATTACCAATGTGATTAAATTTATTTAGAAAATTCATCACTGTGATCCAATTCCTTTTGAAAATGTATCCCTTTGATACAATTTCCAAAGAAAATTTAAAAAACACATCACTGTGATAAAATACCTCTACGAAATTTATCACACTGATACAATTCCTCTAGAAAATTTATCACGGTGATAAAATTTCTTTTGAAAATTTTTTTCGGAAATAAATTATTTTTAGAAAAACTGTCGCTGTAATAAATTTTTAATACAAAAACTATATATTACTAGTACAAATTATTAATAATAGACCCCCTACCACTAGAATTATATTTCTTTAGAAAATGTTTAACTGTAATAAAATTTGTTTTAAAAATTATCACAGTGATAAAATTGCTTAAGAAAATGTATCGCTATAATTGAATTTCTGAAGAAAATTTATCACCGCAATTCAATTGTTAAAGAAAATTTATCACAGTGATAAAATTAAAAAAAAAAAAAAAAATAATTGAAGTGATAAAATTTTTTGGAAAAATTATCACGGAAATAAAAAAATTTTCTTAGAAGATTTATCACTGTGATAAATTTTTTTAGAAAACTATTACTTTGATAAAATTTGGGTTCGAAATTATCATTGAAGATTTGCTAAGTGATAATTGTGTGCAGCAAGCCTTCTCGTATTTCCCCATATATTCTTAGTGTTTGAAAATAATCATATGCGGAAGTTGAAAAACTTGTTACATCACACAGCGAGATACAGATTCAAAGAAGTTTATTTTTTTTAAAGTTTTCATTATAACCAAATTTTTAACTAAAGAAGAAGAAAAAACAAAAACAAATGACTTGTTAGTTTAAATTCCAAAAATAAAGAAAAATTTTTGCTAAACATTTTTCCAAAAAAAATTCACACCAGGAAACATAAAAGAATTGTAAAAATTTGTCTTTTATTTCTGAACAAGTTGAAGTCTATAAAATGCAAAGTTACCACAACTTGGAGTTGTAAAGACGACTCCGATGATGATGATGTTGGAATAATGAAGGCTTGTAATTTTTTTTTTTGTAGATTTTCTTTTGTGGAAACAAAAGGCGACAGCTTGGTGGTTTAAAAAAAAGACATGACAAAATAGACAGCCAAGAAAAGTTATTTTAAAAGTTGGTCTTATTGCAACAATATGTTTTTTGTTTTTTTTTTTAATTTGTTTTCCTTTTTTGAACAAATTAAATGTTGAAAAAAAGGATTTGAAAATTATATGTGAAATAAAAAAAAAGTAATCGAGGAATAAATAAAAAATGTCTTACACTTTTTCAAATGTGAATAAAAACTTGAAATGAATACAAACTGAAAATATTTAAATGAAATGTTAATCAGAGAACATTTTAAAAAATTTAATGAAATAAACAAGCAAAATATATGAAAAAAGATTTAACAAAAACTTTGTAGCAAGCCAATTCGCTGGAGACTTTAAATTTATTCACTTCCCTTGAAACTTGTCCATTTGAACCCCTTCATTCATAAATATTTTGGGCTACTGCTTATGCATGTCTGTACATGGCCACTTTTGACTAAATGCCTGGCTGGGTGGTCTAGTTAGTTGTTTGACTCTGTCCGTATCAAGTGTTTTGTTGAAGTGAAAAATCGCCACAGTTAACTTTATAAATGTTTACAATGACCGAATTGATTGGCCAATTATAGTGGGTGATTATGTCGTTATGCTACGCTTCTTTTTTGTTCCACGAAACACGCTTCGTTAAGTTTTTACAATTAAATACACGCTTTATTTTTTTTCATTGGTGGTGGTTGTGTGGGGGGTGTTTGTGAATGGTGTAGTGTAAAAATATCAAACAAAAATACTTGTACTTTTTTTTAGCATTTAATGTAACAAATAAAAGTTATTAACTTTTACATAACCGCTTAAGAATTATGTATTTTTCAAGAATAAATCAACTGCAACATTGTGATAAATATTCAATGCACAACAATGCAGGGAAAAATTTTCGATTATACACTTGTAACAGTGATAAATTTTAATAGATACTGCAACTTGGCTTTAAAACTTCTATAGTAAAATTAACAAGCAGCAAATTTTTGTAAGAAGAATTTTATGCAACAATTAAAAAAATCAACACTGTTACAATTTTCTTTATAAAGCAAATAAAATACAAATTAAAATAAACACTAATATGTAATAGTTTTTAAAGAAAACACTTAAGCGTGATAAATTTTCTATAGAATATTTATTACAGTGATGTTTTTTTACTGAAAATGTATCACAGTGATATGTTTTCCATAGAAAATAAAAAAGAATACCTGTGATACATTTTCTAGAGAAAGCTTATCACTGATAAAATTTTTATACATATCGCTGAGCTAAATTTTCTATAAGAAAAACACCACTGTGATACATTTTCTATAAAAAAAAATACTGTGATAAATTTTCTATAAAAAAAACACTGATATATTTGCTTCTGTGATACATCTCATTCTTATTAATTTTCCATAAAAACATATCACTGTTATACATTTTCTACAAAAATTACTTAAAATAATGATGAAGTTTTAAAAGAAAATTAAGGACAGTGTTATATTTTTAGTTTTTATCTGGTTCAAGACTGTTAAACTTTTATCTGATCGACGTTATGAAATCATCCATTTCTTTAATATTCTTTAAAAATTCTGCTCAATCAAACAATATGCAAATCACTAAATTGAACATTATACGACCAGCTAATGCCATGTTCGCACGGTGCTTTGGATTTCTTCGCTCTCTGTTTTGATTACTTATTTGAATTACCATGTTCGCACGGCATTTTCCCAATCGGTTTTGACAGTTCTTCTTCTTCTTTTTTTTTTAATTTTGTTTATTGCTAAATTAATTTGTTTGCTTGCGGATACTTGTATTAAGAAGGAAAAGAGAAACTAAGTAACAAATATTATATTAAAGAAATACATTCATGTAAAATATTTACAGTCAAATCCCGATAATTCGTACCCCAATAAACCGTAATTCCCAATAATTCGTAATAAACGTGAAAAAATCGCGCTAATTCGTAACATTTCCATACATTTTGGTACCCTCGCTAATTCGTAATTTTTTTTTTCAAATAAAATCTTCTTTGCCTCTTATAAATCATAATTGTTTGCTAACTACTACTTATAATCTATAATCTATATATGTATATAAAAATGAAAAATGTTTGTATGTTTGTTTGTTTGTTTGTTTGTTTGTTTTTTTGTTGGCCTATAGACTCCGAAACTACTGAACCGATTTTCCTGAAATTTTTACAGTAACATCACGTGAGCCCTAAAAATAAAATAGGCTACATATTTTTTCGATAGGGGCAGGGGAATAGGTACCCCCCATAGGATGCCAATATTAATTATCGCATATCTTAAGAGCCGCCGGACGCATTTTGCTGAACTTTTTGTAGTAGGATCTTCTGAGCCCCGAAATTGAAATAAAATAGCAGCGGGGGAAGTGGTTCCCTCCATAGTACGCCAATACTTAATATCGCATATCTTATGAACTGTTATAGTGAGAATGTTCAAACTTTGTGGAAGTCACTCTTATGGTATACTTCACTTTTGAAAATAAAAATAAAGCGGGTAGGCGCAGGGGGGAAAAACCTCCCATAGGATGCATATATTAAATATCGCTCAACTAAAGAACAATTAAAGGGATAGTCTTCAAACGTAGTTAAAGCTACTATTATGGTAAACTATAAATTTCAATATAGAAATGGGCGGGGTAGCCAGAGGAGGAGCAGTACCCCTCATAGATAGAAATATTAATAAGAGCCGCTGCAAGCAATATGTTGAACTTTTGGTAGTAGGATCTTCTGAGCCCCAAAATTGAAATAAAATAGCAGCGGGGGAAGTGTTACCCCCCATAGGACGCCAATGTTTAATATCGGATATCTTAAAAACTGTTATAGTGAGAAAGTTCAAACTTTGTAGTATACTTCACTTTGAAAATAAAGCGGGTAGGCGCAGGGGTGAACTACTTTCCATAGGATGCATATATTAAATATCTCTCAACCGATAAAGTGGTTAAAGCAGTGTAGCGAAGCGCACCGGGTTAAGCTAGTTCGTAATAAAAACAACAGAAACATTGAAAGAATGTTTTTTTGTTTACCGCTATTTTTTTATTTTCTTAAAATCAGCTTATCACACGAACAATTTTTATATATTTTTTCTTTTTAACCATATTTTTTTGTTTTTTTTTTATCGTTTAAGTAAATAAATTGAAAAACCCCGTTAATTCGAATTTATTTTATTTTGGCCCCGTTAAATCGAAAACCCCTATAATTCGTAAGAAATGGCCGGTCCCTTGCGATTACGAATTATCGGGATTCTACTGTATTTTCTTTTTTGGATGCCATTAAATTTTATAATATAAAATTACTTTCTTTACTTTTCTTTGTTTATGTTATATTTTTTGATGGAAAACCCGATAAAAATTAGAGATCACATTGATTTGAAAGTAATCCACAGGGTAATAAAAATTGAATTACGTACAAATGAGATAATTCGCTCTCAAAATTTTGTATGGCGAATTATGTAATTTGGATCATAATTAGGCTGTGAATTACGCATGCGAACATGGTATAATTATATTGCTGCCGAATTAAGCTCACAATATACACCATACTGTTGTACCTAAAGTCGCTTTCACTGGCAGGTCTTGTTCTAGAGGGCTGAATGGATGACCTAAATCCCTTTCAGCAATTCAGTCTTAAGTACAACTTATTGTACAAAATGTGGTTGAAATTCGGTAGAATCTAAATTGATTTAACTGATCCCCGCCGTTTCTGTTTATATATAGCCGGTTGTGTAAATTTCATTACGGCCTCCTTCGTAAATTATTGTTGTTACAAATATTAAAGATTAGACCAATTTACTAACTACGATATGTTTACTGCTAATGATTTTATAATGACTATTGTGTAACGATTAGTAATTTGTTGAAGTTAAAAACAAATCAGTTCTTTTCAATACTTACGAGACAGTTGAAAATATTCAAAATCTAGATGTCGTCCAGACAACAAATTACGAGAGGGCTCATCGTTATCATTGCAGTTATATTGTGTAATGGCGCCAAGGTACAAAAATCTTAAATAACCAATAAAAAAAAAAGTATTAAGTTTTTCTTAATTTCAGAACAATCGAAGAGTTGTTTACTTTATAGCAAATGAAATTGATTTTAATACTAAATACCTTCAAGAATTTAGTATTAAAATATCCGAAAATCGCCTTGCAGCATCTATTATTGTTAATGTAGCCAGAGATCTCGTCAACGACCCCTGGGCTGCCCTTATCATCGTTTACCAAAATATTAAAACGAATACTAATCGCACGGTGTTTCATTATGACATCAATGCTTGTAATGCAATTGGCAAACAGGGCAGTCAAACAAACAACTTCGTTTTTAGTTTGATAAATAACTTTTGGAAATTAGGCGATCTGCCCAGAAGTTGTCCCGTTAAAAAGGTACGACGCTCAAAAATTTTAAAATAATTTTAAAACAAAAAATAATCATTTTTTAGGGAAACTATAGTTGGAAAAAATTTAGAGCCGAAAAACTAAGTATACCCAATTTCATTTCAACGGGCCGATATCAAATTAAAGTGAAAACTTATTTTCGACATGAAGACCACAAAGACTCTATGGCGAATTTGACTGTGTTTGTGGAGTTGAAATTGAAAAAAAATTAAAAAAATGGAATTCGGTATAAATTTAACATATTTTTGCTATAAGAAATTTATTATATTTTATATAAAATTTTGTGTTTTGTTGGAAATTAGTCACAGCAGAAAACTAAAAAAACATATTTATGTTTATCACTGTCATACGTGCTTTAAGTACAATTTTTTCCTCTGGGGTACATTTTCCATAGACAATTTACCACTGTTTTCTTGTAGGTGTAGATTTCTCTCAATAAATTTCTATATTCGGATATGCCGAATTTTATATATATAATAAACTGAAAAGCTTGGTTTTTAAAAGTGAATATTCCATATTATGGGGCTTTCCCGGATTGATTTCCCTAATTTTGTGTTATGTCCTAAATACACTTTAAAACGGCCTTCCTGGTGAATTTTGACATTTTATTTATTCGTTTGAAAGACTTGAGATTTATTGGGAAACATTAGAAGCAGGTATGGTATTTTACTTATATTTCAGTCATTTATATCCCGCTGTGACTGAATTTCAACAGCAAACTTTGTGACATAAATATATAACAACCTTGGCCCTAGCATATCGGGGTTGTGGCGGGTGTGGCGAATATTTATTGTTTTTTATCAAAAGAAATTCGTAAGCCGACGTAACTTGGACACATAAAAATACTAATTTTTATTCGATTTTTAGTCGATGACAATCCTAAATAGTTATTATAACTCTATACATTAGACTAGAGTTTGCTGAAAACCCTAAAAATGTGAAACCGCGGTTTCGGTTTTACAATTATTAAAAGCGGTCGGTTTCGGTTTTGAAAATATCCAAGTAAAAGTACATATATTTTTTTGTTTCAATTCAGGTACTTTTATTAAAAAAGAAACATTTGTTCTTCTTAGTAGTTATTTGAAATTTAAAGAATTTTGAGATACCTCGCCACTGTGTCAGGCTGTTATGCATAAAGTTTTATTATATGAGGTACGAGTATTATGTATAGTTTGCAAGGTTTTTTTGGTCGGTTTTCGGTTTCGGTTTTTAGACATAAAACTCTCGGTTTCGATTTCGATAACAAAAAAATCCCTACATTAGACCAACTCAACAAAAAAAAAGTTGTTGATGTACGCTCTAAAAACTAAGCTTGACATGTTTTATGAAGATTTCCAAAATATTTTGGCTCTAGCGATAATCTCCCCTGAGCTAAACAACATAAAAAAGGGTAAAAAAATGGTATTGTTCATTAATAAAAACTTCGGTAAATCTTTTTTGTCCAATAAATGACCAGATTCTTGGATTCTGCACTAAAACCTAGGAAAATGTTCAATTTATAAGTTTCCTTAAAAAACATGATATGTCAAATGTTATTGTTTACATTTCTTTGCAACAAAGCAAATACATATGCTTATGGGGTTTTTAGTGCAAGCAAAGTAAAATAAATCAAATTGCAAAAATGTATTTACATTTTGTTGTGCAAATGTTTGAATTTTTGTACGCATTTGCATCGCTTGAACACTTTGCACTACTTATCGTGATTTCCCTTAAAATTAAAAAAAAAATTAACCATTTTTTGTCCGATTTTCTTTTCCAATAAGAAGTTAGAAAGGTTTTAGTCAAAAGAGTCAAAAATTAACCCTTAACTGCACTGTCTTAACTTTTATAACATTAAAAAAAATCAACTTGAAAAGAGCGAAATTGCAAAAAACTGTTACTCTGCCATTTATTGACTAATCTTCACAAACGACCCATAGTTATTTTAGTAATTTTATTATCTTTCACTAAAAATATAAATGCATTATCCGTTAAATATTTTTGAAGATATTTGCATTTCAGCAACATCATCTTATTTAAAAAACAAAAATAACGGTTGTTTTGGAATATCTCGAAAACTGTTTCTACTTTCAGATTCATTTGGTCACGACTTTGTTGAAAATTTGTGACACAATGTTACCTGACCGGAGCGTAGGGGCCGGAAAGGTTCACGTTATCATTTTTTTTTTTTTTTTTCATTATTTATTTATTGAATCTTCATATATTAAATATGAACTCACAATAATTAATCAAATCTTAACTAAATACTTTATTTTATGTCCTGCCAGTGTCAGACAACAATTTTTTCATCACGGGTTCTGTTCACATATATAGGTGTTTATCGCTCATCTAATTGGACAAGTGCTGCAGTGTCTCTTCTTCTTAAGCGAGTGTGGCCGCTATCATTTAAAGTATTCATTCATTATCATAATACATATTATGATAGTTTAGTATGAAAAATCAAAAATTTGGGAGGCATTAATGAACTTCTCATTTCTCACTTAGTCCGGGTTTGTAAGCAATGTGCTCATAATGGCGTCGTTAGATAATTATAGAATTTATTTATATTAGTTTGTTCGCTGCGAGGTTTTAAAATAAATCAACAAGTATAAAAATATGTTTCAAAACAAGTGAAATATGCTCTTAATATTAAAGAAAAAAATCTGCAAAATTGCACTTAAACAGACAGTTCGAATATTTCAGGAGTGATATCTTTATGATATCTATTTATAATAAGATATTCTTTATAAAAACAGACGTCAGCATTAAAATAGGTTGCGGTTTAGACTTATATTAAATTATTGACCGACCATCAGAAAGTTGTATGCTATTTATAGCAATTTTAACTACATTGAGCCGAACTTAAACGATTTTCAGAAGGGGAAATTATATTGGGGGGTAAGTTATGAACCCAAATTCTGCAGAGTGATATCTGGTATTAAAAAAACATATATATCAATACCGCGGTGAAATAAGTTTAAGCGTTTACAGTGAATTCCAGAAGGCTGCTAAATATGGAATCAAAGGTTAATTATGGACCGTATATCACAAAATTGCATGACATTTTTTCTGGTCATATGAAACCAAGTTGGAAGAAATGTTACCACAATAAATATATCTGCTATTGCGTATTTAATTAATTTATCAGAGTGGGCTTTATATGGAGCATATACACAATTATGGACCGATCATCACGAAACTTATTAGTGTGATTTCTAGTCCTATAAAACTGTGACGTATCAAATTTTGTAATGATAGCATTATTTATTACGGTTTTAGGCGTACTAAGCTGTGGTCCGGTGGTAGGGTTTATATGGGGCCTAGAGTAAATCATGGACCGATCTTCACGAAATTTCACAGTGTAATTAAAAGCCGAGTAAAACAAATTTTTGCAAAATCTTATATCATTCCGTGCATTGTTCTACCATTTATGTTAGTTTTTATAACAAAATTATCAACTTGTTAAGGTGGTGGGTGGTTCCATTTCCACCGATTTAGCTGGATTTCAATCCCAAACTGCTTAGGATAACTACAAGTAATTTTACAGCAAGTTTGTTTATTTCTTTTGAGTTTTTCGAAAGTGAGCGTGTTCTCAACAGACGCACAGTGATTCGGCTAAAGCATGCTAGCGGGACAATATTCATGACAAAATTTCCATTAACAACTGATATTATACGTTGGTAAGCATGGGGATGTGATGGGAGTTCGGGGCATAGCACGTATACGCAGAAATTCGAGAACACTAACGCTACAGACGAATTTTTGTTCGTACACTCATTTGTCCCTTTGACACTGCTTGATTTTTACTTCTTTGCCATGGGAGGCTCTGCAGTTGATTATCCCACCTTCATTTCCATCCGAAAGAACATCAGTAAGTCATCATCACGAATTTAATGAGGAGAAATATTTACTCTCTGAATATTCTACTGAATGGGAGAGCCGTGATGACGATTCATCTGATGGTGATAAGTAGGTTTAAGTATTTTTTTATTATAGCTATTATTCCTATTTAATTGTGTGATGTGGTTTCTTATAATCCATGCCTACTATACTTATAAGTTATTTAATATTATATTTCTTTAACTTATACAACTTGTTATTGTTAATAATTGATAACCAGAAACTGTTATTGTACTAATTTATTTTAACAGAAATAATATTTTGTAAATTAATAAATATGGGTACTTTTATTATGATTTTAATTTTTGTCCTATAAATTTCTTTGTAAAAAACATAAGTAGACATAGCTAATTAAAGAACAATAAGCGAGAATAGTGAACAAATGAGACACCTATTATTTAAAAAAAAAAAAAACATTAAATCAGCCGATAAAAATGCAAAGTGTAACAGATGTGCACTAACAAATTAACGCCCAAATAATTCAAAAGCTCTTACATGGATAAATTTATATTTGCGGAATTCAAACCGTGTGTTATCATATTGTCATAACATCCTAATATTTTACAATAGTTTAAAAAAATTGTTTTTGTGTCATGAATTAAAAAGTCCTATGATAATAACACAATTTATTTAATTGTTTTGTGTTGCCTTGTTCAATGAAATTTCCCGCAAATCTTTGATTTCTGTATAAAAATTTTGATTGGCTTTGTAAATGACCTAAATCGATCAATTATCTTACATATCCCCCTCATTGCTTTTGCATTGTATTTAGCGCGACGTAAACATACATTTAACAAAACTATTTTAACTGTTAATGACTTTTTAATAACAATTCGTAAGCAGTTAGTAATTAGAACTTAAAAATATAATTATCAATCTTGTTTTCAATATTTCCTAAGCAGTTAAAAACATTTGTAATGAAGATGTCATCCAGACAACAAATTTCCACATTGCTCATCGTCATCATTACTCTTGTTTCGTGTATTGACGCCAAGGTAAATCTGCGATATGAAATATAAAAAAAAAAGAATTTAAAAATATTTATATTGCAGAATAAGCGAAATGTTCTTCATTTCCTTTCAAGCGAAACTGAGTTTAACCACCGGTACATACAAAAGTTTTATATTAAAATTTACAAAAATCATCTTACCATTGATCTTATTTATAATACAGCCACAGATTTAGGCAACAATCTCTGGCTAACATTTACTATTTTTTACAAAATTAATGAAACGTATACAAATCGCCAGGTATTTCATTATGACCTCAATTTTTGCAACACATTGGGCGAACAGAGCAATCCTGTAAAGAGTTTAATTTTTGGTTTACTAAATTCCTTCTGGAAATTGGGCGATTTGCCACGAACTTGCCCGATTCAAAAGGTAAAATGCTTAGCAATAGTTAAACAAAGTCTTAAAAAAAATCGAAGTTTTAGGGTAACTATTCCTGGAAGGCAATCCGATCCGATAAGCTAAAAATACCAAATTTTGTTCCAACTGGACGGTATCAAATTATTGCAGAGGGCTATCGTCGACATAATGGCAACAAGGTGGCAGTTACAAATATGACTTTGCTTGTGGAGATGAAATGAAACCCATTAATGCTTTTTGGCAAAATTATATAATTTTTTTAATACTCTTAGAGAAAAGTGGTGAATTAAAAAAAAAAGATCTTATTTAAAAGCTGTTAATTTTTAAAAATTAATTTTTACCGTGGTGACTGAATAAAACAAGTTTGAAATAAATATTGTGAGGTGCACAAAAATAGAGATAGATTTTCTACGAAATTTTTTAGATAAAAACTCCTTGCGAACCTTTTTTTTATAGAAAAAAAAGATTTCCATTGAAAAATATATCACAGCTTTAGTTTTTTAATTAAAAATTTTGTGATATGTGTTTTACAGAAAATGTTCACTGTTATATGTCTTCTAAATAGAATTTCTAGCATTTTTTTTGGTACACTACTAGAGAAATTGAACTAGGATTTCTACAGTGGGTAAATATGACTACTGCTTATAATTTTCCAGCAAAAAGTGAAAATGAGTAAGTCTTGACACGGCCTTTAGAGGATCAAGTGCGATATGTATGTACATTTCACATTAAAATTGTGTTCTTGTGTAGTCATCAGACCTGTCACATAAATCAATTCCGATCGAAAGTGATTTCGTATCTTGCTTCAGATAAAACGAAGTCACTTTTGATCGGAACAACAACCGTTTGCATATCATTGATGTCGGAAAGATGCAAATTTATTTCCTTGTAGTTTCGTTAGGATAAATTACATACTTTTTGTTTTTCACTCTGCTTATAACTAGATTTAAATATCTGAATATTAGCGTATCGAAAATCGATTTTTTTTACCACAAAATCGATTTACCATTCCCTTACTCCTACTGTTTTTTTTTTTTTTTTTTTTTTTTTTTTTTTTAGGTTTGCAAACAACGTTTCAAAGCCAAATATATTTTGTATTAAATTTTTTTACAAACGGTATAATTAATTGAAAATATTTCGGCTGTTGGTTGAATTTTAGAGATGTATTTTTCAAACAAAATTATATTTTTAAAGAAACCGAACTAATTTTCTATTGAACTCGGCTTAAAGAAATAACTCTGAAAGTAGTGAGTAACGTGAACGCTAAAATGCATGTGCTCGATACTCAGTACCCATTTGTTTTTGTAATAGCAAAATATGCAAAAGTTGTTCCAAATTCCCTTTTTAGTTTTAATATTTATTTCAAAATCTTATTCTATTTCAATTCAGCAAGCGAAGTTATATTTGATATTGACTCATTGTTGTCATCATGTCGAAAATTAAATTTTATGTTAATTTGATATCGTCCAGTTGAAACAAAATTGGGTATATTGAGCTTATCGGCGTTTATGTTCTTCCATGCACAGTTTCCCTAAATTTTAATTGTTTTTTTTAACAAACATTTTTTTACTATTTCGAAGTGCTCTCTCTACCTAACTAATTGGACAGCTTCTAGGCAAATCGCCTAACTTCCAAATGTTATTGATAAGACCATAAATAAAATTTTTTACTGGATTGCTCTGTTTGCCCATTGTATCGCAAACATTGACATTATAAGAAAACACCGTGCGATTTGTATTCGTGTTTTTCATTTGGTATACGATGGTAATGAAAGCCCAAGGATCCTTAACGAAATCTTTGGCTAAATTAAGCAAAATTTCCGCTGTGAGGCGATTTCTGGAAATTTTGATAAAATTTTCTTGTATGTATTAAAGGCAATTTTGCCTGAAATAAAGAAAACAACTCTTCGATGGCTCTGAAATTTATAGAAAAAAACTAAATAGTTTTTTAGCATTTTATATCTCAGATTTACACAGAAAAAATTATTTTTCGAATTCAAACAAAAAATTTGTAGAATCAAAACATTTTTTGTCTGAAATCGGTCCTACAAACAAATTCGCATATTCAAACAATTTATTTGCATTTTGTTTACTAAAAAAAACACTGATTTTTTCAAACAAATAATTTACAGAATCAAACAAAAAGTTTAGTGAAATTCATATAAATTTCAAACAAATAATTTTGCTGAATCAAACAAAAATTTTTTGCACAAGCAATGACGCGCACCCAAGCTATCACTGAAGGAGAAGATGAAGGCAGAAGCAGAGCGGCGGCTGGCTTTAAGACACATGTTTTGTTGGAATAATTTTTGAACGAAGTCTTGTTCATACACACAATGTTTTTCTTCATCACTCACTGTTGCTGTATCCTTTCCTTGGCTAAAGAAGAAGAAATGTAACAAACAACGGCAGCAGACCGACTCGATATGTTTTTCGTCATCATTTTATTTTTGTATTTGATGTATTTAAGTAAACAGTTTTCAAAAATTGAATACGGGATTTTGTTTTTCATTCTTTTTTTTCCAACTTTGAAACCAACCAAAAATTAATTTTGTTTCTTATAATGTGGTTGTTGTTTCTGTTGTTGAAAAAAAATGAAACCTTTTTTTTTACCTGCTATTTTTTTTTGTTTTTTTACTAATAACCTCGTCGCGCTATTTTATCATCTTTCTTCTTGTTGTACTTTTTTAAAGCGTCCAAAAATAAACTGTATGTGTTTTGTGTTGTTGTTCTTATATTTCACATAAAGAAGTGTTGCTTACGATCAAATAAAAAATGCAAAAAACGACAACATTAAAGAGCGTTAAATATTTCATACAAAATTATGAAAAATTGAAACCAATAGCGCGTATACTATATATTTGAAAAGTTGTCAACATTTTTGTTGGTTAAATAAAAATCAAACAAAAATATTAATTGAATCAGTAAAAAA
Organism: Pollenia labialis; assembly: GCA_949318255.1. Classification (NCBI taxonomy): domain Eukaryota; kingdom Metazoa; phylum Arthropoda; class Insecta; order Diptera; family Polleniidae; genus Pollenia; species Pollenia labialis. Next base: position 15,051,379 of record OX439140.1, read on the forward strand.
ATTTGTAGAAATTAAAAAAAATTTCAAACAATCGTTTGTTTGAAAATAATTCGGCAATAATTTTTTCTGTGTACCCTGCATTCATTGCACAATATAACTGAAGTGATAACAATGAGAATTGTTGCAATTTGTTGTCTGGTCGCCAGCTAGACTTTAAGTATATTTTTAAATGTCTGGTAAACATTAAAATACAAAATAGGGAACCGTTTCAATGGCAGTCCTCTTTGACAAATTCGAAGTACAGTAGTCATACCCACACCACAATAGTGCAGAGGATATTTTGCTTTTGTGCTGATGTGTGTAACACCTTAAAATATTGGTCCTAGACCCAACTTAGAGTGTACCGATCGACTTAGAATCACTTTCTGAGTCGAACTAACGATGTCCGTCCGGCTGATTGGCTGTTCATGTAACCTTGTGCGCAAAGTACAGATCGCAATTTTAAAGATAAGTTGATCAAATTCGGGACATAGGTTCTTATTGGTACAAGGGGAGATAGGGGGAAATGTATGCCTCTCAGAAACTATCAAACCGATTTTAATGAAATTTAAATCATAGATAGAAACATATTTATATGAACACATAACCTATGCAGGTTTTCAAAAATAGGACCACAAGGGGAGGTATGGGCAATTTCTGCCTCTCATAAGCCTTAATACCGATTTTAATGAAGTTAATAAACATAGAAAAATCCATATTAATATGGACATATAAGCATGATGGGTTTTCAACTACTGTTGTGTAGGGTATCATATGGTCGGGCTTGACTGACTGTACTTTCTTACTTGTTTTTGTCAAGTTCAGTTTTTTGTGTTAATTACTTAAGGGCTTAGAATTTATATACATAAGTACAAACGTTATTAGATCTTAGATACATAACTAAAACAATTTCACTCGAAATGAGAAACTTACCGTACCCTCATTCGCCACTAGTGATGGAGGGTACAAAAACATGAAAATATGTGCATTTGATACGTTTTATTACCGAACATGTCTCTGTGATAAATTTATTACAACAAATTTATGTGAAAGTTGTAACAAATACAATAGTTGTATATCTATTTCAAGCTTATATTCTATTTCAAATCCACTAGCAAAGTCAAATTTGCTATTGAAACTCTGTTGTATTGGTGGCGAAAATAGCTTCTTAAAATATTTTGATATCGTCCAGGTAAAATAAAATTGGGTATAATTAACTTATCGGCTCTTAAATTCTTCCAAGAATAGTTTCCCTAAAATTTTTTTTACTTAAACTTTGTTCTACTAATTTTTTATTTTTTATTTTTTTTTGTTTTACCTTTCTAAAGGGACAACTTCTGGGTAGATCGCCCAATTTCCAACCGTTATTTATCAAACCAAAAATAAATTTTTTTACTGGATTGCTTTGTCTGCCTAGTGTGTCGCAATTGTTGAAATCATAATTAAATAGCGTGCGATTTGTTTTCGTGTTTTTATTTTGGTATATGATAATAACAGAATTCCAAGGGTCGTAGACATAATTTTCGGCTATATTTAGGAAAAGATCTGCTGTGAGGCGATTTTTTGAAATGTTGATATAAAATTCTTTAATGTACTGGGGCTTGAATTCCGTTTTGCTTGAAACAAAGTAAAGAACTCTTCGATTCTTCTGAAATATAAAAATACTTGAATTTTTTTTCCTTTTTTTATAATCGCTCAGATTTACCTTTGCGCTATTACACACTAAAACGGTCAAAATAACGATGAGTAATATTGTAGTTTTTGGATTGGACGACATCTAGATATCGAATATTTTTAACTGTCTAGAAAAATTTGAAAAAAAACTAATAATTACTTAATGTAACACAATTGTTATTATAAAGTCATTAACAGTTGAAACATATTCAATTTAGACAGCGTGTTTAACCAAACAGAAACGAACTTATTGCTATATTCCGCCGTCAAGAATTACGAATACAAATACTATTACTACAAATAAAAAGACGAAATATGATTAAGCACAAAGAAAACAGTCGAAGTTACATACATACATTTTTGAAAATGGTACGCTTTAAAATAACAGACCCATTTTCAATACCAAACAAAACTACTGCACAGTGGCGCGGTATGCCAATCTAACTGGAAAAAAGGTTAACCCTTTTTGGAATCAGCTAGAAGCATGATATTTTACTGCTTTGTATTTGTTTTTGTTGGAAACATGTTTTATACTTAAAATGGGCGTTGTGGGTGAAGTAGGCAAGACACTTTTCCCGGAAGCTTATTAAAAAATGTTTTTCATTATGAAATTTTAACGCATTTTTTCATTTAGAGGTCTCATGAGACCAGTTCGATCACAACATACCCATACAGAGTACTAAGACAAAACAGAAAAAAACGAACGTCTTTGCACATAATTGCGTGCGTTCTTACCCTACAAATAATAGGACTAGTCCAAACACGCGTGTAAAGTGTAGCCCACAAGGGACTAGGACTAGTCCAAAAGTAACCCAAACGTATGGAAAAAACATGGTCTATTTAACATTAACTTCGTTTAAAAACGAAAACATGTCGTTAAAAAACGAAGACACGTCGTCTCACTACAAACACTTTTTAACAATGACATGGTCCATGCTTGCATTACATCGGACCAGTCCATGGAGTAGTCTATTTAATCAAAATGGATCAGGTCGTTCAATAATATTTGCAGGGTATATTGTAACCCACAACAATTAGTGTCAAGTCAAAAAATATGAAAAATTACAGAAAATATTGTCTCATTACTGTCTGACTACCGGTTGTCTTTTAAAACAAAAACTTGATAAGACTTTTTTTTTTGTGAATGGTTTAGCATTAAACAAGTGTCTTTGACTTAAAAGACAAAAACTTTCGTCTTTTGTTGGTGTGGTTTCAGCCTAAAGCATAATCAGTCACAGCTCAAAATTTTTCGAAATCGTTTATTCTTTAATAAACCTGTTCTACCAATAACTGGCCGAATTAGAACTGAATTAAAGCTAAAATCAAACTAGAATTGAAGTAGATACTCGCATTATAATGTGTTTGAGATAAAACTTAACCCCGATTTAAAAGCAAACTATCAATAACTCTAATCAAATAAATATAAACTTATAAAGTTATCTTTTTTCCCGGTAGATACATGCAAACATTCGTCTACTGACTGTTTTATTATAGAAAAACTACGTATGACTTATCTTATGCAATCGTAATTATTATACGCACACGAATAAAATAACTAGATAAAAAAGTTCTATAATTATCTTAACTACATATACAAGGTGGCGCAAAAGTTGACGGTAATTATTTTCTATAAATAATTTGATTTGGATTGTTTTTATTTGATGTGTACATTTTTTTCAATTAAAAGAGTAGAAAAAATGATAAGGGTGAAGATGGCGCGGACAAAATTTACGATCGTGGCATTTTCCATCACTTTTTCCAGAACTTCCGGCGATAGGTTCCCGTATTCCGAACGGATATTCTCTAAAAGGACTTCAAGAATCTGATACTTGTTGTCATAGACTCGTGACTTTAAAAAACCTCACAATTAATGGTTAAATCGGGCTATCTTGCCGGCCAGCGTTAAAAAAGAAAACAGCTACCTGAAATGCAGTCGTCCTAAAATCGAAATAATTATTCCGCGTGCTTTAGTGGTACTATTATTCACTGACGTAACACCGGCGCATAGTTCCGTAAAAAATTCTTTAAATGTATGTATTACTATTACTAGGAATTGTCTTAATCTGTGTCCGGCTAAAATCCTAGTTGCAAAACTTTATCTTACTCGTCAAAGTTCTACGCCATGATACTATGGGTCTTCCTCTACACCGAGCTCCTTGTGGGTTCCAGTCTAGAGCTTCGCTGTCGATTTTATTGATAGGTTTCCTCAGGGTGTCTTTTTGCCAACCATCTCCTTCTCAATTGGTACATATGTATTTGTTTGAAACTTCTATGTATGCAGTTCGGAGTTAGAAGGACCACTATATACGTAGATTGTTTCTTAAAAAGCAGTTTATATATGCTGCGATTTTATTAGTGCCGCAAGCGGATAAAAGCCATATTTCGCTTCCATATAAAAGTGTAGATTTCACATTGGAATTGAAAATTATATTTGTTGCATTTGGCACCGCCATATTTTGCGTAGCTTCATAAATACTCCTATTGCTTTAGAGAGGTTGACATCGATATCGTCCTTAGCGCCATCGTCTGGTGTTATTTGGCTGCCAAGGAAAGTAAAATTACTGACGTATTTAATAACGTTGCCATAGGGGAACAGATTACCAAAGAGGGGTACGTTTACTTTAATGGATTTACCCACGTTAATCAGCAAATAATCTTTTCAGCATTTGTTTCTAAGCTGTTTATTTTGCTTTGCATTTGACTCTGTTTGGACGATATCATGGCGATGTCGTCAGCATTCCTTAAAACATTCAGATGTTCCATGTAAAACGGGATTCCAACCAGAATGCATGATATTAATTGTAAGCCACAACTTTATTTCAAGTAAGGTCGTACAAGCAGTTGCTGTAAATGGTGTTCGCTATCGCGACATGATAACAGACTTTTTGTGGCCCGAAATTGAGGTTACGATCATGTGATTTGACACATGGATATTTGAAAGAAAAAGTGTACGTCAATAATCCAAGAAGTATTCAAGAGCTAAAGTAAGAGATCATTCGACACATGAACGACATTGAAGCTCAATTATGTCACAGTCTTAAAAAATCATTGACCATCGGATAGAGGTATGCCACCGAAGCCGGGGAGTGTATTTGGCCGATTTTTGTTTCACACATAATTGTCATAGATCCTCTTATAATAATAAAAAATATTTGAGATAATTCTCCGGAAACTTTTTGTTTTATTTTCAATTAACATCGTGCGTTTTGGCACTTATAAAGGGCGCTCCTCGATGCCTCTATTTGGCTGCACATCGATGCTTTAACGCTTAATTTTTTATTGAGGACTATTTTTATATATTTAATTTTTTATTTTAATTTTAATATTTTTAAACATTAAATTATTTTTATGAAGAAAGAAATTTTACAACATGAAATGGACTGACCTGGGAATCGAACCCGGGGTTTCTCATACAGGTTGACCTGTCATGTTTCGAAAGTAACCACACAATTGCGAGAACCACATGTAAATCAATTAAAAATGATAATCATTCACTACAAATTTCGATCCATCAAGTGGATACACATTTGGTGTTAAACGGCAAACCTCTCTAGAGAGGTAGTGTGGTTACTATCGAAACATGTTAGGACAACCTGTCCGTGAAAATTTGCATTTGATTCCCAGCTCAGTCAAGAATGAAAAATTTTCAGTAAATTGTAATTAAATTCATGTTGTAAAATTCCTTTCATCATAAAAATAATTTAATAAAAATTAAATTTGAAGAGCTTTAGCCTGATTTGGATTAGAAACCATGAACAGATCAATAAAATAACCGCGTACTAATTATTTATTTTTTATATTATCTGTTTACTTCACAAATATCAAAGCAGTACTGACTATACTGCCATTACGAAAAATTATAATGTCTTCCGATAAGATGATGACTTTTGCGCCACCTTGTATTACAAAACTAGATAAACATAGAATTAAGCCAATAGCTCGTTAATAAATTCACCTAAAAACTTTGTCAAACAGAACCAAACAAAATTTCAAAAGTACGACATGTCTCAACTTTGCAGAGATTTTACTAAAATATGTACAATAATTTTATTATTTTGCACAATTTTTTGCGCAACGGTAAGTTCTTCTATTAATTTAAAGTAATTTATTCAAAAACTTTTAATTTAAGGCACGTGAAGTTACATTACGCCATATAGATTATCGTTGGAGTCGAGAATATTTTTCAAATTTCACCACAAATTTGAAAAATAATTCTGTTGATATGAACATAAATACCATTAAAAACTTAGTGGCTGGTTTTAAAGGTCACACCGAGTTTCAGATACGCTTGAATGGCTCAAAAGTGTATCAAACACTTTTCTCCTACACTTTGGATTTTTGCAACATGGTGATGTCCGATAGGAGTACAATATATAGGAAATGGTTAAGCAGTTTTCCAAAATATGGAAATTTTATGCAAAATTGTCCAGTATTTAGTGGCCGCTATTATTTGAAAGGATGGAAATTGAATTCGGATTTGATACCTTCATATTTGTTTGCTGGTGACTATCGCATTAGAGGTCAGGGTTTCTATAATAAACTAAAAAGTAAGGAGGAGAAGTTTGTTGTGACTGTGGAATTGGAAATCACGGTTACATAGAAAGAGATATGATCTTAATCAAATAAAATTTGGCGTCTAATAATGTTTAATGGCTAATAAATCACTGATGGTTTAAACGTTGATTTAGTTGAACTAAACTTGAATTTATATGTTGTTTAAACTCAACAACTATAAATCAGTGTCCCATGTATTATATGTTGTTAAAAAAATAACATGTGGCAGCACAACGACAAATTTTAGTAAATTCATATGGTCTGTATTGGTTGTTTAAACGCCCAATTTTATGCGTTTAAAAATGATTTATCTCTATGGTGATTTATAGATTTGTTGGTTTAAACACATTTTAAACCAAAAAGAGAGTTTAACTCGCTCTGATTTTTTAGCCCTAAGTTAGCAGTTATTAGCAAAACTTCTTGATTTTTTTTTATTTTGTTTCATTTAATTCAATCAGTATTTTGTGTAATTAAGAAATAATTGGACTGATAGAACCGAACTAGAACTAAATTGAAACGAAACTTTGTACTACTTAACTAGAGCTTAACTTTTTAGAATCGAAAGAAACTTAAGCTGAAGAGAACTTGCCAAGATAGATTTTATAAGCTCTGGAACAGGGCACCGGTAATGCTGCCATATTATCTACAGTGATAATTTTTTTATAGAAAAACGATCACTTTTCCATAAAAACTTTTCTACAGAAAAAGTGATAGTTTATTATCCCTGTAATAATTTATCATTCGAAATTGTATCACTACAAAAAGCTGCTTTAGAAAATTTTCCACTACGTATAATAAAATTTCTACAAAGAAATTCAGGACTGTGATCAACTTTTGTTTAGATAATTTTATTTAAAAAATGTTTGTTCTAGAAAATTTATCAATGTTATAAAATGTCTTTAATTAGCTTATCACTGTAAGCAAATTGCTTTAGAAAATGAATGTATAAAAGTGATTTAATTTCTTTTGAGAATGTATTCCTGTGTTGAAATTGTATTAAAAAATTAATCAATTTTTTACCGCTTTTTTAGAAAAGGTATTAATTATTCTTTAAAAAATTTTTCTGTAAATTAAATTTTTACTGTAATTTTACTGTTATCAAATTTCTTTGGAAAATTTATCACTGTGTTAGGTTTCTTTAAAATAAAATGTACTCAAATTTATAGCAGTCATATGTTTTTCAAAAAAAGTTTATTACAGTGATATCTTTTTTCTCGAAAATTTATAACACTTTACGGGGTGTACAAAAATAAAACCAAAAAAATATGCCACCCGATTCAGAATAAAAAAAGAAAAAACCATAATTAAATTTTAAGGGGGCTGAGGCCCGTGGGGCCCCCTAGCCCCAAAAAACTGCCCCGCACACTTAGTGATATGTGTGGGTAATTTGATCACGATTGCAAATATGTACTTTGTTTTTGTATTCGCATATTATTTTCCTCTCTAGGTTAATTTAAGCCCTAAATTTTATTATTTTCTTGTACAATTACCTTTACTTTGAGTACCCACACGTTCCACTTAGTGGGCGGGGAGGTTTTTTGGGTCCAGGGGGAGCCCATGGGCCTCAGAAATAGTATCAGAGTGATATATTTATCTGCATAATTCAAAAAAAAAATACAATATCGATGTTTTAATATTTTAAGAACATTTTTTTTCTTTTAAAAATTGTATCACTGTATTATTTCTTTTTTAAGAAACATTATCACTGTGATATATTTTACTTAAAAGAATTTATCACTGATTTCTTTCTAAATTATAACTGGTTAAATATTCTTCATAAATATCATATCAAATTCTTTCAAAAATTTTAACTGTAGTGCTAAAATTTCTTTTCGTATTTCTTTTATTTAAAACCAGAATAATAAATATAAGATTTTATAACTATGTTTTAGGCAATTATAATGACCACAATATTCTACTTAGTGAAATAGTTTTAAAAAAAAATATTACATAAAACTGAGGGAAACCCATTAATTAGGGCTAATTACTCTGAATAAAAATTAGCAACATAATTTTAAGTTTCAATGCAAAACTATGTATATTAAATAACGAAAATTAATTTTCAAAATATTTTTCACTTTTTAAAAAAGTAAGTAACTTCTACCAAACAATTGACATTTTTGAGTAAGATCTAAAAGTGAAAAATCGTGTGATTACATCCATTAAATTACACAAAAGCACACATGTTAAATGCATACAAGGAAATGCAAATACATATACATGCAAAGCACATACAAAGGGAAACCGGAACATGTTTCAAGAAAAACAGCAACAATGATGATGGTAAAACTTCATTATTATCATCAGCAGCACTATTTACAATTGTCTCATCTGCATGCAATCGAAGTGTCTATGTTTACGTTACGTTACTGACATTTAACGACAAAACAAAAGCACGTAATTTTTTGCTTACGTTGTCACAGTGAAATAAAAGTTGCTTTAAACCGAAAGAAAATATCAACATGAAAGATAACTTATCACTGCCAATAACAAAAACTTGTAGTGATAAGAGTTGGATGATTTTTCTAACCAAATTTAAGAATTTGTATAAATTTTTCCAAAAAAAATTTTTATTTTGAAAAAATATCACAGTGATTTTTTTTAAAAAAAAATCACGACTTTTACTACTTTTCAAAATAAAACCTAGCAGAGAAATAATTTAATTAAGGAAACTTATATGACCGTCATGATTTTTTTTAAGGAAAACTCACTGTGATCGTTTTTTTTTAAACAAATATGTATCACTGTGATATATTTTCTAAAGAAATCTTATATCTGTCGCATTTTTCTAAAAGAAAATTTATATCTTTGATAATTTTTCTACAGAAAACTTATCGTCGTGAAATTAATTAACAAAAAATTTACATTTTGCTATTTCCGTGTAATAGAATTTTATCACTGCGATACTTTTTTTAAAGAAAGTGTTTCCCTATGAAATTTTTTGAAAAGAAAACTTATTGCTGCAAAATTTTTCTAAAGATAATTTATCCTTACGATATTTTCTGTAAGAAAATTTATGTGTCGCTGTAATATGTTTTTAATGAAAACTTATCACTGTGATATTTATTTAAAACAGACAGTTATCACTGCGATATTTTTTAAAGTATATTTATTCCCAGGATATTTTTTAAAAGAAAGCTTATCACTGCGATATTTTTCTAAAGATAACTTATTGCTGTCGTACTTTTCTAAATAAAATTTATAAATTCAAAAGAAAATTTATCACTGTGATATATCTCTAAAAGAAAACTTATCATTGTGATATTTCCCTAAAAGAAAACTTATCATTGTGACATTTCTTCTAAAAAAACTTAATTCTGTGATATTCTTTTGAAAAAAATAATCACTGTGTTCTTTTCCGAAAAATAACTTATCACTGTGACATTTCTTAAAAAAAAAAGTCTTCAGAGTGATATCATTTTAAAAGAAAATTTAACCCTATGATACTCTTTCGAAAGAAAACTTATTATTGTGATATATCCCTAAAAAAAACTTATCACTATGACATTTCTTTAAAACAAAAATTCTTCAGTCATATCTTTTAAAAGAAAATTTAACCCTATGATACTCTTTCGAAAGAAAACTTATCACTGTGATATTTTTCTAAAGAAAACTTATCACTAAGACATTTATTTTAAAGAACATTTATCACTGTGATATTTCTGTTAAGAAAACATCACTTTCATTATTTGTTCGAACAAAAATTATCGTCCAAGCTAAAAATTACTTATTCTTAATATGTATTATGTGTTTAGGCAAAATGTTTTTTTATTTAAAATTATTTTACTAAATTCTAACGGCCTAATTTATAAAAAATAAAACAGGTTAATAAAGAGTTTATAAATTGGATTTTCATACAAAATCTGTTTCATAAACCCTTTATTAATATGTTTTATTTTTTATAAATAAGGCAGTAACAAAATAAGTTAACATCAAGAAATTTTTTTTAGATTTTGGATTTTCTTGTTTTAAGAAGCGAAATTGATTACCTTTGAGAATAAACTTCTTTCCGTGTTATTACTAATTATGAATCTTCCCTGCAAATTATATTGGGCCACCTGGTCCAATTTGATTAAATGGAATCACAGCATGGACTGGTCCGACGTAATGCAAGCATGGACCATGTCATTGTAAAAAAGTGTTTGTAGTGAGACGACATGTCTTCGTTTTTTAACGACATGTTTTCGTTTTAAAAAGGAAGTTTAAACTAATCCTCTTGTGTATACAATGGAGTAGTTTTAAGACTACTCCTTTCTAATCCAAAGCTGGGTTATATGGTCCTGCCCTAGGACATAGTAAGGTTATATAGACCATGTTTTCTCCATACATTTGCGTTACTTTTAGACTAGTCCTAGCCCCTTGTGGGCTACATTTTACACGCGTGTTTGGACTAGTCCTATAATTTGCAGGGCTATTACTTTTTGACTTTTCTTTTTTTTAAGAAATTGTATTGCTTTTGGACTACTGTTTTGTGTTGGGCATTTACCATGTTTTTGATTTAACACAGAATTCATAGAATATGCATGCACACTCACAAAATTGAGCAGTGATGCATGCGCTGAGAAAAAAAATCAGGACATAGAAACAGGCTCGTTTTTAATAGTGCTAGGAAGTCTTGCTAAGTTTAAAGCCGAAAATTCCAAATTAAAGGCAAAACTAACTTCTGGTTGAAAATTTAGTACTGAGGCAATTTAGACATTTACATTACAACTCGTTCGTACAACTACAAGAAGTTTAACAACATCGTTTTTAAAACGAATGCACTTCTTTTAACTAGGAAATACACTGAGTAATCGTTTTTCGTGTATGCTTTTGTTAATGTGTGACGTAGAGTGTAGCTTTGAAAATTACTGGAAATTTTGACAATTTCATTTCTGGCACCTTTTTGCAGTAGTTTTTTATTTTTTTTTTGTAAAAACATGTATGTATGTAAGTGTTTCTATAATGTCAATTCTTTTTAATGCATGTCCTGCTATGGTACGTTTGTGTACGTGCCACAACCAATTTGCCAAGTGTCTTAATGCACAAGAGTTACTCCAAAGCCTACAGCTCGTTTTGTTCATAGGCTTTGAAAAGAACATTGAATTGTACGTTTGTATGTGGAGCTTCGGCCAACTCACTCTTATGGCTGCTCGGCTTGTGTGATACCGTTTGAACCCTTGATCCTAAAATTAAGTTTTTCACTCTTTTATGTTTGTTTTAACTAAAGTTTATTATTTCTTATGTTTTATTTTCTATTTATGTATACGTAGAGGATTTTTTTTTGTTGTCAGACCCCATTTTTGCTTACCCTAAATGTCTATAGACTTTTCAACATTTGAATTATTTTTAATTTTTTTTTTTATTTTTTTTCTGCATTTATCTAATAGACACTGTTGCCAACTTTTTTTGAACATTTCTCGCCAAATCGGACTTCAAAACCTCTAGAAACCGCCAAATATTTAATTTAGTGGGAATTTTTTTTAAAAGCCACTACAACCTAAACATATTTAAAAGCTTTATCAAATGTATGTTCCAACTTCCCCAAAAATAAAAAAAAATAGAGTTATGTTTTCATCTGTGCCGAATATTTATATCCTCCACCTACAGTTAGAATATTTCTTGAGTGGTCTTTATATGGGACATATGGTAAATTATGGGCCAATCATCACGAAATTTGTACAAGTAATTTATAGTCTTATAAAACTATGACTGACCAAATGTTATTTTTATAAATAACAGATTGAGAGCTTACGGTTCTACGCGTACTGAAGCTTTTTCCGAGAGTAGGGTTTATATGAGGCCAATGGTAAGTTAGTTTCTTAATTTATAGTCCTACACGCAGAGAAAAAACATGATTAATGAGTGGTCACTACCACCATTTTTATTTATATTAGCCAAATATGTTTACCCTAATAAATTTATTATAGTCCTAATATAACTTGAACAAATATTTTTTGTCCTTAACATTTTTAAATTCACTATAATAATATTATATGGTGTTTTACACCTAAAAAGTTACTCTGATCTAGCTAAACATTTTAAAATATGTGAAATGTTTGCTAGTAAAATATTTTTATTTTCAACTTACAATTAAAATCATAATATAAGTTGCACACAAAAGTTATGTTTAATACTATAATTAATGATTGCTTTAAAATACATTTTCTAAATTAACAAACATTTATGGTCAGTGTGTATTATTTATACGCGAGCGTCAGTTAGAATGATTACAAAATAAATAAAACTTTTTTCGGGGAGATCTTGCAGCCAACAAAAGCAACAACATTAAAACCGGCATAGAAATTAGACGCAAAATTTTGTCATTAGCCCCGAATATTTTCCAATAAAAAAATAAAAGGTTAGTTTGTGTTATTTTTACTAGTCTTGAATGTATGTATGTATTCAATTAAATTTTTTTACATATGCTAAGTATGTATATGTACATAAATATGTATTTTTAATAAAAAATAAATTTTTAAAATAAAATTGTTTATTGGTTTTATTGTGAGAACCATATAACATGGTGAAAAAGACATTTTGCATGGTGTTGGGATATAAAGAAACAGGGTTGAAGATATTGTTTACGTTTTTCTTCTGAACATAATAATATGTTTGGGGAAATAATTAGCTATTTACGTTATGTCTAAACATATATTCTTGCTTAAGACGTGTTTAACACAATCATAATCACAAACATTAATGATAGTTTGTGATTGTGATTGTATCAACCATGTTTTTTCTTTGCGTGTATAAAACTGTGACAGACCGTTTCTAGTCATATAGAATAGAAATTTGAATCATATATCAATATGTGCATTCCGCATTTTAATTCATAACTCTTTTCCTACTAAGCCGATTGTGCTGGACTTTCATCCCAAACTGCTTAGGTGAATTCTAAACAATTTGATGCCAATATTTACATAGCTTTTCTTTTGAGTCGTTTGAAAGTGAGCGCGATTTCAACAGACGGATATGGATTAACCAACTTAAAATTACTCAAGGACCCAGAATAAATATAACCTTATGGGGTCTTAGATGAATACTAAAATCGTTTCACATGGAATGGCAAACTAAGTGCGTTAACGCAAAATTGTTTATAACTTTTACGCTATTTTCGGTAGGTATTTGCCGTTTAAGAAATTAGATAAAATGAGTAAGATGAAACTTAGTGAATTATATTGCTTGGGATCTATCGAGATAATTAGCCTTTCCTTACCTAATGTTTACAGTCCTAACAAAATACTAACTGATAATCGTAAAAAATTTCGTAAACAATCTTCAGTTCACCAAAACTACAAAAGTAATTAAAACCGTGAACATAAACAGGTAGTTTTTAGCCAGAAAAACAAAAAGAAAAAGTAAAAAATTTGTAAATTTTAAATTTGAGAAAGGTTTTTGTAGCGAAAATGAGCCAGAGTTGTTTGAAAATCGCTAGATTTTCCGCTTACCGATAATTGACCGCGATTGACATTTCAAAAACGCTAGATTTTGCGGAAAATCTCTAAATTGGCAACAGTGCTTACAGACGTATACAAGTTTATATATAGTATATAGTTTATGTTTTTTTCACATGCAATCAAAATGATGCCAGACTACAACATAGCTTTCACTTTATCAAATGATGCCAGACTACAACATAGCTTTCAATGACCGAATGTGACCGTAAACTTGATTTTGGGCATTTCCTTCTATCATTTTCTTAACACCAAAATGAAAAATGTGACTACTTGCTCATTCATTTCTTGTAGGGATACTTATATATGTTGAGGAAAATATATAAAACTTATAGAATTTCTATTTAAAACCTCCAATGTGCTAAATGTTCTATAGAAAACCTTTTAGTCATAAACTTTCTAAGAAAAGTTTCCACAGCTATAAATTTTCTAAGGCAAATCTATCACAGTCATAAAATTTCTATAGAAAACCTATCACTGTGATAAATTTGCTATTAAAAACCAATCATAGTGAAATATTCTATAAATAACAAAAAACAGCAATACATTTTCTATTCAAAATCTATCAGTGTGATACATTTTTTATAGTAAACCAATAAGAGTGATACATTTTTCTATTTTTTCTACAAATTTTGACAGAAAATCTAGAACAGTGATAAATTTTCTACAAAAAACCCTGTCACAGTGATACATTTTCTATAGAATATCTATCGAAGTGAAACATTTTCTATGAAAATCTATCACAGTGATCAGTTTTATTTTAATTAACTATCATCATTACACATTAAAATAAAAAAAAAGTTTGAGGTTTCACTAAGGGCCATTATTGCAACTTGCCAATAGTTAAAAGTCGGATTTTGTTGGACCGATAAATAGCTTTGCATTATTACAACTTCCATTTTTTATTGCTGTTATTTTCAATAATAATAATAATATTTAATAGATGAAAACATAAAAATGGCCATTTTCTCAATGTACCGTCAAACTGCCTGTTACTTAATGTCAACATAAATTTATTAGACCGATAAACTGTCTGTTAACAATTTTGGGTTTCTCAATATACCGACAAAATACATGGTTTTAAGCTGGCAACACCTCTCAGAATACATGTAAATGTTGGAAGTCAGCTGATTGAATTTATCTGTACGGCAAATAAAAGGAAAATAAATAATCGGCAGATGAGTGCTGGTTAGCTTTGCGACAGAATAGAAGCAAATGAGACATTGAGAAAACCAAATTTCTTTAATGTGCAGTTTTTCGTTGGGAAAAAAGTTAATCGGGTAATGAGAAAACGGCCATAAATGAAGGTTTTATAATGCAAAGCTATTTATCGGTCCGACAAAATCCGACTTTTAACTATTGGCAAGTTGTAACAATGGCCCTAAAAGTATTGCAGCAAATATTAAATTATTTAATGAATTATGAGAAATATACAATTATGGATGATATTTCTAGTTAGGTTAAAAAATTTTAAAAAATACCATACGTATTAATAAACAGTGAAAAGTTTTCTACACATATATACATTTTCTATGGAAAATCTATCACAGTGATACTTTTTCTATAGAACTATGTACAGTGATAAGTTTCTTAAAGAACATTAATCACAGAACTAAAATTTGTAAAAACATACCATTCGCAGTGATAAAAATTCTATGGAAGAACTATAACAGTGATAATTTTTCTATAGAAAATCCCATCGCACTTTTAATTTTCTGTAGAATAACCTAAACTTTTGATAGATAAACTTTCACAATGAACCAATTAAAGTGAAGCATTTTTAACATACATACATACACTTTCTATGGAAAATCTATCGCCGTGATAAATTTTCTATTGCAAATCTATCACAGACACTACTTTAAAATTCTATGGAAAAACTATCACAAAGATAATTTTTCTGTGGAAAATTAACCACAGTAATAACATTTGAAAAAAAAAATAACATTAGCAGTGATAAAATTTCTATGAAAAAACTATCACAGTGATAATTTTTCTAAAGAAAACCCCATCACACTGTTAAATTTTCTGTAGAATAACCTAAACACACAGAAAAAAATCAAGTTAAAAACGTCGAAAACAAGGTTGATTTAAAATTTTTCGGTGGTGATTTTGCTTCATACGTGTTTCATGTTAATTCAACCTGATTTTATAATTGCTTGCGAACAACATTTTTTTCTTTTAAAATAACTTTTATTCATGTTAATTTAACATTGCAGTAAAGTTAGAGCAAAATGTCATTTATATTGAAATAACAATCCGAATCACGTTGAATGAAAGTTATTTCATGTTGAAACAACGTGAATTTCATGTAGAAACTAATTGGTGTGAAGAAGCTTCAGAGACAACATATACATTTATTTAAGAATAATTCAAACCACTTACCCCTGTAACACATGTTTCACTTATTTTGTAGTCTCCTTTGTTAACAGATCAATCAGCAGAATGGCCCGACATGGTTTTCGTCATCATTCTACTTTGAAAACTTGATGTACTATTTAACTAAATAATTTTAATTAAAAGAATTCGGGAATTGTCTTCTTTTTATAACATGTTTAAGAATGAAAATAAAAAAATTAACATACTTAACTATGTATGCATGTTAATTTAACAAGATAAACTTTTGATTTTAATATAAAACAGGTTTTTAATGGATTCAATATTGAATCCATATTTATTTAAATTTTAATATTTTTTTTTATTTTTTTTAACAGTGAATATTATTAAATAAGCGTGATTTAGGATTATTTTAATATTTTTAATTTAAAATTAATATGAAATAATGATAAATTTAAATAAAGGGCATACTTTTGCAGAAATTTAACATGATTCTCAATCAACATTTTTCCATGTTAATTTTACATTGGTATTTTTTTCTGTGTGAACTTTATATAGAAACCCTTTCCCAGTGAAATATATTCTATAGAAAACCAAACACAGTGAAACTTTGTTTATAGAAAACAGTGATGCATTTTTAATAGAAACCCGATTACGGTGATAAATGTTCTTTAGTTATCCCTAACACAGTAATGTTTTTTTTTCTTTAGGAAGCCTATCACAGTGATAATTTTTGCATAGACAACCACACACAGTCAAAAATTGTCTATAAAATGTAATCTTGATTTTAGTTTGTGATGGGGCTGGCAACTCTCTCAGGTGTGTGTGTGTGTTTTTTTTTGCAAGTTTCTGTATTTTTGCTGATTTTTTTCTGCCTGTTATTGCAGGCAGGTAGATATTCGCATATTTACACTTAATGCTACGTGTTTCGTTTGCGATAAGTAAATAGAATAGATTTGTCAAGTTTTAATTCTGGTTGCATGTTTGAAATTGTACATTTGTTATTGTTTCCGCTGCAACTGCTACATTGTCCCCCTGCTGTTAAATTTTTTGTCACCATGTTTTCCGTCTTGTATTTCACATATGAGGTTAGATTTTTAAATTTATTTTCCTAACAAGATTCTTTTATTTAATGTTTTTTTGTTAAATTTTTTGCTTAAGGAATTAAGGTCTGCTTTTTGTCTTCTATCTTTAGAACTTTTATTGCTTGAAAATATACACAACAAAATGCCATGTGCGTTTAAATTACATAGAAAAAAATTCGTTCTGAACTAGAAATTAAATCTGCCATAATTGAAAGCGAATGTTTTTTTAAATTGAGTTGAAAAAGAATTTAGGTCTTGTCAGCTTTTAAGTTGTTTTAATGATGTCATAAGAAATTTGTTGTGAGATTTTGTTTAATATTGAGCAATACGGAATTTAAGATATTAAATTAGAGTACTTTGTACCTACTTATACCCATCACTAAAGTATTAAAAACTTTTTTGAGTTTTTGTTCTTAAAAGTTCCATTTTCATTAACCGTTTAATATGTTTTGCTTAAATTTTTTAATACAATTTTGTTTCGATGCTGCAAATCAATTAAAAAAAACTTGTTCAAATGTATCTGAATATGTACAGTCAAATCCCGATAATTCGTACCCCGATAAATCGTTATTCCCGATAATTCGTAATAAACTGTCGGTCCCTTGAAAAAATCGCGTAATTCGTAAAATTTCCATACATTTTGGTCCTCTCGCTAATTCGTATTTTTTTCAAATAAAATCTTCTTTGCCTCTTATAAATCGTAATTGTTTGCTAAATACCACTTATAATTCGTAATAAAACAACAGAAACATGGAAAGAATGATTTTTTGTTTACCGCAATTTTTTTTTTTTTTGCGTGGGTTTTTTCTTGTGTGTTTCTTTATTTTCTTAAGATCAGTTTTTTACATGAATAATTTTTATTTTTAACAATTGTTTTTCTATCGATTTAGTAAATAAATTGAAAACCCCCGTTAATTCGTATATACAGTCAAATCCCGATATTTCGTACCCCGATAAATCGTAATTCCCGATAATTCGTAATAAACTGTCGGTCCCTTGAAAAAATCGCGTTAATTCGTAAAATTTCCATACATTTTGGTCCCCTCGCTAATTCGTAATTTTTTTTTCAAATAAAATCTTCTTTGCCTCTTAGAAATCGTAATTGTGTGCTAACTACCACTTATAATTCGTAATAAAAACAACAGAATCATGGAAAGAATAAATTTTTTGTTTACCGCTATTTTTTTTTTTTTGCGTATGTTTTTTCCTTGTGTGTTTCTTTATTTTCTTAAGATCAGTTTGTCGCATGAACAATTTTTATATATTTTTTCTTTTTAGCCATTTTTTATGTTTTTTTTATCGTTTAAGTAAATAAATTGAAAGACCCCGTTAATTCGAATTTATTTTATTTTAGCCCCGTTAAATCGAAACCCCGCTAAATCGAAAACCCCTATAATTCGTAAGAAATGGCGGGTCCCTTGCGACTACGAATTATCGGGATTCTACTGTATTTTATTTTAACCCCGTTAAATCGAAACCCCGCTAAATAGAAAACCCCTATAATTCGTAAGAAATTACAGGTACCTTGCGAATACGAATTATCGGGATTCTACTGTATTTGAATTTTTTCTCTACACAATCTTATTGAGCACTAGATTGATCGTGTAAGATCTACTGGGAGTTTTATGAAGAGCGTCTTTGATCGTCGACGACCGCATTTTTTAATAGTAGAATATTCTTCACACGGGAAAAACTGTAAAGGCCTCGTTACTCTTACGTAAACGTATACGTTGCTAATCAGCTAATCCGTTTTCCTTACCAAGCTACTGTGCAAATAGGTACTCTTACGTAAACGTAACATTACGTTGCGGATGAACCTGATAAAATTAAAATTTCTCTCCGTTTTTACGTATCAGCTGTTAAGAATTGTATTTTTGTTTTGAAGCAGTGTTGTCAACAAAACTTATTAACCAGCAGTTTACTTTTAAAATTTATTAATGAGATTCTCATTAAAACATTAAATTAAATTTGATGTAATGAAATCCAATATATGGGTTTTTTGTTCGAACTGAAATTAATGTTGGCTTTATGTGTCACATAAATAATTTTGAATTATTTAAGCTTGAGGTCTTTTTTTAAAAATTATGTTATATTTATTTATTTTTCTAACACATATTGGTTAAATCAAGTTTCATTTAAAGAGATATTAATAACGGCTAAATATATTTTAAGGTCCATAACTCCAAAACTAGATTCTCAGGCGCAATAAAAACTAGATACAAAATTAAATTTTTCAACGCAATTTTAGTGCTGGATATGTAAATACATAGTTATCTGTGGAATTTTGACAAAACATCTTAAGTCAAATTCAAAAAGTTAAAAAAATATTGTTAATCAAACAATTTTTATTTCAAAAAACATTTTTGTTTACAATTTTAAGAGTTTGTATTATAAACGAAATTTTTCTTTTAGTTTGATTTTTTTAATGTTTTATTATTTGTTAAAAATGATTTTTCAGCGAGTTTTTTTAAAGATTTTTGCTATCTTATCACGACTTAAGATGTTTTGTCAAAATGCCACAGATATGTAAAAAGTATTTTATTTTTTTTGTACAAAAGCGCCGATATCGGTATGTAATAGAGTTTTTTTTCCCGGAGTTTTTCGATTCCCGGGAAAACGGGAAATTTTTTTAAATTTCCCGGGATCCCTCAACAACATATGACACGTTTACATTTTAGTAGTAACTTCCAACATTTCAAGTCGACCGCAACGATTACGTATCCGCAAAATTTAAATAAGAGTAACGAGGCCTTTACCCTGTTACACACGTTTGTTTTACTTTTGTTGTACTGACCCACGTTGTTTACAGAAGAACTCTCAATTGTAAAGGCCTCGTTACTCTTACAGTGCAGCCACACGATCAAGATTTTCTTGATAGTCTTTTACATATACTGATTGTCAAAATATGCAAAAGTTGACAGCTGTGACGTAGGCTGCACGAAACTTGGAAGCAATTTACTTTTTCAAGATGTCGTCGCCGAGAAAACAACTCAAAATGTTTGCCTCACTTAAATTTTTGGAAGAAATAAATAACATCATTTTGCTTATTAATTTTATTAATAAACATATTTCACTATTTTTTTTAGGTTTTTAGTTAAAATTTTAAAATTCCCGCAACAATTTGTAAAAAAAAAGAACTTTAGCTCTTGCCGGCAAAATATTTGTGAAAAAAAAACAAAAACAACTTCAAAAGAATTGTAATCAGCTGTTTTCTTGAACGAAAATTGATACACTCACTGGCAAGAGAATTTTAGAGGCAAGTTCGTATCAATTTTTAAAAGTATGAGTGTATTGGTAAAAAAGTGTGAGTGTATTAAAACTTGATAGGCAAAACTTGATCGTGTAACCCTCAAGTTACGTAAATGTTGCGGATACGTAAACTTCAAAAATCGTCAAATCTGGCAGCCCTGATAAGTTCGTTTATTTATACCAAAATCCAGTGTTACCACCAACAAAATTCAAAATTACACTTGAGATGAAGCAAAATTACCCGATTTATATAAAATTACACCTGATATAAAATTGATGTTTTTTTTAATCCCAAGACATTTACAAGAACCAAATACACAACAAATTTATTGAAAGAAGATAAGTATTAGTTAAACTTTTCTTATTGTAATTTAAAATAACTTAACAATTATAACATTAAAAACTTAAAAACAATTAATAAAACTTAAAATAAAACTCCTAAAATAATAAGTTTATCTTCGGTATTTGGTTGCATATATCTGGGGAAGGTTCAAAACGCGCATTGCCATTCCTTGATAATGGGTGCTTTTTAAGCCCGATAGAGCTAACGAAAGGTTATCTGTCAAGCGAACTGTCATACTCTCTCACTTTTTTCTCAGGCACATCATTATGAATAGATTCATGCTTGAACAACGCCACCAAATTATCCAAATTAATTTAAAAAATCCGGCATTGATTTTCGTAACTTTTATAGGCAACTTCATGATTCAAATACGAAAAGTTAGAATCATGTCAATAGGACATCAGCCGTATGAATTCAGAATAAGGGCGTTAAATATTCTTCAAACTAAAGCATTAAAAAGTTGCCAGATAAAAATAAAAGTAATTATAAAGTTAAAATATTGAAAACATATCTTTCCCCAGGCTAGTTTTTAGTTTGAATAACTTTTTTCAATCACTATGATATTTATCCAAATCTAAGAGTCCATTTTGCGACATTCATTACCGAACTTTGGAAAACATATATTAAATGATTGGAGACTTTTCTTAAAAAGAAACCGAGACTTTGGTGCAGAAGACTGCATTTTGTTATCAACAATATTTAAAAAGAAATAAATGTCATCACTGAAATCGAATCTGGATTTTATTTAGGTATCTTAAGTTATTTTTTTTTTAATTACACCTGAATTACACCTAAGAGAAATTACCCGCGCTCTACCCACGACAGTTAAAATACCAAATTCGGGTAATTACCCACAAAGTGGTAACACTGCCAAAATCCAAACTTCTTTAAATTACCGTATTTAAAAAAAAATTACCTTGCTACCTTTTGCGGCCCAAAATTACCCTAAAAAAGGGTCATACCGTACGGTTAACATAACTGAAATACTGTGACAGTGGTATCCGTTTAGTAATCTGTGCGGCTTGAGTGTAGAATCTTGCTTTTCGATTCGATTTTAATTGAAATTTATTAATAATTGGCCCAACCTAACGGTCAAGCCTTGACAAAAATTTATTTTAGACTCATTAGAGTGCTCCTCTCCACGGAAATCTTTAGTAAAAGGCGAAAGATTTATTCGACAACTGAAGAGAAGCCAGAGTAAAGTTTCTGAGCACAACATTAAAGTCTTCTACAGAAGCTATTATAAAACAAATGGGAATTTTTAAGTAAAACGCTAGCGAAACACTAAATTCGCTCTAAATAATTTCTCAAAGCACACATACACATTTAAACATAAATTAACAAAAGGCATGCATCACGGTTGATAAAGTTGGTACAATTGTACTTCTTTTGGTACAAATCAAAGCTAAAAAGTACGCTGGTACCCCGTGATTCATTTGGTACTATTTCTAAATTTTTCAAACCTGTTGTTATTTGGTATAAAATGGCAACTTGTATTTACTGTTCAATGAATTTAAATGGAGTTAAGTATTTGCTGCAAATGTTCTTGAGAAATAGAAAATGCAAAATTTCGTAGATTTAACAAAACAGCTATGATATTTTGCATTTGCTCTTTTCCAAGATCATTTGCATATATGCAACATTCTTATTCAAGTATCAGTAGCAGCATACTTATATGCTTGTAAATTCTGTTGACATTCAGTAGAAGAGAAGACTTGCTCTCATTTCAAGATTATTTTGGAACGGAAACTCATAATATTTTGGAATATTCCTCAACAAGATGGTTGTCACGTCCTTATTATTTTAGTCTGAATGATTTTGAAGAAGATTTAAGACTTTTTACTCCAGCTTATAAAATGTCTTTCGTTTTTTTTGCAGTTCATATTAAAAATATTGAAAACCAGTATAGTATAGCTTTTATTAAAAGTCTTTCTAAATGAAAGTGCAAATTATGATACTATTAATAACGAGTGTCGAGCTTTCCAGCGCTTACTAGAAAAACCAAAGGAATATTTTCCATACCAGACTCATCGGCGAATGTCGATAGAAAATTTGCATTCCAAAATATTATAAAAACAAAGGAACGAAATAGACTTTATGTGCCAACGGTTTTAAGCCGAAACAAAAGAGTTTTTCTTTTATAAAAAAAGATTTAGTACTATTTGGGTCGAAAAAGTACGATTTTAAAAGTTCGCTATTACGATATTGGTTTTCTCATTTATCATCCCTGGCATGAATCATGAACAAAAGGTATAAATTTTATATATGTATGTATATACTATAAAATGATAACAAAAGAGAGCTCGAAAAAATAAATAACAACAATTAAAAGTGTTATATGCGGCTAAGCCGAATCTTATATACCCTTCACCATGGTGCAATAAGAACAGATAATTATAAAAATACCATATTTTTGACATAAATAAATCTATTTTGTACCACGCCCACTTCTCCAATCCCACCTAATTTTTTTGAAGAGGTTATGTGTTGATAACTCAGCTAACTGTATCAACAATTAGAAATTTGTCTCTTTCCGTTCTTTAGATATACATAAATATTTTTTTTATGCTACTCCCACTTATCCAATCGCGCCCACATTCTGTCAGATGTTGTTTATCGATAACCAAGATGCCTGTAGCTGATTTTGAAATTTTCAGCGTAATCCAAAAAAGAAAATATAATGTGATAATTTAATATATTTTTTTTCTCAAGTTCACATACATATATATTTTTGCATAATGCCGTTTGGCTCTTGCCGTTCTCGAGAAAAAAAACCAAGAACAGCAAGAGATATGTGATGCCAATGATTAACAGGCAACCTTGTCCCATAACGATAACGCACGGGCATTGTTAAATCAACTTTGCTTTTACTTCATAGACTTTTAGGTAAATATTGTAAAAATTACAAACGGAATGACAAACTTACATACCCTCTTACGTTCGTTGAAGGGCATATCAAAAATACAAGCAAACACACAGATAGTAAATGTTTAGTGTACAGGGTTGGGACGTTTAATATAATGTTAGTTTGAAATAGAAAGCATGCTGTGTTTTTTTTTTATTAAGCAATTAATTTTTATCTATTAAAAGTTACAGGGATGGTTCTACTTTATTAAAATTATTGGCACGTGGATGAATTCTATACGCAATAATTTTTATATTCATTCATATGAATTGTTTATTTTTTTTCTTCAAATTGTTTGTTTTAATGTGTTAACTAAGAAAATGTTTTATTATAAATTGCTATTTTTGTAATAAACAGTCTAATAATAGTTTTTGTTTGTTATTAAAATCTAAAAAAAATCTATTAATGTCTTCATGTATATGTATCTTTACGGCGACATGTAAAAACACAAATCACTTAGCAATGAAATTTCTCTAAAAATCTATGCTTTAATTTTATATTAAGGCAAATTCAGATATTTTAGCGCCATATTTTTTATTTTTTTAAATGAAGAAAATCAAAACTATAGTTGCCAGAAAGATTAAGATCAGTGAATTGCAAATACAACCCCCTTTCAAATATCATTAAATTTAATTTTTTTTTTAATTTTAATGACCAATTTCACCAATTTAATTAAACATCAATTAATATTTAAATATTGTGTTTCATATAATTTGGTTTTTGTTTTACATGAAAAACGAATTTTAAAATAAATTGATACTTAAATAGAACTGGTAAAATGGGCCGTAAGTGCTGGAAATACCAAAATCCCTTGATTTGATCTTGACTAAAAATCACTAAAATAAATGTGTTCTCAACAGATTATTGTTTTTTTTTGTGAATAATTCTACTATTCTTTAATGTGAATGAGTATGTGTCATGAAACTGCGTTATTTTGTGAATTTATTGACGCAAAATATTATAGTGGGTACACACTATGCAATGAATTTACGCAATCTAGCAATTTTCATTGTAGATTGCATCGTTTGTATTCGTGTTTATGATCTCATTTTGGATTGCTTTCAAGATTTCATCAACATTTAAATATTCTAATATTTTGAGATTGCAGTGATGTAGATTGAATTACCTGTATCGTGATTTTATCCAAGCCAGCTTAGGCATCTACATTCAGAATTCATTCACTTATTTATTTTTTCTAGTGTATTACTCTCACGATATTTATAATAAACTAAAAAAGCAGAACTGATATTGCGTTTGAGATTACACACACATTGCTCTGTGTGTGTCTAAACATGCAATGTGAATAAGAAATGCGTTGCGTAAATGCATTGCATAGTATGTATGTTCCCACTATTAAAACGGTGCGTGTATATGAAATAAGTAATCATTGTACTTCCTGTTTTTTTGGAGTTTATATTTATATTCTACATATATTACATTACATATCTTTTAACAACACTATGCTCGTTTAAAAACAGACAAACTGGGCACGCTGAATCCAGTGGTGCTAGCCGGTTTTTTAGGTTAGTTCTGGTTTTCGAGATATAATGTTATTTCTAAAATGGAAGAGGTTGCACAACATATGTTCACGTAACTCACAAACGTTGAAAAAAATAAAAAAACCGAAATTCCGCAATAAAATTTTCTTTAAGAAAAGTAAAACTTTTTCTCATATGCGCGTTCGTTTTAGAATTTTTTATCAATTTTACAAAATTTTACTTTTTTAAAAATTCAGTAAAAATTGGAAAATGTAGATGTTCTTCTAATTTTAACATATACAAAACGAAGCTGCAAGTTACTTGCGCAAGTCTCTTGCGCAACTCTTGGTTTGTAGACGTCAGCGGTAAGGTCGGGGTAAGGAAAAAAATATTTAGTACAGACTTTGTTGTACTTGGCAAGTTACTTGCGCAACTAACTTGCCGGCCATATTTGTATGGGTAAAATTCTTAAATTTGGCTGCTGAAACAAAAAAAATGTAACTTATCGCCAACGTGTATATTATGTTCAAAGCTGGCACAATATATTGGCAACAATCAAAGGACTTGATTTTTATTGCACAAAGAAAATAAGTGCAATATACTGTGCAATGTGTTGGCAACATTACACAATGTTGTTTTGCTTTTAGGTTATGTTTTCTGCTAATGAAAGTTGAGCCGAATATTAATTAAAATCATTATAGGACAAAATGAGAACAATATGGAAAATAACATGTACAATAGTATTGTTTAAAGAATATATGTATTAGGTAAATCAAAAGATGTTTACACTGTTCAAAGTTACTACACAGCAAAAATTATCAGTAGTTCATTAGCAATTAAAAAATTTGCTTAGAAAGTATTTTAATTCTATAAATCGATGGCTTAATATAAAAAAGGCGTAACTCGATTTTGTGTTTCTTTAAAGGGAAATAACAAATCTTAATTGGGTCGTTAAATTTATGATACAAAAACGTTTTAGTTGAATTTTTAATAAAAAGATGCAACAATTTTTATAATAAAGCCTTCTGAAATTTTAAAGCACGATGCGTTTGCCATTTGTCTACCACAATAAACAGAAAAAGTTATTTAAGAAAAAAATTAGTTACGCCTTTTTTATATTAAGCCATCGAAATGTAATTATTGAATCAATAATTTTTTTTTTTTTTTTGTTGAAAGAAAATTAAAAATATAATTTTGATTTAATTAACATTTTAGTTGTTTTGAAATAAATTTTTAGTTTAAAACAAAACATCTTAATTGATTTTTTCGTTTAACATAAAATTATTTAAACTTGTAGAATGGTTGTTGGGAATAAATCAATTAACAGATTGTTTGAAAAGGCAAAGTTTTTCAATCATTTTCTTAATTAAACTTAAAAATATAATTTATTGAAAAAAAAAAAAATTTCATAATACAAAATTTTTACAATTTTTAGCAATCAATATAATCATTTTCTTAATAGGTGCAAAATCAACAAAAAGAAAAAACAAACAATGAAGTTTTCAGTAATAACAAAAATCAGATTAAATCGAAACAAATATTTTTAACTTATTTTCAAGAAAAATTTTTTAAACTATTTTTAATTAATTAAAAAAAAAAAAACGCAAACAAAATGTTAACATAACCAACAATCTAAATATGAACCAACTTACACCAAACTTGCCATCCCTGAACCACACATTAGCTGCGCACTAGAGTTCAACTAAATCAGGGATTTCCAAAATTTTTTTGCTTGTGTATTAGTGAGTACCAGAGAGTAAGCAAATTGAGAGAATGCATTTATTTACAGCCGAAATAAAATGTTAGTAATATATTTTATAAGTTGTATAACACAAAGGTACAAAATTAAACATTTTTTGTGTTGATAAAAAATTTGTAGCAATTCTTTACCAATTCAATGCCGCTGATTTTAAAACTACACTTTTTTTATTCGGAAGCTTTTTGACTCTAAATCAGTTTCAAATATCTTATCAAACAATTGTAAAATATTAAAGATTTTTATGTTTTAAAAATTCATAAAAAATAAATATTGCACGCAAATCACAGCTGATAGAAAAAAAGTGCAGTTTTAAAATCAGCGACATTGAATTGGTAAAGAACTGCTACAAATTTTCTAGCAACACAAAAAATTTTTATTTTTTTCCCCTTGTGTTCTACAAGTTATAAAATAAAATCTTCTAAATTTATACTTTTATGGCAGTTTTGTAATAGTAGAATGCTTTTCAAATGGGATGAACTTAATTTATTACGTTGCTTGGAAAAAATAAATTTTAAATCCGAAAAAATTTGTTCGCATAGGTAAGTAGTGCCGAATAAAGAGAGGCACGTCAATGAATTTTTTTTTAGTTCAGGATAGAAATGGTATTCACGGTGTTGGGTTGCTCATACTTCAAACATCTGTGCATACATTTTTATTCTAGCTAATGGTATATCATAACTTTTTAGAAAATACCAAATGTGCACATGAGTTTGCCTGCAAAAATGTATAAAGTCATTATAACAGGTCAAAGTTACGTTTAATAATTACCATAAATTAGTAAGGTTAAAGGCAGAATTAGTCTTTACTTTCTGTTTCTGTTCTGTTCCGTGCCGTTCTGTTTCAAAATTGTAAAAGTTTCTTTTTCTGTAGCAACTGTAGCCATTTATGACAAATTTATTAGTTTTGCACCATCCATTGTTTTATTTCAATAACTTTTATGCACATAAATTTGAAGAAATAAAATTTAATTAATGTATTTTTTATTATTTATTTTGCGGTCACTTACAATTACTTTACAAGTTTTTGATTTGATCAAACTGAACCGCAACAGAACAGAACAACTAATTAATTTCAGGTTTTTTAATAACAAAAACAAATCAGCTCGTTCGTAACAGAACAGAAAGTAAAGACTTACTGAGCCTTAACTCTTTGGGCTCGGTCAAATAATTGTAGAATAAAAAAGTAAGCAATAAAAATATTGCGAAACAATAAAGTTTCATTAATACATCAATAAAACACATCTTCTTACCCAAACATTTCACCTACTGTGACATTTGCTTTTATGTGTACAGGTTATTTACACATAAATTGTAGCAAAACAAGACTTTTTTACTTGTTTTTTAAATATTTCTACTTACTTAAGAAAAGTGTTTTCAAAGAAAGAAAAAACCCACCGACGCGATTGGTACAGAAACCAAAATATTTTTACAAGCAAAATACCAACAAATTCTTTTGGCTATTTTTTTTTCTTAATAATTTCTGCATTTAGGTACGTCTTTTTAAAGAAAGCAAAAGGGACCCTTTTACAGGTATCAAAGAATTTTTTTCCACAAACAAAACACATATCGTTAGCTTAAACGTTGCAGTAAATGTTATTGTTAAAAAAAGTTACTTAATAAAATTTACGTTAGCTTTGCTGTTAAATATTTTCAACAATTTAAATTATGTTAAAATTAAATAGAAATGTTATATTACTCTTCATTTAAGTCTTAAAATTTAGACTCTAAATATTGCACGCAAGGCATTGGATGTTACCAAAAGCATTTTTGACCGCACAATATTTTTGAGTGTAAGCTGAAACAAAATAATATAGCATCCGCTAAACATGTACACTTGTCGAAGTCACACCGACGACTGAATTGAAGAGCATAAAAATATGTGTTTGTAGTGGTATGCACAATTGTGCAAAGAAATGGAAACCCCTGAACTAAATACTCATGGCATGTTAATCGCACACAATGAATGTTGTTGTTTTTGCTTGTATAACATCATCTAAGTATGTTGTTAGTGTATTTTTAACACACGACCACTTATCGAATGAGTTTACTAAATATGAAAAGAAAAGACAGCATTTAACAAGCAAGCGATGATTATGGGGTTGCTAATTTTTTTAAAATTTAAATTTGCTTACCTACCTCGAAACTTTTTTCGATTTTCTTGACTACTTTCCTAAATAATTTCCATTCAGTTCGTACATAATTTTATTGATATAATTCGATTTGATCACCGTTTAGTTATCGCTTCTCGGCCTTATGGCTAAGATCAAAGTGTAGTATCTGTTCTTATCAGCTTAACATCTGATAGATCCTCCATCGGAGGACAACAAATGTTAAACTGATTTTTGGAAATAGACGGAATGTTTAGGGGCTTGCTCCACTTCTGTCACGGGTTGGCCCGGTATTGCAGTACCGCCGGGATTTCGGCCCAATATAATAATCAATTTCAAAACAAAAAGCTGCCGCTGGGTTGTACAGGATTACAGTTCGAACAACTTAACTAGTAGAGTTGTGTCGTTCGGGAATGACCTAGTTCCATTGAACGATTCCCTAAAAGGAACGGTGCGGACTTTTTCAATAGTTCCTTTTTTGTTGTTCCGCAATTGCAATCCGTTGAATCATCACATGTATTTCTGTAGGTTAATTTTTTTTTTGTGTGTTGTCGACTTTTGTGTATTTATATCGGGACGTACAACAAATTTCTAATTAAATCAATTACTAATTTGATCCAAAGCAATATATTTTAGCAATATACCACTCGTTCACCACAAGCAACGGCATTAGGGTACGCCAGGGCTGCCAGAAATTTTCAGCAAAAAATCTTAATTTCACCAAAAAAAAATCTTATTTTTGAAGAAAAAATCTTATTTTTGGAAAAAAGTAGTTTTTTTTTATTATAAATAATAAAAACAATTCATATTTTATTTAATACATAAAATGAACAAAAAAAAACATTACAAAAAATTTAATTTCTTATACTAAATTGTATTATTTAGTTTAAAAATTTTTAAATGGGAACAAAGAAGGTTTTTTTAATTGAACCTAACCTTCGTCTAGACAAAACAAAAAGGCTTGATTTTGGGGAAAAAATCTTAAAATCTTTTTTCGGTTAAAAAATCTTAAAAAATAAGGTAAAATCTTACTTCTGGCAGCGCTGGGGTACGCTCATATTTAGACAAGTATAAATTTACCTGAATATATTGAATTAGTTATTATTTTTTACAAAAAAAAAATTATATAATTATTATGGATTAATATTTTGTATTGCTGGATCAAATTATATTAATTGAGCTTTTATGTTGCATTGCCTCTTTAAATCCAATGAAATAAAAAACTTTATTGTATTTTTTATAAATTGGACCAATATATTTCGAACATCTTCTGTTCATCTTCAGGATCTATACAATTTTAAATACAATAAAAGTTTTTATTTATAATAAATATAATTTTTATAAAATTTAACAATAATTGAAAAATTACCTGAATTGATTGGAAAATATAATACAAATGAAAAATTGTTTTTAAATAACATTTAAATCAAATTGAAACTACATAGATAAATACATATATAATATTTCAATTTAACTTCCTAACAGGGCTGCGGTTTTTGGTTATTTCTAACCAAAATTGGTTATATTTTTTTCAATGTGGAGATGTGAATATTTTTTTCATTTTGGTTACTTTTTTCTAAAATAATAATGCGTACGAATATGTTTTTCTTGATACAATTATTTACGAGCTCAAATAATTTGTACTGTGTACTACGATTTTTTCATTATTTGTTACCAAGGAACGAAAGTTTTTTATAATTTATCGAAAATAAAAAATCCCTTTCAAAACAGCAACCAAATATATAAGATAAGAAAATATTGCCATTTGTGATTTTTATATCAAAAATTTTTAATTATTTTTTTTTAATGAGCGTAGTTTTTCTTGATTTTAAGAGTAGTAAAGACTTAAGGTAGGAAGTGCATAAAATCATGAGGAATCGATTTCAGAAAATTAGTTTTAGAGTTTCTAAAAACCTGAAAATAAGTTTAATGTTCTGAATTTAGGTTATTTTCAGAAGTATATTTTTATACAAATTTGAAAATACACATATCAATAAAATTTTAAAATGTATGGAATTTTCTTTAAGAAATGGCTGTTAGTTTTAAGAAATTTTAAATTTTTCTGTTTATAACTTGTCGGTATGTATATTTTTTTATATTTTTTAAAATAATTGTTTGGTAAAAAAAAACTTTGGACTGTCAGTCATATACTTTTCCCCCATTGAATGTACGTTACAAAATATATCAAAAAGAACCATTTTGAAACAGTTATTTATAATAAGAATTATAAATTTTAAATAAAATTTACAAACAAGAGAATTAAGTTTTTATAATATTTTAGATATTGGAAAATATTTACATAAAACGCATTTCGCGTATCGGCAATCGTTTTCAATTTCGCCATATCGTCAAACGAAAATTTCCATCGAAATTAAGATATCCGCCACATTTGACAGTCCAGCTAAAAAGCGGAAAACAATTTTCAATTTTTGTTATTTATAACCGGCATTTTAAAAAATATTCCATTATTAAATTTCAATATACTGAATTTTGTATGGACATTTTATGGGTTTTTTTCACAAAAAAAGTCTCAAATAAATAAAAACTTTTAATTAAGTTTCAGAAATGCTTGAAAAAAATAAACAAAATTGGACGTCTGAAATTCATTTCGTAAAGAACATTATTTGTTTGAAATAAGTTTTCATTGGTAATCTGTAATTAAAAAAAAATTGTTTGTATTGTCTACCATTTTTATTTTTAATGGTCTTAAAAATACCCTTTATACTTTATTTAGAAAACAAAATGCCTGCAGGGTTTTATACAACTGTCTCTTTCGTAATTCAGTGTTAAAACTGTTAAGGGCGTTTAATATTCTTCAATCTAAAGCATTTGAAAGTTGCCAGATAAAAATAAAATTAATTAGCAGCCCAATTATTAATAAAAAGTCACCTGGAGTTTATTCCCATTTTTACAATTGAATTTAAATAGAAAAAATGAGGAAAGGGAAAACAATCCCGGGGAATTTTTATTCATAATTGGGCTGTAAATGTTGGAATATTGTAAACATTTCTTCCCCCAGGCTAGTTTTTAGTTTGAATAAATTTTTTCAATAGACCTCAGGTTCTGAATCACAGAATCCATCTACATTCATACTCGAACTTTTGATAATATATATTAAATGATTGAAGACTTTTCTTAAAAAGCAACCGAGACTTTGGTTCAGAAGACTCTACATTTTTTATCAACAATATTTAAAAAGAAATAAATGTCATCACTGATATCGAATCTTTATATTATTTGGATATGTGAAATAAGACTTTTAAAAATACACCTAGGAGAAATTACTCAAGCTCTACCCACGACAGTAAAAATTATGCCAAATTCGGGTAATTACCCACAAAGTGGCAACACTGTAACAAATTTAAAATTAAAAAAACCCCAAAAAGGTGTGAAACGAGTTGATAACGCTGAAAGGCAAAATTTAACAAGCAAACTATTATTGTTGTAAGTGTATGACCAGGGTTGATAAAGTTGGTACAATTGTACTTTTTTTTGGTACAATTCAAAACTAAAAAGTACGCTGGTACCCCCGTGACTCATTTGGTACTATTTCCAAATTTTTCAAACCTACATATTTATAATTGATATAATATGGCAACTCGTTTTTACTGTCCAATGAATATAGGCAAAGTTTAGTGTTTGGTGCAAATAATTTTGCGAAAATGCAAAATGTCGTAGTATTTTTATGAAATCTAAGGGAAACTCTAGTTTTTGTTGTTGGATTTAACAAACAAGCTATGATATTTTGCGTTTGCTCTTTTGCAAGACCAAGACACTGAACACCGATATTGTGAATAGATTTTTGCACTTGTTCATTGAACGATTGCTTATGTAACATTCTAAATTTAGTATCAGCGGCAGCATGTAAGCGTGCATTTTCTGATGATATTGACAAGTTTTTTAAAAATATAGGAAACCGCTTCTGCAAAAGTTCTACATTGTAGAAGAGCCTAATTCCTTTCAATTCAAGATTATTTTGGAACGAACTCATAATATTTTCAAAGATTCGTCAACAAGATGGTTGTAACATCAAGAAGTAATCAACAGAATTTTGGAACAATGGGAGACCACTCCATTATTATTTTATTCCGAATAATTTTGAAGGAGATTTTACAAGCGCTAAATTAAATTTTTTTTTCTACTCCTTTCCTGTTACTGCAGTACATATTGAAAATTGTAAACACTATAAATGTAAATTAATTTTTGATTTATGGTTTCTTTGGCAAAGTTTCTTGGAAAAGAACAAGAATCGCGATGTGCTTTTGAAGCGAACAAATTTTACACGCCCTATTATTATGTATAATTACCATTTTTTTGATGAATTAAATTTTTGTTTTTTTAAATAAAATAAAATAAATATAAAAAACTGACTTAGTACTATTGGGGTCGAAAAAGTACGATTTTAAAAGTTCGTTGGTACGATATTGGTTTTCTCATTTATCATCCCTGTGTATGACTAATTATGGGGTTGTTATTTCTTTTAATTTGCTTAGTTACCTATAACTTTTTTTTTGTGATTGTGCACTACAAACTGTTTTAATTTTCTTAATAATTCCCATTCAGTTCGTATGAAATTATACTGATATAATTCGATTTGGCCATCGTTTAGTTATCGCTTCTCGGCCTTATGGCTAAGATCAAAGTGTAGTATCTGTTCTTATCAGCTTAACATCTGATAGATCCTCCATCGGAGGACAACAAATGTTAAACTGATTTTTGGAAATAGACGGAATGTTTAGGGGCTTGCTCCACTTCTGTCACGGGTTGGCCCGGTATTGCAGTACCGCCGGGATTTCGGCCCAATATTAAAATAAATTTCAAAAAAAAACCTAGAAGGTAAATGCAATCAACAGCAATCGAGAATGAAATACATATCTTGATCAGTGTTGCCAGAACTTTTAGAGGTAAAATCAGCAAAAACACATAATTTTGCATCAAAAAATCTGAAAAATCTGCGTTAAGATTTTAAAAATCTTCAATAAATCTCAGCGTGGCCATTTTGGCATTTTTGCAGCTAGATTTAGCATTTTTTTGTCTGATTTAGCTGCAAATTTTTCATTTAGCAGTTAGCATTTTGTTTAGCATTTTTCAACTACATATTTAGCATTTTTAAGCATTATTTAATTTAAGAATATTAAAGTCAGTGTTACCGTTCAAAATTTTCAAAAAGGGGCACAAAAAGGGGATTTTCAAAAAAAAAGTGTCACAAAAAGGGGAATTCTGAGAAAAAAGTGGCAACTTTAAAAACAGGGAAATTTAAAAAAAAACGTATGTATTTATTAAATTATTTTCATCGAAAACTAAACATAACAAAAAATAAACTTCATATTTATAAAAAAATACATTATAGGTATATAATACAAATTGTTTGGGAAAAACACACACATATATATACATATGTATATACATATATCGTGAAAATACATGTCTTGTTTGCAAGTAAACGATAATGAACTGTTGCATAAAATTTTTATTTCAATTATTAATCAATTCATCACTTGGAATCCAATCTTCCAAGTCATTTTGATACAAATTTAAAGCGGATAACATAGACTGACAGGTATCTACTTTCAGTCTATTTGTGACTTTATTTTTTAAATATGCTAACTTAGAAAAAATCCGCTCAGCGGATGCACTACTATGTGGTAAAGTAAAAACATACGAAGCAAATTTATACAAGTTTGGATATAAATTGTCACCCAAACAGTTTTTTAAATTGCCAATTTCGTACCAAAATGTTTCAGGCTTAGATATTTTAAAAATTGCTTCATAGCTTTATCGTTTGATCTGGTTTCTAAAAGTTTGAACTCTTTTACAAAATCATCTGGGTTAGTAATTATATCAATAAAAACGGTAACAATTTCAAAGTAATTTATGTCCTCAGCTGACTTAATAAATACTGGATCTAAAACCTTTAATGAACTCAGCCTCTTATCGCTAATATTAATTCTTGATAAAATTTCTTTGCACAGCTTTTGGTAAAAAAGTAAAATGTTGTTTTTAATTTCTACAATATCACTACTTAAGATGTTGTTAGTACATATTTCTAGCTCTGCTTCGTGGCCGATATATATGTATGTATATTAAGAGTTTCTTTTATATGCAGAACATCAACAAAATCAATTTGTTTTATATTTGTTTGCATAACATACTCTTTTTTTAAAAATTTTTTAAAAATTTCTTATACAATATCTTTCGTGGATGAAACTAAATATATAATTTGTGATGATTCGTTTTGAAAATTAAGGTTTAATTTATTCATAATATTTAATACATATACTAGAAATTTGAGGTAAATTTTATTGTTAATAGATAGCCCTTCCTGGATTATTTTAATTTTTTCCAAATTAGATGCTGTTTTCTCTTCAAATTGAGATCGGATTCATTGATTGACAGTATAAAAAAAATTTGGTTCAAAAAGGGGCAAAAGGGGCACAAAAAACTACAAAATGATACAAAAGGGGATTTAAAACGAAGGGGTCAAAAAAGTGGCACGTCAGTCAAAAAGGGGCAAAAATGCGACTTTAGTCGCATAACGGTAACACTGATTAAAGTAATCTTTTTTTCAAAAACTACCACACACTTTTGTTGAATGCAAATACCAACCCCTACTTTTTGCCATAGAAACTGTACAATCTTTTAAAGGACCTTTCATATCAAATGGTTTTAAAATTTGATCAGTTTGATCCATTAAATTCATGTTAAGACGATTTTTTTATTCAATTACGATTTTGAATTTTTTGGAATCGAAAAGAGATACCCAAGGCGAATTCATTCCAGGTAATCTCGGTACAACAACAAGTACAACTTGTACAAAAACCACAAGCAATTTGTTTTTGTAAAATCATTGTACAATGCCATAAACATATTTCACAGAAACAAAGATAATAAAAAAAAATTTTGACATCAGGGCTTTTAAGACCACCCATAATAATATTCGACTTGGAGATAGCATAACTTTTGAAATAAAAAAAAAAAAAACAAATATGAATTACATGCCCAGATTTTATAGCTCAATTTATATGTCATCTTAGAAAACCGTTTAAAAACTAATAAATGCAAATTAAGCGAACGAAAGGAGATATTATTGATTTCACTGTAGAAGAAATTACAACTTTGGAACATCAGTGGCTGAAACCAAATTCATATGACAGTTGATTTCTGTATAAATGTATATGGATATACACATTCATTACATGAAAATCCATTCAGTGAATTAGATTTTTTTGCTATGGAGTTCTTGGTTTTGCCAGTTAGCAACGCGGAAGTTAAAATTGGGTTTTAGTGGTATAAATATCTAAAAAACGAAAATTCGAAACAGAATGACGTTAATATATTATAATGATATCTTGATCGATTCTTCAGAAGCTGAAGAAGATTATTCATTTGATGACTTATTTAATTTATAAAATTAAATATTTTATTAAACATGTTATATAAATTTTATTAAAATACTAAATAATTCCCATTTATGGGTCAAGTTCCTTTGATTTTTTGTTATGGGATGGTACCTTTTGTTTTAAAACTTTTTTTGAACGTATATAAAGACTGAAATATGTATATTTCTCTTATAGTTTTAAGACTTATTGATACGATGTGAGATTATTTTATAGGTATTTTAACTAAAATAACAAAAAAATAAAACAATTTAAACTTTAGCATTATTTTTTGGCAGTTTAGGATTTTTGTTAGCATTTTTTAGCATTATTTTAAAGCCGATTTAGCCGTAAAATATTTTTGGATATGGCCACACTGATAAATCTTCAAAACACATTTATTACATTTTAAATGTAGTTTATTAAGAAAAAGATATAACATTTTTTTTCAAAATGTTCTAAGGCCCAACCAGAACATGAATGAGGTCGCTTAAGTCAACTTAAGTAGCTGTGCGAATACATATAAAACATATATGGCAAGCTACAACACAGAATACACAGAACTGTAAAAAGTGACGTGTGAAAAAGGCCCAAATCAGTTGCGAGGGCAGCTTTCGAAGAAAGAGAAAGAAAATGTTTTTTGGTAGTAAAGTGGCAATGTGTAAAAACAGGCCGCTACTATCAACACGAATTGCGTAATCAAAACAAAAAATGCAAAAGGGCAGCTTTCTTAGAAAGAGACAAAAAAAATGGCAAAATCTTCCGTCTCGTGTCAGTTCTGTATATTCTGTGAGCTACAATGTACTTAATGATGCTTTTCGTCAAGTTTCGTCAAATGTCATTTGCTTAAGCAAAGTGCCAAACTGAACGCACATTCCGTACAGAAACAGATGTGTATGTATAACAATAAAAAATAAAATAAATTAAAATGGACTTTTACATATTGTAATTTATTTTCCATTTTTTTAAGACACTCACAAATTATCTTTTGTTAAATTCTTTACAAATTAAATAGCATAAAATAAACAAATACACGGTTGGACTTTTTGGTACTTTTTAGTTTGAAGTACTCGCAAAAAAACAAAATATTGCACAAATATGCAACAATGGTTAAATAGATATTAAGTACATTATGGCCACTTAAAAGTCTTTTTTATTTGCTTATGCATTTGACAGACTTTTCGTTAATTTTTGACAGTTGCTTAAGCTAATACATGCATGTTCTGGTTGGGCCTCTAGAATTTAAAAATAGTTCTTAAAAATATCCATAAGTGGTCCTGGAAATATAAGTTTTAAAAAGGAAATTTTTTATTGAGCTCTTAACACAGAAATGTTTAAAAATTTTTTTCGATTTTAACTCGAATGCGATTTTCAGACCATGGCTAATAATTTTTATATTTTTTTAAATCAAAAATATCTATCCGAAACTCATTACTCAGGCTGAGTTGAGATTTATCACGTCTATCTTATTTTAAACAACAAATAAAAAGTTAATTGCTTGACATGTTATATAAACTATTATTGAAAATTTATAAGATATCAAATATTGCAACTATTAAAAATATTTACACAATTTCTTCTAATAAATCTATGTATTTCCCCACGGTTCTTCCATTAATGGTTGATATATTTCGTTTATCAATGCAAAAAGTGGAAATAGTACAAACAAAAGTGACAATGAAAAGAAGGTTTTTACCGAGCTAAAAAATCTGCAATTTTAAACCAAAAATCTTCAAATCTGCATTTTAATAATTTTGGGGGTAAAATCTGCAAAATGCAGATAAATCTGCACTTCTGGCATCGCTGATCTTGATCATTTTTTCGTGAAAAAAACCCGTAAAGTGTCCATACAAAATTCAGTATATTGAAAGTTAACAATGGAATATTTTTTAATATGCCGGTTATAAATAACAAAAAAGGGAAAATTGTTTTCCGCTTTTTAGCTGTTAGTGCCAGGACTGTCAATATGGTGGCGGTTTCTTTATTTCGATGGAAATTTTCGTTTGGCGATATGGCGAAATTGAAAACGATTGGCGATATGCGAAATGCATTTTATGTAAATATTTTCCAATTACCATTTATGTATGTATCTAAAACATTATAAAAAATTAATTCTTTTGTTTGTAAATTTTATTTAAAATTTATAATTCTTATTATTTCAAAATGTTTCTTTTTGATATATTTTGTGAATCATTGAAAAATATTGTGGCGAATATAAATAAATTCGCCTTTCATAACGTACATTCAATGGGGAAAAAGTATATGACTGGCAGTCCAAAGTTTTTTTTTTAACAAACAATTATTTTTAAGAATATTAAAAAATATACATACCGACAAGTTATCAACAGTAAAATTTCAAATTTCTTAAAACTTACAGCCATTTCTGAAAGAAAATTCCATAAATTTTAAAATTATATTGATAGTGTATTTTCAAATTTGTATAAAAATATACTCCTGAAAATAACCTAAATTCAGAACAATAAACTTATTTTCAAGTTTTTAGAAACACTTAGGCCCGTTTTCACAACTTACCGATAGCTTAAAGTAGACTTTAAGTGGCATAATAAAATGTGTTTAGTTTTTAAAACTTTACTTTAACCTAAAGTGAGCGATAAAGTAAATTAAGGTTCATCCTACCTGGTAGGTCAAATTCAAGTTGTAATAATGGAACACTTGTTATACGGCCGATAAACTCCTACCTTTAGCTATCGCTAAGTTGTGAAAACGGGCCTTAAACGAATTTTCTAAAATCGATTCCCCATGATTTTATGCACATCCTACCTTAAGTCTTTACTTCTCTTAAAATCAAGAAAAACTACGCTCTTTTAAAAAAATTAAAATTAAAAATTAATTGATTAAAACTTCATTTGTTTTCGATTTCAGAACATGGTGTTTTTGATATACAAATCACAAATGGCAATAATTTCTTAGCAAAAATCTTAAAAAAATATTTGGTTGCTGTTTTGAAAGGGATTTTTTGTTTTTGATAAATTATAAAAAACTTCCTTTCCTTGGTAGCAAATAAAGAAAAAATCGTAGTGCACAGTACAAATTATTTGAGCTCGTAAATAATTGTATCAAGAAAAACATATTCGTACGCATTATTAGTTTAGAAAAAAGTAACCAAAATGAAAAAAATATTCACATCTCCACATTGAAAAAAAATAACCAATTTTGGTTAGAAATAACCAAAAACCGCAGCCCTGTTAGGACGTTAAATTGAAATATATTAACATAACCACCTTATTTCGAGCGAAATATTTGTCTTAATCTGAGCGAAGTTTGTTAGGATTGTAAACATTTTTCAAGCATGAATGTTTAAAATAATGGCCAGCAAAAACTTTTTAAAATCATAAACGTTATAAAGTAGTAGAGGCCATGTTATCCTTATATACATATGTTAATTCAACCTATTTAAATTAATGTCCCTCAGAAAGTAAATGTAAGTACAGTACTTTTGGCTTATAGTTCATTCCGCTTAAAGGCCAAAAACTGATATAAGCCAAAACTGTCATATTCACATGCAGATTTTTTCGAATTTCATACAAATTATTATTATTATTTGTCCTATGGTCCATTTCGCTTGAAGTTCAATTTCATTTAAAAGACACATTTTCTTTTCATGCGAATATAATTCTTTATGCAAAAATGTTCGCTTATAGTCCACTCTGTTTTTATATTTTTTTAATCAACTGGTAACATTGTTTTATTTAAATTTTTGGTAATTATTATAAATGCCAAATTTCGAAATTTATATTTCATAACATGGTGTCCTCATCTGACAATTTTTTGTCATAATAAACGTCAAACTTCATACAAAAAAAAAAAAAAACGCTAACCAAATTATTAGAGTTTTTTCTAGCGCTGTGGATTGGGAGTAGGGTAGCCAGATTTTAAATTCGGAAAAACAGTACATTGACCACAAAAAAACAGTACAATCAAGAAAAAAACAGTACATTTTTTTTTGGCGAAAACACAACTATTTATTTAAATTATTATATATTTAAAACTTTTGATTGAATATGCAACAATTATATAACG
This sequence comes from Pollenia labialis, assembly GCA_949318255.1. Classification (NCBI taxonomy): domain Eukaryota; kingdom Metazoa; phylum Arthropoda; class Insecta; order Diptera; family Polleniidae; genus Pollenia; species Pollenia labialis. The sequence goes on from OX439140.1 coordinate 15,091,702, forward strand.
AAAAACACTTGAAATGTGTAACGACAAAGGAATGATTTCCGTTTTATGGCATTTTAAACGTATACGAAATTACTCCATTTGTGTAAGTAGGACTTTCTTTAAGCATACTGGCAGTTAAAGCAATTTTCACCACACACATAGTTGCAAAAATCAAATAGAATTTGAAAAAATGTATGTGTCCAAGTTAATTTTCAAATTTCCAAAAAATTTTAAGCTGTTTACGGACAATTTTACCAAGTTCAGCTATAATCTATAAATTCCAAAAAACATAGTTTGGTGTATTTTTATTTAACAAAATCTGAAAATATTAAAATATTAAAAAGAAAGTTTCAATAAAATGTATACGCTGAAAATATTCAATAAAATTTTTGTAAAAATTAACGTAGCTTTTCTTTATTTCAAAAGTAGTTTAGGTAGAGAAAAGTGGTCCGAAAGGAATTAGGTATTTTTATAAATTTTGAGCCCGGAGAATTTTTTAAATTTGTTCGTTTTTTCAATTTCACGTGATTTCGATTTCTAGAACTTGCCCGAATATAAAAAAAAAATTCTAGGAATTAACGATAGTTGTGTTGGAATTAGTATTTATTTACCCCCGTATTTATAAACGATTATTAAATCTTACAAAAGTTTATTAAGGAGAATTTTTATACAAAATTTGTTTTGTAAACCTTTATTAAATTTAAAAATTTTTTATAAATACAGACGTTAGTATTTAAAAAATATAATATTTTTAACAAAATTTCGATTTTGTTTTTATCTTTCTCAGGTGTTTAAAGGAAAATACTATTGGAAGAGGTAGCTATAAAATCATACATATGTCTTAAAAATAATAACATGAAAATATACAACTACTGCGAGTCACCCATTATAATTAAGATGTCTACTGCGTGTTTATGAGAAAACAATGACCACAGCGTAAAAAGTCTTATTATTTTAGAGCTTTTTTGTTTGGAACAAAACCTTTTTTTTAATCTATGTACTGTTAAATATTAGGATATTTTCAAAATATGACTTAAACAGGGTTTTTCTTAATATCTTGGTTTTTTGTAGACTGAACCAAAAAAAACAGTACAAAAAACAGTACAAAGTGTAAAAAACAGCACATTTGCGTACTGTTTTGGACATTATGCATAAAACAGTACAATTGCAAAAAATCAGTACATGTACTGCTAAAAACAGTACGTATGGCAACCCTAATTGGGAGTTGAGGTTTTTGTGCCGGAGTCGGAGTCGTAGTACCCACACAAACTGGCGACTCCGACTCCAAAGTTTTTCGGCATGAAAAATTAAACAAAAAATTTCACCAAAATAAAAATGATCTTCTTAAAACACATTTAAAATTTAAATAAATGGTTTATGAATACTGCTCTTATGTGCTGTTTCCAAATGACAGGCAATGGACTGAGTGCTTTTCATATAAATTTTACTACATAATCAATCGCCTGTCATTTGGAAACAGCACATTAATGTTTTCGTATGGTAATTTCTTTTCAAAAACTCTAATTTTAAGAAGGCCGTACGGTAATGAGTAAATAAAAGTTAACATCACTGAGTCTCATATACATTAAGCTTCAAGATTATGGTAGGAGTCGGACTCGCACTTAAAAAATTTCAGCGTTTGGAGTCGGAGTTGGTACTTTTTTCGGACGACTCGACAGCCCTGGTTTTTTCTATATAGACGATGAAGACCCCATGTAAAGAACCAATAAAATTGATGTTTATGTTGTGTTTGATTTCGTCATCCAAAGAATTAAAATGAATCTCATACTTAAGGCGTATGCAGCAATGAAACTATTTGCATTTTTGTTTTTACTGTAAGCTTTTAAAGAATTTGAATTAATTAATAAAAAAGATTTTTGTTTTTACTATTTAATTAAATTAAATCAATATTTTTGGTTACGTCTTAAATAAACATTTCTTGTCTTGAAAAAAGAGTGGTTTTATTGAAGAAAATAATTTTTATATAGTCCAAAATGTGGATTATACTAGGTTTCACTTATAATCCATAAAATGGCTATTAAAAAAATCGGTTATAGTTCAAAAAGTACTGTATATATCAAATATAAAATAGTGTAAAATTTCAAATCGATTATCTTGCAATTTCTTCCTTCTTTTCTTTTACGGTTTTTTTTAATTTTAATTTTTTTTTTTTTTAATTACCAAAACTAAATTTGTTTTAATATCAATCCTGAAAATTGGGCATAAGTGCACTTAACTCTAATGTCTGGATAGATTTCAAGCAATACAAAGCCATGAGTTTTATATGAATATTAACATTATGTACGTTCGCAAGACTAAAAGAGTCATTGAAATTAAAAAAACCTAACAATATAATTTTAATTGAAAGACATATATATAAAAAAGCACCCTATATCTGGATTTGTATAAACATTTCACATAACATTTAGATTTTAGCGATATTTTTAAAACATTTTAAGCTAAATAAAAAATTTTGCGTCTTCTAGCGGTTTTTGAAGTGCGATTTGACGGGAAGTCTTCATAAAAAGTTGGCAACAATGGTTGCCGTTGAATATTTCGAAAAATTGTGTCATAATAAGGATATTTATAAAAACAAAAGGTATAAAAAAGTATTTTAAATTAGCCAGGTACTTTTTTTCGTTCTCCCCAAATTTAAAAATAAATTTCCCCAAATATCCCCCGATAAAAGAAAGAATCCCAAAAAAGGACCCTGTAAAAAATACACCAGACACAACAGATAATTTAAATATTTATTTGAGTTTTAATTGTACTCTGTTCGACAAGAGATCCTTTTTATCGAAACGAAATATGTAGTTTCACTACAAATACAGGTTTGAAGACTCTTGCGTTTAGTACTTTTTTTTTATTTTTTTATTAACGTTTATTTAAACAAAAACATATAATTAACTATAAATAAACAAGTAGTAGAAATATAACTTAGTAAATATACACAGTCCCTTAAACGGGCTCTCAAGTATTTTCTATATGAAATTACAATTGTTTGGATAATATATGTATATTAATCCTTAAAGATACGATTTATGTATTTCTATATAACTTAATGCAAAGAAAAATTTTTAAAAAAACCTTACTTTTATATTTTTGAGAAATAAAAACTAAAGTCAACAAATAAAACAAAAAGATAATGGCAATTATTTATTGAGCCATTAATATTTTTTAATATTTATATTTGTAATAATTAGAATTGTGGTTATTTTGTTGAAATATTTATGTTTTTTAATCCAAACTTTATTAAATATTTTAATCAGGCTTAAGTTCATCAAATTTAATTTTCATTAAATTATTCTTATGAAGAAAGGAATTTTACAACATTAAAATTAATTAAAATTGTTATTGATATTCATTCATTCTTGACTGACCTGAGATTCGAACCCAGGCGGCTTGTTACCATGACATGTTTCGATCGCAACCACTCGATCTCATCAGATGGATTTGCCGTCTTAAACTCGCAGCCATCGACGACTGCTGACGTCAATAGTCATGTGTTGTTAGTTATTTGCTATATACATTCTTCATGTTGGCTCTTCTATAAATGTGGTAAAATATAGGAGTGCAAATTTCGTTTTGTATAAAACCCTGACTATCGAGGTATAGGAAGGCCTCAGGAGGGACGAATCCTTTTTGTTACTTTTTTTATGTACTCATCACTAGCATAATAAAGTGCCATAATTAAATTATTTTCGTAGCATTCAAGACTTTTCATAATGTGATTCCTTATAACGTGTATAATGACGTGAACCGATTCGAAAAATATTTAATTTGCAGTAAAATAGTTTAGGGTCGAATTTAATTTAAATATGTGCCATCATAATAAGATGTTTGCATGCAAAGAGTCTAATTTGGAAAGGAGTTTTTATGGGGAATATGTAAAATTATAGACAGACAACCAGACAGACGGACGGATGGACATCGTTAGATCACTTTAAAAAATGATTTTGAGTCGATCGGTATACTAAAAGATTGGTCTAGATTTCTATGTATAATACACATCGCAAAACATTTATCCTTAATGACGACCTGCTTTGTCTTGCAATTTTAGAGTAAAAATTAAATGTTGATGTCGAACGAAATTAAAGTAGCAGAACTTTGAAAAAAAAAATTTTTTAATTGCTGCGAAAGCTCTTGTAGGCATCTAAAAATATTTTACATGTATCAAAATATGCCTTAAAAAGGCAACATATGTGCTATAAATTAAAAAAATGCTTGTTTAATTATGCACAAAAATGCTGCAAACGGTAAAATATGCAAAAAAAAAAATGCTCTTAAAGTTGCATTAGCAAATTCAATGCAAAAACATATAGTTTCTGTAACCAAATATAAATCTTCCACATTTTGCTTTAAAATTGTCTCCTTAAAAGGGAAGAATATCGTGGTTTTGACAAAGTTATGAAGAAAACTCAAAAAAAGACCGGCTCACCCGATTTTTGGCAAAAACTCGACTTGAGTGACCTGTGATTAAACACGAAAAATCGATCTTTCAATTTGCAGTTTTTCTTGAAAATTTTTTTTTTATAAATTATTTATATTCAAACCAGATCATTTAATTAAAAAATTTCAAGCTTCTTTTCTCCTTTTTTTGTAAAAGTAGGCGTAGTTTAAATTATACATGGTTCTTTTAAGGTTTTTTAAAACGTTATCAAAATTCTTCAAATTTAAATCCATGTTTCGCTTATTTTCTAACAAGAAAATAAAACTCTACCCAATTTTTAACATGTTCCTCTTGTCACAACATCAAAATGCGAAAAAGAGTTAAAAGAAAAGAGTCAACGAACCACAGTTAAAGCAAACAAACAAAGCAAGATGCCTAACATACACTAAAGGCACAACACAAAATCTACCTTTTTCTGTAGTCTACTTTAAGGCTCTACAACAACAGTCATTGCAATGAAATGAAATAAAGTTAAAAAAGCCTACCAGTTCAAATATAATAAAATAAAAAAAAAAACACAACAAAATTTGTCACCTTATTTTCTTGCCTACATTTCGAAAATGAAGAGCAAATACACATGAAGAGTTAGCAGAAGGGTAAGTGTGAATGCATTCATATGAGTAAACTTAATACAACAATATCGTATTTTAAATGAATATGTTTGTAAATGTGTTGCATACAAATATATGCAATATTAAGTGTAACATACACTAGGGCGTCTACATTAAAGTAAATACTATGCGCACTTGTTTCTATATAAAAATCACACAACAAAAATGAAACCTAGAAATACAACAAGACGGAAAATAAAAATTAAAATACAAAACACAAATAATACAAAACTGCATAAGCCCCAGCTATACATCCAATGCAACACTAACACAACATGCCGTAATATGCATTTGTCTCAACTGAACAGAAAGGGTGTTGTAATGCAACACTATACTACTCTATTGGAATGCGCTCGTTAATTGCATGGACGTACTCAATTTATGACCATTCCAACCTACGAAAATTGAGTCATAAATCTTAGTTAACTGCTCAATTTTGGCAGAAATTATACTCCTAAGTGCATTTAAAGCACAACTCCTTAACACATAAATTTCCCTTGTTTCTGCTGCTTGGAAATATGCAATACTTTCATTGGCTAAGCGAAAGAGTAGTTAAAAATCTTAAGCACTTTGCTGATTGGTTACTGTTCATAAGGGAGCTTATTGTGCGCATGAGCTTTTCCATTAAATATTTATGGGAGAGTTTTATAGTCTTCTCAAAGCGCAATGCAAATGTTGTATTTTTCTCATGATCCCTAAGGATTTGTAGGGAATTCAATAATATCTCGCCACCGCCTTACGATATGCTACACATTTAAGGTGGTTGGCAGATGATGGTAGTCTGCTGAATTTTTTTTTATTTGTTTTGGAGAAAATTTTAAATTCAAAAGTTGTTGTTGCTGGTGTGCTCAGTAAAGGCAACAGTTATGGGAGTAAAAGAGAAAAAGCCGGTTGTAAAGAAATACTGTAGAAGTATTTATCTCTATACACACGCATATTTACATAAGTAAATATCCCTATGAATAGGTATGAATGTATGGAATTGTTGACATTGATGCACTATGAATTTGTTTCATTAGGGCAATAACAGGGGCGTTTAAGAAAATATGTAAATACAAATTCTAAATGGACTTTAAAAAAAAACTTTTCATTCGAAATTTTCTACATTTTTTTTGTATTAAAAGTAAAAGTATTTGCCCAAAAAAGTGCGAGTTTTGGAACAAATTGTCAAGTTTTTGCAAAAATAGTGCAAACTGAAAGAAACATTATAATTTTGGTGAAAAAGTACAAATTTTTATTAGAAAAATTTAAACTTTTGTTTCAGAAAAAGTGCAAAGTTTTATTAGAAAAAGTGCAAAGTTTTATTAGCAAAAGTGCAAAGTTTTATTAGAAAAAGTGCAATTTTTTATTTAAAAAAGTGCAACTTTTATAAGAGAAAGTGCAACTCCTTATTAGCAAAAGTGCAACGTTTTATGAGAAAAAGTGCAACATTTACTTTGCAATGTTTTCCTAGAAGAAGTGCAGGCTTTTTATATAAAAGGTGGTAATTTTTATAAGAAAAAGTCCATCTTTTTTTAGAAAAAGTCTTGCACAAGAAAAAAAGCAAGATTTTCTTAAATAAATAAATGCAAGTTTTCGTTAGAAAAAAAGGGCAATTAGAAAAAATGCTTTTTTTATGAATATTTTTTTGGAAATTATTAGTATTGTGGTTATTTTGTTGAACTGTTCTATGGTTTTTAATCCAAATTTTGATATTTTAACTAGGCTTAAAGCTCATCAAATTTAAATTTCATTAAATAATTTTTATAAAGAAAGGAATATTACACCATGAAATTAATTAAAATTTATATATAATTTTTCATTCTTGACTGACCTGAGGCTCGAACCCAGGCTTTCACGGACAGGTTACCCTTACATGTTTCGATTGCAACCACTCAATCTCTTCAGAGGGGTTTGCCGTTAAACACTCACAGCCATCGACGACTGCTGACAGTCAAAAATCAAACATCAATCTTTAAACCGAATTGTATAAAATAAAAATTTAGGAAAAAAAAAATTGAATTTTTGTAAAAAATAAAATTTTGAAAGAAATAAATTTTTTGGAAAAATAACATTTTTATGGAAATAAAAAAAAATGTATGGTAAAATAAATACAGCAAATGCAAGTTTTAGTTAGAAAAACAAGTGTTAATGTCACACAAATAAATTATTTTGTTGAGGATACTTTTTGTAAAAACAAAGTTTTTATTAAATAAAATTCTTAGAAACATTTTTGGAGAACAGAGTTTTTGGAAAAATAAGATTTTTGTGAAAAAAGATTTTTTTTTATCATCAAAATAATTTTCGTGGGAATACAAAATTTAATTAAAAAAAAAAATTTTTTTTCATAAAAAATTGTTTTTTTTGTGGAAAAAAATTTTGTTATTATAAAATATATTTCCAATTTCTTTTTGTAAAAAAAAATTTCCATATTAATGAAGCAAATTAATATAAAATTACTCCAACTTGTTGGTAGAAAGCTAAAATTAATGTCGAAAAAATAACCAATTTTTTTTTAATAATTTATGTTTATGTTACATTCCGGAGGTATTTAGAATGTACCAGATGTCTTTTTTTCATGCACTGACGTTCCAACCTAATGTTCATATCGCACACTAATGGGTCGATTACGGATGACGACAGAACTGAAGTGTAGTTGCCAGCATGTTAAAATAAAACAAAAGTTGTATACTTTCACATGAGCGGCGTTGCCTGATTTTTCTGCTGCCACCACAACTAATGTTCAGTTTCCATCCGAGATCAACCCAAAAATCATAAACAGGCACAGCTCAAAATTTTTCAAAATCATTTCTATTTCATAAAAACGTTAAAATATCTGATCCATAGCGATTGCGAAAATTTCGTTTGCGTTACGGATTCCTAAAACTTTTCTTCATTACCATTTGCTTTAATCTAAATGATTAAAAAATTGATAAGATAAGATAAAAATAGTTTTTTTAAGTTAGTTTTAATCACTGTCGCATGAGACCGATCGCACGTGACATTTTTTGCCATCATTATATTTATGTTGTTTCGGTTTTTACCGAAGTTATATATACACGAGCTAAATTAAAATATTTTTAAATAAACAGAAGAATTCAATGTAGTAGTTTCACCAGGCTGCCGAATTTCGTACATACTATGAACGCTTGCACATATTGTATATTGTATGTTATTCTGCTTTCAAATTAGGGATACTTTAATTTTAGTTTAACAAATGGCTTTTCATATACATATCCTTTTACTCATTACCTTTATTTCTCTTTAAAATCGTAAAAAATTTTGATTCTCAAAACTTATTCAAAATTCCTAATTGTTAGTTTTTCTTGAAGACACATGACTTAAAATTGGATCAAATAAAATAAACAATTTTATAAAAAATAATAGATCTCAAGCTTAATAAATAATATTATTTAAAAAAAATAAATAGCTTTATCTTTATTAAACCTTTCCAAGGTTATTAAAAGTACAAAGTAAATAAACAAAACGAAAACTTAAGATTATAATGTAATATCTTAAAAAACTAGAGCGCTTATAGCAACAAGCTTACAATAAAAAGTAATTTAAATTTATACAAAACAAAAAAAAAATTGTCTTTTTTGCCCTTTTTCCCCTCGATGCTTCGATAATTTGAGAGAAAATCTCCTAAACTTTAATTATTAACTAAATAAAAAGAAATAAAATAAATAAATAAATGACTACAACAAAGGACAATATACAGGGTGGACCAAAATTAACGAAAGGGTTTTAATTCGTTATAACTTTTTATTTAAGAAATAATAATTATTTTTATTTTAAATACAGTATATAAATTTGTCCTTCAAGTTGTGCTGAAAAAGGTCAACAAGAAAAAGATAGACAAAAATTACTTTGGACTTCAAGAAAAATTCTTGACAACAGTACGGAAAAAACAGAAGTAAGGAAAAACATTATAAACATTTTGTAAATATGAATATAAATATGTATAATTAAGCTGAAAAAGAAAAAAAATCTTAAACACTAAAATATATACAATTTTATTGAAATGAAAATGTAAATATTATGGCTAAATAAATAAATTGAAAATTAAAAAAAAAGGAAAAACATGTAAAAACATGTAAAATCAATTAAAATGGCTAATCATCCAAAAAAGCAAATTTCGATCTATTAAAGGTTAAAATACAATTTGGTTCAAGGATTGATGTTTGACTACTGACGTCATCAGTCGTCAATGGCTGCGAGTATAAGACGGCAAATCCATCTGAGGAGATCGAGTGGTTGCGATCGAAACATGTAATGGTAACCTGCCGGCCTGGGTTCGAGCCCCGGCCACGGTCAATAATTAAAGATTATCAATAACAATTTTAATTAATTTTCATGTTGTAAAATTCCTTTCTTCATAAAAATATTTTAATGAAAATTAAATTTGATGAACTTGAGCCGAATTAAATATTAAAAATTTGGATTAAAAACCATAAATAGTTCAACAAAATAACCACAATACAAATTATTAAATGGGAAATATTTTTAGTTTAGTTGTGAAAAATAATATCTAGCTTCGCAAGTTCGGGCTATTTCGCACGTTTTCCATAACCTTTCGCAAAACTTCAGGTGTTATGTTGTTTATTTCATCGCGTATATTGCTTTTTAATTGCTGGATGGTTCTAGACTTATTGATGTAGACATTTCAGAAAACAGTCTGGGGCGGTTGAATCCGGTGAACGCGAAGGCAAATTAAAATCACTTGTACGCAAATTTATTCGTCAAAACAATGGATCGTTGATTTGAAAAGCTAAACAATTTGGTCACGTGTTCCATTTTAAATTCCACAAATCTTCCCTACAAAATACTGAAAAGAAAAGAAAAAAAAAACAATGATAAAAAAGTTATAAACAATTCAACCCCCTTCGGTTAATTTGGGCCACCCTGTATAAACACAATATATTTCGAGAGAACTAGTGCGCTTATACAGGTGTGGTTGCAAGTAAATGTACATATGGATGTACTTATTTACAAAAAAAAATCATTTATATTAAAAAAAACTAATTTTTAATTTTCGCACTTACATACGATGTCGCACGTGACCAATTTTATATAAATATACATATATACATAAGTACCAAGATCACTGATCTTCTTATTTTTCAGTAACGTTTCTTTTATTTTAATTTTATAAAAAAATTCCCTTTTTGTTTTCGATATTTGATGAGCTTTTTTAATTTACTTTCGACGAACGGATATAAAATGTTGTTCTGTAAAGTCGCTCGTGACATCGAAATATAAGATAACACAAAGAAAAAAAATTACAATTATTTGTAATCGCAAAGTTTGTCATGCATTTTTGTTTTGATTTTTAGTACCAGAATTTCAAACATTTTTTCCTAATTTTTGAGATTCATAATCCAACGTTATTAGTTTTCCCTGAACATCTTTTTAAATTTTGTTCAAATTCTCTACTTTCTGCTCGTTTCCGATTTTTCATTTCAAAACTTTCAGAAAAGTTAGTTAAAAGTTAACTTTTTAGAGCGACGCAGCCACCCTAAAATTCGGTTAACTTATCCGCGAGATTAACTTTTCCGAGAGTTAACTTTTTCGCGAATCTACTGTACTTTTTACACGTGTAATTTTAAAGCGAACAATGCTAGCCTCATAGACATCAATTGTTGCTGGCTATTCAGCATAAATCAGTAACTTTACATACCCCTATAGGAAATAAGCGAATGGTGTCAAATCACACAACCTTGGAGACCATTTGAGAGAGGTCTTTTAATCGAAAATAAATTATTGACACATTTTGATTTTCTATGGTTGAATTGAATATTTTTGCACTGATCGTAATGTGAGCTTTGGCTTTATTTTTAAATAAAAAAGTTCCGATGATTATACCGGACGTTATGAAGTCTGTAGGGTCTTTTTTTGGTTGAGCTTACTCCACAAGCAATAATTTTGTTTACTCTCAAATAAATGACGGAGGCTGTAAACATTTCATTTAGCATTCCTTTCCTTTAAAAACCGTTAAAGCTACGATTTGAAATTAAGGCTGTTTGGAACTTCAATTTATAGTTAAATTTAGAAGAACTAAAAACTATTCTTTAGAAAATTTCCTGAAAATTTTTTTCTTCTCAAGGCCCCTTTAAATTAAAGCAGCCATTTTTTTTGATTCAAACAAAATTATAAATATTTAGTAAAAGAAATTAAAAGTGCAAGACAAAACAAAACGAATTTTATTTATTTCATTTATTTTCAATGACTCTACTTCATGGTCATGCCAGTAAGTATGTATGTGGTGTATGAGTACTTTCTGAACTGTAGCCCCCTACTTCCACTCTTGACATACCATTGCATATTTTTGTCTATGGGTCGGAATTCTAAAAGGAAGTATTTTTGCTTTTTATAAATGAGGAGGAGTGCTTAAATACCAAAACAAATCAACAAACAAATAAAAAGCTTTTTACGAGAGTGGAGAGTTTCGCTCTTAAAAAAAACTCTTAACAAGATTGGGTAGGGAAATAAGAGCAAAATAAATAAATTCGCCGTTAATTTGAAAAGAAAGCTTTTAGAGAAAAAGTAAAAGCTTTTTGTAATATTTCAAACAACTTATTTTTTAAAACAGTTAAAGTTTTTGAAAAAATTTCGTAAAATTTGAAGAGATTTGGAAAATATATAAAATCCAGCAATTTAAAAATGTTTTTACTAATTTTTTTTTATAAGAATGCTAAAAACAATTTCGTTTAATAAAGTTCGCTTTTTTGTTTCTTCTTAAATATGCGGCAAATTGAAAGCAACATGTTGCTTATAAAACCTTTGTTTTCAAATTGTTTAGCTTTAGTTGTTAAAAAGTAAAGCATATGTTAAGGCAATAGAAAGATAAAAATTTATTTTGTAAATAAAAAAAAAATTGTTTTAAACTTAATTTTAAAAACACTTTATTTAACTTAAATTTTGCTTACATTTTTTTGTTAATTTTGCTTACAACGGCTTTTTTTTAGTTATATAAACATGCAACCATCCTACAAGTATGCAATAGTTTCGTAAAAAGTTCTATCAAACTCGTTAAATTTCGTTTTTTTTGTTGTTAATATGTTGCAATTTATAACGAGACCTCTTTCAACTAACTTGACTAAAATAAAACCATTAAAAAAAGAATACTAATGAAAGCAGTAATTCCACTTCGTTTTAGGAAAACGAAACTAAAGCAACAACAACATTACACAAAATATTTAATTGTATCTTTTGTGTCTGACTTACTACAAACCATTTTACAAAACTATTCGTTTTTTTAAACCGACTAGATGGTTTTTATTTTTGTTTTTTTTTATCTTTTTTTTGAATTTTAGCCAAACCACGACATAGAAAGACAGACGGACAGACAGACACACATGTTCGTTGCCTTAAAACTCATTGTAGTCATCGTTGTTTTTCCATAGTCGTCGTTTACTTTAAAACACAAATTCGTCCTACAAATACAAGCTCGTGTGTGTTTTTCCTTTTACATCCTTTGGCCTGGGATGCATTTCGTTTCAATGTATTAAAAGTTGGCTGTTTGTTTTGCTTTATTTTTTTTTTGTTTTTTAATAAATTCTGGTTTGCAAAAGACAACAAAGTTGTTGCTGTTGTTGTTTTGCAAAAAGGGCCAATGCGCTTTTTAACGAATTGTAAGGATCAGTTTAACGCGAATTACGGTTACGAAAGGATGCCAATGCATAGAACGATATAAGCGTATTTTTTTAAAGAAGTGTGTGTTCTTTCTTTCTTAAAACATCTGAAATTAAAAAAAAAAGAAAATTTCTTAAATAAAAAAACTAAAACAAAAAAAAATTTAATTTAAAAACCTTAAAGAAATATTATTTGAAAAAAATTAAACACAAATAAAAAATCATATCAATTTATAATAATTTTAACAAATCGAATAATTTTTAATAAATTTCAAACAAAAATTTCATAACATACCAAAGGAATTTGTGCAAGGAAACGAAAACTGACCTAGCACAAGCCGAAAACGGTTAGTACAGTGTTATATAAGTGAAATGTGTTGCCTATGTTTAGGAGAAGGGAGTGTAAATTTTGAATTTCTATTAAAAAAATATAAAAAAAAAAAATTGAGAACAGAAAATCAAAATTTTGCAAAATTTGTAATTTCTTTTGACAAAACAGAATTTTTTCAAGCTTTTAAGAAGAATATTGGAAATATTTTAAGTTAAAAAAGGTTATTTCTTTCATTTATATTTTTGTTTTCTAAATAGTCTAATCTTTGCAAATAAATAAAACAAAATTAAAATTATTTAAATAAAATATTTGTTCCTAAAGTTATGTTTTACTTTTTCAGCTTTTCCCTAGTACTTGTTCCTTATTCTTTACTTCCTTTAAAACTTTATCTCTAAATTTTTTTATATTGAACATCTTTATTTTTCGAAAAAAAAAAAAAATGTTTTTTAAATTATTAAAAAAAAAAATTTCCCCTTAAAGTATGCCTTAGTTTTTCTAATATTTTTTTCGATTAGAAGCTTTTCTTGAGTTCTTGTTTATTTAAGCGTTCTTGACATTCTTAAAAACTTTATCTCGTATAAGATTTAAAATATTTTCTATATTTTAAAAAGATTTTACTTATTTTTTTTTTTTAATTTTGATATTTTCTTTGGATAATTTGTTTTTAATCACAGTTTGTATTTTGTTTCTATAAGTGTGAAATTTGTTCTAAAAGCTTTCGTACTAAAAATTTTGTAATTTGTAATTTGTCAAACAATTTTTATATTTAAAGTATGCGTTTTTTTTGGTAACGTATGTTTTACTTTTTTCGAAAATATATATGTATATATTTTTTATTTTTCAAAAAGTATGCTTTACATTTCATAAATAAAAATTGTTCGTAAGCAACTCCTTCAAACATACATTAATTGTTTCCCTTAAGCAGACTAACAATTTTTTAATAATCTTTAAAGAAATTTTTAGGTTTTTATTTTTTTCTTTTTTGTGCCTACATACTAACATTTTTGCTAGAATTTGTAGAAATTTCAAGTTTTTTTTTTATTAGCGAAATAGACGCCAGTAAAAAATCTAAATTTTTGTGTAAAAAATTAATTAAGGTGTGTATTCAGAAGACGACTTTAATTTTAATTAAAATTTATGGAAAATTAGAAAGATTTGCTATAGTGTGTAGGTTGTTTAATATTACCCTTCACCACAGGTGGAGAGGTATATATTTAAAGGTTTGTCAATCCATTTGTAATTTCTAAAAAATTTATCTAAGGACCTATAAAGTATGTATGTTCTGGGACCTTACGAGTAGCCAAGTTGATTGAACGATATCCGTCTGTCCATGTGTTTTTGAAGACTCCAGCTGCGATGGGGACCAGGCTGTCATATAATTATATCACATATAGTCTAGAATAATTCAGCCAGATCGGTTCAAAAATGACTTAGATTTTAGCAAAAACCGCAACTGGCTGTAAGTTTGACCCAAAAATCCATTGTGTTGGTAGTTTTTTTTATTTTAATGTGTTGAATTTGCATTTTTGTAAACATAAAAAGCTCATGCGAGTTAAATAGAGAAATGTGTATTAAACCGAGTTCGGAAAACCGTACTCGATATATTTTAATTTATTATAATTTACTTTTCCCTTTTAAGTTTTGAATTGTTAAAAAAATGTGCTGTGCCAAAAATTTTCTTGTACTTTTGGAAAAATTTTCAGAATTCAAAATCTCTTTTCTTAAAACATGTTGGAATAATAATAATATTTGAACATTTTAAGCTTAACTCTATGAAAATTGTATTATGTTTTGTTCGTGATTAAGTTTTTCTTTAATTACCTTTTTTAAAATGTATATTTTGAGTTTCCTAAAAGTATCTTTTACATGTTTCTTTAAATTTGCTTTATCCTAAAAGTATACTTTAGTTTTAGAAAAGAGCAGATTTAACATATGCTTTACATATTGTTTCAAAATGTACTATATTAATAAGCCTTTTTATTTTTCATCATAACTCAATAGAAATCTAAATTATTCTCATATTTGTTTGTTTTTTAATTTTAAGACATATGACTACCCTGTGCATCTGTGTTAAAATTTTTTTAAAACAATTGTGATTTTTTTGTTAAACTGTGGGGTTTTAATTGAAGTTTATGCTATTTAAATTAGGCTTAAGTTTATTAAAAGTAATTTTCATTAAATTATTTTAAGTTAAGGAAGGAATTTAAAACATGAAATGAATAAAAAAAATTTTTATAATTTTATTCTTGACTGAACACGGGATTGAACTCGGGTCGAATTTACATGTTTTGAGAGTAACCACATTTTCATAATTAGAATTTTTTGCCGTTTGATGAACTTAAGCCGAATTGAAATAACTAAAACTTCAAATTTTATTTATTTAAAAAACTTCCTTAAAATAGGCTTTTCTTTTAGTACTTTTATTACTTTGTTTAAACATTTTGTACATGCAATTTTTTTCTGTTTAAGAATTTTTGGTAAAGTTTTTACACAAGCAAATTTTATTTCCAACTAATGCTGGGTTTTTAGATCTCAGTTAAACTAGGTTTAGTTAAGCAGAAACAGATTTGTGCCACCTCTACCAAGTTTGAATACACAATTTTGGCGGAAAGGCTTAGTTAGTTGTGCTTAAAATGTTGGTCGATAATGAATGAATAAAAAAATCAAATTTCGCCGAAAAAACCTGAGTTTCAGACTAACTAAATTTAAACTTAATCCTTAAACACAATCATGCTCTAAAACCGGTATTAGAAAAAAGGATTGAAATATTGAAAATGTTAATATTTCATTAAATATTTTTTTTTTATTTTATAGACTTAATTTTTTTTTTAATTTTTTTTATCAAAGGATATTTTCTGAATTAACTGATTGATAAAGTTAAACTAAGTTAATTAAAAAAAAATTGAAGAATAAAAAGTTTGTAATAATTTTGAAAGCCATAAATTATGCTTTATATTTAATAAAAAATTAAAAATATTTTTGCATTTGTGAGATTATAAAATAAAGCTTTTTAGGGATTGCTAAATTTTGATTTTCACTTTTTTTGCACGGAAGAAGAGGCTTAAAAATTTGTAGGCGAATGGTTTAGAATCTTACAAAAATTCAAAGTCATGCCATGTCTGTTTCCCTGAGCAAAAAAAAAAGCCATAAAAATATTTAAATCTAAGTTTTAGTAAATGACCCCCTTTCATAAAATTAATTTAAAAATAAGAGTGTTTTAAAAATTTCCCTTACAAAAATGGTGTTTTATGAAAAGAAAAAACCGCGAACATTTTTTACATTTATTTCATAAATATTAAAAAAAAAAACTTTTTCATTACACAACCCAAATTAAATTAATACTAAGCTTGAAGGTAGTTTTCTCCTAAATGTAGGCAATTTCTTTAAAAATTATTATGTATGATCCAATCTTGGTTTTTTTTATTGAATGATTGTCAATAACAATTTTAATTAATTTTCATGTTGTAAAATTCCTTTCTTCATAAAAATAATTTAATGAAAATTAAATTTGATGAAATTAAGCCTGATTAAAATATTAAAAATTTGGATTAAAAACGAAAGAAATTTAATATATTTTTATAATAAATGTAAGAAAATGCCAGTGTTTTCTAAAGATTTTTTAAAGTTTTCTTTATTTTGTTGTTACAAAATTTCAATTTATTACGCTTTTTTGTCAGTGTCTTCTTTAAATAATGTACAGTTATAAAAAATTAGAGATACATCTCCAGATTCTACTAGTATTTTTCATTTTTCAAAAATATTTAAAAAAAAAGTTTCGACATAAAAATATGATTTAGTTTATTTTAGTTATTAATTTAACACATAGTAAAATTGTTAATTAATTAATTTAAACAACAAGTCATAAATCAAATGAAAAATAATTAAAAGTCAAAGACGTTATTTCTTAAAAATTATTTAAGTTTGTTTTTTAAAAAAAGTTTTTCTTTATCTGAGAAATTTTCTATTCCTTTATTTATAACATTGCTGGCTCAATACTACCAGGTTGTATGTGAAATAGAAAAATATTATAATTTATTATTTATTCTAATATTTCCAACTAAAGCTACGTAACCAAATTTGGTTTAACAAGGTTGCCAAGAATTGGCTGTCGTCTCTAGATCAACCCTAAAAGTTGTAAATTGTCCCATACAACTCAGAAGCATTACTATCAAAAAAATCAAAGAAAATGTTACATACAACCTTGTAATGTTGCGCCAGCTAGCTATAATAAAAATACAAATTATTTTCTAACGTCAAAGACGTTATTTCTTAAAAATTATTTAAGTTTGTTTTTTAAAAAAAGTTTTTCTTTATCTGAGAAATTTTCTATTCCTTTATTTATAACATTGCTGGCTCAATACTACCAGGTTGTATGTGAAATAGAAAAATATTATAATTTATTATTTATTCTAATATTTCCAAATAAAGCTACGTAACAAAATTTGGTTCAACAAGGTTGCCAAGATTTGGTTGCCGTCTCTAGATCAGCACTTAAAGTTGTAAATTGTCCCATACAACCCAGAAGCATTACTATCAAAAAAACCAAAGAAAATGTTACGTACAACCTTGTAATATTGCGCCAGCTAACTATTATAAAAATACAAATTATTTTCTTAACAGACTAGAGTCTTTGGCGGAAATAAATGCCACATACCTTGCATTGATAGCTCGTTAACAGGGGCACCCCAAAAAAATATGAACAATAGAATTTCTATTAAAGTGTATACAAATATACAGTATTAACGAAAAATTCATTTTTCTAAGCCAGAAACATCGATTAGTAACCCATTTGTAATAACTCCTAAAAATATGTTACGGATTTTAATTATTTGCGGATTAATTATTTCGTAAACAACTTAAGTCGAAAATTTGAAAAATGATAACGTAATAATTTAAATTCATGAGTTTGTCTTTTTTTCGTGGTATTTTAAGAAGATTGAAAAAATATTTCAAAGTTTTTCCTGGGAGTAAAAAATTTTGAATTTACCAAAAATTGGAATAAAAAAAGCTTTAATTATCTTAAGCTATTAAAAATCGGAGAGGCATAAATTGCATCCTACATAATCTCTTGTTCCTATTTCTTTTAAAAAATTTATAGCTTATGTGTCCATATAATTAGATATACATATATCCATGTTTTCAATTTCACTTAAATATGCTAGATAGATACGGAGAGGCGGAAATTATCCCCTACCTCATCTCCTGGTCCTAGTTTTGAAAAAATATATATCCTAAAATCATCTTCACAAAATTACTTTTCTAATGAAACTGATTTTTTTTTGTGTGCTTATATATCGCACTGGATCAACAAGAGGGTATTAACTCAAACACGTTGTATTCATAACGCTTGGCTTAAAAATTATTTTTCAAATGTAAAATTTAAAATTATTTTGCTTCTACTGAAATTTTTAAAATTTTAAGTTAATACCCTTTGATAGATAAAGTGAGATATATAGATTACATATTTTCTTAAATAACGATCCCCTAAAAATATGCAATTTTTATACATTTTTTTTCATGTTAGTAATTTTTACGATTCAAAAAACACTAGCTGAAGCTGGTGCGTGTCACTGTCCTCATTTAGGTACAATATATTAAATTTTAATTACAGTTTAAAAAAAAAATAAGTGTTAAATTTGTATGGGAGGTATTTTTTCCTCTGAAATTTAAAGGTTATATTGTAAATAGTTTTCAAAAAGTTATTCACTTTACATAAGGGGTAACGTTGCCCTTGCTCCTCCCCACGAAATGCAGATTTAAACATAATTGAAAGAAAGTTTGAAATATTTTTATTTTACGGTTTTCTGAGAAGACGTAAATAAGTATTTACACTGTAAGGACGGGCGGCGAAATAGCGCCCTTGATCCCAGACTTTCCTTGATCCGGAGATCGCACTATACGAGTTTTTATAGATGGAGTTCCATCAAACGAGTTCAAGATTCATTCGGGGGTGCCGCAAGCCTCCGTTCTTTCTCCTCCTCTATTTCTTTGTTCGTTATACACTTTTTTCCTTAAGAGGCAGAACGCATTATCGGGAAAATTCGTTTTATTGGCCGGCATGTTTGTATGTGAAATAAATTCCTTCGGAAGTCTTTTTTTACCTTCAACATGAGTAAGTTCAAGTCGAATGTTCACAAGCACTGCTACCTCAATTTTTCAATTTTCCTATTTCCAACATAATGCAATGCATTAGCAGGGGCCATCTCCTGAGTTCTATTTCTTAACGAAAAAAACTTAGTATGGAAGGAAGAAAAATTTGAAAAACTATCAAAATTTCTTGAAAATTGCTCCAGCGGTATAGGCGTCTATTAATGTATATTTACATGATCATGTCGTAATATCATGTATGTTAGTGCTCTGATTTTTTATTGGTTCGTTCCATAATTTAAATATTTACCACAAAGAAAATTCTATATTTATTAAAAAAATCATATAAATAAGTAGTTTTAATATTAATTTCAACAAGAGTCTGACATTTTTATAACAAGGTAATAATTTATTTATTAATCCATATAAACATAGCAAAAACATAGCGCTGGTAGGCTTGTTGATAGTGACCTAGTCTATCAGTGCGGGAGTTACGGGTTCGATTCCCGCCAAAGACTCTGGTCCCCTGCAGAATATAATAAAGGATTAGAAGAAGAAAAAAATGCATATAAATATAAAAGAAAAAAAAAAGAAATTCTTATTTAAAATTAAGTTGAGTCATCATTTATCTGATGAATCTAAATTAACCAGTTTTGTATCCATTTGGTTACGTGGTCCCTCCGATTGTATAAAAATTGCTGAATTTTTAAAGATTTTCTTGAGCATAGATTTGCTTTTAACATTTTCTGGCGTTATTAACAACATTATTAAGCACAATGCAAATCAGAATCAAAACTGCGCAAATTTTTAAAAGCGACGCAAATATTACGCAAATCGGGGCTTTGGTGCATTGCTTCCTTAAAGTTTTTTGTAATAAATTATATCTTGATAACTGTTCTCATATAAAATCGTGCAAAAGTGAATTTTTATTTAGAAATAAGTTTAAAACAAATTAATTCGAATATTAAGACAAAAACATACTGATTAAAATATTAAAAATAAAAAAAAAAATCAAATAATTTAAGATATAATTTTTCTTTTCAGGAAAATTTCAACAAAAAAATAAAACAAAAACATTTAAAAAATTAATTGTTACAATTATTAATAAACAATTTTAGTTACGCCTACATGTATGCTTTAAAATAAATAAAAACACATGAACAAAAGCAAGCAAGCACGCTAAAGACAAAACAGTTAATAGAAATACCTTCAAAACAACAACAAAATCGCAAATTTTCCAAAATAAAATTTACATATTTTAATAAAATTAACATAAAATTAACCTACTGCGTAAGATTACCATAATTATTTGTCTACATAAAACGCCTTTTTGTATGCAGTACATTTTTAAAGGCTTTTTTTAAATTGTTTAACCAATTAACAATAATTTGTTCAATTAACTCGTACATAATTATGATTTTTAAGGCTGTTGACTTTCGGTATCTAAAAAATAAACAAACATTTATTTGAACTCGTAGTTGATCAACATAATAAAGACGATTTTGCACGGTAAACCTTTTGGAAAAGTTGAAAGGTGGTATGTTGTTTTAAAAATTTGTTAAAATTTCTATAGTTTTGTCAATAAATTAGAAATAGGCTAAAAGTTTCAAAACAAAACTTACATAAAAGACTGTTTTGTTAAAATAAAATGACCAGAAACTCTTAAAAACCTAAAAATTTAAGCTAAAATCCAAAAGAAAAAGCATTTAAAAAGGAAAACCTTAAAATAGGCAAACTTATATGAAAGCAGACCCTATAAATAAAAGCAATTGCTCAGCCTTGTCTTGAATAAAATTTTTCAAGAAGATACCAGAAAAATTCTTGCTTCAAGTCTTTGATATGTTTAATTTTCAAATTTGATTATGTCAACTATAAAAAAAACCAGACAAAGTCTGTAATACAAAACTTTAGAAGATATTTCAATGCAACTCCTAAAAGTAGGCTTTATGCTTAATAAGGTAAAAGTTAAAAAAGCTTTATAAACCCTTAAAAAGCCTTTTAGTTTTAAAAACACTTTGCAAATAAAGTGCTTGCTAAATTCGTGTTTTATTTAAAAAAACCCTTGATTAAAAAAAACAATAAAAAAATATAACGCCTGGTTATATACTACATTTTTTGGTTGCAATTTATTAAAATAAAAGCAGTTTACTTAGAAAAACGTCTCATATCAAGTCACATTATTTCAAATAAATTAAGTAATTAAGAGAAACATTTTTAAAAAAAAACTATAAAAAATTATTAACAAAAATAGAAGAAATTAAGAAAAAATCAAAAAATTTATAAAGAAAATTAAACAAAAACCCAAGCTCGCTTAATGTAGTAACGGTTGTGAATAAGATTTAAAAAGAAAAAACTTTTCAACGTAACATTAACATTACGTAACGTAAGTACTTAAAAATAAAACGTAACTTGAATCAGGCTTAACAGAACAATAATATTTTTTTCTTTAAATCATAAGTAAAACAATATTTTTTTATAAAATCAACAACAACAACAATCATATCAACTAAAAAAAAATTTTACAAAAAGTAAAATTCTTATACAAAAAAAAAACTGATAAACCGCAAATTAAACCAAAAACTTGGTTCAAAAAACTCTCTTCAATTTAACAATTATTTGGTTTAAACAACCATAAATTTCTACGAGCAAAAATAAGCATTTGAAATTACATTTGATATTCAAATTTTTGCAAAATTTGATTAACAGCCAGCCACAAAAAGCTAGAAAAAAACCAACCAAACTCTCTGTGTTTGAAATAAATTTCTACCAATTAAATTTATTTATTACGAAATACATACTTTTTTTGCGCAAAAAGGTAAATTAATTTAATTGATAAAAAATTCATATATTTTACACAATCAAACAAAAATTTCAAATAAAGTAAATATACACTCTTCTGTTCACCAGTATACAGCTAAAGGTGTTAACATATTTATGTAAATTTATTTTATATGTTAAGTGTTTTCAATTATATGGATTTGTGTGTGTTTAGACTTAAATAAAAATTTTACATAGTTAAAACAAATAAAACAAATACATATTATAAAATAATAGAAAAAAACACAAAAAACTCGAGCTTCATCGTAAAAACATAAATTTCAATTATCGAACTATTAATTGAATTTTTTAGCAACAACGGCAACCTCATCATTATCAATATCTAAATTACAATAAATAAATAGCAGTAAAATATATATTGCAGCTATAGCACACATCAGACACAATGGGGTAAGTATATCCATATTGACAAAAGAAAATTTAAACATTTCAAATGGTTATATTCGGCTGTGCCAAGCCTTTGATACTCTCCACCGATAGGGAATTTTCCTTTAAACATGGCAATGTTCTAGGGGATACCTTTTTGACACATTTTACACAGGTCACTGTAATAACCTAAATAAAAGATTCAATATCGGTTAAAATAATGCATGTCGCATATATTGTCCCGAGTGAACCATATTTATAATCCCCTTCATATAAATTAACATAAGCAGATAGCATCAGCCCTCACAAAATCCAGCGCCATGACTACTTGTGTTTTGATTACCTTTTCTCTGGAAAACTGCCCTTTATCACCAGTACAGCGATATGTCTTGTTTTCACAATTCGCCTCATTTTATTAAAATATTCTATTCACTGGTCACAAGTCGGTGTTGTAGAGTCGAAGTTGAGGTTTTTGTAATTTCAACGGTTGGAGTCGGAGTTAGTACTTTCTGTTGACGACTCGACAGCTCTGGTTGGCAATGTTAATTAAAATATCTACGCTAAATTTTTAAACAAAGAAGAGTACTTAAACGGACGTGGCTTTTTACTCCTTTCCTACGCAACTGATTATACCAAACTGCTTGGGTGAACTAGACACTAGAAATATTGTTCTTTTCGTTATGTCTTAAAAAAGCGTTTCAACAGGACGACGGATAGACAGCCTTGGCTAAGCCGATTTAGAAATTCTCATTTCAATCCCACAATTAACATAAAAATATCTTTCGGAAAATAAGCTTGTTGTCTAAATCTTCCAGAGGTTTTGCGTAAACACATCGGAAAGAAAATATCACTTGGCGCATATCTGCCAAGATTAAGTCTAAGACGGTGAGAAAGCAGTAAGTCCATAGGAATCAAAAGAGTCAGTACCTGTTTTTGGAGAGGTTCCTCAAGGAGAGAGGGACCTTAACAAAATCGCGCAATGGGATTGAATTTTCCATGTAACATATAAAAAATTCCCCCAATTCTCCAATTTCGTGAGCATTGCTTTCAATAGGCAGACGGGTGAATTTCGTCATTGAATTTTGTGTAATAGAGTCTCTCACGATTATTTCCTTGAGTTACATTCGGAGTTACCAATTCAAAGTCACCAATATCTTCATGATTTATTTGATCAAACTTTAAAGAATGTACAAAAAAACACACACTTAAGTAGTATTCAGCGTGATAACGGTGGCGTAAACGTCTAAGTAGTTTTTTGTGATAAAATATACAGGTTGTGTGTGACTTTAATCTATTACTAAAAACGACCAGGCGCTTACGACAACGCCAACTGTAATCAGCCGATTATTTTGTGCAGAAAATTTCAAGAACAAAATTTAAACAAGCAGTTAGAAAATATTCTTGTTATTTTTTTTCAATTAAACCATTTATCAAAAATGAAATCAGTTTTAATTAAAAAAATAATCAGGTGAATTAAACGTTCAATTATATCAACAACTTTACTGCAGCAAATGTTGTACATATTTATAAATATTAAATAAATACTATGTGTTATTTTCTTTACTGGTGCAAATTAAATTAATCTTTTAATTAATATCACTAATTTTTAATTGAAATCAATTTCAATTTCTGCGCAACGTTGGATTCACAGCTGGTCACAAAATGTTAAGAAATAGAATTGTCTAACAAAATGTATTCATTAATTATTTGAAATTATTTGAATTTGAACTAACCACTTAATTTTTAAAGGATTTACTCCAGTGTTGAACAAAATTCATCAGTTCGACGAAAAAAATTTTCAAATAACAGAAATGTTGATACTTTCATGGTTTTACCTACAAAATTAGAGTATTTGATTTTTTTTTAATATCTCATTAAATTTTCAAAAAACTTATTTACTATTTAAAATATTTCTCTTAAACTTTAAAGAAATATCTATCCTGTTACTCGTATTGGCCCACACAATTTCTCTCTATCAATTTTTAACTTCAGTGCTTTAGAAAATGCAATTATTGCAATTTTTATTTTGTGTATTCTATCATTATTAGATTTAAGCCAGCCATAGCAAGAGTGTTTAAGTACTTGAACGAACAAACATGCATGTTCTGTGTAACTGGCAGCATCAGCAGTAGGCAGCAGCAGTAACAATATAATTACAAAAACAATAGCAACAAGAGCAGCTACAAGATGCAACAACATATTGCAATATTTTTATGCATCATTACATGAAAAGGAAATCAATTAAAATTTGTACATGATACTCTTTAAAGCGGAGAAATGGCAACGGGCACAGTATTCACTAAATATGACTGATAGAAAATTGGTTATGAAAAGTGTAGATTAAATAGTAGAAAAATGTGAGTTTGTAAGAACATTTCACTAAAAATCACTCACGGACTTTGGTTGAGATTGGCATTGTGGTTATTGCCTGGGCCCGCTCGGCTCCACAGATTATGTGGGTACTAGGGTCGACTATGGGCTTTGTCAAGGCTGGAATAACCGTCTAGAGAGAGAGCTGGGCAGGTCAGGGCAGATTTGTTATTTTTACTCATGGCTCGTGGAAGAGGGGCACGGGTACAGTCGTCTACCTTGAGGTGCTGAATACTAGAAGGTTGCATAGGCTTCCTGACGACATTAGTGTATTTCAGGTGGAGGGTATAGAGATCTTTAAGCCCGTAGGAAAAGAGCTAACATTGCTGGAGGTCACTATAATATCATCCTTAAAGCAATTGCAGATGAGTTGGCGAGACTCGGCTCTGACTGGGAGTACACAGTCAGACCACCAATAGGCCGTTATACAGGCCACTGTAAGGTAGTCCAGTTTTTTCTGGTTTCCACACAGGTAGTTTCATTAAACCATCCCTAACTAGCATTAAGGTGAAATCTTTGTGCGACGGGTTGTAGCGAAACGTCTTGTATATCATATGTTTGAGGTGGTGCATGCATGCGCCAAAGAGTCAGCCAAGCAGTTTCTATTTAGGGGTAACCACTGAAAGTCTCGCTATTTTCTCCACAGACATCCGGCATCATTGAACAACTCTTGTTGTGATAAACGCATCCTCTAGGGATAGTAAATCGGCCATACGCTTTACTATTGGTATTAATGTAAATAATCCTGCAAGATGTGCCTCGCGGAATTTGTTTTTAAGAGAAGTTTACAAAAAAAATTAATTTTTTAAAATAAGTACTTTTTTTTAAGAAAACGTACTATTTTTTAAAGAAAAAGTACTATTTTTAAGAGAAAGTTATTTTTTTAAGAAAAATTACTTATATTACGAAGATGTTCTTTTTTCAAGAAAAAGTACTTTTTAAGGCAAAATACAGTTTTATAAAAAAAACATAAAACTAAATAGAGAGAAAAACCTTTTTCTAAAAAAAATAAATTTTTTAAATAGACATAGATGACAATAGAAGCCTGGGTAACCAGACTGCGGACAGTCTGGCCAAGCGATGCTGTCTCTTGGACGACGTGTTCGTCGATGGCCTCAGACGAGAGTCGTGCAGAAGGGCTCAGGAAAGATGGCAGGGAGAGCATAACTGCTTGGTCACCAGGACTTTATGGCCTGGCTATGACGCGGCGAGAACGCGCGTACTACTTGGTATCGGTAGGGACCGGATAAGGACAGTGATGTCGGTCATAACGGCTCACTGGGTGATAGGGACTCATGCTAGGAGGATGGGTCTTGCTTACAGTGATTACTGTAGGAGTTGTCATGATGAGGAGGAGGATGGTGTTTCACTTTCATTGCCAATGCCCCGTTCTGGGGAGCATTCGGCTTAAGCATTTTAGCAGACGAGAATTGCCATGTCTGGGCGATATGTCCAATGTGGGACTGAAATCGATCTCCCTGTTCTACAGGGAATCAGGGTGGTTCGAGGCTGCAGTGACCTCTGGGGAATAGTCTGGGGGATACTGGCTCACTCCTGTCACTGGCTAGGGGTTTCACAAAGGGACTGCTATAAGGACCCAAGTGAGTCGTCTTCGTGACGGCTGCCCGTTTGACCTTACCTAACCTAACCTAACCTAACCTAAATAGACATTTTTAATTCATTTTAATGTTAATTTAAATACATTTATTTTAAATTTAACTACTTTAATTTTTTGTTTTATTTTCTCTGAAAAAAATATGTTGCATTAAACAATCTGTTGTATGGATATTTAAAAATACATTTAAACATTTAACAATTTACGAAACTTTTGTGACTGATATACGAGTATCAGTAAGAGTTCAATGAAAAATACAAATTTTTCCAAAAAAAAAGTAAAAAAACAACAAAAATAAATTGAAACAATATAAACTTATTTTTTTTATTTTATATGCCATGCAAATAAATAAATAAATATAAATTGTTGTAGCAAATATTATACAAAAATAACAATGTAGCCGCATATTGAAACGAAAATTCAATTCACATTTAAGGCAAAATCAATGCACTGAGTGCAATTGAGGCTGGACGAAAAGGATCTCTTTAAAAAAAATAACAACAACATTTCATTTTAAAGGACCAAATTGCAATAAAACAGACTGTAAAACAATACAGTAATGGGGGAAAAAATGTACATACAAATTTTGAATAGAGGAAAAACGACTGCTGCAATCATTCAGTCAACTAAAATAAAATTTAAATAAAAAAAAAATAAAGAAAAAAAAGAATGATGACTGCAATATGCATCACAAAAATAAAAGAATTTGTTAAAAAAAAATTCAAGTTTTTGTGTTTGCTTGCTACTGTTTTTCAAGCATAGAAAGTGTGTTTGTACTCGCAGTTGCAATATTGGTAGGAGTCTAAATGGTCCCTTTTTAAATAAAAATCAAATATCGTCTATTGATTGCTCGTTTCAATTGGATGTTATGCATGTACTTTTTTTGCACCAAAGACATGAGTTTCTATTTTGTGATGTTTTCAGGTTTAATTTTAACAGTCAATTGTTTTATAGTTATTCGTATGTAACAATTTGTTTAGAATCTGTATTTTTAATTTTTATTGGTTTGAAAAGCAACATTTGCAATAGTAATTTGAATTTTTGTAAATTTTTTGAAATTTTCATATTACTTGAAGAAAATGATACAAATTTGGTTAAAAAGTACTTAACAAAATTTTGTAAAACGGTACTTTATTGAAAAAAGTACTTCTTTGGAAAAGGTTTTTTTTTGGAAAAAAGGTTTTCTTGTGTAAAAGGTACTTACTTTATCTAAAAATTGTTTTTTTTTTTTTTTTAAAAACCTTCTCTTTGAAAAAAGTAATTTTGTGATAAAATGTACTTTTTGTAAAAAGCTTTTTTTAAAAACAAATTCTTGTTAAAAGGTACTTTTTCTGGTTTTCAAAATGACTTTCAATGTATTGTAATGAAACAAAATCATCTCTGGCAAAATTCTTCAAGCGGGCAATTTGTTTTTATGCTTCTTCAGAAGAATTCTTTAAATTAGATGTTTGTTAATGTACTAATCACCACCACTGCGCTTGAATTTTATATGTCAATACAGTCATTATCTTTAGTGTAGACGCTTTTATCTATTTTTAGAAAATATGTCAAAGCCATTTGATTGACTTAACAGTTCTTTTACATTTGCATACGTTTCAAGTAAGATATTATCTTCGTCGTCAAAATCCGGATGATTATAACCAGCTGATCAGAAAGTACTATTTAATGAAAATTTATTTATTTTATAAAACGGAAATTTTTCTTGAAGCTGTTATTTTTCTTACCAAAACTACATACTACTATTACACTCCTGCCCTGCAAATGATGTTGAAGGGCACGAATAATTAGTTAATAGTCCGTGCTACCGCCAAGAAGCATTCATCTGAGACCTGATAAGGTATATGCATATATATGTGGTGCACTTACGTAATTCCAAGTCTGAGGGAAAAAGGTGTAAAAACGGGTAAAGTCGGTAACCTCATCTCTCTAAAACTAAAAGAGATAAATAAAATTTTATACTTATCGTTGCTTATTACCAGACAGTTGTTTGGTTCGTTTTTGATATTCGGCCTTTTCTGTATTTTAATAGTTCCTTCCACCCCATTTATCTTTTAAGCCAATAATTATACAAATAACGATTATACCAAATACCTAACTTCTCTAAGAATTATAAAAATAAATATATGTAGTACTTTTTCAAAATTCGAACGTTTACCAAAACATTTTTCTCTATGTGTTAGCATTAAGTATTTAATTTCAAAAGGCACCTTTTTAACAAAGGTTTATTTTTGAACGGTATTTTTTTGAAAGGTATATTTTCCACAAAGTGTTCCGTTTTTTTAAAAGGGATTTTTTTTCTAAATATTTTTAAGAAATAGAATCTGGGAATATATTTCTCATGGTGAGTTAATTTTTCTTACATAAATTTATATATATTTTTCGAATGTGTATTCTAAGTCAAATTACAATCCTCAAAAGCTTTTATACTTTAATAGTCTTATTATTCCTTCAATATTTTCCAGGAAATATACAAACGAAAATATTGATGGTGCAAGAAAGTATTCCTGGAAAATATTGAAGGAATAATAAGACTATTAAAGTATAAAAGCTTTTGAGGAATGTAATTTGACTTGGAATACACATTCGAATAATATGAAAATTTATATTATGCAGAAATTTAAGAAAACAGTAACTTTTTCTTAGAAAGGATTAAAATCGAATGAGTATAAAAATGCTTGCTCTTAAAAAAGAACTCATTCTTAAAAAGTACTTTTTTAACAGTAAACATAAAGTAAAATTTTTTTTAAATAAGAAAAAATACAATTTTGCTAAAAAAGAGTAGGTTTTTGGTAAAAATGTTTGAAAAAAAAGTATCTTCTAGAAAAACATTTTGAAATCCTTATTTTTAGTACTATTTTGTAAACCGCCACCGGGCATGCGCTAGAGGCATGATGAGAAAATTTAAAAAAAAAATTATATTAAAATTTTAAATTTAAAAGCGTATCTACTATATTAATCGGTATTAAAATTATTTTAAATCAATACAAAATAGAAAAAAAAAATCCGAAAATTTTTAAATCAACAAAGCATATTTGAAGGTTTTAACGCATTTTTTAATTTAGCTAAAATAACTTAAAAAAATGCAAAAATAACAAAGCATACTATTGGGATTGAAATGCAAAAAAAAATATTTTATATTTTTTAAAGCATACTTTTGTAAATTCAAATAAACTTGAAATAATTGCATGCTTTTAGCCTTAAAAAATAAATAAAAAAAAACATTCTATCTCATATGCAAATAAATGACCATAAAATAAAATATATTTAACATGAACTTAACTATAAATGTACATATATTGAGAATTTACAAACAAATTAAGCACAACACAATTTATGGGAGGAAAAAAATAGAAAAAAACTACAACAAAAAATCTTTGCCAATATGTAACAATTTATGACAATAACAAATTGTAAAACTACTGGAAATTTTTGCGATTGAACTCAACTCAAATATGACCAATAAATGAACAAAATATACAGCAAAAAAAAGTTAAAATGAACAAAACATTTACTGACAACACTTAAGCAAATACAACAAATGTACAGGCCGGTTAGCTGACTGGCCTACAGACAAAATCCGGGAAAGGACAGACAAATAGTTATAGAGACATACAAGTTCAAAGACATATACAAACAGACATACATACAATATATGTATGAAAAAAATCTACATACTCGTAGCACAGTTTGTAAAGATACAATGAAAATTATGAACAATTTAACATTTACAACACAAGAAAAAGACAGCAAAAAAAAAACAATATCGAGTACAAAAAAAAAAACAAAACAAAAAATTTACTTTTTCATCTACAAAAATGGTCGGTCGTATTCATATGAAATCAAACAGACACAAATGCGGATGGGGAGAAACTTTAAGTAAGTCGAAAAAGAAATATCTATAAAGAATTAAGAAGAACTAAAATTTACTTACTTACAATATTTGAAAGTTTTAATTTGAGGCTGCAGTTTAAATTACAGTTCAGTTGCAATTCTTGTTCAGGTTCAGGTTCAAGTTGAAGTTATGGCTCGAGGTCTGCTTTACGTTCATGTTTGAGTTAACATTTGAGTTTAGTTTATAGTTGAGGTCTCAGTTGAGATGTGTGTTAATGGTCTAGCTAAGTACAAGTTTAGTTTAAGTTCAAAATTAAAGTGTAGAACGCAACTTCAGTTCCGATTACATTTTTGTTTACTTCTAGTTCAGTTTTTTTCGGTTTTAGTTGAGTTCTAGTTAAATTCCAGTTTAGTATAAATTCAGTTCTAGTTTTAGTTAAGTTTCAGTTCAGTTCTAATTTAGTTGACGTTTGGTCTAGTTCAGTGCTGCTTCAAGTTCAATTCTAGTTCAGCTTCAATTATAGTTCAGGCCTAGTTGGATTTGTGGTTCACATCTATAGTTCAGGTCAAGTTAAGCTTAAATTCAGTTCTATTTCAGGTCTAGTTCAGTTCTAGTTTAGTTCTAGTTTCGTTCTAGTTTAGATTTAGTTCAGTTCTAGCCAAATTTCCGCAGTTTGCTTATACAAAGTGTAGCGTACCTCCAAAAAAAAAATAGATATTTGCTGAAGAGTAAAATGGCATATTACTAAGGCTCACATACACATCTGTACATTGAACCATGTCTGACCGAGCAGATGTTGCATCATACCAGCCGAAGGAAGACGGCTTTAGCAGTCTGCCAACCAGCCTAACACCCAGCATGCCAGAGTAATTGTCGCCTATAGTGATGTGAACAAATTGCGGCCAGAGCCTATATTAAACTGTAAAATCTTTTTTTTACTTTGACTTCTCTTTTGGCATGTGTGTTTGTTTTTTAAGGTCTTGGGGTGAAAAAGTCAAATGATTGGAATTTTTATTTTCAAAAACGAGGGGGAAAACTGATAAAACAATTTTTTTAACTCTATTTGTAAACTGTTTCCTAACAGTTTTCGTTGGCCAGATATCATCTATGGTAAAATCATAACGGCTGAATAAAAATCATACAAAAAATAATTTTGTGTTGCATACTTTAGGGAATAATGTCACAGCTGTTAGGGCATGTTATGTGTAAAAGTGTAAGTTGCTTGTTTTATCAGCAGCGTATAAAACACTTTCACATTTCCATAGATTTGGTGTTAATATACCTGTAATTTTTTTTTCATTTTTAAAAATTTTGTTTGCTTCGATTTTTTTCAACATGCTAAATCCATACAGTTTGACAGCCGGTAGCCAGAAATAATTAAACTTAATCGGATTTACGAAAAAACTCTGATGTACAAAAATAACAGCAGTGTTTTCACATATTTTTTTCTTTAAAGCGTTTTAGAGGGTTACGGGAATTTTGCATTATAAAAAAATTATGATGATGATGATTTTTGTTATGAATAATCCTACCGGAATTGTTGGCGAAAAAATAACTTGATGAAGGCTAATGAAACAAATACTTTAAATATTTACAAAGTTGGGGCGAAAAACCAAATCGGAAAAGTTTAATAATTTTAAAGAATATTTAAAATTAAAGACAAAAAAGCAATTTAAAATTTTAAAACAAAAAGTTGCTTTCTTTAGGAAAACTGCTTCCGAATTCGTAGCTTTTAGGAATTTTTTTAAAAGTTGCTTCGAAATGTGTGCAAGTTTTTCAAAAAGCTAGCTATTGATATGAGCAAGTTTTCAATCAAAATTAGCTTCAACATTTAAGGAAGTTTTTTCTAAAAAAGTTGGTTCAAAATCTGTTCAAGTTTTCTTTAGATTATTTTGAAAACGTTAACATAAGTTTTTTGAATTTAAAGTTTCGAAGTTGAAAAAATTCAAAAATATAATTAAAATGCATTTGTCAAAAGTTTTGAAACTAATTGTAAATATTCGCAGAAATGTAATAAAATGTTACTTTAGATAATCCATTATTATTGTTATCCAAGATTATTATATAACGTATGTACATATGTTAAACATTCGTTAACTGGAATTTTCGAAATTTGACAATATGCTAAAATTTTCAACTATAGCTTAAGTTTTTTTTTCTTTTAATAAATCAAATCAAATAAAGAACTTAAAAAAAAATTTTTTGCAATATAAAAATGTTTTCGAACGTAAATCAAATATTCGAATATACATACATACATATGTATACGTGTAATAAAATTGACGAAATTTTTCAAAAATCCTTAAAAATGTACATAATTTAACCTAATGAAAGTCAGGAAAAAAAATTTTTATAGAATATTAAATTTTCGTACTAAAGATCGACTTTTCGAAATTGCAGAAATTTAATTTGGCATAATAATAATACAAATTATTCTTTAAAAATAAAGCGAATGTTGAGAAAACTATTTTCTATCTTTTAAAATTATTTCGAAATTATGTTCGAATTTTCGAATTTCAAAAATTGAGCGAGAATTTACGTTTTTAACTAAGAAAACGTTAACAGATAAAGTAAAAAGGTATTTTCTATGCCTTTTCTTTAATTTTCTAACTTAATAATAATTTTTAAAAATTTAATTTTAGTTTTAAACATAATACTTTAAAGAAAGATTAATCAAAAAAATTTTTTTTCTGTGACAATTTGTAGAACTCATGTAGGAATGTTTGAAATTACCTTAAACACAAGTTTATTAATTATGTAATATGTAAAATTAACTTCCAGGCCCACGATGTCGACAAGATCATTTCTTTCGAATATTAATATTGAAAACAATAATAAAAAACCAAAATTTGTTTTTGTTTTCAATACAAATATACGAAAGAATTGTTCTTGTCGACATCGTGGGCCTGGACCTAAAAATTTGCTTAAAAAATGTTTGAAACAGACAAGAAAACTCACAGAAAACATATTTTCAATACAATTTTAAAATATCGAATTATATTTCGAATATTTAAAATTTTGTTAATATTATAGAATTTGCCTAATTGTTACACATACTAAATACTTATGAATGTTTCTAATAATGTTTTTTTACTTTCGAACTTAGGTTCGAAATTTCAAAGTTCTAAACAATATTGCGTAAAATAATCAAACAACATAATTTTAGCAGAACAAAAGGAAAAAGCAGCATTAAAAACTATTTTAAAAGGTTTTTAGTTAACAAAATTCATAGAATTTACGAAATTACATAAAATTAAGGAAATTCCTTAATAATATAAGAAAAATTATAACGACAAATATTTTTTCTCGCATTTTTCATAAATT
This sequence comes from Pollenia labialis, assembly GCA_949318255.1. NCBI lineage: Eukaryota > Metazoa > Arthropoda > Insecta > Diptera > Polleniidae > Pollenia > Pollenia labialis. The sequence continues at coordinate 15,125,118 of OX439140.1, forward strand.
TCTTTCTCGTGCTCAAGACTTGGATAATCAACTCCGTACCTTATCCAAGTCCCTGTTATACAATGTCCAGAAAAACATAAGGACAAAGAAAAAATAATCGAAACATTTTTATAGTGTCGTCATGTACGATTAATTGCAGCTCATTAAACTTTATATGTGGCATTATCCTTAAATGCCTGACAGCCTGAATTGTTGTTGTACAGCAACAGCAACAGCCAAATAAACATGTACGACTATGAATAAATGATAGTCCAATTGTGTTGTGGCTGTTGTCTGAGAACCCCTCCTTTATGATGATTAAGTTGAAATGGTAAGCAGCCTTAAAACCATTTAACCATTTAATTCTCCAACAATTACACATACATATTTCCACAATACTCGCACTTTGGCCGGCAACATGCAGTCGTTATACATCACAATATTTATCTGAAACTGAAAATGAATTTGTACAATTTTTGTTTTATTTGTAGCAAGTAAATAAGGGTCTATAAGCAGAAAACTAAATCTTCTCTAGAAGAATAAGTATAAAGGAATACCGATTAAACATGAGGAGAACTAAGAAAAGTTAAAAAACAATAGTTGTGGAACATGGTCATATTTAAAAGGAATTGACTATTATTTTCCTATAGAAATGTGTTGAAATTGCTGGTGCATAATTTTATTCCCTTAATTAATAAGATTGATAAGAAAGTTAGAGGTAAAATATTGCATATTTGAATACAGTTTAATGAAATATATACAGTTTAACGTAAAATAAAATTAGTATATTGTTGAGTTAGCACTTTCGAACATAAGTTCGAATTTTTGTTAAAAAGTGATGATAAATTCATAATAAATATATTTATTTCTGATTAGGAAAAATATAGAACTTCAGGTAAAAAAAATCATTAAAAACCATTTTTAAAATTTCGAAATTAATTTCGAAATGTATAATAATTAGTAAGAGTATAAAAAACATAAAATTTTGCAATAAAATATATAAAAAAACAATAAAAACAGACTGAAAATACTTTTAATCTAATTCGAATTTTCGAAGTTGTTTAATGTTATTAAAAACTGCTTAAATAATATAATTTTTATTGAGATAAAGAAATTAAGGCTTTAAACCAACTTTTTCTTTACTTTTTAATTCTTTCGAAATTATGTTCGAAATTTTCTAAAATTTCTAAAAGATTTTAAATAAATAGAATTACGGAAAATTTCGTTTAACAATGCATAGAAAGCAAAAAAAAAAATTTGAAAAGGTTATAACTTAATTCAAACATACATATTATTGTTCGAATTTCGAAAATTCTTTTAATTAGACAGGCTGAAAAATCTTTAAATATATAAAACTCTCGGATTAAAAATAATTTTCTATGCCTTTCATTACATTTAAACTTAAGTTTCATAAAAACAATATTTTCTGATTAAGACAAATTTCGAACGTATTTTTTCTAAACTTAAAGTTACTAAAAGTTTTGTAGTTCCCGAGAAGCTTAAAAAAAATTAAGAATTGCTTTTAAAAGAAGAACTAAAAATATATTAAAAAAAGTTTTCAAGAATCAATTTTTAAAATTTAGAAACTTTGTTCGATACGGCCCTATGCTCCTTGTAGGATTTAAAAGAACATATACATATGTATATTATATATGTACTTATATGTTCGAATGTATTATAAGCAAAAGTACAAAAAAAAAATTAAAATTTTAATAAAATATATGAAAAGCTATTGAAACTAACTTCGAATTTTTGAAAATTAGTAAAAAAAACTGCACAGTTAATAAAATTTTTATTGTGAGAAAATTATGTAGGCTTTGACTAAATTTTTCTGTGTTTTTTAATATTTAATATAAAATTATATTCGAAATTTTCGAAAATTTCTATAAAGATTTTAAATATATTTAATAACGGTTAATTTCATTAGACAACGTAAAAAAAACTTTGAAACAGTTTTAATTTGAACATCAATATCTGGATGTCTTCTTAAGACTTTTCAATTCTTACCCTGAACTTCGTTTTATTTACCCAGACGTTTTTGCCTTTTTTCCTGTTTTTCTTAAATTAACTTAAATCTCCCTCTGGATTGTCTTGTATTTCTATACAATTTCTTCGAGTGTATTTCTCGTAAGCCCAGTAATGTGCAGTACTTTACAACCAGACATATAAATTGTTAATGCAGCTTTATTATTTTCATATAAATTATTTTCTCGATTGTTTTTTTGTTTCAATTCAAATTTAATGGCCCGTTCAATTGTATTGATATATAAATTGATGTATTTTACGATAAAGTAGAAAATAATAAAAAATGAGATTTATTTTAACTCTTTATAACTCTCGTTTTTCCCTTTTGGATTTATTTTATGGGGGGTTTTTTTTGAGGGCACAAAAACTTGATAGTGTATACTTTTTTTAATAATCAGGAAAAAACAGAACTGATAAAAAATAGGAGAAGAAGAATAGAAATTAAATGTCATAATCGAAAAAATGTAATTTATCAACTTATAGGAGACTCTGGACTAGACACTAATCTGATATAAAATTAAAACTAAACTTGAACTGAACTAAAACTAGAACACGTCAAGTTTGTCTCGTCAAGTCTTGAGTTTTTAGGAGAGAGGGGAAAAGAAATGGCCTTTTCTTTTCTCTTCTCTCCTAAATGCTCAAGACTTGACGAGTCAAACTTGACGTGTGTGAACCAGCACTAAAGGTTAAAAAGCATAAACTTAAATAGATCCGGTAACTTTTTTTTCAATTTGACATATCTTTTCTTATATTTAAGCTTTGAGAGCCCTATTTTATTAGTGTTTCGGTAGCTGATCAAAGCAGCGGACAAATTAAAGTTAAGAGTTGTTAATTAAAACGTAAAAATAAGTGTTAAAGAACAAAAAAGATAATGAAAAATTAAAAAAACAATTGTAAAAGCTTTTAAAGTAGTTTTAACAAAAAGGATTTTAATTAAAAATAGTTTTTACATATTTGTGTCTTGCAATTATGGTAAATATAAAAAAAAATTTTATACTGTTTTTAAGATATCACGAGAAGTTGAGATAAAGACGAATTCATGTTTCAAACACATGTTTTTTTATCATTTTTTATTTAGGGATTTTAACATATTAAACAAGTAGAAATAACAACAAATTTCCTTTTGTAATAGTGATGTAACCAGCTGATACACACATGAATTTGCTTTGGTTAATACCTACATACATATGTACATATGTATACTTTAAAAGATTTTTTAAAATTTTGCAATATTTTGTTTAGAAATTTATAATTCTTTTCATTAAAAAATCTACTTACAAAAATATCACTCTTATTAAATTTTAAGTAATTCCTCTTAAAAAAAAAGAAATTCCAATTAACTCTCATTGCAAAAATGCAATTGATAAAAATATTTCAATTTGAAATACTCAAGTTTGTGTAGTTATTTATATGTAAGTATATGCACAACTTTGTTTCTCAATGGTTTGATTAGTTAACTGTGTGATTAAATGCTCTCTTGATTTTTTAGTATTCCGTGAGTTTCTTAAGAGTAATTCCTCAGTGTTGTTGTTGTTGGTGTTTTTATGATATATATCTTTGCGAATAATTGTTAACGGTTTATTGTAATAACATCAGCAACAATTAAATGAACGATAAAAAAGGCGAATTGAAGTAAAACGGTGATCAGGGTTGCCAGGTACATTTTTCCTTGTCCCCAATAAATAAAGAAAAATTCCCCAAATTAAAAAAAAACCTTAAAAAGTTAATGTTTTTTTTTTGACCAAATTTTAAAATATTTTTTAAAAAAGTAAGAAAAATTTTAATAAGAAATCGCCAAAAATCCCCAAATAAAACTACTATTAAAAAAAATTATTTTATTTTGTTTGAATCCTTTGTTTAAAATCCTTTTATGCGATTCCAGTGAGGAGTTACAAGCAGAACAATATGCTGCTTTTGAAGACAAATGAGACAATTTATAAGGATTTGGAGGTTGTTCAATTGGTTTTAGCCATCCTCAAAATCAGCAATAAAATACACATAAACGTCATTTATTTAATACTTAAGGTCGTGATACACTATCCTACACAATCGTACGATTCATTCACTGGAAAATCTGACAAATTTCTATCACACTCAAAAAAAATCGCAACAAAAGTCTGTTACAGGTGCCACACTATTACACAAAAAAGATGATTTAAATCAATGAAGCCGACATTGTTGTTTTCTTATCAGCTGTATTAGAAAATACAACTCTGATCGCATAGAAACTATCATTTTATGAAATTTTTTAAAAACTTTTGCAAGTCAAAAAAATCTGTCATTTAGTAAAATTTTTAGGCCACACTATCATACTTTATGGACACACACGATTTTTTTGACATATCGTACGACTAAATAGGATAGTGTGTAGTGACCTTTAGACGCATCATAAGTACTTAACAAAGCCCAGCATTCCTTTCATATTAGCTTGAAATTTGTCTAAAAACGGTTTTAGATTCTTTTTTTAAATCTTAATTAGTAATCTTAATTAGGACCCTTTACACTGTACATCTAAGTTGCTGATAAGGGTAAGAAAAAAGTTTTGCTACTTTTTTTATATTTAATATACCTACAAAACAAGGAAAATCATGAAATCCCCAACTTTGGGGATAAATACCCAAGTCTGGCAGACCTGAAGGTGATAGCAATACTACAACAACACAAAAACAACAGAGTTTCTTGCATTGCATTGTTAGTGTTTACGGATTGGAATGTAAACAAAACAATGAAAACAAAGCAAACAACAGCTCGAACTATCATAGGCTGCTGTATTTTTGCTGTCATCTTATGTACATATGTTAATACGACTTGGCATGACACAAAGAAAATACTGAATAGTGGAGAAATAAAATAAGGAACAAAACAACATAATCATATAATAAACCACAAAAACCATAGCAATTATTATAAACACTTTTGTGTAAGTCACAAAGAAATGCAGTGCAATTTTTTGGAGGCAACATATGCTAAGGCACAGATGTTACAAAGCGATAGAATTTTTTTTTTCATTTTCCTAAGCTAAGCTCCAAGCTTGGCTGCAGGCAAGAAACCAGAGTCTCTGGCTGGAATTGAACCAGCAACCCCGGCGCTGTTAGACTAGCTCTCTACCAGCTAGCCTACGTTGTGATTTTTATGTGTATTAAGTTAAGGAATAGCAATACTTTTGTAGCCTTCAACTTAATTTGAAATAAAACAATTTAAAGAGCTAAATTCGGCTGTATCGAATCTTTGATACCCTCCACCGACATTTACGATATTTAAGGACTTGGCTTTGTATGGGATCTACAAATTATTAATTTAACTTTATAAAAACGGACGTCAGTATTAAAATTGTTTGTGGCTTTCACTGATGTTAAATTATTGATCAAGAATCAGAAAGTTGTGGGCTTTTATATCGAGTTATATAAAACTTTATTTGAACTAATTTTAGTAAAGAACTAAAATGATTTTCAGGGCGGAAATTTATATTAGACCCATGGTGAGTTATTGACCAAAGTTGTAGTGTTTAAAGCAGTGTACGAAAATAAACACTAAATATCGGTCCTTAGTGTTCGATGCGGTAGATTTGTGGAAAACACAAGCGCTAATTGTGTTTGTGAAGAAAATCATTACAAAAAATAACGTTTTCGTGTTTGTCGTCTTTCGAACACAAAAATAATACTGTTTTATCCAATAACTAAGGGACGTAGGATATATCTCTCATTTGCTGCAACGTCGAAATAACTCAAAAAATTTAATTTGGAGTTAACGATGCGGAATTGTTCGCTATGTTATTCTTTATATTTTGTATGAAATTCGTCTTTTAACCTTTATCCGTTTAAAATAATGTGTCGTTATTTTCTAAGTGGTAACTATAAACACGTTTATTTTGAAATTTATCTTTTTTGAGTTATGACGACGTTGCAGCAAATGAGCGATTATTCTCTTTGGGGTCTGAGATGAATAATAAAAAAGTTTCACATAGAATGTCAAACTTAGTATACCATCATTCTCAACTAGTGGTGGAGGGTATATAAATATTTAATAAACATTTGGGGATTCACAAGGTAGTCGTAAAGTTGTAAAGTCATATGTCCTAAAATAATTTCAAGAAATATATTGGACTGCTGTGGGCTACCGCTTATAATTAAGATTTCTACTGTACAGTTATGACGAATCAGTAAACACAGCATTTACATTTTTATTTTGTTTAAATTACAACAACATTTATTTTAAACAATTGTAAAATATTATTTAAGACATTATAACGATATGACTGGATAGCACACCTTGTGAATCCCCCAATTGTGTATGAAGCAATACCACTGAATATGTACGTATGTTCTTTGGCTAAAATTTATTTAGGACTTTTTTGCTGTGGGAGCAAGCATGACTTGAAATTTGTAGACCTTCGGCCTTCGTCAGCAATCAGCATTTAGTTAAATACATATCCAGTTATATGATACAAAGAATGCTAACGAAGGCCGTAGCGGGCCAGAAAATGCATTACATTCTGCTGGTATCTAATAGTTGTATACATTTTCTGTAGAATTTACTTCATTGCTTGCCAAAGGATAGCTAAAGTAAACCTCGTAACAGAAATATACAAGCAAAAATTCTGAAAGTGAAAAGAAAATATTTTTGGAAAATATTGAAGGAATAAGACTATGAAAGTATGAAAGCTTAATAAATTGTAATTTGAATTAGAATCCACATTCGAATTAATATGAAAATTTATATAATAAATGTTTCTCACCATAAGAAATAAATTCCCAGATTCTATTTTCTAATATTTTTCTAAAATAAGAGACTTTAAAATGGTCTGCTTTAAAAATTAAGGGCCACTCTAGTTAACATATGTAAATAAATTTATTAAAGCCCAATGCGGCACGTGTTAGAATTGAAATATCGTGGTGTAAATGAAAATTACTGAATTTAATAAAACAACTGAATATTTTTTTGTTTTTACGGAATATTTAGTTAATTTTTTGACATTTAATTTATATAAAATAACTGAAAATTTATTTGTTTTTACGGAACATGGGATTGAATTTTTGACAGTAAATAAATGAAAAATAAGTAGACCGGTTTTTAACTGAATTTTCATTTATTTTATATTGCAAATTCAGTTAATTTTACGTACAGAATATTGTGAGTGTATAATTGCTAAATTTTCTACAGATACTGCAGATAATATTCATTGTTCATTTCAATAGAAATACACCAGTTTCATTATAGTTTTTAAAAATGTTATTTGTCTAAGAAAAAGGATATTCATATAGCTTTTTAAATAGCGATCGCACTATAACGAAATTTAATATTTTTCTTAAAGACACTTTTATGCGTTCTTTTTTAGTTTAGTTTTAAAATTTGAAAAAATAAAATTTAATATAAAATATTTTATAAGTTTTAAGCAAAATGCTAAAAATATGTAGATGTAGATTCTGGTAATTTTTTTTTGTTAAATTTGTAAGAAATTTTCGCAAATATTATAATTTTTTTCAATTTATTTAAATTTTAAATATTTTAAATAAAGGATTTTTGACATATTTGACTAAACAGTTCAATACTTCAGATACTCCAATCTAAATTCGGTCTAAATAATGCTGATATAATTTTATGTTCATTATGAAAGGGACATACTCATTCATGCTATGCAATTAAACTTGTCTTAATAAAGGATATTCGCTCAGATTTCCAAATACCGATCGTATTGTAATAATTTTAAAAATGGTCCTTAATCACAACAATCTGCGTTCATTGTAACAGTTTGGGATAATTTAATGGATTGTGAAAATTTCTACGGGTCTTTAAAAACAATAATTAATTTTTTCTTTGTCCTAGACTAAGAAATTATATTCCTGGTTTAATATACCACTGTTTAAAGGTTATGAACTTTATTTTATTTAGTAAAAAAATCCACTCTTGTTGAACGTGATAACAACTACAAATTTTCTGCTTAAATGTATGTATAAGTCCCGACATGTTTTCAACATGTTGCATTGTTGCATATTAATAGATATTTTTATAACTGAATAAACATGTAAGGATTTTATTTTCTCCTTAAATGTCAAACACTGTTGGCTGGGTTTTAAAATAAAGTTCCTTTTAGTTGGTCATGTTCTGCAAAAATGTTTTTTTATTTTCATTGGATTGTTTTATAAAATTAGTATGTAGAGCAAAAATGCACAATTTGCAAAAGAAAACTTGCTTAAGGAGAGAAAGGAGTGAAAGGAATTTTAGGCATTTTTGGAATAAAATTTAATACTACTGTTGAAAGTATGAATATTGTGGAGACTAAGGTACTAAAATAACTAGATAACAGGATTTATTTTATACTGTGTTGTCATATACAAACATTTGCTTGTGTTAAGAGTGTGAGTGCGTGTGGTGTCTGTTTGTGCACATTCATTTCAAATGTGTGAAAATTTCCAATGATTTTATTCCCTAAAGGTTTTTAAAATCGATAATTAAAGCCCATTTTAATTTCTGACAGTGGTATATAGAAGTTGCCAGCTTGCATACGAATGTGGCTGCTACATGACCAATAAACTAATTCATATTCAAAGTTGTTTTTACAGACTGTTTATCCAGGATTGTGTGTGTTTGCTTGATTTGGCCTTAAACACACACACCATTGTGCTGCAGAATATTGCAATTGCAATCTCTAAATTCCAATGGTCATTTTTGACAGTTTATTACTTAATTATAAATTGACTTCATCATTATTGCTATTATTATAACCATCATTATCATGGCCAGGGTAATTGCAAATGGTTGCATGTTGTGTTTGGTTTGCAGTGGCAATAGAGAAATATTTTGTTAGTGTCAAATTTATAATGTCCATAGAGTATTTGGAGAAAAAGCAAAACCAAATGTTTAGTTAATTGTTAGGAAATTTCTAATTAACAATTTAAAATTATCTCGTATGAATACTAAAAACACATATGGCAATCGATAGATTAAAGCAGTGAAGGGCATTATCAAAGGAACTGGGGGCTTTCAAAGAAATATTAATTCATAATATCTTATCTAAATTTGATAAAGAATAATTCTTCTTATTATTTAATTAATTTTTATTATATCAAAAAATACTTCTTTCCTAAAACTTTCCCAAAATTTTCAAAGCCATGACAGCGACCTTAAACTATAAGACTTAAAAAAGTGTCCTTTAGTTATTTTGAGTGGCATCTCATATAGTTTTTGGTAAGAAAAAATATATTTTTAAGAAGCAAATCCTTATTTGATTAACTATTCTCCAAAAAAGTTGCACCGAATTTAATAAACTTTTCTATAGACAAGTTTATCAAAATCGGTGCAACTTTTTGATTCGTTTATGATCAACTTTTAGAAAAGTTGTACCGATTTTCTATTGAAAAGGTGCACCGATTTTGATAAACTTTTTCATAGAAAAGTTTCACCGATTTTCCATGGAAAAGTTGCACCGATTTTGGTAAACTTTTCTATAGAAAGGAATTATTACTTCGTTTATGATGAACTTTTCTTTTATTAATTTTTCTAAAAAAAAAAGTTTTTCTATCTTTTCTGTAATGAAACGTTACTCTAACACATTTTATCCAGCCCTGTCTTTATATTCTCATATCTACAAATGTAAATTTAATGAAATTACATTTTATTATTAATATTTTGTTTGCATTCAAGGTAAAATGTTTGTTGCTTGTTTATGAATCTAATTTCAATTTTCTATTAATTTTCCTATGTAATTGATTTAATTTGTATTTATGAGTATGTATTTGTCCATAAATGCAACCTTGGATAAGGTGTTTTGAAACACGTTGAACGTGACCAAGTAGTTTTAATAAATTTATGAGTTGATATTATTTCGAAGGCTGGAAAATTTTGATATTTTAGTAAATATTTAAATTGAATAAAATGGAAGCAAAAAGTTCTAGGCAAATTGGATGTGTGTGAGAGCAACCAACACACACACACACGCAGAAAGCAATTTGAGTTAATAACTTGGCAGAACTATACACTCGCCAGTTACTTAGAAGCTGGAGCTTTCTAACCTACGCTGCTTTGGGAATGGCCATCACCATCTATTGAAGATCAACAGCGCCTAGGGAGAACCGCCAGCAGGCTGAACTTTCCCTCGAAGAATGAAATTCATCCCTTGAAAAAAGGCATTTTAGGATCGTAATTCCCGCGACTTCGGGTCTAAGCCACAGCCTTTAAGTTAACCATTAAGCAGACCGGAGCCGTGTCACCGGTGAATACTGAATTATATGATAGTTTCTCTGACCAGTCACGATCTCAATTGATCTGTTCATTTTGAACTCTGCCGAATTCCAGCTGTTGACTTAACTCAATTTCTTCCAGAGGATGCAGCACTACAAGGTGGAATATCTTTTAAATGCCGACCTACATACCCCTAGAGTGTGATGAATATTTAAATGGAGTTTTTGATGATTACAGATATCATATGGACTAAGTTGTGACATATTTGTATCAAACATAGTCCTAAATAGTTTGCTATTAAAACTTTGCCAAATCGGTCCACCAACGGCTGAGATATGAATTTAACCTATGACTTTCTGACAAATAACTACCTTCTTCTGCCCGATATATGGGTTTTGTCATAATTATGGTTCTGATTTACATGAGCACCTGTACTATGGCGTAGTCTCATGGTGTATTCCAACCACCTGGTGCCCCTCTGTATACGGGAATAATTTTTTATACAGAGGTTGTAATTTAAGAGTACAACCTACAAAATTATACTCCCCCCCTTGTTTAGGAGCTGGAGCTATCTAGTCGGCGCTGCCAATCGATTCATTGGTAGTTTCCTTACTGAAAGCAACATAACCTTAGGATGATTTAAATATCGTAGCAGGTGTTGCTTCACAAGGGCTCCCGTACGAATAATAACATCCCGTATAACGCCCGATTTTGGGGTAAACCGCAGCCACTACGTACTCCCTTAAAGTATTCCTTTGAAGAAGGACCATCTTCCTAGTCCTCTTTATTCAGGAAGCATTTTTTGAAAAGCATACTAACGGAGAACTCAACCAATCAGACTGCTGTGCTGTCAACAGCGCCTCAATGAAGTACTGCGTTACAACTTCGGAATATTTGAATTCCGATCACCCCAGCGCAGATTTTCAATGTCCGAGGAAAGAATATCGATACACTGTCATGCTCCTCTAGCCCGCTACAACACTTATGTTCCAAAGAACCTAATGGAAGTACGATTATAAAGCAGAAAAGATAAACCTTGCGATGCCCTTCGCGCGTCGACTTTTGGCAGTTCGTCATTTATGCTCAAATTATATTCTTGTGAAATATTCTAAAGATGATCCTTAAAACTTTCGGGGGATTAGTTTTGACATAATAGCGCCTACCATATTACCATTACCAGCTAAGACTAAGACTGAATCCCCCACAAATTGTGCTATCAAGTCATATTGTCATAATATTCTAATATAATGGTTTAACCCTAAAATCACCCTCAAAAAAACTTTCTGAGCTACCTTAACAAGAGCGGCAAGCGTTTTTTGAAACATATAAATTCCAGGGCTTAAAAAACTGCAGTCGAAACCAAAAACTGTCGAACAAAAAACGAAAATTTGTGTTCAACTTTTCGTTTTTTTATATTTAATGAATTAGAAGTAAAAGCAACAGCTTTTTTTTGGCCAATGACAATTAATGAAGTTTTTCTACTTTGACTGCAGTTTTTTAAACGCTGACAAATTCTATTTCAAATACATTTTCAATAAAACAAACCGACATGCCGATAAGTCAAATAAAATTATCCAGCCGAAAGCTATGTCGAATGCGAGTTATAAAGGTTTCTTATAAACCGTATGCAAATGACATGTTTTGACATACAAAAAACGATTGCCGCTCTTATTAAGGTAGCTCAGTTATGATAGAAGCCCTCGTGTGTGGTTTTTCACACATATGAATTGTCTGTCTACTTTGCTGTGGTGCCATAGTTTGTTTGTAATCAAAATCATGATTTACGTAATATTAATGATGTACTTATCCCGTTGGTGATCAATTGCAAACCATACAAAGCTTGTGTGTATTTTTATGTAAGCACTCACTTTATAAAACATATATTGCACGCAGTTCGCAACAATATCGAAAAAAATTTACACTTGCCGACAGAAAATTTTGTCTCTAGTGCCAAATTACATAGAAACTACATATGTGTGGAAAACCACACACGAGGGCAACTTACGAAAGTTCTGAAATATTGTTATTTTAAAATATTTTTTAATTTTAAAAAAGAAATGTTTTCAGTACTAAATTGATATTGCTAACATAGTCAAGAAGTTTCTTTAGTGTACCTCAACAATTTTTTTGTCAATCGTGTAAAAATGATTTCTTTTGTGTGGTATTTCACACAAGGGTGATTTGAAGATTAATAAAATTATTGTTGTGTTTCGTACAAGAAAAAAGTCCTAAAATAGTAAGACTTGATATGCTGTATTTATTGTTTCGTTATAACTACTCAGTAGAAATCGAATTTATTCTCATATTTTTTCTTTTCTTTATTTTATTTTAAGACATATGACTACCTTGTGAATCTCCTATATGTTACTCATATATTTCTTAAAAATAAGGAGCATTAAAAAATAAAAATAAGCCAAATATTGCCCGTAATTTCTACAAAAAGAAATCTAGCTGTGCATAGAAATCGATGGTGTAAAAGCTACCATATTTTAAAGGAAAACTGACGGTAAAAACACGTAGGCAAAACAAACGTTAAAATTGGTAATGATAACGGTTAGGTACGAACACGACCTGCTTTATTTGTGTAGAAATTACGAGCATAAGTCCATTATTTTACCTGGTCCCTATACAAGTGTGCTGCCGACTTTAAAGTTATGGTACGATGTTTAATATTATGGTAAAGGGTAGTATATAAGAGTTAGTAAAGGCGAATATAGCACTTTGACTTGTTTAGTTTCCCTCCGATTTAATTTATTTTTTTAGCTTATATTTGATCAACTTTTCTATGAAAAATGAACTCCAGGTTTAATACAATTTTCTAGGGACAACTTGTTAGTTTTTATAGCTTTTTCTCTTGGACAATTGTCCTTTTAAAAACATTCCAAAATTTTTATTTATAATCAAATTGAAATTTTTTTTCTTAACAATTTAAAAGTTGACTGAACTCTTCTGCATTTATTTTATAGTTTTTTATACTTCTCTTTAATCTATTACTACCTTTCATAACTTTCTAGTCCAGTTTTTACTATAATTGCTTCAACATTTTGTAGAGTTTTGTCTTTTTGACTCCAAATAAAGATAAAGCTAAAAGTTTTCATAACATTTAACATGTCTTCAAGACACACTTACAGAAATTACAATAAAAAGAAACAACTTTCAAGAGGAAACATTATGAATAACAGTGTAATAAAACAAGACCAAACAACAACAGGCAGACATACAAATTTATCCAAGGAAAAACTAAGTCCAAACGTAGCCACATGGAAGAACCAACAGATAGAGTCACTAACAACAAAAAAGCATACCGGTTGTAGTAGTTCTTTTAAAAAAATCTTACAGATATTGTTATTGTATATATTTAAAATACAATGGATACAAGTTGACTTTTATTAAGACTCTATAAAAGAAGAAGAAATGTAGAAAAAACAGGGCATAAACTGTTTATAAAAAGGAGATTTGCTAGGAATGCTAAATAAAGCAACAATATATTTTTCTGGCTGTTTTTTCATCGTCTTTTTCTTATTCTCATATTGAAATTCTTTTTGTTTAAGTTCCTTCTATATGTACAGCAACTTTTTCTACTCATTTACTTTCTTTTAGCTTTCAAAACGGAAGTAACCAACGAATGAATAAATGTTGTTTCCGATTTGCATTCATTCGTTAGTTTTAAATTATGATACAGTACAAAAACAACAACAAAAAAAACATTGCAAAATACAAAGAAACGAACAAATTTTTTTTTATTAAAAGTGGTATTTAGTTTAGTCCTGTTCATTATTTACAGTTTGTAAACGAAACATTTACATGTTGCAAGAGGGTGTTTCATTAGAATTTCAATTGAAGTTGTGTTTTTGTTTTGTTGCATTTATTTGCCACATTAATAAAAGTGTTTTAGCTTCTTGAAGATTTTCTTATTCATGTTTTCCGCACTCATTTCAAGGCATTTACATATATTTTTTTCTTCATTTATTTGTCCTTCTGTCTGCCATGCAAATTTCTTGTGGGGTTTCTTATGTGCAGTTTTTTGCAAAAAAGTTGATTTATATTGAATTAAAAATCCTTTAAAATTCCCTAAAATGAAATGTGGTTAGTTTGAATGAAAATGTTTTTAAAATGGCCAAGATATTTTAAATTATAACTTAAATACAACTAATTCAAAACTGAGTTTTTGATTGATTAATTTGAATGCCATTAAACTAGACGTCTAGACAAAATTACACTTTTGCGAACAAAAATGACGCTTTTATTAACAAAAAACAATGGAACGTAACTATACTTAAAAAAAAACCAATCCATCCGTACTTAAATCAAGTGTCAATAGTACGGTAAGTACGGATTTCCTTAAATCAAGTACATAATGCTTGATTCAAGTACGGATATTCAAGTGCGAAATACTTTAATTATCCATATTTAATCCCGAAATCGTACTTTAAATCATATGAAAATAACATTGATTTAAGTAAAACTATGGCTGAATAAATTTTTAAATGCGCTTGATTCAATATAAAGTTGATTCAATCTAAATTCTGATTCAATCATTTCAAAGATGGTTCGCACTTGAAATAATCCGAGAGTGAGATTAGTTTGATTCTAACCTAAACAATTACCCCACATAGCCATAGAGAATATTATCACTTTACTTACCCGTTACACATGTTTATTTCAATTTTGTTGTATTTCGCCTTTGGCTTACATAAGAATTCTCAATTATAAGACCCCAGCAGCATGACGAATATGATTTTCGTAGTTGTTGTTTAACTAAAAATTAAAAAAAAAATACAATACGGGAATTATTGCCTTATACTTTACTCTTTAAACATGAAAATAATATAATTTTTCTTCTTGTAGTATTGTTGTTGTTTCTATACAACAATCTTCAACAAACACACGCGTATGCACGTATATTGGCTTCCGAAGGTTATCCCATTTTGGATTGTTTAAGTACTTTTAAGTTCTATTCGCACTTTAATTGTTGTGTATGATTCGTACTAAGGTCAGTAGAAAAAACTTAAATTTAGAACCAGTTTTTTCTTTCTGTCTACAGACTTGTTTATTTGGTATATGCAAAACGACATAATTACACATTTTTTTCTAACAAAATATAATGAAATAGTTTTCTTTAAAAATATGTAGTTTGAAGAATTCCATGGACGAATTATCAATGCATTTTTTTCTGACATGTTTCTAGTTTTAATTTTAAAGAGTTTTTGCTTCTTCTGTAAAATTAAATTTTTGTTAGTTACGCCTTTTTGCAATTTAGCTAATGATATACTGTTCTTTAGTGTTCGGTTCGGCAGATATGAGGAAAACACAAACGCTAATAGTGTTTGTGTAGTAAATCAATAAAAAAAGTTTCTCTGTCTGCGATCTTCGAACACAAAAATAAGGCTGTACTTATCTAACTCATCAAAAAGATGAGAGCATTTTAAGCTTAGAGTAATTTTTTCGTAAAAACAGTGCTAAGACTCTAAAGGGCAAAGTAAACTTAACAAGTGGTTTGTTGATAACTAGCCCCCTTATGCAAAAAAGTTCACATTAGTTAACCAACACATTAAGCCTAGCCAAAGAGAATGGGTTTTTAAAATGTTGGTTAACTAATGGGAACTTTAACTTTTTTTTGCTGAAGGGGGAAAATGTTTGTGTGGATATTAAAAATTTTAGATTTTCCTACAAACATGCTTTATACATTTTCAATAGCCTTAATCAAACCGCTTGTGTGGTCAATTTTGCCATTAAGCCAATTTTAAAATTTGGTCAAGCTTGTTGCAAAACTTTGCTTTTGTCAGAGCTGGTTCTTTTTAGTTGAACCACTTAAACTTTCTTTTTTAAACATTCAAGTAATCCTAATATAACTTTTTTACTAGGCCAAGTAAATATTTGACCAACTTTTGTTTTATTTTTGTATTCTAAGTAAATATTTTGGCCTTTTAGTTTTTCTTATTTTTATCATAATGGCCAAAATAAAAATAACATATTTCTATAGACCTATTAAAAGTCTTAATAGGAAAAGTTAAAAAGTGCTTATAACTACAAAAACCGAGCAACAACAACAACAACAACAGAAAAGAGTAGTAACAAAACTAAGAAATAACAACAATTACAACTTTATCCCTCTCTATGGTAAACTTAATTTACAATTAGTGTAAATCTAAATCAAAGTAGGAAGAAGGAATTAAAAAAAAACAAGTTGTATTCTTTTATACAAATATGCGAGCATTCTGAAGGAGGGCAGAGCAGTATGTAAAGGGTGTTTTTTTTAAAGCTAGAAATTGTTAAAAATAAAACAAAGAATTCAATTTTAATCAAAAAAAAAGGTTTTATTAGGAAGATTTATACAAGACATTATCTTTTAAAAAGAAATCTGAGCATAGCGACATTTTATGACTTGGCGCTTTCTGGACGTTAAATTTTGGGCTCTTGATAAAGAAATAATGCCCCCAATATGCCGCAATAATGTAATCCGTACCAAATATTAAATTTTTTTGGAATGTTGAGAAGTCTGCAGCTTCTGTTGTGGACTAGTCTTGAAGAGAGCTCAGTATGACAGCTGGCTTAACATCTAACCCTTTTGAAATTTCTGTCGGGCTTAAAAAAACACCCTTTTCTAAAATTCATATAAGTTTGTATATGAAATTGTTGCAGGGCTCAGCCACAAATGTACGGTATAAATTTTATGAGGGGAAATTATAGTAGCAGTAAAAGAACAGTAAGATCAAAAAGCGAAGGTACTTTCTAGCAATAGACTTTAAATAGAACTAACAAATATTTGGAATTTACCCTACAAGAAATGAATGAGTGAGTAGTAGATGATAATTTTCCTGGAACATTACATTGCTTCAGTTTAATGACTTAAAATGTTTTAAAATAAAAAAAAATCATGATTTTTTGTGTAGCTAAAATTTTGGTAGCAACTGTAGTACTTTTAACGAAAGCTCTTGTACTTTTTGTGTCCATTTTTGCTTAAGAAATTCTATAAATAACAACAATCAACAACTGACTCATAAAAAGACTTTTGAGTGTTGTTATTGTGATTTTTGCTGCCTGCTGTAAGTTGCTACTATTAACATACTACAAGTTGACTTGCCTTACAACTGCACTTTGTTCATTTCTTCAATAAATTAATTTCTTATAACGAGTTAAGTTTTTTTTTTACTATACAAGTTCTGAATATGTTTTCGTACTGCAGTTTTACTTAAAATGTTAATAAGAAATTAGTACCTTGTTTTTTAGAAAAAAATGCTTACAGTTAAATCTTTTATTCTACAGAAATGTTGCTCTTAGTCTGATGTACAATATTATGGAAAAGTTGCTTAGAGACTGGTTAACTATTTTACAAGTTTCTCAATGTCTAACTAACTATTGTAAAGAAAAGTTGCTCAGAGTCTGATGAGCTATAAAGTCTGGGCAACTATCTAACAGAAAAGTTGCCTAGTATTTAACCGAATATGCTATTGAAGAGTTGCTTTGAATCTGATCCACTAATCTATTGAAAAGTTGCTAAGTGTATGATCAATAACTCTAATAAAGTTTGTCAAAGTTTGGTCTACTATATGTTGTTTTAAATTTGCTCAGAGTCTGAACAACTTTGCTACATATTCTAAAGAAAGCTCAGACTCTTAGTAACTATTCAATAAAAAAGGGGCTCAAGTCTGATCAACTTTTTTTTAAGAGCTAATCAGAATTTGATCAGAGCTATTGTATACAAAAATTGCTCAGAATCTGGTTAACTATATAGTCTTAGAAATTGTTTAATAGAAAATCTGCTAAGAGTCTGACAAAATATTCTATAGAAAAGTTGCTCAGTGTCTGAAGAACAGTTGTTTAGAAAAGTTCGATTAAAAGAAGTTGCTCAAAATCTGTTCGACTATTCTACAGCAAAGTCGCTAAGAGTCTAGTCAGCTTTTTAACTTTGCTCAAAGTCTGATAACCTTCTCAAAAAAAAAAAAAGTTGCTTAAAATCTGGCCAACTATTCATTAATCAAATAAACATGATTACACCTTGAGTAGTTCTGTTGATGGTTTATCTGACGTAGACAAAAATAATGTGCTTTGTTTTTAAAGCAAAATCTCATGTAGTTTTACCTTTTGTGACGTAATTTTGACGGCATGCGTCGTAGAAAATTTTTTTGTATAGAGGAATGCACCACATGTGTTTGTTGCATCATGTCAACTATTTAGGAGTGCGATTATCTATTTTATAGAAAACTAGTAAGAGTGTTATATTCGGCTAAGCCGAATCTTATATACCCTTCACCAAGGTGCGATAATAACTAAAAGTTATAATAATACTGTTCTTAGGATTTAAATAACTCTATTTTGTCCCACTAGTTAAATCCCACCCACATTTTCCGGATGTTTAATTTTAATAGCCAAGATGTTTGTACCTAATTTCGAAACTTTGGGTCTTTCCGTTTTCCAATATACAGAAATCTTAAATGTCTTTGTACGGTATGCCACACCCACTTCTCTTATTTTCCGCTTTTATATTCTTGGATGTTAAGTATTGATAGCCAAGATGTTAGAACCTAATTTGGGAACTGTGGATCTTGCCGTTCTCTTTATTTAAATTAAAAATATCAAAAAACAACAGCAAAGGATTTAAGTGTAAAATTAGAGGCAGTCGTGATTTTTGCTTGTATCTCAGCCATTTGTGGGCCGATAAGGCTGATTTTCAATAGCAAGTCATTCCGGACTATATATGACATAAATATATAGCTACTCAGTCGCAACCATATCTGGGGTCTTCGGAAACCCCATTTCAACGGACAAACAGACAGACGGACGGAAACACGAATATCATGATTTGAACTTCTCTTCTCATAAGGATCCAAAGTATATATACGTTATAGGGTCTACGATCAATATTGTAGAAATTAGAAACGGAATCACAAAGTTATATATCGCTACCTTAAACGCAAAAGGCCCTATCTTACGTTTTGATTTTTTACATGAAATTTTACAAGTCAAGAAAAAAACAATTTTATATAATAAATTTATAAATTGCATTAAACTGTTAATAAATAATTTTTTCCTTTTTTTCTTGTAAAACCTACCAGTTGATTTGACGATTAACAATGTTGCATATTATATAAACTGTAAGTTAGGTCTTTTAGCGCTTATCATATAATCTTTTGTAGATAGGGCCGTTTGTTTTTGTCAATAAAATCGCGAATAATCGTCAAAAGATTCCAAATTTGTATGTTGAAAAAATAATTTTTAAATTTTTTGTTAGTTAGTGCCTTTTTCCTTTGAAGGGTGTAAAAGAAATTGTTCAGAGTCTGGTAGACTATTCTACAGGAAAGTCGCTCAGGTCCTTGTCAACTATTGAAATATAATCATGTGTATTTTATACAAAATCTGCTAAAAGTCTGATCGATCAACAACTCCAAAAAGAGTTTCTCAGAGTCTAGTCAACATTTTTTTTAGTTGCTTAGAGCCTGATCAACTCTTCTATAAAAAGTCACTCAAATTAGAATCAACTGTAAGCCCCTTTAAATTCAGTTTAATTTTTCTTTCAAAAAGTTGTATTGACTCTGAGAAATGTATTTTGTTTTTCTTAAATGCTTTTTTTATTGGACATTATTACTGATTTCAATATTTTCAATTAATAGCAGCATACATCATTATCAAGTAAAGAAAATCATGCAGACATCTTTAATGAAAAATCTTTTTGGTCTATAGAAAGTTCATACGCACGACTTGTAATTTATTTCGTATTTAAAGAAAAATAAATATGTTCCACGCACTCTAACAAAGTTTATCAGAAAAATTATAATAAGATATAAAAGAATTTCAATTGGCTTTATTATACGCAAACATTCATCCAGAAACTTTCGCATAACACTGACAATGGGCAATCTCTTAGTTTACTTTACTTTCAGAAAGAAAAAATAAATGAAGAACTCAAATTTAAAGAAAAGCAAAAACAACGTGGCTGTATGCCAATTACAAAAGTGATTTTCCTGGAACAACATACTCCCATTTGGGGAGTTTTTAAACAGATATAAATCCGACAGTCTAAAGACACTAAGGTTTTTTTTCACCACTCAACTGTTACAAACATTGCAACAAATATCAATTTCTTTTATTTGAAATCAAACATACAAACCTTTGTTACATATGAGTTGTTAGAAAAGAACTTTTGCAGCATTCTCGTACTTGATGATGTCGTTATAAAACGTGTCATGCCAACATGGTCGGAAGTCATAAGACATATGAACTTGTCATCACTAAACAGTGGCAAGGAGTTGCTGATTTCTGTTTTTGTGTTGTACTGTCTTGTAGAAGAAACTGATGTCTTTCGAAAGTAACAGTTTTGTAGGAGTAAGAATGTTGTAAATTTAATGGCAATGGCAGTAAAATATAAAACTGTATATCTGTATTGAATGTTCATCAATATGTAATTCTATTAATATCCTGGTACTTGATAGTACAGAGAGAGAGAGAGAAGATTAAGAAGATTGATTTGGTTTTTTTTTTTTTTAGAACAAATTGTGCAGAAAATCGTTGCTTATGAAAATCGTGTCTTTTGAGGTACTTTAAAAAAAAATTAAATATTAATATAGTAGGATTTATAACGAAAGCCTTTTCTATATAGAATATAAGATCGGAGCAACTTTTCAGACTCTAAGTAACTTTCCTATTGAAAAGTTTTTCTCAGACTGAATATTTGTTCTGACTCTTAAAAACTTTTCTACAGAATATTTCTTCAGACTCTGAGCAACTTTTCTTTTTAATATTTGTTGAGACTCTGGACTACTTTTCTACAGAATATTTGTTCATCCCCTGAACAACTCCATGTTGTTGCAACAATGTTCCTAAGGTGACCTGAAATTTTCTACGGCAATTTTACTATTCAATATATTTGGTATTATTACTTTTAACATTAGCCTTGTTTTCCCAATTAATTTTATTTCCTTTGCCAAAACCAATTCTAAACAGTTAAAAAAATCTAAAATGAATTATAGTATTTAAAAATAATATTCTTAGTGGCTTAATACTCCACAATATTTCAAAAAATATTTCATTTGAATTCCAACAAACGGAAATACATTTCAAACAAATTTATGAGGCCAGGAAACATTAAAAGAAGGTTGTTTTTAAAATTAAATTAAAAAAAAAAACAGAAAACGTTAAAAAAGGTTTGTTTGCAATGGGCTGATCAGGTATAATTTATAGTCAACAAAAATGTAATAAAAATAAAAATTTAAAGCATACTTAAAGGAGCAGCGAAACACATGCTTAAAATATACATACTATTTAAAAAACAAACTGTTTTAGCTGTTTTTGCTTAAATCCTGTTTTTTGTAAAACATACATGTGACATTTAATATTGTTAACTTTAGTTTCTAAGAAAAGTTCACAAAAAGAATTTCAATTAAATTTAATTTATGATATTTAATTTTCAACTTTTCTGCCAAAGAATATTTGCTATAATAGAGAACATAATGTCTTCTTAAAAGGATTTTTTTTTGGTTCGTCATTACTTTGCTGGTTGTTAGAGAAGATTTTTTTTTATAAGAATGTTTGAAGGAAATATTTGCCTGTTTATGTGTGTAAGTGTAAGTATGTGGTGTTAATATCCTTGTGTTAATATAGTGTTTATATGCAAATGCTTATGTAGGTGTTGTTTTTAACCCTTTAAGCGTGTTAAATTTTATGTTCTTACATGTGTTTGTATATTTTTTATATGAGTTGTTTTTGTTTTAACACACTTACATATAAACTACTGCTAAGAAATTCATTGCTACATATGCTCGTTATTTGTTAGTCCTTAAATTGCTCTGAGCTTATTTTAATTCTACTTGTTTTCGACTGTTATTTTTACAAGAATTTACAGTAGGTGAGCAACTAAAAAAGGCAACACAGAAAAGATGCAGAAAGTCGGAGGGAACAACATTAATATAAATAGCAGAAAGTTTCATAACAAAAAGTTGCATGGGGTTGAAAAGTAATTTAGAAAAATTACTTCTGAACTTGGCTACATTGTTATAGAAATGTTGTGTAGAGTAAAAGCACCATTTCTGTTGAAATAGTTACATAGAATTAATCAAGCAATTAAGACTTCTTGATCACAGTCTGATCAAGAACTGAAAGAAACTCCGAAACAAACAGACATTGCTACAGAAGACTAAATGTTGCACCTGAACCATGCAGAACTTTAAAAAGGTCTTACAGGGTCTTGATGAAATATTTGTAAAACTACTTCATACAATAACCAACAGATATGATCCCCACTGTAATTGAAGCTACATAAGTATGAGTAACTGTATTTAAAGTAATTTATATGTATGCGTTTCTATACTATCTGTGTAAGTGTAAGTGTTTGTGTTAAATTAATGTTATTTTATGCTTTTAATGCCAGAAGGCAAACACAACGGAAATGATTCGCCGTAATTTTCCTTTGTGTAATCAACTCCTCTTGTTTTTTTTCTTCTTGCTTTAATATTTTCCATATATTCATCTAGTCTTTTGTATGTTAAACATTTTTTTTTAAGATTTTCTTTCAGTTCATATAAACATACCGGAAAATACATTTTTACATATTAATACTTTGCTTCATTTTTACATGAAATATTTTTTTAATGATATTCTAAAATCTTAGAGAAAGAGAGAGACCGAACTAACTATTTAAGTAGAAAATTAGATAGAAGAATTACAAAAAAAAAATTCAGACATTTTTTATTGTACTTATTTTATTCTAAAACTATAAAATTCGGGCTTTCTTTAAGATTTTGATTACAGTTATAGGAAATTTTGCTACCTTGAGGAAAATGCGCAAAGGTTTTCCAAATTCGTTGGTTGAGCGATTGCATTTTCAAAATTTGGGGCTTTTAAAAATTTTTAAAAAATTAGAAATTTTCTAAAAATTATTCTTTTGGATAATATAAAATTTATAGAAAATTTTACAATAAATTGGCTTCTTAAAAAAATTAGCTGTAAAATTAAATTATAGCGAAATTCCTTTTAAAAGAATGTATTGCAAAAAGTTATTTTTTACTGGATTTTTTTTATAGTATGCTTTCAAAGGAAATTGTCATAAAATTTGATTTTTTCTTTTAGAAAATTTTTATACAACTTGCCTTTTATAGGAAGTTTGGATAAACTATACTTTTTAACGGAAATTTTCTAACATTAGCTTTGTTTAAGAAATTTTGGCAAAGTTTGTTTCTTATAGGAAATTTTGGCAAAATTAAGTTTTTTTGTGAACTTATTTCAAAATATGCTTTTTATAGGAAATTTAAGCACAACTTTATTTTTTTTAGTAAATATTTCAAAAATATGCTTTTTATAGAAACTATTCTTAAATTTTAAAGTTTGAATTCTATAGGAAATTTTCTAAAATTTAAATTTTATAGGAAATTTTCCTAAATTTAATTTTTTATAGGAAATTTTTTAAAACTTAATTTTTATTGGAAATGTTCTAAAACTTCCTTTTTTTAAATTTATATAAAAATTTGCTTTTTATAGGACATTTTCTAAAATTTGTTTTTATAAAAATTTAGCTAAAATATGCTTTTTTAAGAAATTTTCTAAAATTAATTTTTTAAAGAAAATTTTCTTAAGTCCGCATTCTATAGGAAATTTTTTAAAATAAGATTTCTATAGGAAATTTTATTAAATTAGCTTTTAATAAGAAATTTTCTAAAATCGGTTTTTTATAGGATATTTTCTAAAATTTGGATTTATAGGAAGTTTTCTAAAATATACTTTTTAGAGGAAATTTTCTAAAGTTTGCTTTTTATAGGATAATATCTTAAATTTTCTTTTTATGGGAAATCTTATAAAATTTCTTTTTTTTTTTAAATTTTTATAAAATTTCCATAAGTTTAATCCAAACTTTCAATATTTTTAATCAGGCTTAAGTTCATCAAATTTAATTTTCATTAAATTATTTTTATGAAGAAAGGAATTTTAAAACATGAAAATTAATTAAAACCACAATACTAATTATTTCTATAAGTTTTTTGCTTTTTATAGGAAATTTTGCATAAATATGCTCTTTATAGCAAATTTTCAAAAATTTGTTTTTATAGTAAATTTTCTAATATGTATTTGCTTTTAATAGGAAATTTTTAAAAATCTACTTTTTATAAAAAAAAAATTTGGTTTTTTTAAAAGAAAAAAAAAATTTGGGATTCATAAAATAATTAACGTATTAAGAGAATGCGTTGCAATGTTTCTTACATTAATATATTAAGACAGACATATGTTTAAGTGCTTCTCCGTTTATTCGCTAGTTGCGCTCTTTGGATGCCTCGCTGTTTTTATTAATTTTATCACGAATCAAATTCATCGACTTTAAAATAAATTGCTACACTTTAAATTTCCACCGATTCACAAAAACAAAACATTTGTAAAAAAAAAAAATTAACAATGTTGCACATACTCGCGCCTTGCAACAAACGTTTCAAATGAAAAAGACTTTCATTTGTTAAGCAAAGCGTAAATGCAATTTAAAACAAATAAAAAGGAACTAAATAGAAAAAATCCAAAAAGAAAAAAAAAGCAAAGTTCATGTGATTTTGTGAAACAAAAAACACAAACAGCAAATAGACACAGACAAACAAAAACTTGAATGGAGCAACAAAAGCTTTATGCGATCATAGAAATGCATGTTAAAATAAACAAATATTTTCCAGAAAGCAAAAACGAAAAAAAAAATTTAACTCAGACAAGCAGTTTTTCTACAAGGAATTAAAAAGAACCCCAATACTAGGAGCAGCCTAAGTAAACATGTGGGTTTATTCAAGTACTTTGGTTAAAAAATACTGGAAAGAAATATATTTTTTAGTCTATACAAAATGCTCTTAATTGTGTTAAAAACACACATTGAATTTCCACTTTTTTTTTGTAAGAAAAAACCTTAAGTTTTATAAAACTTTGACCCCCTACAAGTATTTAGTTTTAAAAGGAATTTATTTTTTTCAAGTTAAATTTTCTTTGCACATGTAAATGACCTTTTAGGAAAAGCAAGCCGAAATTTTAACAGTAAGAGTTTTTTTTTGTTAAATTTAATGCAAAATTTTGGTTTCTAGATTATTTGATAGTAAAAAGGTTAAAGTTGCCTGGAAAATAGAGCAAATTGTTTAAAAAGTTTATTAAGACACATAAAAAAGTGTTATAAGGGAAAAAACTAAAAAAGAAAACGGCTCAACTTTCAAAAAAAGGTTAAAATCGTTTTGTGGCGAATTTTTTATGCCCATTTTAAGGAATCTGATACTGCAAATTCATTAAAAGAACAAACATTTTAAAATTTTTATATAAATAGCAACTTTAACTAAAATATTTTTTAAGCAAATTTCCCTTAACAAGAAGACTTTAGCAAAACTTTCTTTTAATTAGCAAGTATAAACAAAATTTCCTATAAAAAGCAAATATAAGAAAAATTTCCTATAAAAAGACAAATTTAAGCCAAATTTCCTGTAAAAAGCATATTTAGCAAAATTTCCTTTAAAAAGCATATTTTAGCAAAACTTCACATAAAAATTAAATTTATCCAAACAGTTTATCCAAACTTCCTATAAAAGGAAAGTTTTATAAATATTTTTTTAAAGAAAAAAATCAAATTTTATGACAATAAAAACCAAATTTATGGAAAATTTCCAATAAAAAGGAAATTTGTGGAAAATTTCCTATAAAAAGCAAATTTATGCAAAATTTCCTATAAAAAGCAAATTTATGCAAAATTTCCTATAAAAAGCAAATTTATGCAAAATTTCCTAATATAAGCAAATTTATGCAAAATTTCCTATAAAAAGAAAATTTATGCAAAATTTCCTATAAAAAGCAAATTTATGCAAAATTTTCTAATATAAGCAAATTTATGCAAAATTGCCTATAAAAAGCATATTAGCAAAATTTCCTTTAAAAAGCATATTTAAGCAAAACTTCACATAAAATCAAATTTATACATAATTTTCTATAAAAACCAAATTTATGGAAAATTTCTAATAAAAACCAAATTTATGGAAAATTTCCAATAAAAAGAAAATTTTGGAAAATTTCCTATAAAAAGCAAATTTATGCAAGATTTCCTATAAAAAGTAAAATTTCTTATAAAAAGCAAATTATAGCAAAATTTCCCATAAATACCAAATTTATGTAAAATTTCCTGAAAAATGCAAATTTAAGCAAAGTTTTAGTAAAATTTAAGTACCTAAAATCTGCTATAAAAAGCAAATTTAAGGAAAATTTGCTATAAAAAGCAAACTTGAGTAAAATTTTGTATAAAAAGAAAATTTTAGCAAAATTTCCTATAACATGCAAATTTTAGCAATATTTCCTTTAAAAGCCAGATTAAAAGAAATTTCTTATAACAAAGCAAATTTTAATACAATTTCCTATAAAAAGGCAATTTTAGCTAAACTTTTTTATAAAATGGCAAATTTAGCCAAAAATTTCTATTAAAAGCTAGATTTAGCTTTAAAAAGCAACAAACTTTATCAAAATTTCTTAAAAAAGCATGATATAAAAAATATAGCAAAATTTCCTATAAATATATAAATGTATGATTCGTCTGTGCTGATGTTTGTAACACCTTAAAATATTGGTCCTAGACCCACCTCTTAATAAACCGATCGACTCAGAATCACTTTAAGAGCGCATTTAACGATATCTTGCAGACTGTTTGTTCATGCAAAAATTTGGTCGCAGTTTTGGAGATAATTCGAAACAATTTGGTGCATTGTTTCAAATTGTCACAAGGACCAAGCCAATTGAAAATAGCGGGAATAGGTTTATTATTTCACATAGCCCCCATGCAAGCTTGTTTTCGGAAGAGAGTCATAGTACCCATACACCATTTTATTATGTTGGAATTTTTTTTTATTAAATTTGGCCCAAAATTGTTTTATGGTAACCTTTATCATAGCTTTCCATAGCTCCCTTCCAAATACTGCTCCGACAAATAATTCTGAATGCCATAACTTTCTTATAAATGGTGGTATTGACATACAAATTGGCGACAATAACTCTGATAGGGATAGCTACTATGTGATGACAAAAGGTTTTTCTAGAAGGTCCAAAATTTG
Source organism: Pollenia labialis (assembly GCA_949318255.1). NCBI lineage: Eukaryota > Metazoa > Arthropoda > Insecta > Diptera > Polleniidae > Pollenia > Pollenia labialis. Next base: position 15,152,333 of record OX439140.1, read on the forward strand.
CCATAGGTCCCATATAAACCGCCGTCCTAAAATCAATTAAAATCGAATATAACTTTGTTCTAGTGGGTTTATAATTTTCCATGGATCCCAATCAGGAGGATACGCTCTCCCAAATACTGTGGTGTAGTGTGTATCATATGGTCGGGCCTGACCGCCTATACTTTGTTTGGATATGCACTTGATCAGTAAGAATTTTTTAAGAAGGAAATTTCTAAAAAAATTAATAGTTTTGTAAAAACTTTCTATAAAAATTTAATTTTTGAAAAAATCCCTATAAATAGTTAACTTTAGTAGTATGTATTTCTTATTAAAAATAATTTTCAGCAAAATTTCGTAAATTTTCAAATTTTATTACAAATTTACCAACATTTTCTATAAATAACAAGTTTATATTAAATTTATTTTTCCAATATTGCTTAAATGAAATTTATTTTTCATTTACTTATGACAACTTTTAATTTAATATAAGTTATTTATATAAATATTTTTTGAAACCAACCACATTATTTTGGTATATTTTTCAGTATGTCCCCTCTTTGTTTCTTTTTTTTTTAATATTTATTAATATATTTTTTCTCCGGCTATTTTATTATCATGAAGTAGCACTACTTGTTACAAGAGTATAACTCTCTTTACTTAAAATGGGGCAAACGTTTTTTTTATTCTTAGCAGGACTTTTCCATGAAATAAAATGGGGTCTTTAAGATTAAAACAAATAGTTTTTAATGTAAAGGTTTGATAAATATGGAAATAAAAAGTTCATATGAAAATAACACTAATTTTCTTTTTATTGGCATTATTGCTTTAATTTGCTATTTACAGAAAATTTAGAAAAAAAATATAGTTGGAGGTAACCATATTCTAAGAGCAACATACTATGGTTGGTTTTAACCAATGTTTATGTTTGCCGGTTACCATATTATGCTTAAATATGACCATAGTATGTTTAAAATCAACAAAATTTTTCCCAAAATCAACCATAATATGGTAAAAATTAACCATATTTAAGTCAATTTTAACCATAATTATGTACAAAATGAACCATAATATGGTCTTAATTTCCCAGAATTTTGAGAAAAGTAACCATATTATGGTCAGGATTAACAATAATATGGTTAATGCTAATCATATTATGGTTAACCCATTTTTTGAAATTGTTTGTTAAGTGTCAAATTATAATTTTATTTAATTTTATATTCTTGATAGCTGTTACGTTCCACTTTTATAAAAAATTTCCTTTGGTTCATATTCCAGCCTGTGACGACATTCATATCACCATTTTTCCTGTTCTACTAGTTTTTTCTACGTAAATTTAATAATAATCATTCAATGTTTTAAAATATTATAATTTCGAACATATTATTGTTATTAAATATTAACCATAATATGTTTGGAGGCAACCATAATATGGTTATAGGATGGATGAATTTAACCATAATATGGTTACCGCGATAATACTATGGTTAAGATTACCATAATATGTTTAAGTATATGATTGTAGTTTTATTTTATTTAAACATTACATTGTTAAAATCAACCATATTTGAAGTTTCAAGGGATGTAAACACTTTATTGTTAAATAGAAACAAAATATTATAAATCGTGAAAAATTTTTTTTTAAAAACAACAAAAGTTTGTTTGTTGCCATTGCAGGGACCATAATTTGTTTTTTTTAACCATTCTTCAACCATGTTTTTTCTTTACGTGTAGTCATCAATAGGAAATTTCGTAAAAACTTCCCATTTATAGGAAATTTCCTAAAAATTGGCTTTTTTTTTGCAAAAGTTTGCTGTTTATAGGAAATTTCGCAAAAACTTCCTATTTATAGGAAATTTTCTAAAAATTGGATTTTTAGAAGATTTTTTGCAAAAATAATCCTATTTATAGGAAATTTTCTAAAAATTGCATTTTTAGAGGATTTTTTGCAAAAGTTTGCTATTAATAGGAAATTTTGCAACAGTTCGCTATTTTTAGCAAATTTCCCAAAAATTTGTTTTTTTTAGGAAATTTTGCAAAAATTTCTTCTTTATAGGATATTTTGCAAAAATTTGTTATTTATAGGAAATTTTACAAAAACTTCTTATTTATAGGAAATTTTGCAAAAATTCCTTATTTATAGGAACTTTTGCAAAAGTTTGCTAATAATAGGAAATTTTGAAAATTTTGCTATTTATAATAAATTTCGCAAAAGTATGCAATTTAAAGAAATTTTTTTTTCTAGGAAATTTTGCATAACTTTGCTATTTATTGGAAATTTTACAAAAGTATGCTATTTTTAGGAAACTTTGGAAAAGTGTGTTTTTTTGTTATTTATAGGCAATTTTGCAAAAAATTTGTTTTCTAGGAAATTTTGCAAAAATTTGTGTTTTATAGGACATTTTGCAAAAATTTGATATTTATACGAAGTTTTGGAAAAATTTGCTATACATATAAATTTTGGCAATAATTTGCTATTTATAGAATATTTTGATAAAACTTTTTATAGGAAATTTTTTAAAAATATTCGTTAGAAAATTTTGGAAAAATTGGTTTTTTTATGAAATTTTTTCATATTTACTATTTATAAATAGAATATTTTTTAAAATTTTTTTTATTTATTTTTCTTTTTATAGGAAATTCTGCTAAAATTAGCTTTTAATGAAAAATGTTGATATAATTTGCTTTTTATATGAAGTTTTTATAAAATTTTCGTTTTATAGGAAACTTTAATCAAATTTGCTATTTATAAATTATATTGCATAAATTTTCTTATTAAAGGATAATTTGTAAAATTCGGCTAATAATACAAAATTTTGCTTTAATTTATTAAAATTTAAGAAATTTTAGTGTGTTTTTTTTTAAATCGTAAGCTTTGTTGATATATTTTTGTTAAAAAGAAAATTATCTATTTAGACCTCTCGTTGCAATTAGTTTTAAAAAAACTATATAAATCTTTTGCCACAATAAATAATAGATCCTAACAGTCTAGTTGTATAAGTTAACCGAGCTCATAGCGAAAAACTAGATGTATTTACTTACATTTATACATACATAGATAAATACTTATTTCTTGTTTACAAAAGAAAAACATTGTGATTAAATAAAATTTGTACTTGAATTTGTTACAAACGGCTGTTATCATGGGGTTCACATTTTTATTTCCTTTTTATATTTTCTGTTTAGTTGAAATCCTTTTATTTTTCATACATTTTCCCTCTTGCAATGCAAGTTTAAACAAAAGCGTAAGAAAATGAAGTAAAATAGAAACGAACAGCAACATCATTTCGACATTGTGAAAGTACGCAACAAACCATTATGTCGGATTTTAATTAAAATTAATTACATTAAGTGCAGCAAGTGAACAAACAAATAATCGAGCGAGCGAACGAACCAACGAACGAATGAATAAACGAAAGCTGGTACAAATTAACAAACAAACAAACGATTAAATTTGTGTGTGACTGTAAATGTTTTTATCTTCCTTAATGTCTGCCGGGCGCGGTGTTAATTCGAGAGCCTGCATGTCTTTATATTTCTAATGAAAATAAAAATACTAGATTTTATTTAATTTGTTAGGAATTTACGAACGAAAACAAAGATTAATCCATGAGACAAACTACTTTTTCAAAACAAAATACTTTAAAAAGGTCAAAGTTGAGAAGAACACGAAAGTGTTAGTTAAGTTATTAAATATTTAAAAGATGCTTTTACATGAATTCTAGCTACAGGTTCTTGTTCAGTTTTATTTCAGTTCTTGGTTTTTTCTAGTTAAATTTAGCTTTAAAGTGTGCATCAAATTTAATTTTAATTTTTCAATAAATAAATTTCTACACGCAAAGAAAAAACATGGTTGTGGTAAACATATTCTAAGAGCAACATATTATGATAAGATTCATGATTGTAGTCACCATATTACGATTGTTATTAAATCATATTATGACCAAATATGTTCGTAATATTACATCATAATATTTTTCCCTTAATCATATTGTTATCCTGTTAATCATAAAACGTTAAGAAGTTATAATATTACTGTCATGGCAATCATAATAAGTTTAGAAGTAATCATATTACTGTCATGGTAATCATAATAAGATAAGAAGTAATCATATTGTTGTCATGGCAACCATAATAAGTTAAGAAGTAATCATATTATTGTCATGGCAATCATGATTAGTTTATAAGTAATCATATTATTGTCATGGCAATCATAATAAGTTTAGAAGTTATCATATTATTGTCATGACAATCATAATAAGTTTGGAAGTAATCATATTATTGTCATGGCAATCATAATAAGTTTAGAAGTAATCATATTATGATGCAAATTGATATGAACTGTTATACATAAATTTTTTACATCATAATATGATACAACTTTAAACATAATATTTTTATTGGAAAAAAATACTTATGATAAAATAAAAAACATAATATAGTTACTGTAATCTTTTTGTCGTAGGTCGCAATTATTTATAAATTATTTTATGGAGTTTTCATTATTTTTCTCTTAAAATAACACAAAACTTACCAGTAATGGTTAATATTTTGCACCAATATTTCACACGACACAACTGATACAAAATTATTTTCAAAATGGCGATACCAAAATATTATTAGAGTAACAATATTTTGATTGCATCTTAAACTTATTATGATAAATGTATATAAAGTTATCATGTTATGGCTATTAAATATCATGTTATGGCTGTGAGTAATATAATATGTTTTGAAAGTTATCTTAATTTAGTTGTTAGAAAAATAATTATTTTTCGGTCAACAATACTCAAATTTATAATTGCGATAAACATTAATATGTTTACAGTAACTATAATATTGCTGATATTTAATAAAAATAACAATTATTTGTGTACAACAACAATATATTGTTACAATGAACACAGTGTGGTTGCCGTAACCATGCCCAACCATATTTTTTCTCTGCGTGTAGTTCAGTTTAGGTAAAGTTCTAGTTCAGTGTTATTTCATTCCTAAGTGCCAGTTCACACACGTCAAGTTTAACTCGTCAAGTCTTGAGCTTTTAGGAGAGAAGGGAAAAGAGAGTGCCATTTCTTTTCCCCTCTCTCCTAAAAACTCAAGACTTGACGATTCAAACTTGACGTATGTGAACCGGCACTAACTAAGCTCTGTTTCAATTCTAGTTCAGTTTTAGTTCAGTTTTAGCTCAGTTCTAATTCAGTTCTAGTTCAGTTCTAGTTCAGTTCTAGTTTAGCTTAAGCTCATTGCAGTTCCAGTTCAGTTTTAGTTCAGTAATATTTTCCTACTTTTATTACATCTGCAAATTTTGCATTATTAATTAAAGAAATAAAAATAATTTAATTTAAGAAATTATAAAAAAATTCCCCAAAAAAGTGAAAAGAATAAACTTTACCTTGTATAAATTACAGAAAATTTAAGCAAAACGATGAAGCTCAATTCAAACCAAAATAACACAAATAAGAAAACAAAAAAAAAACTTTCTCAATCTAAATTTTACCTAAAACAGCCACAAATTATTAAAATTATTCAATATTATTGATTACCACAACATCTCACTTAACACCCTCAGACCGTGGCTGCAGCAACGAATAACAAATGTAATCAATAATAAGAGAGTTCGTCATCACAGCTTATCAGGCAAAGATGTAATGGCATCATCCTCCTTGTCGCAAACAACAAACTTTTTTACACATAAAGGTTATCAGGGAGTTTTAGGATTTTTTTTACTCTGGTAAAATCTACTTAATTTCATAACCAGACCAATAACTTTATCTAAAGTTGTTTGTTAGATACACGCATACACAGATAATTATTTACAAAATCAAGCGAACAAAGGTGACTGAAAAATTTTTAAAGACCAGCTGCATTTTTTGGTTAACCAAATAACAAATTTAAAGGAGTCAACGAATTTGTGAATAAACGCATTGACGACTATAAGTGCAGACAATGTGCTTAAAGATAGTGCATGTTTAAGGCTAGAATATAGTGAAGTCTATTGACTGGAGTATGGTAAGCGGTTTTGACTACAGTGTATCTATTTTCTGACTAGACATTAGTGGAGGCTTTTAGCTTGCAGTTTTTGTAGTCTATTTCTAGTGTGGTCTAGTTATATCCCTTAAACTAGGCTATTTTTTTTTTGAATACACTGCATGTGTAAAGTTTTTGAAGGTTTCATTCAGTCTGTGCTTAGGGCATGCATGATACTTAAATCCTTTTCTCCGCGCAACTGTAATTTGGTACATCTTCGTCATCATACCATTAAAGTAATCTTTTCAGCTACACTTGTTCACGATTTCTATAAAGTTACCAACTGCATCCCTAGTCTTTGTCGATCGAAGCATGAATGCGAGATCAAGTATTCTGCTGTCAAGTCTTTCCGCCGGGGGTTTGCTGATACCAACTTAAGGAAATTTCACTTTCTAGCGTTACATCCTCCGTGGAAAATATCTTAGGAGATCATCACGATCTCTTGCGATCGCGACAGGCCGGAGTTTCTATTTGATATTACGGAAGTCAGTAGTTCCTGTAAGTACGACATTAGACCGACTTTTTGTTGAGGCCTCTGTTATCCGTAGAAATTATACTTTTGGGGATCACTGTGTGGTTGTGATTTACTACTTAAAATCGCAGTGTGCACGATCCTAAAACCTCACTAAAGAGCTAATTTTTCAGTACTTGCGGGAGAGTTCGGCCTTTTTTTTAATTTTTCATAATTAAATTTTTACAAAAACAAATATTTGTATATTTTCAATTTAACATTACAAAAAATTTTGCTGGTGAAAAAATACGTAATGAAAAGCTTTAGAGTAAAAATTTATCAAAATCACTCAAGCGTTAATTGTTTGTTTTGAGTCTCGTTCATCATCAACGTCCATAATACTCATTTTGCCAAATTGCGGTTTTTTGGTTTTCTTTCCCTTTTTCGAAGAATATTTTCCTGCAGAGATTGGGTAGCATTGTAGCCATTTATGGTAAACAAATAGAGTTTTTTTTTTGATACTTTTCTATATAAACACTTTAAAATTTGTGTATATAAAAGAGGAGGTGCTCCCAGAAAAAGAAGTAGTAGTACGGAACCATTCGTCCAGCAAATTTGGGCAAATTTAAAAAAGAAGTATAGGAGAAAAACTGTTACTACATTTTATTTCTGATTTTACAAAAAAAGAAAAATAGTTATAAATGAAATAAATACGGATGCTGCATTAAAACTAACACTTCAATATCCTTTTCTCTTTCAGAGCACATGAGTGCTTTAAATTTCCCATCTATTTTATAAAATCAGCATCATTCTCATCATCATCAGCCTCCTTTCTTTCGTTCTTGTTACTTTCTAAACCCAAATTAATATCCATGTCCATGCAATTTTCAATTATGAGAACGCGTCATATATTTTTTTGGCCAAATTATTGAGGGGGATTTTGCTTTCTATTTTTTTAAATTGCTTATAATACTTTACAATTTATTTTGTAGTCGGTGTGTTTTAGAGTGTGATTTTGATAGCAACATTTCAATCACGTAAATTTATTACGTCAACATTTACTTTACTAACAAAACGCCTTTTATTTATAATTTTTTCCTATCCTTTTTGTTGGCTTTTAAACCTAATGTGGGCTATAAAAAAAAAAAAAAATAAATGGAAAAATACAAATTCCATGAAAATTTCAATAACAAGTATGACCACGATGAGCCAAAGGCACAAAGGGGTACGAAAGGTACAGTGGTTAAAGAGCTGCTGGTTAAACTTTGATCAGGCTTTCATAAATATATTGCCATTAATTCATAAGTGTATTATTGTAATATGCATATGATGGTAAAGGTACTACTAATTTTAAAAGTACATACTAAACAGATTTAGTTGTATAAGTCAGATACTTAAGAATATAAATAAAAGCAATGCCCAAACCTTTTTTTTCTGCAATATTTTCAACAAAAGTCAACAATTTTCAAATTTCCACAAATTTTGCTAACCAGAAATTTTTAATCCATTTTTTTTATACAAAAATAGGAAACCAACATTTTTTTTAATAAAATAAATTACAATTCTCAAATTTTACAATCTAAAACTGGATCCTAAAAACGTTATGCAATCCACAATAAATCCTAAATAAACTTCTAGATAATCTCGAAAAAGATTCACAATATTTTGTCTGCCAACAAATTTTTTAAAAAAAGAAAATAAATTATCTACGAAATTATTGCCAGTAAAGACGTTTTTGTATAGAAAAATTTGTTATCCATTGAAAAAGGCTTATGCAGAAAAATGTTTATAGGAAACTCTAACTTTACCATATTTTCTATAAGATACTGAGCGTAAAAAATCTGTTTTTAAACAAATTAAATACTTTTTTAAGGAAAACTTAGCTTCCACGGCATATACTTTTACAAAAAATTAACCTCCTTTGCTTTTTCTATAAAAACACTTTATCCCATAACTTTTTCTCAAATGAAACTTAGCATCCACAATTTTTTCTTTGCTAGAAAATTTGTCTACGCAACAATTTCTTTTGGAAAATATGTCATCTCAATCTTTTTTTTAACAGAGTTGTATTTTACAATTTTTTTCATACCTTTATATAGCAAAACTTTTCTTTTTTAAGGAAAAACTTGGCTTCCACTCCTTTCTCAATAAAAAAATTAACCTTTCTGCAGAAAAATTACCCTTTCACCACATTTTCTATGGAAAAACTTACCATTCACTAATTCTTTTATAAAAAAACTTATATTCCACTAATTTTTCTACAGAAAAACTTACCTTGCCCTGATTTTTAAATAGAAAGACTTACCTTATTCTGCTTTTTCAATAGAAAAACTTACCTTCCACTGCTTTTTCTATAGAAAAACCTCACCTTCCACTGCGTTTTTTATAGAAAAACTCACCTTCCACTGCTTTTTCTAAAGAAAAACTAATTTTCCACAAATTTTTCTCTTTAAAAACTTACCTACCACCATTTTTTCTACCGAAAAACTTACCCACCACCACTTTTGACCATTCTTTCTATAGCAAAACGTACCTCCAACCACTTATTTTATTGAATAAATTACCTTTTTATAAAAAATGTATTCGTCTACCAGTTTTTATACAAAATAACTTACCTTTCACCGTTTTAATATAGAAAAACTTACGTTCCACCAATTTTTCAATAAGAACATTTTCGTCCCACATAATGTTCTATAGGAAACTTACCTTCCACAATATTTTCTTTACCAAAACTTATTGCAAAATTTTTTTCTTTAGAAAGACTTGCCTTGCGTCTATTGAAACAATTACCTGTCACCACGTTTTCGACAGTAAAATCTATTTTTAGAAAAACTTAACTTCCATAATTTTTTCTTTACAAAAACTTACTTCCCATAGAAAAATAAATTTTCCGTCACTTTTTCAAGAGAAAAACTTACCTTCCGCAATATTTTTTATAGAAATTACTTTCTTTCCACAACATTTTTTTTTACCTTTTCCAACATTTTGTATAAAAAATTCTACCTTCCAAAATTTTTTCTTAAAAAAATGTAGATTTCAATACTTTGTATATGGAAAAACTGTTTAAAAACTTGCCATTTACTGTGCCGTAATATTCCTATCATATGTCATGCCATTTTGTCAACTCTTTCATATGCCTTTTATATTAAATTGAAAACTGTTTTGCTTCTACTGAAAATTTTTAAATTTTGAGTTAACACCATCTTTATGACCCAGTGCGATTTGTACTTTTTTATTAAAAAACTTATCTCTTAAATACCACTCTGAAGAAAAACTTGCCTTCTACATATCGCACTGGGTCCTGTAAAAAGAGTCAACTTAAAATATACACATTTTCACTTTTTTCTGGAAAAAATTTTAGGGTAATTTCTTTAGTATTTTGCCAAAAAATACAATAAGAGGAACCAGTGCGATATGTTTTTATAAGGATGATTAAATTTTAAGGGCCGATGTTGATTTTGAATAAAACCCAAATCACTTAGGGAAAAATTGTCATTTCTTTTTATTATGATAATATTGGTATGGTTGAATTATGTACGGAACAAAATATCGGCCAAATAATCGCCGCGACCTCGGCGGCACACCTCCATTCGATGCTCCAAATTTCCGATGACGCTGAGGCATAATTGAGGTTCTATGCCGTTAATGTGCAGAATTATCTCATCTTTTAACTGTTGAATTATGGCTGGCTTATCGACGTACACCTTTTCTTTCAAATAACCCCAAAGAAAGAAGTCCAACGGTGTCAAATCACATGAGATAACACGGCCATTGAATTTGTTGCGCAAAAGAGAGATTGTTGAAACCACATATCGTCCACATTCATATTTTCCAATTCGGGCCATAAAAAGTTCGGTATCATCTCACGATAGCGAACACCATTCACAGTAACTGCTTGACCGGCCTCATTTTGGAAGTAATACGGCCCGATAAACCGCACCAAACAGTCACTCTTTGTGGGTGCATTTCTTTTTCAACAATCAATCTTGGGTTATCATTTGCCCAGATGCGGCAATTCTGCTTATTGACGAATCCACTGAGGTGAAAATGTGCCTCATCACTGAACATGATTTTCTTCGAAAATTGATCATTCACTGTTGCCATTTCTTGCCATCATTCAGACCATTGACGAAATTTGGAATGGTCAAGAGGCTTTAGTTCTTGAGTCAATTGCACCTTGTAAGCGTGTTAATGCATAATGTTCATCAACGACGAGCGTGAGAGGTGCAATTGCTGGGCACGAGGACGAGTTGAGTTGGACGGCTCTTTAGCCAAACTACCGCGAACAGCAGCAATATTTTCTGGAGTACGACTGCAGTACAGACCCGGTTTGCTCAAATTTTTGCACGATTTTTCCGATTGTACGCACATTTGGATGATAAAATTGAATGAAAAATCACAAAGTGTACGATATGCAATTTGATTTTCATAATAAGCCTGAATAAGTTTAACGCGTTGCTCGATTATGTATCTTTCCATGGTTCAAATTGAATTATTCTGAAATTGAGAAATGTCAAATTTTAAGTAAAACAATATTTCCTTAACACATAACATAAGCTCACATATACTTATTTTTCTATGAAAAAAACTTATCTTCCACAACTTTTTCTGTAGAACATTTGCTTCTCACGTAATTTTCTATACAATAACTTGCCTTCCATATATTTTTCTATCGAAAACATTTGCCTTTCACATAATAAGTGGAAGTCAATTAGTTTTGTATGCGTTCCACAAAACCTGTCGCCTTTATTTTATATAAAACTACTGAATTGTGATTTGTAGCATCATTTTAAATTCGGTTTAGCTTTTGCTTTTTTTAAATTTTAGAGTCGTAGAGTTCTCCTGTACTGGTGTTTTTTTCCATTTGGTTGCCATTAAACTTTTCATTTACTTTACGTAATATTCATAATGGATTTGCCAATATGAAAATTTTATTTAAATTTCCAACAAACTCAAATATAACAGCCAACGTTAGATATAAAAAACACCGACATATTATTATTACTACTACCAACATGTCCTGTCTGATATAAAACTCATCATTTCAATTTCATTCAGTTGTGTGTTGGCTGTTTGTCTAGATTTGGTTTCATTTGATTTTGCCCTGATAATGATGATGTTGATGTGTGGTGGCAGTTGGAGGTGGCGAGCGAGTGGCATGGTTTAGTTTGTTTTTTAGATTTGCTAAGTTGGTTTAAACCTTTTTCGGTTTAGCTTTTTGATCTCGTTTATGAGTAATGCACCCTCTTTGTTTAACCTTAAAATACTCATACTTTTCGCAATATAAATTTGTTTGATTTCAGAATTTTTCACTTTACTGATGCCAAAGTGAATTAAAAAAATCCTAAAGAATAAAAAAAACACAGCAGGTACATTATTATAATTACATTAATGGTTTTTATTTGTGTCTATATTTAGATCAAATTCTGACAAATTTTTTTTAAAAATATAATTTGTTTAAAGATACAAAGAAACAAAATTGTAATAGATGCGATATGCTTAAACCCGATTCATTTGTTGTCTTTTATATGCTTAATTTATAGGATTTTTTCTTTCAGGAATACCCATTATTTTTTTCACATTTTTATTGGAAAACTTTTGATTTTTATCAACTTTTTCTTTTAGCCTGCCAGCAACAATATAAATAATCTGTAATCCACAATTGAGTGCTTAAAGTGTTTTAATAACGTTTAAATAAAAACAGATTCAAACTTGTTCTTAACTGAGTTATCAAAATACTTGATTTATATATATATTTGCTGTAATCCTATGAGAGTATTTGTTTCTGTTAATGTATGTGTTCATGGAAAAATGATTGTGTATTTTGTAATAGAGTTTTCCACTTATACAAAAGGGGCAAGTAAATAGAAATTCACAAGGTCTATAGCAAGACAGAGAAGGGAGAATGTAACAAAGAAAACGTTAATAAAATCGTAAAACAATAGTTTCTGCAGCAAAATTTGGTCTCTGCCTCACTTTCTTTGCGAAACATGGCCTTTTCAACATATTTCGAAAGAAAACTTGACCGTCACTACATTTTTTTTAGAATATGTTGGTTTCATCAACATTTTCTTACCCTGTGCAACATTTTCTAGGGAAAAACGTGCCATTTGCAACATGTTCTATAGAAAAAACTTGATCTTCTCAACATGTTTGATAAAAAAGAAAATTTTAACTTTGGAACTTTTTTTTTTAAACTTTGACTCTGCAACATTTTTTAGTACCAAATTTACTCTCTTAACATTTTTAACCGCAACATTTTCTAGAGAAAAACTTGTCCTTTCCAACATTTTCTATAGAAAAAACTTGGTCTACTCAACTAATGCCCGTAATTTCTACAAAAAGAAATCTAGCTGTGCATAGAAATCTATGGTGTAAAAGCTGCCATATTTCAAGAAAAACTGAAGGTAAAAACACGTAAGCAAAATAAACGTTGAAATAGGTAAAGATAATTGTTAGGTACGAACACGACCTGCTTTCTTTTTGCAGAAATTACGGGCATAACTCAACTAAACTACTAATTAAAAACACTTAAACTTCAAAACATTTTGTAAACAACTTTGGCACTGCAACATTTTATAGAAGCAAATTTACTTTTTGTTTATAGAATATATTTTAACCGCATAATTTTCTAGAGAAAAACTTGTTCTTTGCAACATGATCTAGAAAAAACACATGGCCTCTTCAACATTTTCTTAAATAAAATTTTCACCCCGAAATTTTTGCTATAAAAAACTTTTACTGTGCGACATTTTATATTAGAAATTTTATTCTCTGCAACATTTTTTTAAAAACATTTCATCCGCAACACTTTTCTAAAAAAAACTTGGCCCCCCAAATATTTTCTACAATAAAACATTCCCTCTGAAATATTTGCATTAAAAACTTTGGCTCTGAAAGTTTTTCTATTAAAAAAACCACATCCACTGCTTTATCTCCGAAAGTATCCCTTCGTAAGAAATGCAAGGCTTTCGCAGAGACAATCTTTCTAAAAGACAGGGAGCATTTCCCGCCAGCAGCATAATAGCAGAGGCCTTAACCAATAATCAGACCGGTAGCAGCTCACCGCGGCTTCTGACTCCCGTAGCTTTAGAAAACATGATACTCTGGTGCGTACCTCGGTCTTAAGAAATTACGTAGACTTTAAGAGCACTGTTACTTGGATCTTTGTCGCATCCCAGGTATGCATACAACTGATTTGCCCAGGATGATGTAACACCAAAATGTACACCCCCTAGGGGGATAACATTTTCTACAGAGAAAAGTACAAAATAGAAACTGGCACAATCACTACTTTAACAATACAAAAAAATTTTGCCCTACGCATTTCCTGTAAAAAACATGTAATTTATAGAATTTTTTAGAGAAAAAAATTATGAATAGAAACTTGCGTATCCCCAGTTTTTGCTGAAGATGAACTTGTTATCCACATTTTTTTTCTATACAGCAACAAGAAATCTACAAACATTCCATCAACAATTTCTAAAGACAAAGTTGACATCTAAAGTTTTTTTATTAAGACAATTTAATTTACCTCAAACAAGATATTTTGTAAAAAAAATTGGCCATTTATAAAAGTTTTTTTCTGGAAAAACTTATTATTTAATATTTTTTCCATCTCTGGTTTATATTTTCGCTTTTGAAAAAAAACTTTTACTTTAATTTCAAGCAACCTCAGAGAATGAGAAAAAAATTGATTTGTATTGCATAAAAAATCCATCAATCATTTTGTATTAAATAAACAGAAAATCAGCAACCACAAACATATTTTTTTTTTGTGATATCAGCAAATATTCGTTTAATATTGTGGATGTCGTTCTTCTTGCTATAAGCGTAAATTAAACTTTTTCCGGCGGTGTGTGTCTTTTTCCACGCTCCCTTATAATTTAAATATTGAGATTTTCACAAGTACTCGCAGTGCTGGTTGTATAAATAAATCCAGCATTAAGTGTAACTAATTTCTAAGGAAAAAAAAATTGATGATTAAGTGATATTGTGATAAGCAAAAAGAACTAAAAGGCAAGGAAAAAAGGAAATTTATGAAATAAAATCGGAATTCGAAAGTTTTATACATATTTACTATAAAAAGAATCAAATAAAATTATTTAATTTCGATTACTTCCCTAAACTTCCAGAAATATTTCTATTCAAAAATTTTACCATCCACAAATTTTTTTATAGAAAACATGCCTTCTACAACTTTTTCATTTACAAAAATGGCATAAACTACTCTTTCTGTAGAATAACTTGTCTGCCACAACTCCTTTCATAGAAACAAATTGTCTTCCATAACCCTTTTTATAGAAAAACTTGCCATCCACAAGTCTCTCTTTTAATTAAGAGGAAATGGTTTATATTTAAATTACATATTTTTTAAACTTCTTAAATTATCAGCTCCTAAATTTTGGAAAATTTTTTTAAAAATGTCAAATACTAGTATTAATGTACAAAAATAAAGAAAAAAAATAAAAACAATATACAAACTGTTACAACACTTGTAAAATTTATTTCAATTTCCGACAAAAATTAAATAAAATATCAAGTTGGAATTTCATAACTGAAGCACACTTTATTTCTTTTTTGGGCATTTATTTTTGGACCCATTAACAACCAGTACAAAAGGTAAAAATGAACAAAATATTTTACTGCTTTTTCTGTTGTATTACAATATAATCAAAAGAACAACAACAATAATACATAACAATTGACAAAATATTAAAAACTTTTTTTGAAATACAAAAAGAATAAAGAACAATTTTTTTTTTGTTATTTTACGAGCAATTAACTAAAGCTCCTGCTGTTGATTTTGTTGAAAATTTTTATTCATTTTGTGTTGTTGCTTTCAAGAGTAATTTAAATTTATAAAACTTTTAGTTATTTTTGTTTTCGATTTATATTTTGTTTTTTTTTTTTTTTTTTTTTTTTGTAAAATAACAACGTCATTTTTTACAATTTAAGACTGTACAGAAATATTAAAGCTCTTAAAGGAAAAAGTTTGCTGAAGTTTGGGAAAAAATACAAAGTACAAAGCTGTTTGTTGCGGTGTCGTTGAACCGAAAGAATTTTTTATGTCAAACCAAACCCGAATTTTTTTATTTAGAGTAATTCATCTTTCACAATATTTTCTAGAAGAACTTTTCTTCCTTAACTCATTCTTCAACGACTTTTTCTATAGAAAAATCTTCTTTAGCTTTCACAGCTTTTTCTATAGAAAAACTTGTCTTCCAAAAATTGTTCTATAGAAAAACTTGTCATCTATAACTTTTTCTGTAGAAAATCTTGTCTTCCATAACTTTTTCTATAGAAAAACTTGTCTTCCATAACTTTTTCTTTAAAAAAACTTGTCTTCCATAACATTTTCTTTAGAAAAACCTGTCTTCCATAACTTTTTCTTTAGAAAAACTTGTCTTCCATAACTTTTTCTATATAAAACTTGCCTTCCATAACTTTTTCTATATAAAACTTGCCTTCCATAACTTATTCTATAGAAAAACTTGTCTTTCATAACATTTTTTATAGAACAAATTGTGTTCCATAACTTTTTCTATAGAAAAACTTATCTTCCATAACTTTTTCTATAGAAAAAATTGGCTTTCATAACTTTTTCTGTAGAAAATCCTGCCTTCCATTACTTTTTCTATAGAAAGACTTGTCTTCCATAACTTTTTCTGTGGAAAAACTTGTCTTCCATAACTGTTTCTATAAAAAACTTGTCTTCCATAACCTTTTCTAAAGATACACATATTTTACGTAACGTTTTTAATAGAAAAACTTGTCTTCCACAAAATTTTTCAAAAAAATCGTGTCGTCCAAAACCTGTCTTCCGTCGCTTTTGCAAAAGAAAAACTTGTCTTCCACAATATTTCTATAGAAAAACTTGTCTTCCACAAATTTTCTATAGAAAAACTTGTCTTCCACAATTTTTCTATAGAAAAAGTTGTCATCCATAATTTTTCTAGTTAAAATGTTGCCTTGCACAATTTTTCTAAAGGAAAAGTTGCCTTGCACAATTTTTCTAAAGAAAAACTTGTTTACTGCAACTGGTTAGATAGAAAAATTTGATTTCCTCAAAATTTTCTATAGAAAAACTAGCCTTCTAAATTATTTTCTATAAACAAACTGGTCTTCTACAACTTTTTCTATAGAAAAACTTATTTTTCACAACTTTTGTTAAAGAACATTTTTTCCACAATTTTTTGCAAAGAAATACATGTCCTTCACAACTTTTTCGAAATAAAGCATTCTTTTTTGTTTTTTTAATTAAGAAAACAGGTTCTATAGAAAAACTTATGTTGCAACTTTTTTGTATGGTCATTAAAAAAGAAAGATTAAATAATTTTATTCTTTAAATTTTATAATTTTCTCCTTATTTCTTATTTGTCCTTCAAATAGATTTCAATCTTTGTATGTCCTTTGTTAGCTCACCACTAGATCAACACTTCACATGCATTTGATTGATGGGTGGAGTCTGCGTATGCATGTTTTTATAAGTGCCACATGTACAATCATTGTTTGTTGTTAATTTACAATGACAAATCTAATAATGAAACCATCATATCTATACAAAATACTCTCAACGTTCTTCCCAACTCAACTCCGCACATTGCAATGTGTGGTAGTAGTTTTTCGACAAAAAATAAAGACTTTAAGGTACTGTAAGCTAGTTAAACAAAAAACCTGTAACTTCACCACCAACTTCAACAAACATTTACATTAAAAAACGTTAAAAATAAACTTACAACAACTGAGAATGACAGGAATTGCAACCGTAGTTTATACTACACCTCCCTCCCATATCGTTGGGTGAGTGAGTAGCTTTATATTTTACAGATAATGAAATGAATACCTTTAGAATAACCCAATAAAATGTTTTGGGAGAAAAGAAAGACAACGATTAAACGTTATAGGAAAATATAAGTTAAGCTGTACACTTTGCTTTAGAAAAGAAATGAAATATGTACAGCGAAGTAATATAATTTTCACTACCAATATGTTTCTTAAATATATCTTTCTGAATGTATAAAAGATTTTTTAAAAATTTCAGATTACCAAAAATGTTTTTTTAATAAATTTATTTATCCTTTCATGAAAAGCTTATCCTTCTTCAGTTATGTGATGAAAATCGATCGATTTCAAAAAGATCGTCTTTAGCAGGTGTGATGAATTTCGACCGATTTTAAAATCAATTTCAGAATTATTTTTTTTGTTAAAATAAGGTTCAATTAACTTCTATATTAAATAATTTTTAAATATTTAGACATGCGAAAAAAAAATTAATGTATTAAAAATCAATTTTTAAAGATACTGAAAGGACATTATCGATTTCAAACCATTTTGTTTTAAAAATCGTTTTCCTTCATATACCTGATTATATGAAATTCTATTTTGTTTCTATGAAAATACTTTTTTCACTAAATCTCCCAACAAATTCAGGTGTTTTTACTTTTGTACAATTTAATTTACAAATTTAACATGTTCATCTCGCAAACAACATAATTTTACCCTGGCAAAAAAATACGAATTTTTTATGATCCTTTGGCATGTTTAACGTTATACCTAGTTAGTATATGAAAGTGATGTTAGTATTTTGTCATTACAAACTTAATTAATGTTATGCTGCATAAAGTTTTCTTTATATTATTTTTGTTTGTCTTGTCTTTAAAATAGAAAAAAGTCCTGTTTGACTTTTAACAGGATTTAATGAATGGAAAGACAAAAATTCTTCTATGTATATGAGTGACGCAATAGAGAACCCAACAAAATTTGTAAGAAGATTCTAAAAATTGTAATTTTTACTAAAACTTTAATATTTAAAACACTTATACAACTCATTAACGAACCTGTACTATAGTTTTCAAGCTTATACCTACGAAAACTTTTAATGCTTGTACGAAGACTTCTAAGTCTATGACTAGGACTTTCAAGTTTTCTACAAGGTCTTTCAAGCTTTAAAAATATTCTTATAAGATTTTAAAGAAGGTATTATACAAAGACGTTAAAGGTTTCTACTTAGACTCCCTACTTAACCTTCTAAGTCAACTACAAACTCTTTCAGTCTTTTACTACGATTTCTAAATCTTCCACAAAAGTGTAGATGTCGTTTACTCAGACTTCCAAGTTTTCTAATATATATTTCAAATCTTCTACATCTGATTCTAAGGCTTTTAACTGTTATTCTATGCCTTTTAAGTCTTTTATTATATTTTCGCTTATTTTTTAGAACATTTTCTAAGTCTTAACTACGTCTTTGCAGTCTTCTACTAAAATTTACAAGTCTATCTCTAGGGCCTTCAAGTTTTTAGTTCAGATATTCAACTATTTTACAAAGATGCTTAAATTATCTACTTCAAAGAATTCTACTAAAACTTACAAGTCTTCTTCTAAGACGTCGTTCCCTAAGACATTCAAGTCTTTAATTAAGACTTCCAAAACTTTTTCAAGGACTTCAAAGAATTTTACAAAGGTCTCTACTTAGACCTGAAAGTCTTCTAATTAGACTTCAAAGCATTATGCTTAAACTTCCAAGTCTTTTTCTAAGACTTCTAAGTCGTCTACTAAAGCATTTAACTCTTTATACTAAGAATTTTTAGTCTTACGTCTTTTATTAAGAAATTAAAGTATCTTTCTTATCTTTCGAAATTTTTTATCAAGTCTTCCCAGTCTTTTACGAAGACTTCCAAGGTTTCCATTTATACTACTAAGACTTCTACTTGGTCTTTTGAGTCTTCTACTAACGCTGATAGGTCTTCTACTAAGGTAGCTTTGCCTTTTATTGGGACTTCCCAGTCAGCTACTAAGACTTCGATGTTTCCTAATAAAACTTGGAACTCTTATACTAATAAATTTTAGTCTTATACTATGATTTTTTAGCCTCATATTAAGTTTTCTTAATAAAACTTTTCATATTTTGGTTTTAAAGTATTTAAGTATTGATTTAATTTGCTTAAAACAATAAATAATTTTTAAAAATTTTACTAACTTTCTTAATTATTTTTTTTCTCTTTCCAGATTGTCTGTAAATTAAAATTACGTTCCAAAACGATTTGGGTCTCCGGTTGTTAAGAGATATCTTAAGTGTCGTTTATAATAGAAATTGTGGTTTTAGTGTTAAATTAAAGTGTTAATTAGTGTATTCTTGATGTAAAAATTTAAAAAATTGTAGAAAATAATTTAATTAATTACCACCTTTCAACGCATAATATTTTATATATTTTGCTTCAAAGTGTATCAACAATTAAAAAGCAATATGAATTATCAAAAGGGTAAGTGGACCAACTTTGAATTGTTTTTCATCATGTCCTTGACTTTTTTCCATTTAAAAAAAAAATAATAGCTTTATTTTTAGTATATTTTAAGGGGTTTGTGATATCTACCAGTAGTAAATGATAAAATATTTTATATTTAAACAATTATTTTAATAATTTTTTTTTCTTATATTCTTATTTTTTTAGGAAAACTAAAATTATTTAAGATTTAATTTTGACTAAAACATACAAGTCATCATGGAATTGCCTGTTTCTATTTTTTGGGCCTAATTGTAGGCTACATTTTTTTTAGCTTAAATGAAATATATGTAATTGAAACTAAATATGTTTAGGAATTTTTTTTTCATCAAATCTATTGCTATTAATTATTCACAAGAAATAATTTTCCTCGTTTGTGATAAACTTAAAATCTTTTCCTCATTCCCATTAATTATACTCTCTTTATAGGAAACGTGCCCAAAATAAATATATTTTTTTTTATTCAGTTCGCATTCTATTTTCTTTTATTGTACTGATTTTTTTAGACAGAAATTCGTTAACCATCAAACAATTGATGCTTTTGCCATGACAGCGGAATTCACGTAACTAGAGACAACCCTGTGTTCAATTTTATTTTTATCCTTTTTTTGCAGTTAGACAACGAAAATGTTCCATTTAATCAAAGGAGTAAAAGAGTCATAGTTCTTTTTTTTTAACTTGTATGATTGCGTGTAGTGGTAGGCTTCTTTTTTTTGGTGATACCAGTCTGTCTGACAATTTAAGGACATAAATGCTGTTAATGCAGTTTCTTCGTTTCCTATTTTCTTTTATTTGTAGAAAGTTTTGTTCATTTTATTTGGAGTTTTTTCTTTTTGAGACTTTCAACTAAAAGAACGATGAGCGAAGACAACGTAGAACCATAATTCAATTAAATCAAATTATATAAGTGTGTGTATATAAAGGAACATTTTTGTAAAGCTGAGTAGAATATTTGATGAGAAAAGTTGGAAAAATTATTTTGCAAATATTTGGGAAAAGTCTAAATGATTTAAAAGGTTAAAGAGATAAAGCATAGTTTAAGTAGTTATCTAACATTTTCTTGTTTTCCGAAAAATTAAAAAAAGATTCTCTTGATTTCTATTTTCCATAATATACAGGGATGAATTTTATTCGTTTTGATTTATTTCTGATATTAAATTGGTTTTCTTTTGGATTGAAGCTCAGCTTTTAATTGAGGTTCTAATTAAATTTCTAGGTGCTTTTGGACAATTTTGTGCAACTTATACTTTTGGTTCCAGCTAAGGCTCCAGTTTAGATTAAAGTTCAGTCCAAAAATGATTTGCAGCTGTATTGGTTAGATAATTTAAAAGTACAGTTACACGAACAAAGATTTTTATTGAAATTTAATCAAAATATGTTAATCTGCTAAACTCGTTGCAGTCTGATGAACGACTAAGCTAAAGAGCATAAAAATTGTTTGTTGAATGCGTTCAACTGACAATTCCACGTAGTCTTTTCTTTTTCACTCATTCCTAAGTACTCTCTAAGACTGGAGAGTTTTACTTTAATTCTAGTTAGGTTCTAGTTCAGTTCTAGTTCAGTTCTAGTTTAGTTCTAGTTCAGTTTTCTGTTTTTAATTTAATTTAACTTTCAAGCTTACGTCCGTGAACAAGTTATAATTTTAAGACTTTTTGGGAATGATTATTTCTATCCCAGTTCCTCGTGCACTTTCTAATTACACCGTTTACTACAGGTGGAAAGGGTTATATAAGTTAGTCATTCCGTTTGTAATTTCTATAGTATTAGCCTTGGAACTTATAAAGTTTCTATACATATATATTCTGGGTCCATATGTTAAGCGAAGTTAATTTAACGATGTCCTTCTGCCCTACTGTCTGTTAAAATTTGGCTTTCGAAGAGCCCAGCGAAGTTATTGAAAATCAAAGTCAAAAATCATTTTTGGGGGTTCATGGGCACCCTCATCCGATTGAACTCAAATTTTTAATGGACCATTTTTTGTAGCAATTTGATCTAATTTGAGGCTTGGCGTCAAACGAATTCTAATTTTAAATAAAAAATAACTGGCAGCCTAATATGTCATATGTGCTCCGTTTAATTTGCTATTAAACTTATTGGAATACTGGCAGTGAAAATTAAAAGCGTTAAAGCGCCTATATGAGCATATGAGCTAGGAGGATTATGTTTGGCTTAAATATCAATCCACTATTTTATCTGGCTAAGTTAAGGGTCTTAGTGCGATAGGGCGGGCGAGCTCAAATCTTCTCGGTTTACTAAATTATGTTTGGTTTTAAAAACTAGCGAAATCGACCTATTATTTTACCTAGCGCCCATACAAATAAGCTTCGGGAATAAGGTTTTGGCACGACAGTATATTAAATTCAAAATAATTATTTTGTATTAAAAATTTAAACCTTTCTATTCTATTTTCTTGTTTAACGAAATTGGGTTGTTACTAAATTGCTCTGTTTTCCATTTCCAATTTTTTTTAATGTTCGTTTTATTTAGTTACATTGTTATCCTTCTAATGGATTTATTTCCAATTAGTTTCAGTGATAACACTTACAATCCCATTGTAACCCCAATTTTGTTGATAATGCCCCATCATTGTCTTTTATATGCTAGAATAGGCAACCTTTTTCCACTCTACTCTGCAGTTGCTTTTCTCAAAAAGAAAAAAAAAATGAACACTGGCCAACAGAGATTTAACAAATCGTGCCCTAGTTATTTGATTTTGTTGTTGGTAGATGTGATAACAATAAAATTGAGGAGTTTCAAAATCTTATGTGTTTGTGGGTGTGTGTGTGTACTGATGATGTGATGTTAATTTGTGTTTTTTTATATGCTTCAAATTCCCCAAAAAAAAGTAGGAAATTTTTATGCGATTATAATGAATGAAGTATTAGATGGGGGTTTCATATGGGTTTCAGTTTATTAACAATTTTTGCTGATTCATATGTGTTCATTAGGAACAGCTTACAACGCATCATATAATAGTTACTTATATAAATAGAAATAAAAATAAATATAGGGTGGCGCATAAGTAACTTTATGGTCGCCAAAAGAAGAGCCATAGTTGGCCGAACTATGACTCTACGTGTTGGAACTACATTGCTGAACTTGTCTCTACTTCGGTCCTTCAACAATTTTCAATCATTGTCCGGTACTAAATGCCATTAAAATTAACAGCAACTTGCTCGTGGTTTTTGAAAAAATAGGGTCCATTGTTCTTTTCTGTAGTTATTCCTCGCAGTACTGTGCATCAAAGTGTGTGCATTTGATGCTCATCAATTATTCTTGGATTTCGGAAGCCTCTATGTTAAGGTGATTTTTAAGGTGAAAATGGACCTCATCGCTCATTACTCGAAATGATCTTTGTATCTGAATAATCGAATACTGACTTTCAAAATAAAATTGCACAACTTTGGTTTTGGTTCTGTGCTGAGTCTTTCCTTCATAAATTTCCCAAGTTTTTCAAAGTTAAAAGGGTGTTCATCGATTTCGAACGTTAACGTTCGCATAGAAAATTGCATTTGAAACAAAAACAAATTTTAGAATTTTGTTTTAAATATAATTTTCTATGCGAAATTGTTAAACAGAAATTCTGAAAGAAAAAACAAACGTAAGCAAAAATATTTATTAACTTATTAAATAATAATAATCACGTTCATTATGCACCACCCGATATATAAACAGATACGAAAAGAGTAATGGGTTATGGAGGTACCGAAAGTGCTAAGTTTGTTCTAGTATAGTTCTGTGGCCGTATTCTGTAATTCGATAAAGCTAAATCTCTATCGCTAAAAATCTAAAAAGTTGATTTAGCGATTTTTGGCTACGAATGCAATACTGTAACGTGCATTGCTTAATTTGGCATTGCCATACACATTTAATTTGCCGCAATTTTAGCTTTTAATTTCATCGTTAAAATTTTTCAATTTTGTATTCTCTAAGGCATTTTAGCGTTCGAGATTTAGCTTTACCTAAGCGAATTACAGAATACGGCTGCTGGTTCAGCAATAGTTCAGTTTTAGTTCTTTTCTGGTTAAGTTCTAGTGTAGTTTTAGCTTAGACCCAGTTTCAGTACTAGTTTGGTACTAGTTAACTTTTTGTTCAGTACTAGTTTAGTTCAAGTTTAGTTCTAGTACTAGTTAAATTGTAGTTTAGTTCTAGATTAGATTTTGTTTCAGTGCTAGCTTAGTACTAGTTAAGTGCTAGTTAAGTACTAGTTAAGTACTAGTTAAGTACTAGTTAAGTACTAGTTCATTTCAAGTTTAGAACTTCTTTGGTTATAGTTTAGTTTTAGCTCATTTCTATACAGCGAAAGTTTCGGAATTGTTTCATGTTAAAGGAAAAACCATAACGGTTGTTATGAAATTGCACAAAACAGCCATTCGTGCAAATGGGCAAACTTGCGAGACTTGTTTTATGAAGCTCCTTGTTAAATTTTGTGCAATTTTAAGCAATCAATGCCAGATTATAAGAAACATCAATACAAAAATAGAATTAAAAATAAGAGTTCAAATTTGTGCCTAAAATTAAAAATTTATTTTTAAAATGTCTAAAAAAGACAAAAGAGTTATTTGCTCAAATTATTCCAAGAATTTTCTGTTTCTGGTATGTTAACACATTGAATTTTTAATTAAAAACGACAGTGAACTGAAAGAAATCTTTTGGTATAAATTCACACTTAAAGAGCGCAAGTTTACGAGTCAAAATCTTTGGGCAAATTTACAAAGTTTGGCGTAAAAATGCACATCACGAAGACCCTTAATATTTTCATACCAAGCCTAGTTATGATGTCATTTATATCTACATTTAAAAAATTTCTACTGGTTGTTAATGTGTTTGTAATAAACAAATAATGATTTGTTGGGTGGGCTTTACCCAAAAATTTTTATAATGTTTCCAAAATACTACAAGTATGTGGAGGAAGAGCTGTTATGAAATGGGCATCAGCTTAACGAATTGCTGCGCGTGTATGACCTGCCCAGACAATTCTAACCATACACATATTCATCTTTTCATCCATCCATCCAACCATCTATCGATTTACCCAGCCACTCAACCATACATTAAAATGCATTCGTTGTATTTTGTTTGCCTGTTGTTTATTTTGACAAAATAATGAAAATACAATGTACAACTTTTTTCTGAATTTCTCAATTTTTCTCATTTTTGTTCAGTCATCTTTATAGGATTTTGTGATATTTATCGCTGGATTTTAGTTTTTATTTGCCATTCATCTATTATTGCCTTAGTTTAGTTTTTTTTCTTCCAAATTTATAAACTTTTGCCTGTTATTATTGTCTCTTATTTTGGATTGTCCTTTTGGTTATTGTTATGCCAGATTTCTGTTGCTGATGATTATGTTTTGAAAATGTTACAAAACATTTTTCTTTTTAAACATTTCCTTATTGCAGAAAAAAACTTTTTTTCATTTTAATATTTCTTTTTGTCATTATTAAGAATACATTTTAATGGTTGATTGGATTTTTTTGTGTGGCATCATTGGTTATTTTTTCTTTTTTTTTTAGATTTTCGTGTCAAAAATACACACTATTGTTACTAAAAATATTTTCATTACTATCGTGAATATGGGAAAACATCTTGTCTATTTGGTAAACAATCTAAAGGGTGCCAAAATTTGAGGTATCACTGGTCAATGGAAATCGCTACAGGGAGATGATCCGAAGCTTTTTGTGGCGGAAAATTGTTAATTTAGACGTAGAGAATATGTTGTTTCCCCGGATGGTGCCACTTGCCACACAGCAAGAGAAATAATGGATCTTTAAAAAAAAGTACTTGTAGAGGAGTAGTGAGTTGGCCACCAAGACAGTGCGATTTGACAGCTTTATACTGTTTATTGTGGGGTTTTTAGATATAGAAAGTGTACAGCAATTAACCATTGACAAAAGTTCTTTGAAAAACATAATTGAGCATTGTGGTAAAAATTGGTAATTTGACCGACAAAATTTCTTATTTTTAACCGGAACCTATTTGTCCAAAACTGAAGTAAAATATTTTTAATATTTTAAATGATACCTCATTTTACGGACACCATTTATAAGGATTGAAGTTTTTGATAAGCGTTAATTAATTTCATACATGGGTTTAATCTCTTTTACAAATATATTGCCTTTTTCCAAACAGTCGCCTATTTACAAAAAAGTCGCTAATCTACACAAAGTTGGCAGTTTACAAAAAAATCGCCATATTACAAATTATTCACCGATATACAAAAAATGTGTATTTTATAATAAAAACGTATTTTACAAAAAGTCGACTTATATATCGCCTTCTAACAAACAACTCATCAAGCTACAAGCAATTAGGGCTAAACTTAATTGAATCAAACTAGAACTGTACAATAACTTAATTACAACTGACTTAGGATCGATTTAGAAAAAGATATAAATTAACAAAAAAAAAAATCGCCTAGTTACAAAAAGGACGAATTTTTCCCAAAAAGTCGCTTATTTACAGAAAAGTCGCCAATGTACGAACAAATGTTTCTCTAAACAAAAAGTTTCTTTTGCCCAAAAAAATCTATTTTTAATGAAAAAGTCGCTTTACTACAAAAAACTAGAACTGAATTATAATTGAACCAGAATTGTACATAAACTTAACTGGAACTAAATTAGAATCGAACTAGAAATGAAAGTCGAAAAATCGTCTTTTAACAAAAAAAAAAAAAAAAATGGCCTGACTGTAAAGTCGCCTTTTTACAAAAAGTTGCTAATCTACAAAAAAGTCGCCAATATACGAAAAAAAATGTGACACAACATAAAATCTTTCTTCTCAATTAAGATTAAGATAACTTCAAAAACTAGAACTGATTTATAATTGAACAAGAATTGTAGAAGAACTTGAACTAGAACTGGTTTTGAATTGAACTAGAATTGTAGAAGAACTTGACTGGAACCGAATTATAATCGAACTAGAAATGAAATACAACTGAACAACAAAAAATGAGCTTTCTACAAAAATTGCGTTTTTCCCAAAAAATAACCTATTTACTAATATACAAAAAAGGCGCCTTTTTAAAAAAAAACTCGCTAAGATACAAAAAAATCGTCAATATGCAAATAAGTCGCCAATATACGAAAAGTGACTTATAACAAAAAGTTTTTTTTTCAAAAAATTTTATTTTTCCCAAAAGTCCCTGCTTCCCAAAAAAGTATTTTTTTTAACAAAAAAGCCGTTTAACTGCAAAAATTTAGAACAGTATTATAATTGAATTAGAATCGAAATAAAATTGAACTAGAATTGTATAAGAACTTAACTGAAACTGAATAAGAATCGAACAAGAAATGAAATAGAAATGAAAAAAAAACAAAATTATATGAAAAATAGTATTTAAATATAAAGTGATTAGTGATGCAACTTTGGGTTTTTCCATAAAGCTTTAAAAATACTTCTCCCTGCACAAGAAAAAAATTAAATTTTAAATGAAATCTACTAGATTTTGTTATAATGTAAACGGCCTATTACAACGTAAAAATCGGCTAACTAACAAAATGTTACATTTTCTCCAAAAATTCGCCTGTGCTCATGTTCTGTAACTCTCGCGTCGAGAAACTTTTCGTTTGAAATGTGAGAAATGAAACAAAAATGCCATAACTGCCCGTCTATTCCAGAGATAAATATTGCGACATATATTGCAGTAAATTATTTATGTTCTCTCTATTGTAGACAGCAATTTTTTGTAAATTTTTATTGCCGGCAATTTATGTCGCAATAATTGTAAGCCCATTTTTGTTGACAATTAATGCTAACATAAAACGTCAAATTTGGTTGTTAATTAAATAAAAGAAAAAAAGTAGAAATAAATTGTGTGGGAAAGAAATTAAGTTTGTGAAATTGTAGCAAATTATAATTGTACTAAAAGAATTATAAAAACACTAAATTAATTTGCCAAAATTATTTTTATTAATATAATTTTTTTCTTGTGCGGTCTTTATTAATTAAATTTATATTAATTTCTTTAAGCTTGAGTACTTTTTTATATAAAAATACAAATTTTATTTAAACAAAAAAAATAAATTTAGTAAAAATTAATATTTTTATATAAAAAAGACCTCAAGCTTAAACAAATTTTTATACATTTAAAAAATAAAGTCGAATAAGAAAGAATTTATTAACAAGGTTTCCTTCAAATGTGCTGAATACCCATTTCATACTATTGAGAAACTGAAATTTATTGTTGAAGGGATAAGCTATTCCAATGCGCATTTCACTGGTTGCTTAGGCCAGATCGTCAGGAAACTGCATCCAAAAGATTTAAGAAAAGCTAAAGATATTATACAAATTAAACTGTTAATTTATGTTAATAAATATAATTTCTGCCAGATGGCGTAATGTTTACACTGCACTGCGCCTTCTTCCTTGACGTTATTGACGACTTGCCTGAGATTTTTATCTTTAGTGTAGACCTAGGGTAAAATGAAAAAAAACAACTTTTTTTCTTACTTTAATGCTTATGTAACATTTTTGGCTAGCAAAACCTGTCACGTAAGGAAATTACTTGCCAATTTACAGAAAAAGTGTGTCTATAAAAATTTTTGTGAGAAAGTTTCCACTTTGAACTGTCAAATAAACTCTCGAATAAAAACGGGGCGAGAAAAAATTTAACACTAAAAAACATATTAAAAAAGCAAAGAAAAATAATAATAATAATAATATTTTGTTCTTGGCACATTTATTCACTGTTTAATTATTTTGCTTTTAACATTTTTTTAAAATATACAAAAGCTTTTTTGCCAACAATACACATTAAAGTCGCTCTTTACATTATTTGGTATAGCCGGCGGTTATATTTTCTCCGCCGTCGTTAAAAATTGTTCAATTTTGGTAAATTTTGTTTGCCGTCTACGATATGTGTGACTGACGTTCTCAACGTCTGCAATGTCACATCGGCTTTGAGTGCAATGTTATGGCATTTATTACGATAGGACGGACGTAATCACTTTTGATAGTTTTCGACATGAGTAACAGACACGCTCGAGAAACGATGGAATATTTTCTTTCACTTTTTTCGATGCCAGAAGCTCTTTTTAAAGTTACAGAACATGGGTGGGTACTGTTTACAAAAAAGTCTCAAATTTACAAAAAGGTCGCCAATATACAAAAAAAAAATTGGACTTTTAAGTAGCTTTTTCGCAAAAAATTCTCTTTTTCCCAAAAAAAAATCCCTTTTTCCCAAAAAGTATTTTTTTTCACAAAAAAGTACTCTTTCTTACAAAGTCCCCTTTTCACAAAAGCGTACTCTTTCTCAAAATGTCCCCTTTTCACAAAAAAATGATTTACAAAAAGAGCATTTTTCTGTAAAACAGCAATTTTAAGAATTTATTGAAAATACATAATTATAATTTTTATTTAAAGCGATTGGGGAAAATTTTTTTGCATTAATTCGCTTCTGTGTAATAAGCGCCTTTTTGTCAAAAATTGGCTTTTCTGTAAAGAACTGTGTTTTTTTGTTTGGTCTACAAGTTATTTTATATGCAAAAAATTATTTTCCGAAATCTTTTTATTCTTTTTTTTCATTGAAATTTAAAAAAACCCTCCTGTCTTCGAATGGGCTTCTTAACAAAGCCTGCTTTTTAAAACCTTTTTATTATTTCTATTTATTACAAGTATTTTGATTTTTTATATGCGATAAAAAGTTTTTTACTTTTTATAGATTTTATTTACAAGATATAGAATTTATTCAAGTAGAAATATTAAAAAAAAAAACAATCAAATCAACGTTTCTATGACATTCGCCTTTAAAAAGTCCAGCAACAAAGCACTATGGTATTTGTTGTATCGAAAAGCAACAACAATAGAAATTTGGCATATTTTATTTAAAGGCATTTACCGTAATGTGCGGGCAATTTACGATACCCAACAAACGGGGGAAAACATGAATAAATAAAAACCTGGAAAGTGAACAAAAAATAAAGTTTGTTAAATATTTGTCATTGATTCATAAAAGAAATTGAAGCCCCTAAACTCGTAGATAATTTCTGATATAAAGAAATCTTAGGGAGGTTCAAACACAGCATCTTTACTAGAATTATACTATTAGATAACTATTAAAGAGCTTACACTAAAATATAACTGCACTGGAAGTAAAATAGAACTGAACTATAACTTATTTAGAACTAAACTTGATCTGAACTAAAACCTAGTTAGCAGTAAATTATAATCGAACTGGAATTAAAATAGAAGTGGAACTGAGCTGGAGCTTAACTTTACTATAACGGAACGAAAACTGACCTAGAAATGAACTAAAACTGACCTCGAAGTTACCTTAAACTGATTTCGAATTGATCTTGAACTAAACTAAAACTGCATTAGAATCGAACTAAAAATTAACTAGAACTTAACTGGAACTGTTCTAGGCCTGAACAACAACGGAACTAGAACTAAACTAGAACTAAATTAAAGATATGTAGTAGAACTAAAATATAACAAGAACTAAACTAAAACTGAATTAGAATCGAACTAGAATTGTAGTAGAACTAAAATAGAACTTAACTTAAGCCCTAAGTAGAGTCTAAATTTAAAAGCTGAACTAGAACTAAAACTGAACCACCCTATTATTTATAAATAATAGTATGTATGTTTTTTATGCGTATTACATATGCACATGTTAAATTTAATGGTGTTTTATATGCAAAAGGAAACAAGTCGACAAATACTTTTCAACTAAATATATTTGCCTAAGTATTGATCACGTTTTCTATATAAAAATTATGAAATTTCATTCTTGTAATTTTGCGTTGGTTTGTTTAAAAGAAGGGGAGTTGGGATTAACAAAAAAGTCAACGTCTTGTTAAGCTTTAAGGAACTTAACAGGAAAAGTTTTGCTATTAATTTGTAGACTTTTTTTAGATAAACTAAACTCAATAAATAAATTTTATTATAATGTCTAATGTATAATAAGCAGAAAACGAGGGTTGGTTGGGAAGTAAGGAGAAAACTTATGCAGCTTTTAATTTTCATTTAAAACTAATAAAATTATGCTCAAAAAAAAAAAAAAAAAAAGAATGGATCGATTAAGTGGCGTTCCCTTTAAATTTGCTTTAGCATTACAAAGTGCTTAATAGAACTTCGGTCTGCCAACTTTTATTTTACAGCTCTTGTTTTTAATATGTTAAACGAAAAAACATTGAAATAATTTTAAACAAAAAGTAAATTTTTTTTCCATGAGAGGAAACTGTATTTTTCTGCTTCAAATACTGTCTGACATTATTTTTCTCACTTTTCCTTCTCTCATCAAAATCATTTTACTCCTTTCGAGGATTTTGTTTTTGCGTTTTTTTTCAATGTAAATGTTTTAAGTGTTTTATTACTGTAAAACAAGAGTATTTTACATGGAAAATTATAAAAAAAAACAACAATAAAGTTTAATTGTTGTTGCTGTTGTGTTGTTAAACAAAAATTAATTTGCTTATATTTTTAACGCTTCGTTTAACCTCGTTTTTTTTTCAAAAGTTATGTGTGCATATAAAAAGAGTGTGTGTAAATGTTAGTAAGTGTTTAAATTTAAGTACGTCTGTATTTGTTAGAGCCTTGACTGCCAACGTAAAAGAGTTTTGACTTCCTTGGTTAGCCAGTTAAGAGTTGCTAGTGAAATTGTGCAACAATGTTAATTTAAATTATTTATAAAAAACAAAATGGTAGATGATAATACATATGTAAAATAAAGTTTTAAGACATATGGGAAAAGTCATAATTGTTATAAACATAAAGTATTGTTTTATTCAGATAGGAAAATTCTTCTAGGTAAATTTTTTAAATTTAGCTACTTAAATATTTGTTAAAAACTAAGCAAATTTTAGAAATTTTTAGAAATTGTTCATAAAATTTTTTTTGAATTTTCAAACATTTTATATGAAATTATTTTACGAGTGAGTTGAAGTGTTTTAGAAAATAAGGGAGTAAATAAATAACAATTCAGCTAGCTGAATTTTTAATAACAATGATTTTATGCATTTTTAGCACTCTTATGGTGTAAAAACTATAATTCAGCTAGGTGATTTTGATAAAATTTATAACTTTTTCCTTATAAAATAAAAAAAATATTTAAATTCATAAATACAAATGAAATTCAGCATTCAAAAACTAAAATTCATCTACAAAATTAGGATAATTTTGACACGGATAATTTATAATTCAGCTTGCTTAGTTTAAAAAAAATCAATTTTTGCATGAATATTTGGAAATTTCCAATTGGGCTTGCTAAATTTAGGCAGTTTATACATATGTATATGGGGAAATCCACGCTAAATCAGATTGTTTAAATTTTTATTATTTCCCCAATTTTGTAATGTCTTAAATACACTTTAAAAAGCCTTCCTTGTAAATTTTATATTTTTTGATTACTCTTTTAAAGGTTTTTTTTTTAGTTTTTCGTTCATAACAACCTTAATTAATTAAAATTTGCTTCAAATTCAGCTCGCTGTATTTTATTTATTTAAGTTAAATTGTTTTTATAGACTTAAAAATTTTATTTTTTCCCGATTAATTTTGATGTGGCTCGCTTTCTTGACTAGTTTTAGAAATTCAGCTAAGCTGAATAGGAATTAAGAATAGCAAAATTGGGGTTTTAAGGGGACATTTTCAAAAATAAAAAAAAATTTAAATGATTTTGTTATTCGTGCTTAATTCCCAATTTTTATTATTTGATAAAAACACTCAAATTTATTGTTGATGGGATAAGCTATTCCTATGCGCATTTCACTGGTTGCTTAAGCCAGATTATCAGGAATTAAGCACGAATAACAAAATCATTTAAATTAAATTTTAAATTCCCACGAAAATTATTTTGATAATAACAAAAATTTAAAGAATGCACAGTTGTTGACTTGTAATTCAGCTGATGAATTAAGATTTCTATTAGCTGATTAAATTATGTATACCTACAAATGTTAATTTTCCTCGATTATATTTAGCTGAATAAAATTTTTAAGCTATTTTTGATATGCTGTGCTTTTAAAATGTATTTTGTATTATTTTTAAAGCTAGCTTAATTTGACCAGCTAAGCTGAATTAGAATTAAGAGTACTTTAATTGGTTTTTAAGGCAACATTTTGAAAAATAAAAAAAAAATTAAAAAAATATTTACAAGTTGTTACTTGTAATTTAGCCTATAAATTTTACTTTTCCTCGATTACATTGAAGGAAAAAAATTAGACAAATAAAAAATATTACTTTTAAAGAATGCTTTAGTTAGCGGAACTGGTTACCAATTAATATTTGATAGTTACCAAATTAAACATATATTTTTATTCGCTAAATTGCATGATTCATTAGTAAATTTTTAAATTCTTTGTTATATTATAAACAAAAGCATTTGAAGGAATTCAGCACGCTGAATTAGACTCTGCTTAGCTTTTGATGTATAAGAACCAATAACAAGATCAAATTTTAGAAGCAAATTTACTGAATGTTATTTCTTCCTAGCTTAATAACATTGTTTGTAGATTTATAATAAAATTCATTGTTTAGTTGTTAATTATTACTATTAAAATGGCTTTAGCTAGCTGAATATGAAATTCTGTTGATCTTAAAATAAGATCTGGTGTACACACATTATAAACAAGATTACAATCTTGCATGGTCGCCAGAATGTTACTTTGCTTAAATTTGGCTTAAATTAATTGGTTTAAGGTAAAAACTGTAAGATACATTTTGAGCAAGTTTTAAATAGCTGAATTCAAATTTTAAGGAACCTAATAATCTTTTTATGTTTTAAAAAAGGCCATGGTACTAATAATGTGGTTTATATATGGGTGTTTCCACAGAAAATTACCCCTTATAGCTCAAAAATTAAATTATTATTTTGAATTTTTTTCCGCTAATATTATACAAAATTAATGTATCTGTCGTTTTCCCAAAGATGAATTTTAATTTTCTTCGTACTAACAAAAATATGTTACTTTGAGTTACCCATAATAAAAGAACTAAAACACAAAAAACTGTCAACTTTTAAAAATGTAACGACCGTTACTTTAAAAAAAAACATTTTTTTTGGTAACTAATTTCTTTGGTTTGAAAATAATTCTATTCCTTAAACAAAACATTTCAAAGAATTTAATAAGATATTTTACTTGAGATATCCTGCGCAAAATTTTACAATACGTGATGTTTGTTTCCGACATTTGAAAACAGCACATTTATAAAGTAACGACCGTTAGTTTTTTAATGGTCAAAAAAGTATTGAAATTAAATTTTTTATGAATTCTTTCAGTTGCTGCCGTTGCTTGAACTTTTTTAAGTCCAAAATGGAGCAATCCTCATGGCATATTTGGGTAGGTTGGAATTTTATTTAAAAAATTTCCGAAACTCGGTAACGACCGTTACTTTGGAAACACCCATATGGATATTTAACATTCAGCTATTGAAGTTTATGTAGTCCTATTTTAGCTGTGTTTTAGCTGGAGCCCTAGTTCTATTTTAACTTTAATCGGTGGGCCTCATAAAATTCCATTTGAACTTTAGTAATATGTCTTTATACAAACTTATTAAGGACTTTATCGTTCGGGCGGTAATAGTAGGTCATAATTTATCTCAACTATAAAATGTTCCTTTAGTAATTTTCCTTTTAACACTTAAAGTCAAAAAGTTTGATAACTGTTAAAGCTAATCTGTAAAGAAGCTTTAAAGAAACACAATTTAAAATAATTTTCTCTTTTTTTCTAACCTCCTTTACTTGCAGTGTATTATAAAAAACAAATTCTTCCCTAAATCCTTATTTAGCATCGACTACTGTTATTATCCTTGTTAGATTTGTCATCTAACTGCTGTCATGTCACAGAATGTTATTAGTGGCTGTTTGTAATACAAAAACACATTTAAAAATCGCCTTAAGCTGTTTTATCAGGCTCGTCACCAAAAATGAAAAAAAAAAAAACTGAAACGGATGCTACATACGAAAACAAATGACAAGCAGGATGCTGCTAAAGCCGGCTAAATAAAATGCCACTACTACATTAACCAAACAAAATTTTCTAATTTGGTAACACTCACATTTACTTTTTTGCGTTTTATTTTGGACACATCCAAATGTTGCTCTTGCCTAATGAAGAGATTTTACTTTATGATCTGTACTGGTTTAAAATTTATTTAAGGAAAGCAGATAAAGTTTTTTTTAGAAATCTTGTGTTCACTGATGTTTGTTTAATTTACATTTTTTAAAAGCAGCTTTCTTTTTTTTTTAGAAGTTTCAAATTTTTTACTTTTTCTTTGCCCTTCTGGTGTGAGAGCGCGTGTTTCCTTGTTGTTTCTGCACTTGCTGCATGATGTCGTGATTTTATAAAGAAACATGTTGTCGTTGTTGTTTTTTTTTTTTGATGGTCCTGATTCCTTTTTCAATATAGCGCAATTTCTTTGGAGCAAATAATTTTTTGGTGTGGAAGAACGAGCTCCTTTCCCTTGTGTTTTTCGTTTTATCATTGTTTAAGATTTACTTGTAGATTTGTTATTATTTTTTTAATGTTGTTTTCATTATTGAAGTGTTGTTGGAGGTTTTTGTTGACTTTGGCTTTGTAAGAAGAACAAAAAGTCGTGTGTACACTTTAAGGTACTAATTTAAAAAAAAAACATAACAAGAAAAAGAGTTCTAACGGGCTTAGCTACAGATAAAGATCAATTCGTTGATCTTAGGATAGTTTAAACTCAACTCTAATGGTAGATTGGCAATTATAGGCTTTGATCCTTGATCATAATTAAGGTTAAATTGTAGGTTTTATATAGTGGAAATTTGTCATCGATCAATTTGTTATTTATGTATCCTTTGTAGAATTTTGTATAGTTCCAATTTGGTTTTAATAAATTTGGTTTTAATAGAAGGTCCTTCTATTTTTCAAATTTGTTTTAATAGAGTTTAATAGTTTGACTTTTGGGTCGATCTTGGCAGTCTGTCTAATTCAAACTTGGTTTTGATCGTAGGATCTTATATATCGCAATACACATGTCATTCGTAGATTTCTGTATTGTTCTAGTTTGGGATCAATCAAGGTCTTTATATAGTTCAAATTCAGGTTCAATTACAGCTGTCTTTTTTAATGCAAGTTTAAGATCAATAAAAGGAACTACAGATATATAAATGCTATTTTGTTAGAGGCATATAACGTTTTTTTTTAATATAAAACACAACAAATTCAATAGAATTACTTTTTTGGCTTTATTGTCTCACAAATTTCATGGCATATAATGTTTTAAATTTTTTTTTGGCTTATGGCCTGCTTTACTGAGAGTTAAAATCGCCTTCTTGTCTGTAAAAGTTTGCAACAATTTTTCGAGCATACTCGGTCTTATTTCGTCAATAGTGCGTCCAGACATTTGATGTATCCCAATAAAAAGTATTCCAAAGGTTGCATTACACACACACGAGGTGGTCAACTCACCAACATTTGTTGAACACAACTTTTGGCTCAACAAATTGATGGTTTCACGCGCTGTACGGCTTGTTGCACTTTCTTGTTGGAGCAAAATCTCTTCCAAATGATTTTCAATGACATGAGGAATTAAAAATGACGAATCATTAGTCTGTTGCGTTTCCCATTTAGAGTTATGTTCGCACCGGTTTCGGATTAAAGAACAAAAGGCCAGCTGACCCTTCGGCATGTTAACCGTACCAAACTTTGATTTTTTCGGGATGTAATGGAGCTTCTAGGGGATTGTGCTCTCTCCAAAAACTCCAATTCTGCTTGTTTACATGCCCTTTAGGCCATAACTGAGCCTTAGCGCTAAAGATGATTTCACGATAAAAATTTGGTTGCACTTCTAGTTGATTCTCAGCCCAATCACCGAAGACACGACCCAATTGATGGTCCGCTGGCTTAAATTGTTGCACCATTTGGATCATATATGGATGAAGGCCTGGAGCCTTAACATTTTCCAAGCAGTGGACGGGCAGAGAACGAGCTGCAGAGAACGGCGTAGAAAAATTCGAGTCCTCTGATACACACTGATGTACGCACGGTATAAACTCGATATGAATTTTAATATAGTTTAACTGCAGGTTAATTCGTCGATTTTTTATCACCAAAACTTAGAGTCAAACGTACTTTTTTACCGAGCTATAATTTGAGCAAAATCTTATGGCGTTTTCTTTTCTTCAAAAAAATGTGTTTTTTTTTAAACTCAATTTGGTGTCTTTTTCTTAAAAATTTTGCTCCCGAAAAGGGTGTCTTGTTTTATTCTAAAAAACTCATGCTTTGGCGACTTTTGTCTTCAGATATTCGGTATGTAATAATTTCGTTCTATGCGGGGTACTGCGCTTCCTCCGTCTACCCCGCCTATTTTTATTATCAAATTTAAAGTTAACCATAATAGTGGCTTAAACTGCGTTTAAAGGCTCTAGATATAAAAGTTCTTCAGTAACGCGATATTAAATACATGCATACCCCCACTCCACCTGCGCCTACCCCCTTAATTTTTTTCAAGGGTGTAGTTTACTATACGACTAACTCCTACCATGTTTGAACATTCTCATTATAAAAGTTCTTGAGATATGCGATATTTAGCATTGGCGTCCTATGGGGGTACCACTTCCGCTAGTGATATTTTATTTAAATTTTGGGGCTTAGAAGATCTTACTGCAAAAAGTTAAAGAAAATGGGTGCAGCAGCATCCCATGAAGGGTACCACTTTCCCTGCCCCTATCGAAAAAATAAGGCTCAAGTGATGCTACTGTGAAAATCGGTTCAGTAGTTAAGGAGTCTATAAGCCAACAAACAAACAGACAAACATATCTCATATTTATATATGTGACCTTCTCCGAGAAAAGGGACTTAGTGTGTAAAAATGTAGTTTTGAGAAAAACGCATTTCATTTTATTCTACACCCTTTTAGGTACCAGAATCCACTCTTAAGTCCAAACCCGTTTTTGCCACATTAGGTCCCTTTTCTCGGAGAAGGTGACATATATTGATAGATAAACATATTCCAAATTGTACAAATTCATATCTTTTTAACAGTTCAATTAATTTATAAGTACTTCTATATACAAAACTCAGCTTGAATCAATTGTCTTTTCATAATGAATTACAAAAGTACATCATTTAAAATTTTATTCCCTGCAGTAGCATCCCCGAATGTATGCTAATATTTTTGGGAAACGAAATCTCAACACACTCACACTGGCACCTTAATGTAAGTCAGTAAACACATTGTCTTAGTATGAATAAACATATTTTTATATCCTCTTTATGGATGGTGAGAGGGATTTAAAAGTGAATTATATTTGGAGAAATATCAACAACTTTTCTGCTGTTTTCTTTGAGCTTGAGATGCTTTTTCCCCAAAAGTTTGCTTTGAGCTTTACAAGGACTTTGAAGTGCTGCGTTTTTTTAATTATGCGTATGTTTATTAAAAACAAGATTTTCCAAAAAATAAAAATAAAACTTGAAAAAAAATTTGTTTAAAATTTTAGTGAATGTGTTTGAGTGTAAAATTCGAAAAAAGAAGCAGGGAAATAAATAAGTGAAGTAGAAAAGGGGGATATTTTATAGCCGGTTTTTACAGAAATTTAGTTTAAAAATCTTATTAATCTTTATTTATACATCTCCCCTCTTCAACATATTGTCAAGTAATTTTGAATTGAAGTTCAATTAAACTTTTTGACCATTTCAACAAACTTATTTCACTAGAATAATATCTTAATCAGTTTCCCATAAATAATTCCTTTAAGTTCTTATATTCTGGGAAGGGAGCTAAGTTTATTTTTGGAACTGATTATATGGATTATTTAACCATATTGGTTACAGTTTAACTACAGCAGGAGAAAATGTTAAATAAAAACTTTTTAGATAAAATTAACAAGAATTTGGAATTTACCTTACATTGACTTGTACTTGTTAAGATAACACAACAATTATAATTGGATTTTTTTTTTTTTGGAGGGGGTACAAACAACTTTAGAGGGGTTAGAGAACATTTTTTGCTTTGAATTAAGAAGTATTAAAAGTAAATAAAGAAAAACTCAGAAAAAAAAGTTTGAAAATACGTATACGAACATATAAAAATGCTTGCCTTTAAAAAACAACTAATGAAACGCATAATTTTGGGGGTGGACTTTTATTTTCTTAAGCAAAAAACTAAATGCCTTGGTGTCTGCTACAAATAGATTAAAGGTTAGTGATTACCGTAAAGTCGTGATTAATATACTCTAGAGTATTTAAATATAAATTGGAAAGTAACAACTTTTCTATGTGTGAGTTTTCCAAAAACACTGACTTTTTCTCTTTTAGTCTCCTTCACCAACAGCTAAATCAGTCTTCTGTTATCTCAACAAAACAAGAAAAATTGTTAATTTGAAATGAAACGAAAAGACCAGGAAACCAAACAACTAACAAAGAGAATTAAATGATAAGAAAAAAAATATACAATTGTTATTTTTTACAGCTCGTTATTTTCTTTGTTTCAAAGCTTCTTTACACTACACCAATTTTTGCCAACATCATTAACTCCAAAGTCATCAAAGATTTTGTCATTTTCTATTAATTTGAAAATCCTTTTTACTTTTGTTTTCATGAACTTGAGTTTTTCCTTTTAAAAGTTATTTTTTTTTAATTTCACATTTAAATACAAGGGGTTGTTTAATTTGCTTCATAATTAACTAATTCAATATCATGACTGACCCGTTTTTTGATTTCGAATTTCATTAAGATCTCTACTATTGCAGTGACTTTTTGTCTTAAGATTAGTATACTATTCTTTAAAGTGTTTTATGACTCGCGATCAAAAATTTTATATATTAAATTTTTTACATTAAGTAAATCGATCTAGTTTGGTTGAAGTTATCTTCGAAGGCTATCCAAAAATTGAGGTATCATTTTAAATTTAACCCCAAATCACGTCAAAAAAAACTTACGTAAGTTACCCTTGTGTGTGGGTTTTCACACATATGCAATGCCTGCCTACTTTGCTGTGGTGCCATAATTCGTTTGTTTAATGAAGTTTTTATCCCTTTGGTGATCAACTATAAACCATGCAACAAAGCTCATGTGCATTTCATATAAGCACTCACTTTATAAGACATACATTGCTTGCAGTTCGCAACAATATCAAAAATAATCACACTTGGCGACAGAAAATGTTGTCCCTAGTGCAGTGATAGCCACTCCATAGCCTCGCGAGGCAGTCAATAATGGTATTTTTCACACAGACACGGTCAGCAATTCACATGTATGCAACAACTTTGTCCGTTTCAAAACATCAGTCTATCATCAGTCTCAGCTCAAGCTTTGTGAGAGCAACACCACGCACACAAGCACATTATATCTTTGTGTGAGTGCGTTCGGGGCTTGGTTATAACTTCTCTTGTGCAAGCTACATAGAAACTTCATCTGAGTAAAACTGATTCATTTTGTCTGGTTTTCCACACAAGGGTGACTTGAAGGTTCATAATTTTTTTTTTTTTTTGAGATATTAAAAATATTTTTATTTCAGATTATTACAAATAGATTCCAATTTAAAATAAAGAACTATGTCGGTCAATAGCTCGGCTGACTCAAAATTTTTTACCAAAATTCTCAATTACGTTTTTCAATAAACTGTAGTCAATGGTTGATATTTGCTCGATAACTATGTTTTTAGCTCTTGAACTGTTGTGGGATTATTGCTGTACACTTTTGATTTAAAAAAAACACGACAAACATAGTCTTAAGGTGTCAAATGGCATGAACTTGGCGGCCAATTCACTCCTCCTCAATGGGAAATAATACAGGGTCCGCCAAATAACTTTTTTTTTTGAAAATGCTATAAAAAAAACTACAGAATATTTTCTCAAATTTCTTTTTTTATTTGAAAGTACAAACCTTTCGGTTAATAATGGAAAATAATTTCATTAAAATGGCTTCCTCGGCTGGCCATGCAGTAGCCTACACGATCGGTCCAATTTTTAAGCACATTTTCGATTGTGTGCAGCTGTATTTCACCAATGGCTTCAAATGTCCTTTAAAGCGACAATTGTCTCTGGCTTGCCGGCGTAACACTAAAGACGGCACTAAACAAATAATAGTCCAACGGTGTCAAATCGCAGCTCAGTGGTTGTGGCCAAACGACATCAGCTCTGCGACTGATAATGCGATCTTCAAAAACAGGGCGCAAAACATCGAGTGTAGCTTCGGCTGTGTGGCACGTAGCGCCGTCCTGTTGAAACCAAATGTTGGCAATATCCTCCTCTTCAATTTTTGTGAACAACAATTCGTTCAACATGGCCCGATAACGATCGCCATTGACTCTAACGGCCACTCCTTGTCCATTTTCGAAGAAAAATGGACCAGTTATGCCTCTGGACCAAAATCCACACCAAGCAGTGACTCGTTTTGGGTGCAACGGCTTTTCAATGTATTTTGCTTGTTTACA
Organism: Pollenia labialis; assembly: GCA_949318255.1. Lineage (NCBI taxonomy): Eukaryota > Metazoa > Arthropoda > Insecta > Diptera > Polleniidae > Pollenia > Pollenia labialis. Next base: position 15,193,415 of record OX439140.1, read on the forward strand.
TATCCGCCAACATCAAAATGAGCTTCATCTGAAAAGATGATTTTTCCAGTTCAGTTCTATTTCTGTATAAGTTTTTGCAAGTCCTGCTTTAGAGCTTTCCTCTGTTTTTCGTTAAGTTTTATTGTTAAATTTCATTCCTTTTTATTTCAGTCCTTTTTTCGAATGTTTAAAATTAAACTTAAACTTTCCACTATTAAAGTCCTGTAATGTTTTTTTTTTATGTAAATATTAAAAAAAAGGATACAAATAAAAAATAAATTGTTTGCTTTTAACACACAAGTCATTAACATCATTAATTTGCATATACAAACAAACAAATGGTGGCTTTTATACTCGTGCATTTTAAATGAATTTATTTCTTTGCAAGAAAAGACTACTGGGCAACTTTTTAAAAAATTTGGAGGGCAACATGACAGATTTCTGTTTTTACTGAAGAGGTAATAATATATTTTTGAACTACAATAACCGAATCGAAATAATGTCTACCATCTTTTGTTTTCATTTTAAACTTTTTTTCTGGAAAATTTCTAGGGAAATTTTCCATTTGGTTTTTGCACTTTTTCCCAGATTCATTATTTAGTCATTACAATTCAATAACTCTAATTTAACTTCAATATGTGCCTGATTACTGAGAAAAGCGTGTTAGTTTTTAACCCTTATTAGCAGGGCAACGTGTGACTGTTTGCCGTTATCCTGTCACATAACATGCTCACTTATACATACAACGAACTTCTCTGCTTGCTTGAGTTACATTTTTTTCCTTTCTGGTTTGCTAAAAATCCATCAAAATCGGCTTATCCTGATGTAATGTGATGCGAAAATTATAAAAAAAAGAAAATTCAGGGAAAAACAAGGAGTCTTAAGATAAACTCTTCAATTATGATTAAAATCTCAAAAACGCATGTACAACATTTCCTTCCTGTGTCTTTTTTTAATTTCTAAAATTGGGTTGTTGTACCACGAGTTGCATTAATATTGTTAAGCTGTTACTTTGACAGTTGAAGAAGTGAAGAGTGAAAGTATGAGCACACGTTCGTAAATTCCATATCAAATCAGTGATAAGTCAGTGATGATTACTGAGCAGGCTCTATAGAAAAACTGAAAAATATTTAGACGTAAGAAAAATTGATTTTCAAAATAATGCAAAATACTAACAAACGGCTTCTTCTAGAACTAGCAGAGGGTGGATGAAAAAATCTAACAAAGAAAAAAGCATTCGATTGTTTCCCTTTTGCTTATGCTGCCTTTTGATTTTGGTTTAAAGATATTGAATATGCATCTATTGTTGTATTTGTTTCTGCTTTTTTTTTTGTTGTTATATTGACGTAACAATTGAACGTTTTTTTACAATTGATTGGCATCAACAATTGAAGTGCTTTTTATTAAATTCTTAATACGTATTTGTTTTATTTTTTTTTCCAATTGTGTGGGAATATTTTTTTTAAGTTAAATTTTTTCCTCGACCGCCTGTTACACACATCCTGTCAGTATTTCCAAACACGTTATTTGGTTTTGCAAAATATCGTGAAGGCAAAGGAGTAACCCAACAATTTCATTTCATTATTAGGCCATCTCTTATTGTTTTATATTTTGGCCATGATGGCCTGCCACGCATCTTTTAACACAATTTAATCAAAATCTCAACATTTGAGATATTGACTGAACATTGATTGAAATGTGTAAGCCAGAGTGCGAGATTTTGATATGTAAGTAAATATAGAAAGTAAAGAAGAAGGGGAAACTTTTGGAAATCTTATCACTGATTAGATAAAGCGTCATACGTAATTGATTATTGATTGACATTTGGAGTGTCATATGTGGTAAATTAAATGTTTAAGGTTTTCGATACGAAAGAAAGGATGAGGGCATGAAAAAGGTTTTATACCATGTTTTTTAAAATGTGACATTCAATAATATTCAGGGGGTAAATTATGGCATCCGTTATCGACCGAAATTTCTTTTTAAATTATTTTATAATTTTGATCGATATCGCACTCTTATTCTTATTTTGGTTTAAGCTCGGTTTGTAGGTTATTTTATAGTTCAGGTTTGAGCTTAGATTACTATTCAGGTTCTAGTTAAGGTTCTGGTTCCAGTACAACTTCAGTTTTTATTTAAAGTTCAGTTCCTCGTTGCATTTCTACTTCCGGTAAGCATAAAGGCCCGAGTTCAGGATATATATTTGGGTTTGTTCTGGTCTCCATTTTTATTCAGGCTCTTGTTTAGGCATTTATTAAGGTTCTATTTATATTATGCGTTTGAACTGATGTTTATAATACATGGAACACCACCTTTTAACACATCGATTGACCCAGAATCACTTTCTGAATCGCGCTAAAAATGCCTGTTCGGCTTGGCTGTACTTGTAGAGGTGAAATTTTCAGATTATTCGATTAAACTTGGTATATTTTTGCGTGCGTACCTGATGCAACCTAACCTTGACATATACGTTTAGGTTGTTATACGATCCAAACCTATTTAAAATGGTGAGAATAACTCCACATGGCACAAAGCCCTCATAAAAACTTCTTTTCTGAATAGAGTCTGTGTATCCATAAGCTATCTTATTTTGTAGGTATTTAGATTTAATTTGGCTTTAAAATATTTTATTTCAATCGAATAGGAGCCACGGGAACTGAAAAATAAATTAAAATAATTCACATGAACAAACTTCATTGGAATCGGTCTATATTTGGCTATCATGTTATTACTTCCTTTTAAATGCTATAGTGGATATAAAATTTAACAGTGGTAGGTCGAGAATTGACTGTAGGTGTCATATTAGCCCCTGCCTAAAATCACTTTTAGAGGAATAATAAAAGTGCTATATTGAACTGTGCCGAATCTCTGACACCCTCCATTGAGAGTTTGAAGATTGCCGGAGTGTATCAAAGAAAAGGATCTTTAAATAATAAACCAATCTTTATAAAAACTAACCTCACAGTCCTTTAATTGATTTCGGATTAAGGCGTAATAAATTCGTCCCAATTAAAATAAAATATATTTAGAAATTGAAACAATTGAAATCGTTCATCATAAAATTCGGTACCGTGATTTCTAGCCTTTAACCAACTTTAAGTGTTTTTTGGTTTGGAACCATCCTCACAAAATTTAGTTCTATGATTTTCGGTCAAATAAAACGAATTTATGCAAATTTAAAACAAAATCGGTGCACTTTTTTACCTATTTATGCTAGTTTTTGTAACAAAAACATATATTCTTTTACGAAGGTTCATCCGTGAGTGTGAAAACAAATAATTATGTATGGCTGGTAGTGCCTGGACCGCCTTTTGCCATGAACAGTACACAAACTAGTTCTATACCAAAATAGAAAAATAAAATTGTGTATGTGAATTTGTACACAAAAAAAATACGGTACACAACGATTGTGAGCTGACGAACCCAAATACTAAGATAGCGTATCTATATTGACTTAACGTATGTGTAGGGATCTTTTTTGTATTTTTACAAGTTCTTTTTCACCTGCAATTTGATTTTTGATAACCGTTTGAAAGTCGCTAAAGTTTTTCCGATTACGATTTACAGAACACACCTTTACGATTTTAAGTCAGAATCGCAAATGTTAATTGTTTTGCGATTGTCAGAACATATTCGATAGTCCGCACAACATGTTTAAAATTTCTCTACGAGTACACTACAAAAAAAAAACGCGTGTTCTAAAAAAACATAACACGTACGCTAAAACAAGATCGGTACGTTATCTTAATATTTGTGTTCGTTAGCTCATAATCTTTGTGTACCATATTTTGCTTGTGTTCAAATTAACAAACACAAAAAGATGTTTTAATATACATATGTTTTTTTTTTTTTTTTTCAAAAAATACACTACGTTATTGTAGAGTGTTTTTTGAACTTTGGCTCTTTGTCTTTTGAAAGTGAGCGTGTTTTCAACAGACGGATAGGCTGACAGACGAATATGGCTAAGTCGACTTGAAATTACCCAAGGTCCCAAAATGCACAATACATAAATATACTTTATGGGATCTTAACTGAATAGAAAAAAAGTTATAAACTAAGTATAGCCTCATTTACCTCTAGTCGTGGAGGCTATAAAATATATCATGTTGATGTATGTGGATATCTTGATAGATATCAACAATTTGTTTGTAAATACTGTGGTGTAGCGTATCAAATGATCGGGCTTTACTAACTATACTCTAATACTGTTTAGGTTTTTGTTTAGGCTCTAATTCAGTTTTACTGTAACTCCAGCTTGAATCTAGTTTAATTCTATTTTAGTTCAAGTTAAGCTTAAGCTAAATTCTAGTTCTAAAAAGGTTAGTTCTAGTTTAAAGATTTAATTATTTAAGTCTACCCCATATTTATACAAAATATTTCAGGTTTATAACAGGTTTATGATTTATAAAAGGCTTATTAAGCAAATTTCCATAGAAAATTCGATTCATAAACCTGTTATAAACGTGAAATATTATTTATGATTATGGGGGGTTAGTCATTTCTAAAGCAATATTTTTAGTTATAAATTAAGTTTCTTTTGAGGGTATTTTTAATACGTCAGTTTTGGCCCTTTTTTTCTCCCAATTTTATTAAATAACCAATAAACTAAATGAAATTTATCGAAACAAATTCTTGTAATAAAAACAATTTGATTTCTGTCAATATACATAATAACTAGAATAGTAGAATTTGCTATACTTTCGGATTAAATAACGTTTGCTGTTAGGCAAAGTCAACAACATCATGTATTTATTGAATATATGCAAAATATTGTTTTGCTCTAAATATGAAAATATTATACAATAAATAATAATACAACAAAAAGGGATTTACAGATTTTGGAAAAGATAGAGAAAGAAATACAATACTTTGCATACATATTTATTGAAATTACCCTTAGAGCCCAGCCAAGAAACGGATTTGGAAAACAAGGACGAACACAACAAAAAAGGGTGTCAATTGGTTGTAAATTTTTTTTGCTTTTTCTGACTTTAACTTCTACTCGTTTTCCTCTACAACTCAAGTCAATGGCATCAATGTCATGTCGACATGTTACAAGTAGCAAAAGGGGAAAAAAAGAAACAAAACAAAAAAAACAGAATACTTGGAATTACGACAAATGGAATAAATAGCAAAACAACCCAATTTGAAGAAATTCCTTTTTTTATTTTTACTGATTTCACTTGTATTTTATACGACATGAAGAATTATGAATATTTTTTTTTTGCTTTTTCAACAATAATCTGATGAAAATGTGTTTAGGACCAAATGCTAAAAGTGTGTCAAAAAAAAAAAAAAAGAAAAAAATTAATATGTATTAATAATATAAAATAAAATAATATTTGATTTATAATCAAATTAAGGCTGGGCAGTCGAGAATACAGAAAATGTACAGTTGACTAAAAATGGAAAGTTTTTTATATTTTTAAAAAAAACTTTTTTTGCAAAAATTTCTACACTTTATTTCATTCAAGTTATAAAGCAGTTTAGCAAATTTTTAAAACAACAATTAATTTTACACATAAATAATTTGAAAATTTTCTTTAAATTATTGCTTTTTAACAACTCATACTACAAAAAATATTCCCTTAACAGTCACCCTTTAATTTGTATCCTTTTCTTATTACCACCGCTTTTGATTGTCTTGTTTTATTTGGGACCTTATTTATTTTTTTAAATAACAGTTGATTAAACATTTTGTCACACAGCTTTTGGGTTGACATTTATTATGTTGTTTTTATAATTACAACAATAGAGAAACCAAAATACAAATACAATTATAATGATAAACACAAACCAACATACGAGATACAAACATTTGGATGCCTTAAAAAAAACAATAATGGTACTTCAATAGAAACAGAATTTTGGAATTGAACCCAAACTAAAGCTAACTTCAGAAGGAACTTTAATTGAAACTAGAACCGGGAGCAAAACATAAACAAAACCTGAATGAGAACCTTAAACCTGAACCACAAACCTGAACTAAAACCTGGAATCTAAACTAGATCTATAACCTATACTAGAGCTTGAACGAACACTTAACCAAAACTTGATATAGAACCTTAAATTGAATCTGAATTGAAACAGAAGCCAGAACTATATCCTAAACAAGCACATTAACCAGAAGCTAAACCTGCGTCTAAACTAGAACCTCAACGAGAAACTGAACTAAAACCTGAACCAAAACCTGAACTTAAGCCTCGGCTTTTATCTAAGCCACAACAAGAACCTTTACAATACCTTGAACAAAAAGCCGAACCAACTCTTTAACCAGAATCGTAACATGGATTTAAATTAAATCAGGAACCAGGACTAGAACTAGCACCTTAACTAGAAACTAAACTTAAATCTATACTAAAAAATAACCTAGAGCCCATCTACGAACTAAATTAGAACACGAATTTAAGACTTAAGCAAGCTAAACAAGAATTTTAAATTAATTAATTTGAAGTAGAGCCTGTATTAAAACTAAACAGGGGCTACTTGAGGGGCTGTTGTCTCGGAAGAGAAAACTATAACAACCTTTTCAACTTGAAGAAATTATTTTATTTTTGAACTCCCCCTAATGTTTTTTTGTAAACTTAATGATTCATACGCACATAATTATTTCTACTCTGGCCTTTTTTTGAGCCTGTAACATTTTTCATCTTGCATTTTTGTCTTTGATAACTAGAACAACCCACGAAATAGAAAACCCCTTGAAGGCTTTCCGTTTATGTACCCTTTTGAAAAGTTTCTACTTTGTTTTGGTTTGAGCGAATTTCTCCATATAGTTTGGTGTGTTTACTTGTGTACTTGTATCTGTGTATTTGTTTCCTTAAATAACCCTTATAAAAATAATTGTAGTTAAAATTTGCATATGGCGCTGCAAAGAAGCAAAAAATAAAATAAATAAACTTTTTTTTTGTATTCTACAAAATTGAAAAATAACAAATGAAACAAATGTTAAAAAAACTACACTCACTCGTCATCATCAACAATAAACGAACAGTAACAATAAATCAGTCGCGGCTGGATTTAAATGAGAACTTTCGTTAATTATTACTTTCACAAAACAATTATTTTTTTTGGGGGAGTTTAATTTAGAAATCTTTTTTGGGGGTTTTAGAAAACTGAATTATATAAAAAAACTCAGCTAGAACTGAACTAGAACTGAAGTAGAACTGAAGTAGAACTGTACTAGAACTGAACTAGAACTGAACTAGCACGGACTATACCTTTTATTGAATTTGAACTCTGCAGAAACTTAATGAATTTAAAGAGCAAGATTTTTGGTATTTCATGCCCTCAACAATTAGTAGCGAAAAGGGGAAACTAAAGCTGAAGCTTAAAGCATTTGTCAAAAAAGTAGAATCTGTGTAATTATGTAATTGTACAAGATACACGGCAAACGCGTAGAATGCCTATACGTATCAAACGCATTAAGTGAGTTAATTTTATACTTTTGCATGACTCTTAAAAAAGTCAAGAAAGTACACCCTGAGAAAAAACATGTTTTAATATGGTCACTTCCAACCAAACTATTTTAAAAGAATATTTTAAACATATTATGTTTAATATAACTATATTATTGTCAGCGATAACCATATAATGGTTATCTTAGGCCTCCATCAAGAAGCCCCACTTATATTATTGTTGCCTCACAACATTTTATGATCAATAATAACTAAAACTTGTTTAACACTTACAATAGCATGGTTGGTTTTCAACCATAGTATGTTGCTCGTAAAAAGGTGAAAAATACTTTTGTAAATTTAAAAACAAATTATTATCATATTTAACCATAACATTATTAGAGGCAACCATAATATGGTTTTGGGTTCTTGATAAAGGACTAATTTAACCATAATACGGCTGTCGCTGACAATTATATGGTTATATTAACCATAATAGGTTTAAAATTGTCTTTTAAAATAGTATGGGTGGAGGTGACCATATTAAAACATGTTTTTTCTCTACGTCTATCAAACACATAAAATGCGTGGTGTGGAACTTTTTCCTCCGCTTAGAACTTTTTGAATATTAAATTTACATTACGGGTCCTTCTGTCTGTCTGTTTGACCGTCTGATTAAAAAATTCTTTCCGTTAAGTCCGGGAATGAGTGGCCAGTTAAAATCAGAAAAGTACGATATTTTTCGAAAGCAAAAAAAGAGCCATTGTTGGACGAGCTGTGGCCTCATCTTTTTGAAACCACAATTCTGGATTGTTCTCTAGTTTGGGCCATTAAAAAATTACAATCATCGTCCGGTAATGAAAACCATTAACATTAACTAAATCCTAACAGTAGAATTGGAGTTATGAACCCAGAAGTGGACCAGTTCCCATAACAAAATTTATATATTGGTTACAAAAACTAATATAAAAAGGCAGACAAATTCTCCGATTGTTACTTAATTTTACACTTACAACTTGGTTTATAAAACTGGAAATCATACTACTAAATTTCGAGAAGATCGGACCAAAATTTATCAAAGGCCTGATATAAATTTCAGTTAAAAAAAAAAACTTTAGTACGCCGAAAACCTAAACGAATTGTAAAAGACTATAAATTAGAGCACCAAATTTAATAAAAATCGATCTACAATTTACCATATGCCCCGCCCCCTGTAAAACCTTGATACAGAAAACACCTTAGCACGCCTAAAACTATAGCGAATAGTGCTACTTTTGTAGACTTTGGTCTGTTAAAAAAAAAATAAAATCGTAACTAACGGTATCTTATGTGACCATGATATTTTAGGAGATGATGCAAGTGTTGTCAATAAAATCATTTATTAAAAAAAAATGACTTTAAATAATGATATCCTTGTAAAATTTGGTCTGTCATGGTTTAATAAGACCAGAAATATTAGAATTGTAGGTCTCATGCTTTAACTTGACTAAAACCGTAACGAATTATTTATGATATTGTGGTAAATAGCGCCATAACAGCGTAGTTGTTATAGTTAAACATTGCTAAAATAATAAGTCTCTACTGTCAAGTTGTGGAAAAATACGATGCTGGGGTTTTAAAAGGGCTTTGCAAAGAAGATTAAGTTAGCGAAGCCGGTGTTTGTTATACCAAAGAAAATCCAAGCGTTAAGCAATTATGAAGGAATGTTTGAGTAAGCAAAAAGGAAACTTTTTGTTAAGTTATATAAATCTGTCATTGGCTTAAGCAAAGTGAGAAACTGATCGCACTTTCCGTAAGGAATCAAATGTTTATTGATTTTATTTTAAAGTCGTTTGAAAGTCGTTTGGTTAATTTTTCACAGATGCTTAAGCAAGCTAATGCACTTTATAGTTGGACCTTAAAGCTCCCTTGAATAGCAGGCCTTCGGCTGAGCGCAAGGTTTCTTTACTCTGTCGTATAACAATCACCGGCTTCGCTAACTAAAGCTTCTAAATCCTAAATTATGTTTTCAAAATTCGAGATTATAAAATTCAGAATTCTGAAATTCGGGCCTTTAACATTTAGGGATTTTGAATTTCGGGATTTGGATACTATCCTTTTTTTTGGGGTAACATTTCATTAAACAAAAATTGGGTTACATTGGCGTACTGAAGAATATCCCTAAATTTGGAGTCAATTTTCATTTGCTTATTTGGGCGATATTTCCTGGGGGCACATTTCGAACATGAAATACTAAAAATCACTTTACCGAATTTTGTGATAACCGGCCCATAATTTAACATAAGTCTTGTATAAAACCAACTCCGGAAGGTCAGTTTTTAGTTTATTTAAATAAGGTAAAATTAAGTTTTATGGGACTAGAAATTAAAGCATAGTTCGTTGTGATGATTGTCCCATAATTTTTTATATAAAACCCACTCCTGAAATATTCCTCCTCACGGCACTTTTACTTGCTTTTAGCTAATTTCCTTTACTTCCTTTTTAATTATCTTTTAATTATTTGTTTACATTTTTAAAACTCTTTAAAAGCATTAAAACAAACATTTTAAGTATCATTAAATAACAATCAATGAATTGCAATTGTTAGATGGCGTGATAAAATAGGAGGGGGAGTTAGAAAAAATAAATTTATTATTATTATGGAACTGTAAATTGTCTTGGAGTAACAACTCCTGATATCATATTGTTCCATTGTCATTGATAAAAAAGACTTGAAATAAGTCTATTTTAGCTTAAAGCTATAAAAATATTCAAACATTCATTCGTTTATTTATGAAGTCCCTTTTAAACCAGAAGTCCTATTAAAGCAGTTGTTTTTATTGTTGCAGCACTAGAGTGAGTAGGCCTTATCATTATTTCTGTATTATCAATTTTCCAACAGTCAGCCGTCAAAGTTTGTTACCAATTCATTGAACGTGACTCTCTTATCAATACAACAAGGATATTTAGCATTTTGTTAGAAAAAAAAAATCAAATGACTTTGGCAGCAATTAAAATTTGTTTGGCTGTGATATTCACAAGTTGAAATGGGAATTCGATTTTGTAATTTTCTTGTATCATTGCGAAAATGAATTATTTTGTTATTTTATGCCTTTTTTTTATTTTTGAGTAGAGCAAAAAAGGGGGATGAATTTCAGTTCAGTTCAGTTCAGTTCATTTCTTTTTCATTTTATTGTTAGAAATTGTTGCAAGAAGAGGTGGAGGTTGTTTAATTCAGCTGCTGAAAAGGAAGTTTAAGCAATAGAAGAAAGAAAACAAAAAGCTGGAGGAGGGTTTCTTTTCTGCTCGTTTGCCTGGCAATTGAAATGTAAAAATGTTTTAAAAAAACGTTTTTCTGATTCTCTCTCTAATAAAATTTTCAAAGTCTTAGAACACTGAAATTACTGTCAAAATGGGCGTTAATTGTGTGGGTTTGAGTAGATAAGCACGTGATTTTTTATAAAATTTTATATCCGAAGGCTGTTACTAAAAAAATAAAATAAATAATATTTATTTTTATAAAATAAGCAAATGATAAAAGTTTTTTTTTTCTTTTTGGTTGCTTTCTTAAAAATGTAATAAGAAATAAAAACAGGCGTTTTAATGTAGAAATAATAGACAGGACTTGTAAGTTCTTGAAATATAAATTTCATGATTTTATTTTTAACTTTAATGAAGGGCGTGAGTGCCTAAACTTCTTTTCTAAGATGGCTGTACAAAAAAAATCTATGGAAAATTTATTTAAAGGTAACATTTTTTTCTTCAGTATTTCAATGGGAAAAACGTGCAGCAGAAAAAATAATTGCTTTGGTATCTTTAAAAATACTTTTTTTAGAACGAAGTTTATTCAAATAATTTTTAAAATCTCATATAAAGAAACTTCTTTTGAAATAATTTTTTTTTTGGTTCTAAAAATCTTAGCAAGATTTAAGAAAATTAAACAAATTCCTTTAAATTAAGTGCATGAACGTGCAACAGCGTCCTTTATTTGTAAACCAAAAATTTTTTGAGTTTAGTTAAAAATCTTAAAAGCTGGTCGAATATCCTTTTTTTAAAATATGAAATATACGTCTGAAATTTAAGTGAAAGGAAGCTTTAAAGAGTTCTTCATGTTTGTAGACAAAATTGATGACTTAAGTTTTTATCACTTAAGAGATTGTGGTATATCCTTTTTATATATATACAATAAAAGAAATGAATTAAAAAAAAAATAGTAAAAGTGTTAGATGTTTCAGCAGATAGAAACGATTTAATTTAGATTAAAACTTTAAAATTGTGTCTAGTATCTTTTTCCGTGTTATTTCTTTAGATTCAAATTTTTTTAGATCTATTTATTAACAAAAAGTTAAAAATATTCTTAACCTTTTTTGTACTGCCAAACAAATTTTTATAATACATCTGTCCAAAAACGATTTGATAGTGCCGAATTTATGCTGCCTTAATAAATGTCCCTGTCTCGATGATATTTTCTAACAAATAAACGAAGAGCTTCGTTAATAGATATATTTAAGCGTTCACTCGCCTTGGGTTGTGGCGGGAGGTTAAACATAATTGTCCTTTGCAATGCAACCACAGCTTCTAAATTTTGTTCGATAATTTAAGAACTGGCTACTCCAGAAAACTGAGTTAGAAAGGCTTTATCAAGGACAAGTAAACAACATAATTTAGGATTTTGAAACATTTTTAAAAATTTTTTTTAATTGCCAAGCAAATTCCTTCAAATTTAAAATATGAATGAGTCAAAATGAAGTCTATGTATTTGTATTGGTTTAATATCTTAATTAATTTTCCTAAGCTAAAAAAAAAAAAAAAAAAAAAAAAAAAAAAAAAAAATTCCTGAAGATGCTAACCAAAGGTTAGCGAAATATCGAAAATAAATAATTAAATATTAAAAGACCTAGAGCTTAATTTAAAAAATAAAATATAATCAATTAAACAAGGTCAAATAAAAGTAAAATATATGAAACCTAACATTTTTAGGCATAATAATAAGGATGCACACAATTAATTTTCCTTAATTCAAAATCATATTATTACAATTAATCCTCTTAAATAAACAGCTAAAAATATTGTGTATTTAATTCCTGTGAATATTTGATTTTGATTATATCAATTACAATTTGTTTTAGCACCTAATTAACATTTTAATTATTCTTGTTTTTGGTTTTGGCATTTAAGCGATTTTTTATGAAGCGGATTTCATTATTTAACTGTATTAAAAGGTTTTTTTGGGTTTAAACGTATTAAAACTGAAATGAAAGTTGGAATTAGTTGCAAATGCTGCGTATTTATGTCTATAATGTTACTTTACCAGGATTTTTCCAGTCGGAATGAGTGTGTGTTTATCTTGACTATTAAACAAATCAATAAAATTAATATTAATTTTACAAGCCACTGTGAAGGCACACACATGTACAAATTTGCTTATATGTTTGCATTTAAATCAAGTGTGTGTCTATGTATGTGCTGAATTCATTTATTTGCTGAAGGTAATAAAAATTCATTAAATTTAATGATATTAAATTGTTAAAAATCTATTTAATATGAGTACAATTTAATAGCAATCAGGAATGTTATAAAATGTTATTACACTTCCAAGTACGAAATAAACCAGCGAAACATTTTGGGAGACATTTTAAGGATACATTTTCGGTACAGGATTAAGCTGCTTTTTTCTATCTTAATAAATAGACATTTTTCTATAAAATTAAATAAATTTTCCAATAGAAAAAGATTCTTTAAAGTAGAGTAATTTTTGTTAAGGAGATGTGTCTTTGAAGAAGAGTTAATTTTTTATAGAAAAGTGTCCTTAACCCTGGATGGTTACTGTTCGGTGAAACGACGAAGCTTATTTACACTTTATCGTATACATTTTTTCTCTGTACTCAAGGTACACTTTTTTTTAGCAACGTTAGCTGAAAAGTAAAGCTTTAAAAAGTTGATAAGCTAGAAAACACAAAAAAGTGTTTAAGTTCGTATCGTATTTTTTAGAGAGAAAAACAACTTTTATTTCTAAAGTTTTATTTTATTTGGCTTAATTTGTCACTTTAATGCACAAAGCTTAAACAAAAAAATAGACGAATTTCGATATATTTTTAATGAATCTGGAATAGATATTATATGTGTCTCTGAAACTTGGTTTCGTACTGATGTGCACGATAACAGTTACAAGCTTAATGGATATAGACTTTTTCGGTCAGATAGATCTACGAATGCTGGCGGAGTGGCAATCTATGTTAAATCGTCTATTGCAAGTAAACTTAAACTAAGAGTTTCGAATGATAATGGGCTGTCCTTTAATACTCAAATGACGGAATATTTATTTCTTGAAATATCACACAATAATCAAAAATTACTTCTGGGTACAGTATATAGACCGAACAATAGAATTAATATCACACCGTTGTTAGAAAAATTATCAACACTCAGTCTTAATTACACCAATATAGTCATAACCGGTGATTTCAACGCTAACATCATGGTTGATAAATCTTTGAAGGAGGAAATGAATGCAATCGGATTGACTTTGATAAATAATACAACACCAACGCATTTTACAACAACCGCAAGCACTCTACTTGATTTATGTTTTACTGATAATCTTTCCCGTATACTCTTGTTCGACCAGCTTTCTGCTTCTGTTTTCTCCAAACATGATCTAATCTTTATTTGTTATGATTTTCAAACAACTGCTCAAGAAGAAACTATCACCTTTAGAGATTTTAAAAATATTGATATTGAATCGCTGGAAAGTGAATTGACAACAATTCCTTGGAGCCAGTCATTTCAAATGCCATCTTGTGATGAACAGGTTACATTCTTGACTAATAACATACAATACTTATATGAAAAATATATTCCGGTTAAAACTAAGAAGCTAAAGACTGACAACCCCTGGTTTACAAGCGATATAAAAACTTCGATTGATAAAAGAAATATAGCATATGAAAGGTGGAAAAGATTTAGAACCAGTGAACTTTACAATATTTTTAAGATCAGTAGAAGAAATGTAAACATAAAGATCAGAGCTGCAAAATGTAAATACTATAAAGAAAAATTTCAATCAGCCACTAGCTCAAAGAGGAAATGGAAGGAAATCCGCTCAATAGGTATTGGTAAAAATTATTTACATGACGGTAGCAAAATTGACGTAAACCAACTAAATACTGAATTTTCAAGTATACCAATGCCTGATGCAAATCTTACATACTATGACTCTACTAATGCCTTCTGTACTAGCACTACCAATCATGAACACCAGGCTAGATTTGAGTTTACGAATACCACCCAGGAAGAAGTCCTGAAGTCCATTTTTGATGTAAAGTCAGATTCGGTTGGCCATGATGGTATCCATCCTAAATTTATTAAACTAATAACTCCATATATACTCCCACAATTAACACACTTGATGAATACAATAATAACAACGTCAACTTTCCCATTATTGTGGAAGCAGGCAAAAATTAAACCTATCCAAAAGGCCGATAAAAGTTATAGACCTATCGCAATACTACCGTATTTGTCAAAAGTTTTTGAAAGATTAGTCAATGGGCAAATGACAAAACACTTATATAATAAATCAATACTATCTGATAGGCAATCTGGTTTCAGACCCAAACATAGCTGTATGTCAACATTAATCGACGTTTGTGAGGAACTACGATCAAAGATGGATGAGAACATGATATCATTTCTAATCTTACTTGATCACTCAAAGGCATTTGATACTGTCGAACACACTTTACTCTGCCAAAAATTAAAACACATGTGCCATTTCTCAAACACTGCTGTTAAATTAATTTCGTCATATCTTTATAACAGAACTCAATTTGTATGCTCAGGTTCTGAAAAATCTGACATTTGTTTGACACCAAGAGGTGTACCGCAAGGCTCAATTCTGGGTCCTCTTCTATATTCAATTTATTCCAACGATTTACCGTCTAGAGTCAGCTATTGTGGAATTCACATGTACGCTGATGATGTACAACTTTACATTAGCTGTTCGCCATCTAGTATCAATGAATGCATCGAAAAGTTAAACCATGATCTTGATAAAGTTCATAGATGGGCCTTAATAAATGGTCTTTGCTTAAACGCAAAAAAATCCAAGGCAATACTGATAAGCAAAAGCAGCTATGTACACTCAAATCTACCACCAATACTCGTTGGGCAATCCGTAATTGACATAGTTGATACTGCAAAAAACCTTGGAATTATAATTAATAATAAACTAACCTGGTCAAGTCACGTAAACTTCGTTTGTGGAAAAACTTACTCCATGCTAAGAAATCTTTGGACCACGCAATATTTCACTCCATTTAATATACGCATGCTTCTTGCCAGGACATTTTTACTGCCGACACTTCTTTATGGTTGCGAAATTTTTTCTAGCTGCAATTCACTATGCCAGACTAAGCTCAAAGTTACATTTAATAATGTTGCAAGATATATTTATGGTAAAACTAGATACAGTAGAATATCACAGTTTTCTTACCAAATCTTTAATGTACCTTTTGAAAACCTACTAAAATGCCGCACTCTACTATTTTTGCACAAAATTATTTATAGTAAACAACCTGACTATCTTTACAAAAGAATAACGTTTTCAAGATCCAATAGAGGATACAAAATAAACTCCATTCGATACCGTAAACTAATATCAGAAAGACACTTCTTCGTTAATGCCATCCGTCTCTGGAATGAACTCCCATCTAATATACAAGTCCTAGGCAATGCTAAGCACTTTAACATTGCAATATTTTCTCATTTTGCTTAAAATTTTGTAACTTATATTAAAATTATTGTCTACTTTTACTATAAGTAACTTCAAATAAATCTGCCACTGTATCAGCAGTACTATTATATAAGATTGAAAGTCTTGTTGTACTGTAATTTTTCTAATTAAATAAATAAATAAATAAATAAATAAATAAATAAATGGCTTCAATGGCTTAACTCAAAAATTGTTTGTTAATTTTTTACTCTTAAAATCGTTCCGCTAGAATTTCTGTTAAAATAGTTCCTCAATTCGAAGAAGAGTTACCTAAATGTACTAAAATGAAGTGTATTTTTCCAGGGTTAAAGTAGAGACATTTTGTTTTGAGAAAATTATCTTCTTTATGATTGTTTTACAGAGCTTTGCTTTTTAATCTTAAAATCCTTTCTTATACTTTTTGCTGGTATAGGTTGCACAAAAATGTCATAAACATACTTCAATATCTCAATTTTATAAATCACTCTCTTGCAAGGAGAACAATATAACACAAAAATTATAATGTTTATAATCAATATGCTTCACTCAGTTAAAATTTTTTTTTTTTTTTGCAAAAAGCAGAAAATATTGTTTTCGAAAACATAACAATTTTGTTGTTTTTTGTTTTCTTAGTTTTTCAATAGTTCAACTTTTGTTTTTGTTGACTTATACCGCTTTCCTTTTAAATACGTTTAGCTCATTTATTTGCAAATTTTTTTAGTGTGATTTTAATAAATAATGTTACATTATTTATGTAGATTATGGTAATTGTAAAAAATGATTTCTGTTTAATGCAGTAAATACGTATTAAAACATGTTTGTGCATGATTGTGGGTAAGTATAAAACTAAAAATTATATTATTTTTAAATTGTCATAATTATTAAAGGATTTAATCGAGTACATTAAGAGATACGACTTGTTTTAATAATAAATTGCGATAATCTAGTAAATTAAACTAAAAATAAATAATAAAAAAAGATATTTTAAGGCAAAGACTCAGCGGTAGTGAATTTTTATTCCAAAAGACTTAAATGAGCTTTTCTAATGTTTATCAGAATTGAAGGAACATTTTGTTTCAGACTTTATAGGGAAAAACCTAAGGAAGACCACGAAAAAGGTCTACACATTAAAGTTACCCAAATAGAATTTATTTGAATTTGCAGCCCAACATTTTTACAACTGCATAAAGAAAATTGCATTAAAAATTCATACAAGCTGTTGCCCAATGTCAACATCTTGTATTTATTTTCTTAATTTAATTGCTGTATAAAAACATTTTAAATTCAAGACCAAAAAAAAAAAAAAATAACTTAGACTCCACCCTTAAAAGACAATTTAAGCCAGAACCAAAATAAACTGCGTAGTTGTTGTATTGATTGTGAGTAAATAAATAACTGGATAAAGCAAAACGCAATAATGCTAAACTTTCAATACAACAAACAATTTTTTATAATTTGTATTTTCGAAATTAATTGAAGCATTTTTCCACCACTATAATGAACGAATTAAAGAAAATCGCAAACAAATGCGAGTGCTTTTAGACAGATTTTGTTTTAGACGCAAATAATCACGGACAGAGATAGAAACTTATTGAAGCCAAAAGATGCCAGATCTATTGTAAATGTAGTAGGAAATTTAAAATTTAGGTATTTAAAATTTTGATTAATAGTGCTTTTATTTTTTACATAAATGATGCATGAAAACTATGAAAAGGTCTTAAGAAAGATGTTAAAACATTTTTTAAGGTTTCCGAATTACTTAATTTTTTTTTTAACTTGCCTGAGCCTTTAAATATGACCCTAAACAATTTTAAATATCAGCAGAAGCCCTTTTAATCATAAAAAAATGCCCCTTCTAACGCCATCAGAATCATAAGCAGTGGTTGAAAATAAACAGAACATTTTTTAGCGTACGGTTCACACACCCAGAAACGACATCTATTTTTAAGTTATTGCGTGACCCTTAACTTTTAACTTTAACTTTTTTTAAGAAAGTAACGAATATTTTATAGTGTTCTGTTCTTCGTTATAAAACAGAACAATTGTAGTGATACTGTGGACAAACATTATATTTTAATGTTCTTATGTGTTTCTTTTTTTACATTGATAAAGAAATGAACAAACAAAAAATTGTAGCAACGACCGCAGCACGAACAGCTTGTGTGTCTATTATGTATATGTTTTGTTTGTGTAATATTTTTTTGTTGGCTTTTTGTATTTTTTTTGTATATATATTTTGTTGTTGTAAACGAACAAACATTAATGAGCCGAACAGAACGAAGTTTGTGTTATTTTTTTTTTAAACAGAACGCACTTAAATGTTCTTCTCTTTTTTGTTATTTTTGTGTTCGAAGAGCAGATAAACGTTTGTTTTTTTTAATGATGTACTGCACAAACACTATTATCGTTTGTGTTTTCCACAAATCTACCGAATCTATCACTATTTTCGAGCACTGTTTCTAAGCAGTTGCGTAAACGACAAAGAAAGCTATCGGAGAACTTCTAAACATAATTTAAAGGATCTCATAACTAAGTTTTTGGAACAACTATACAAAACAGAATAAAAATTGATTACAATTAAAAAAAAATTAATGAAATTTGCACTTTAAACAAATTAAAGTATTAATAAAATATTTCTTGATATTTACAACATTTTCTGTAGTAATGTTGTTGATATAAGTAAATATTTAATTCATTTGATTAAATTTTTTAATTAAAATAAATTTTATTTGTTATTAATAGTTTAATTGAAATAAAATTGGTAAGAATTGTTTCTGTGAACATACAAAATATATGAAATATAACAATTGTGATTTTTTATTTTTTTATAAAATACTGTTTGATAGTACAAACATGTTCCGCAGATAAGTTGTTGAAATAAGAAAATGCTTGATGAATATCTAAATTGAAAAAAATTGCCGGGAATTTTTACTGTGAAAGACATCGAAAGCTTTTTTAAATAATTTGAGAGCTATATTTTTTAATCATCCCAATTTGTTTTAAATAGATTTTTGTAGCATTCAAAAAATGTTTGATAACTACGAAATACTTTGGAATATGGTCTAATTGCTTATATAAAGCTTCAAAAACTCCTTCCAATGAGCCTTTAAAATACTTATATATTCTCCGAAGCTCCTCCGAAAGTCTTCTGATTTTTAAAAATAGTCCGAAATGTCTGTAAAAGATCTCGGAAAGGCTACTGATTTTTTTTTTGTAATTGATTTCGAGAATTTCTAAGCAACCTTTAAAAAACTCCTAAAAAAAGTTAAAGAAGCTCTTCAAGACATCTGCTGAAGTAGTTTCAAAAGTATAAGAAATACTTCTATGCACCACATCCAAGATACTTCACATAAAAAATTCTCGGCAATTTTTTTTTAGTAAAACATTTAATCAAAAATAATAATAAAAAACAAACCTGCAGAAAATGTTGTTAATTTCAAAAAATATTTGACTGATACTGTTAATTTGTTTACTAGTGCAAATTAAATTAATTTTTCAATTAATATCACAAATTTTTTAATGGAAATAAATTTTTTTATTTTTCTGGGTTCTTAAGGACTTGCGAATCGTTACTAAAAACTTCCCGAAACACTACAGAACTTAAGAAATTTTTATATCTGAAATATATATTTTTAAATAATTCTTAAGCAATTTAGTGTTACTCCAAAGATACCTTTCAGGTTCTTCTGTACTACTTGCTTTAGAAATTTCAAAACAACTCTATTGACAAACTTTAATTCTTCCTCACTTTTAATAAATTTTCTCATCTGGCATCCCAAAATCTTAAATAAAAAAAAACTATAAAAATGCACAAGTGAGTTACTTCTTTTTAACAAATGCCCAATGTGCATGTGACACACGCACGGTCGAATAGGATAAGTATTTTTGTAGACGACACTTGCACAGAGTGTGTAAAGAATCACTGCGTGTATTTTGAACATGTGTGTTATTATAGCACAAAATTAAACTAATTGACGAACTAATTAACGGAATTAAACATTACACACCCGAATTGTTTCACTCACTTAAATATCTTTTTTAAAACGAAAAATTTTTTTTTTTGTAGAAAATGGATGAAAAAAATAAAGCGTTTGGAATTATGTTTTCGTGGGAAACAATTTCACTTGTATGTAATAATGCACATTGATCTCTACTTGCTTTTTAACACTTTTAAATTTTTTGAAATTTTCGTAAAAAGATTGCACTGTTTTTATTTTCATGTGCATACTTAAGGATACTTACTGGCCTATTTAGTGGGCAATGTGGCTTTAGCTACCATCAGTTAATACTTGGTTATGCTATTTCCAAACAATGTTTATTTTGCGAAACGGACGATGAGACCGCTGAATAACAGCTCTGTCCTTCCTTAAGTAATCTTAGACAATCATTTCTTGGGGAACCCTCTTCGCTTTCTGTGTATTTATATGTCCTAAGAAGACGTTAAATCTTATAATAATAACAATATTAATTGATTTAATCTGTACTACAACAACGACAACTCCATTATCTTTATTGCTTTTAAAAAACATCCAACATTAAAAAGGATCTAACCGAAGTTTATGCTTTCTAACCTAGCGGAACAATTGGCTTTATTCGTAGCTTAGATCTGCCTTGGTTAATATCGTGGCTGCACAAATGATCCCATGGGTCGTATATCTACCAGATTCTACCTACCAGAAGTTGAAGTAGGGCCTTAACTACAACTTGAACTTAAAGCTGCGGTACCATCAGAACTAGAACCTGAATTATAGCCTCAACCAGAACCTCTACGAGAACTTAAAATAGAACCTTAATTAGAACCCAACTAGAGCCTAAAGTATAATGGAACTAAACTTTCGGTCCTAAATAAATTCTTAAGATCTTTTTTTAAGTTCTAGCAAGCTGCAGGTCAATCAACTTTTGTGCAAAAAAATTAAAAACTTAAAGTCCTCTGTTTTTATTTTATTTTCTTACAGGCATCCAAACAAAATCAACAGACTCTGTACAAAGAAACCACGAACAAATTTTATGAATTATCATTAAATTTTATCACATATTTTTTTTGTTCTTTAGACAAAAACGTCTATAAAAGAAAATCTTCTTGACTTAAACATGTAAAGTTAGTCAGTATGCCACTCTGTCAGTCAGCCAGTCGTACAAATAACATTTACACCTTTATTGCCATCATTGTGCTTCAACTTATAGCACCAGCAAATATTTATGCTAATGGCCAATGGTGAGCATAAATAGGACTCTTTCAAAAAAAGAAAACAAAACAAAAACAATTTTAAGAGCTCCTGAGAAAGTAAATTAATAAGAAGGGGTGGTGAAAAGGATGTTAAGAAAACTTTTACTTTTTTTTCCTTGCAGTTAAGTCCTGCATGTATCGTGATGATGTCGCCATTAGCTAGTAAAGATGAGCATTAATTTGACCCTTAAGCATTGTAAATATAAATTTATAAGCGAAGTAAAAATCTAAAGAACTTTGCTTCGAAATGTCTGCAATACTTGAGATCATGTTGAGACTAATGGATGTAAATGAATTTTTATTTGGAGGAGAAAAAGAAAAAAATATTTGAGAGGAAAATTAATGTTAAAATGTTAACCCTTAACTGGGATATTAACAATATTTTTTTTAAATCTTAGAATAGAACAGTTTTGCACAAATTTCTTAAAAAAAAGTCGTTAAAATTTTTAAGTTAATTAAACAGGGTTGCTTATTTTCCGTAGTTTTTATTTCAAAGTCCCTATCAACTCCTTTGGGACAGTTAAAGGTTAATGCCTTTGACCATATCTGCTTAATGAAATATGCACTTTATTTGCTGGCGATAAAATTTTTGCTCATAAAAGTTAAAATATAAGAAAATAAACATCATCAAGTTGTTGGGCAGGTTGTTTAATGCCCGTCATCATCATCATCACTTCTAGCTGTTTCACATCTTCTAGAATTATTCGGTGATGTTTGTTAAATTTGTTGATTTTATATGATTTTACAAGTTTTAACTAAGTAAAAGTGTCTGTAGAAGTAACAATTTCATTATTTGGGGTATATAAAATAAAATTATTCCCTTTTAGTAGTTGGCTCTTTAATAATATGAGTCTGTAATTTCCCCAGAGTGTGTTTAACTTTGACGACTTAAGTTGTAAAACTTAAACATTATCATTTTGTACAAGCGAAATCAACGTACCAACCCTGCTATTACTACAATTACTCAAATAACACTCACACATACACACATAGATAAAGCAGGAGTTTTTTCTTATTTTGGGTCATCTTCGTAAAAACTTATAAGACTTAACGAAAAAGTCCTGGCAAAGAAAAACAGACACATAAGATGACGAAAAATTTTCAAAGGTATACAAAGTTATGTTACATTTGGTAAACAGATCACAAATAGTATCTGATATAAATATTTTCGAGTGTGTATAGAACAAAACTTTTTTTGTTTTTTGTTTGCACTTCTTTGAAAGGACATGCTGCTGATGTTGACCTTCATGAGCTACAAAATTTTACCTTTCAAAATTCTTCACTTAAGTTTTGGTTGCAAAGGAAAACTTTTTGCAGTCTCTGCATGAGGAATATGTTGACATATTGTATTACAAAGATGATTCAAAACTTAAGTTTCAAATTTTAACTTTCTATTGTTCTTTGTAATAACAAAGTACTTGTAATCTCTTTGGTAAATATTTATAAAAACATTGAAAAGAAAGACTAACAATTAGTTTATTTTTCGTTGCAACAGTTAAAGTATAATTATAATAATTATAAGTTTGTATTTTAGTGCAGGTTCTAGTTTAAAATAAAGTTCAGCTTCGAATATTATTAAGTTACTTTATGAGGTTCTGGTTCTATTTTAGATTCATGTACTGTTTTTGTTTCTGATTTATGTGTTTATCCCTGTTCTAGTTTAGTTTAACCTGGTCTAAACATAAGCAAGCTCGAAAAACTCCATACACTGGCACGTTCTCACTAGGACACTCCCGCAGAGACTTTTCGTATTTCTAGCCAATCGGATATTTCTTCGATTTTTCGTTGCAACTTGCATTTATACATTTATACAGACCCAATTAAAAATTAATCTTTAAACGAAGTTGGATTTTTAGGGAGAAATTCAAAAGTTTTGCTTACCTTATCGCTTACGGAAGACATGCATTTTTAATGGCGATAATCCACTTTGAAGAAATACATATTCTTCCTTACAGGGAGTGGGGTTTTTCTCAGAGGTTGAAAGCTCTCTGTCTGCTATACACTTGAGGATAGCAAGAAGCGATTCCTCTGCCCGAAGTTCCCAAACATCTCACAACTGCCGGTCTTAGACCAAGTTCTCCCTGGTAATGTCATTGAGGCTTCTGTCTGATGGCAGCTAAAGTTAGAAGGCGTACAGTACCGAGTATCCAGAGTGCATGCTAACACCGATGCGTTTTTAGAAACTAGGTGACAATCCGATAACAATTAGTCGCAGAAACTTAACTGTATTAAGGCGGCCTGTCCGGCAGTCCCAACTCTAGGATCGGAAGCTTTGGCCTAATATTGGATCTTCTTAAACCCAATCAATTACAGAAACGTCAACAAATTTTAAGACGCCCTATGCTCTCCGTGAACAGTTTATTTAAACAATTTATTTTACATTTTTTGTTTCTATTATTTTTAGGTATATTAAGGACATATACATACCTGCTTCGCGATATAAGAAAATGTTTTTTTGTTCAGTTACTTAATTTCACTTTCGTTTAAGCTGATTGTTAATGGAATTTTAAGGTTATTTTTGCTACTCTTGTTTCGTTTCTAGTTTAGGTTAAACACCAGGTTCTAGTTCAGGTTCTTAGTTAGCGCCCTTTCTCACTTCCTTTCTTTACATTGACAAAGTATTTTTAAATTTATTGGTATTTTGTTAAAACTTTGATATCGCTGCAAACAAGATTTGATTGTTTGAAATTCTCATTCACTCTGCAGTTTTATCAGCATAATATCTCTAGCTTTTCTAAATTCTTTGGAAAAAGCTTTCCATCAATATATTTCAGTGTATTTATCAAGTATGAAAATTGGGAATTTAGCACAACAAAGAAAGTCTTGATAATGAAAAATAATGTATTCACGAAAATAACTTTACGTTTAAATTTTATTTCATTTCACGCGGAAGTTAGTGCCCATTTAAATTGTTCTTTAAAGTTGCTATTGCGTTAAAATTGTGTAATTTTCATCGCTGCAACCTTATCTGCGAGTAACACATTTTCGATCGAACTTAATAAATTTTTCATCAAAAGAGATCATAAATAAGGGAACAAAACAAATCGACGATAACGCTCGCTTGTGTACCGTTTTTTCCCTCTCTTTCCCTCTCGCCCATTAAGTACGAAATGCTGCAACAAAAATTGCACAATATTAACGGTCACTTATATTTTGAAAATAATTTTTGTTTCTTTTGCTGTTGTTTATAAAGGTAAATAACTTTAAACAACGAAGAAGAGAAATAAACTTTGCGAGAAGTGATGCTCACTCAAGCCAGGACTGCCAGGTACTTTTTCCCTTATCCCCAAAAAATTTAAAAATAATATCCAAAAACAAAACCTTAAAAAGTTTTTTTTTCTGACCTAATTTTAAATTTTGTTTGTAAAATAGTAAGCACAATTTTAATATGAAATAAGAATTAAGAAAATTTTTATTAAAAAAAATTATTTTATTTTGTTTGTAGCTACTCGTTTTGGAATGTTCTTTTAAGTCCTTTTTATGCGATTGCAGTGAGGAATTACAAGCAATATGCTGTTTTTGAAGACTAATGAGCCAATTAGGGGCTTGTTCAATCGGTTTTACTCATCCTTAAAAAATTTAGATATGACGGCGAGTATTAGTAAATTCGAGGAGATGACAAGCATGTGGACCGTGTACAGACCCCTTTTTTAAATTCTTCTTTTTTTAAAAGACTCCTTCAAAAATAATACCATAAGTTTATTATTTAGTACGATTTAAACACTTAACAAAAATGGTAATCATAATTATGATATGAGTTAGATAAAAGTTTTGCTATTTAAATATATTAAAAGTGTGTAAAATCTCCGATTTTTTTTAAATTTCCAAATGACTTTCTTTGTCCTTTTTTCTCGCATGAAATCCCCATTTTTACACTCAATAATTTAGTTGCACATGTACGGAAGCTGTGTTGATCTTGTTTCAAAACAACTTTAATATAAAAACTACAGTCGAAATTAAACCATGTTTTAAATTAACCGATTTTAACTGGGTGCCACCTCAAATGTAGATAATTTTACATACAACATACAACAAAATATAAACATGTGGCACCGCCAAACAGTTGACATTGAAAAATAAAATAAAACACTGCAGATCTTGTGACGTTGATAATTTTTAAAACGCAATTGGAATTTCTGTAGAAAGCAACAACAAAATTATCTAATGTTCCAGTTAGAATCCTTGATCAGATTCTGTGAAATGTTCTTATTCAAAATGTACTTGAGATTGCAGAGAAGGTTCCAAATCTGGTTCTAGTTCATGGTAACGTTTCTAGTTCAGTTTCCAGTGTCGGCTTAGTACATTTTCAGAGTTAAACAAGTTGTGGCGATCTAAGGGCCAAGACAAACTTTTAACCTGTTACTTTATTGCATTAACAATTGAATGATTGTTGAAAGCTGTAAAGGAACGCAAAGTTTTACAAAACTGTTAAAACATTAATTTTATGATATGAGAACTTTAAATGAGTAAAACATAAATAACCTTTAAAGTTAAAGGTAAAAACAAAAGCTAAAAGGTTTAACAAATACGGAAACATTTCCTATAAAACAAGTGCTTTGAATGTGCTGTTCAATAAATTGTACGTTTATGGACAAAAGAACAAATTGAATTCAAAGTCAAGAGGTCTGCTTCAATGAGATTAAGGATAAAATATTCCTCCGATGATAATTAAAAATAGTTTATTTTAGCGAATTTAAGTTAAAAAAAAAAATGCAAAATAGAATGTTATTGAAATAACATTTAAGTTATCATCTCTGTTTAATAGCATACCCTTTTCGTTGAATCAGAAGTCCACAAAAGCATTAAACGAACGGTATTTAATGAAATTGTAAGTGAAAAATACAAAATGGCGTTCCGTTCTTCCCTATTATCTGTATCACTATGATGTACATAAAAGCCCTCCCTCATTGTGTATACATTTTCAACTATTCCATTCTCTTCTCTTACCATATTTACTATGAGCCAGCCAACTTGCATTGTCGGCTGTTTGAGGTTAAGATAATTTAAACGTACGTTTTATTTTATGGAATATTTCGTAGCTGTTGTTGTTGTTTTAAAACCAGGTACAAAATTTGTATTTTGTACCTGTCTTTCGCACATTGCCTGTATAAATACAAATTATGGCCATTATCACCACATAAAATTCATGTACACGGGTAAGTAAAGGGTATTTTAAAAGATGAAATGCAGCAAGAATTTAGATTACACTTTGCTTTGTAGCATATTTGAATTTTTGCCATGACCTTTAATGAACACTTTTTTATTTGTTATGATTTTGAAGAGGCTCTTCCACTGATTTTATCATTACCTAGGAAGGGGTTATACAACTTTTTTTTTACAAGAAACGCTAAATAGCTTGCAATTAAATTGTTCTTAAGTTGTGCAGAAAACGCTTATAACTTTAAGTTACAAACTTCCAAAAACTTTGTATTTTAATCACATGATCAAAGAAGGGAAGCTATGAAATACTTCTCCTAACTCTTCAAGACAAAAACCAACATATGACAGTAAGATAACTAGGGCGATATCAGATCGTGAGCTGGCACTCCATCAAATTCAGAACTATTGTGACTGGCGAAAGAAAGGAAACAGTTAAAAAACATTACATAATATCATTTTGAGCAGTCGTTTCCGTCCAGCGAACTTCAAAATATCCAAGAAAAGCAAACACGTATCGCAATACTACGCTTTCTACCTATAAATATTTGGAGTTCATACCAAGGTTGATGTTATCGGTGTCCTTAGAATTCAAAGGTTCTGGTTTCCTATCATAGTCCTTCTTTGATATAGAAAGGTCGTCATCAAAGGTTTTGGGATTCCATTTAGAGCCTGATATTGTTGATTTCAGAAAGGATTGTTGCTGGCCCTCCTTTTCTAGATTGATGATAGTGCTATCTGCACAGAAAACAAATTTAAATTGATATTAATTAAAAAATTTGTGATAAATTAAAAATTTAATTAAATTTGCATCAGTAAACAAATAAAGAGTTGGGTTGTTCACAAAAGGCTGGTTTAGGTCATCGTCGCCAGCCTTAATACTGTCAACGCGAAATGAAACTAGACTATTGGTGGAGTAAATCTGCCAAAGGGTTTTGAAAAGTTAGCTCGGCTTCCCTAAATATTTGTAAAGACGTTTGGCATAAGTCAAAAAAAAAAAATACTAAATAAACTTCTGAGCTAAAATACTATTTCAGTAGAATAGTATATCGATTCTTTGCTTAGAATATATTAATCCTCTAACACTAATTTTAAGGCGTAATTTTTGTCCTTTTTTAACTTCCACACAATAGTAAACTAAAACGGCACTTTAGAGGGTTAAAATGTTCCACGAATATTTTCTGCAACAAATTTTACTAGGGGCCTTCTAAGAACCAAAAGTTTGTGCAATGCATGTAAAACGGATTTTCGAAATATCGGGCAAAGAAATTTTTTTAAAACCCGTTTTACATACATTGAGCAATTTTTGGGTCTTTGAAGACCCCTTGTGAAATTTGATGCATAAAATTTTTATCAAACATTTTAACCCTCTAAAGTGCCGTTTTAGTATACTTTTCTGTATACTTTTGTCAAGACAGCAATTGATAACAAGTTTTAATTCTAGCTATAGGATTTCAGTTCGTTGGATTACCTTAAGAAGCATAAAATGTTTCGTCAAACACCTTTTTGTTTTACATCCTTTTCAAAATTCTACTCGTGCTCCGAAACACACTCTTCTACAGTAACTATTATGAAGATTATTATTATAATAGTTAAAACGTATAGAGAGAATTTACATCTTTACATATGTACTTTTGTAGCAAACATTGAAATAAAATTTCATATTAAATGGCTCGTTTATTTTCTAAAATAAAACCAATGTAGTTCTTTGGTTGGACATGTCTACATTAGGGTTTTCAAATTTTCCGAAGTTTTTTAATTCCCGGGAGCCCAAACGATTTTTCTTTCTTTCCTGGGAATTCCCGTGAAATTGCTTGTGAAGTATAGTGACAATCAATTGTAACTTTTTGTAACAAAATGTGCTTGATCGGTAAAAGCAAAATCGCTTGTGTTGTATGGAATGTTTTAAGGACATTCGAATCCAGCAGAAGTCGTTTATCTTACATTTTCTTTGTTAATGCTAGCCATTGTCTTTAAATTTTCTCATTGCATCACAAACGATTTTAGAAAAAGAAATTAAAATTATAGTAAAAGACAGAAATATTGTTGAATGAAAAGTTTTTTTTTTGTAATTTGGTAGACAATGTCATTGATTTGTTTTGTATGATTTCTGGCATTAGTCCGCCACGGCTACGATCAGTCTAATTATTGACTACTTTTTCCAACAATTCCAATAAAATAAAAAAATGGCGTCAATGGTTGCTTGAATTTTGGCTTCCAATGCTTTAAGGGTTGCTGGTTTTTTTTTGGCATAAACCAATGGCTTAACATAGCCTCATACAAAGTTATCCTGATTAACGAACGAGGGACAATTGAACAGGACCACTTCTGGAAATAAAGTTGTCGCCAAATTGATTTTGCCATAAACCGATTGTTAAGTTAGCTGTGTGTCTAGTTGTGTCGTCTTCTGGGAACCAAGTGGTGCTTATGTTATGCTGATTAGTTTTTGAAAACAAAACTCGATAGTGCTCGCCATACGCAATAACGACAGCTCCTTTAATCAATCCGAAGCGGTACCAATAGTACAGTAAGTGCGAATTTTCTTGAATCAAGTACAGAGAAATTGATTCAAGTATTCAAGATTTTAAATCGCGTAATACTTAACTAATCCATATTCAGTACCGAATTTGTACTTAAAATAATCTGAAAATAAGATTGATTTAAGTAAAACTAAGATTAAACTAATCTCAAAATAAGCTTGATTTAAGTATTATAAAGTTGATTCAATCCCGAATTCGAACTTGAAACAAGCCAAAAGTAAAATTAGAAGGAGATTTTTACATAATTGATTTACTTACCCGCTTGACACCCTACATAATTTCAATCATTAAACACTAGCGTCATTCCATATATAACTGAAAATATAAATTAAATGAGAAGCAAGAGTTCTCAGTTTTACTTTTTAAACATGGAAATAAAGTGTTTTCATCTTGTTCTATTGTTTTTGTTGTTTCTACACACAACAAGCAAATAATTTTTTAACTACTTGTGTCGTATTGTTGTAGTGTTTGCAACAAACTTTGATTAGATAAATTAGATAAAAACGCTCACTTTGTAATTTTACTCTCAGAGTTGCACTACCAACGAAAAGTTTTCGTGTTATTCGTTATTCGTTCTTGAAGTAAGTATTAGAAGCTTAATTTATCCCGAGAGTTTTTCTTTCGGTGCAGAATTAGGCGTCCGGTTAAACTTCAAATGAAGTAGTTCAAATTCTTATTTAGACTCTGGTTCAGATGAAAGATCAACTTCTTTGTTTGTTTTTAGCTTAATTTAAAATTTAGATTCAAGTACGAAAATTTAGTTTCGAAAATGTTAAGCAAGAAGTTAATTAAAGTTAATATTTCTAATTTATATTCAGGTTTGCACTCTAGTTCGTATTCAGGTTTAAAGTCTAGCTAAGTTTTTGGTTCAGATTCTAGTTCCAATTCAAGTTTAGATGCAAGTTAAGATTCAAATTTATATTCTAGTTAACATTCAAAGATTGTAGCTCTAACCTGAGTTCTCACTTGGTATAATTTTAAGTTAAGATTTGAAAGTAGGTTCTTTTTCAAATCCAAGTTTAGTTCTTTAGGTTTTTTTTTATCTTCTGGATGAGTGCCTAAAGTACAAAATTAAATTCATTTTGCTCATACACTTTAAAAACTATTAATTTTCAAACCTTCGTTAGACAACAGTAACAATAATACTGTTTGTTTCTAGTTTACAGCCAACCACATACCAAACTAAACCCTCTTTTGTTTCCTTTCTCTTCGTGTCTGTCTTTTATATCAAAACGAACTCCCTTTTGTATGGCTGTGAATATTCCGGTAGTTGTGAAAAAATCACTTTATATTTATGTCTAATTATGTCGTCTCTTGAATTGATTTAATGTTATTAAGCATTTATGGTTG
This sequence comes from Pollenia labialis, assembly GCA_949318255.1. NCBI lineage: Eukaryota > Metazoa > Arthropoda > Insecta > Diptera > Polleniidae > Pollenia > Pollenia labialis. The sequence goes on from OX439140.1 coordinate 15,223,796, forward strand.
GTATCGCACAATACCGGGACATATTAAATGGGTTCAATAAAATATTGTGGTACGATAACTAGACTGAAGTTATAACTCCTATGCAATCCATTAACAAGCCAATTCGGTTGACTGTTTTAAGAAGGCTACTCGACTAAACTCCCGATGTCGAACCATTTTTTTACTCAGTCATATGATGACGAGTTTGTTTGTAACATAAGTTAATAAAATCGCCAATTTGGTCTTTCTTACCAGAACTGTGAGGTATTGCGTAATTTGAAGTTTTTTTTTTCAAAGTCTCAGAGTGCATCATATGTTTTTAAGCAATCGCTTTAATAGTAGGTACATGACACTACTACATGAACGATAAAATTTTAGTTGTTTAAACTATACAACATGTATACGGCGACAGATTGTATAGGTTAGAATTGTGTTTCAATGTTGGTTTCACCTACGCAAAAACATTTATCGACATTTTTATGTATTCATTGTGCAAAAAATAAACAAATAGGGCACGCACTAAAAGTTCTCTGAAATAACTATCAAATGAAAGAATTCATAATGAACAAATCTCAGACAAATTAAAAGTAACCTTAATTTTAAAAATGCTTTTTCATTTTCCAAGTGACAAAATGCAAACAAAAACTCAAACTCCCCTATTCATAAAAAACATTTCAGGTTTATAAAAGGCTTACGAAACGAATTTTCTATAAAAAATTTGTATAATTAAGTTTTTTTTATTTTTTTAATGAATATGGGGGTGAATTTTTAAGAAAAATAATCAAAAATAATTTTTACTCCCAAAGAGTTTGGATCCTTTGGCTCCTATAAGGAGCATAGAGCCTCAACAAATTCGCTTAAAATATTCCTGTTCGATGCTAGATTTTTTACTTTAATCCTGCTTTTGCCTGATTTGTTAACTTCCAAAGCTAGTTGTATACGCCAAATGTGGGCGGGGAGTCCCCCACGTCTTCTTCTTGCCGGTTTCAGTCTATTTAATTACAGGTGATATCAGTGGGTGGACGTCGTAGTGCATTCAACCCCATTTATGCATAAATATTTCCTTCCATGATAATTTTCATTTGTCCCCCTACCGAGCGACTACGGCGAGAAGTGCCTTCGCTAATTTAAATTGTTTGGGCAATCGGATGGGTCCTCCCTTAAAAACAAAAAACCGCTTTGCTTAAGGAGCATATAGACGACATGTTGTTAACATTTGACTTGTCAACTTTGCAAGTCACATGTAATTGTGCATGTCTGTCAAAATTGCTGTTTTAGATAAGGTTTATACTATTCGGTCACAAACGTTTGCTTCTGACATTGTCTCTGTTTTTTTTCGCATAGTTATTGCAGAAACCAAAGTAGTTCTCAGAGTTCAGCCTTTTTAAAAATTTTTTCTTTAAATTTGAAGAGGCAAATTTTGGATATAATAATGAAACGTTTTTTATATACAAATGTATGTACATTATTTCCATTAAAAGGTTAAAATAACATACATTTATCGGTATTGTAAAATAACAACCTCAGCCGGCCGCTGTCGGCTTCTTTGCGGCATAGATTTCTAACAACATTTTTTTTTTAAATAACAACATTGATGTCAGATGGTTTATCAGAAGAAAACAGACCACGCTCTTATTGAAATTTTGTCAGATGACTTTGCCTCTGACTTTTACAGAAGCAAAGTTAAAAAGGTAACACACGACATGTATGTATTTTGCTGTGGAAAATTTGGCATGTCAGATGACACAAACATGTCGTGTACGGGTTCCTTTACAATCTTTTGAGTTCAAGTTCAATGCCAGCTCAGTTTTATTTTAATGCCAGTTCAATTCTGGTTCGGTTATAGTCTAATTCTTGATGCATTTTAGTTCAGTTCTAGTTGAGTTCTAGTTCAGTTCTAGTTCAGTTCTGGTTCAGTTTTAATTCTGTTCTATGTGAGCACTAATTCAGTTTTAGTTTGCATGTAGTTTAGTTCTATATACAGAGTTCAGTTTATTTTATTTACGTTCTTTTTTTTTAATTTAAATTTTTTTTTAATTATAATTTCTTGTTTTCATTTAATTTTTTTTTTATTTTTAGATTACGATTATGAAATGTGGTCAAATCCACAAGAGGAATCATTTAGTTTTTTTTATTCCGGTGAGTTGGAATTTCTCCCTTTAGTTATTTTAAAAATTCGTCTTTCTAAATCAATATCCTGTCTATAAAGTAAATGTGTAGGGATATGTGCGTACAGTGAGTGTCGTAATGTGCATCAACTATTTACATAAAAATCAACAAAATAAACTAAATCAAAATTTTGTTTGATTGATGTTAATTGATTTTCAAAGTAACACAAAAGCAAACCCATAGACGGACGCACACATTAACTGTGACTGTTAAAATACAGTGCCCTGACATAAAACCCAACAGTCAACCGGCTAAATAAACAAAACATAAAATGCATTTCGTGGATGACAATGATGATGTTGTCGTTGATTGTTTAATGTATTCTATTACATTCTTATTTACTCCTGCAGCAAACTCCAGACAGAGTTTTGCAGTTTCCACGTATTTATTGTTGTTGTCGGTATTTGGGTGACTTCAGTATTATTTGTTTTGCGACTGACTGGGTATTGATGTTTTTATTTAGTGGATACTGTTGTTGTTGCTGATTTAAGTGTTATTTGACATGAATTTAAACAATTACATCACGTTCTTTGCGTTAAAGGACAAAATGTTTTAATTCCCTGCTGCTGTGGTCTTGCTAGTACATTCAAGCGAAATTGAGATATCGATTTAAATTTCAAATTGTTAAGTATTTTAAAAAACAATTTATTTCTGTTGTAACTTTGAGAGTAGAAATGCAGCCAAGTGAAAATCCAAACGACAGAAGTGCGTTTTTGTAAACGCGGTTAGGAATGTAATGACTGGATGTCATTTAAATAAAAAAAATAAGTCCCTACTTTGGTGGGTGAAAGATTTTGTTTAGCCGGCGTTTGAAACGCCACTGGCACTACTATTTTATGCCGGCACTAACAAGCGCCAAGGCAAAGCACTACTTGGAGCGCTGGTGTTTTAAATAAAAAAAAGAAAACAAAGAGCCAATTACTCGGCTAAGTTTCGTATTCGAATCTTGCTTTATTACAAAATTTGTCTCCTTATAAACTAAAATAACGGTACTTAAATCTAATCCTTATTCTATATATTTACATGCAATTATATGCTTACACATACATACATAAAATATTGTTTATTTACTAATAAAAATATAAACAACACAGCTGATTCTAAAAACATATGATACAGCTGATTTAACGATAAATTATTATTAGAGATGTGTAATAAATGATTGGAGATGTAATTAATACATTACACCCTCACCCTTTATTGAAAAAAAAAGAAAAAAAAATTTTTAGATATAAATTTTTTTTTTTTTTTTTTATACAATTCATTTAATTATATTTTTTCAACATATTATTATGATATTTTCTCATTTTACCTCCTATATCTAAAATAGAATTAACTCCTTGTTTTTCTATTATCCTGTATGGCCCATGATATGGTGCCTGGTTTTTCTTCCTATTCACTGTTCTTAGTAGCACTAACTCTCCTACTTCTAAATTAAGTGTTTCTGTGTTTCGAAATTTATTTACTCTACTGACTTTAGCTATTTCTAAATATTCTTTCGTTTTCTCTAAAGAAAATTGTAATCTTTGCTTTAATTCTCTCGCATAGTTTTCTATATTGTAAATTTTTTCATTACTTCTAATTTCATCGTTTGGCAGGTAAGGTAACTTCCCAAAGACCAATTCATATGGCGTGTAATTTGTATCTATATGTGGCGTTGTATTGTACGCAAATGTAAAATACTGAACCCAAGTATCCCATTCACTATCTTTACAGAAGTTCAACAAAAATTCATTAAGTACTCTATGATTTCGTTCCATTGAGCCCAAAGTCTCATGATGGTAAGGTGCGCTAAAAATTTGTTTTATATCTAACAATTTGCATATTTCTGACATTAATTCATTTGTGAATTCAGTACCCTTATCTGATTTTAAGATTTTAAAATTACCGTATTTCAAAATAAATTGTTCTACCAGTGTTTTTGCCACTGTTTTCGCCTCTTTAGTCTCCATGGGAAATGCTACCACGTATTTTGTAAGTTCGCATTGAATTGTAAGTATATATCGATTGTAGTTTGACAAACGCAAAGGTCCAACCGTATCGATTGACACCACCTCAAAGCTAGTTCCTGGCGTGTCTGTTAACATCATTTTTTCTTTTGTATGTCTAGTTTGTTTATTAATTTTGCATTGTTTGCAATTCAAAATATGTTGTTTTATCATTTTGCTCATATTCTTCCATATGTAGCGCTGCTTCAGCTTTAAAACCGTCTTCTTGATGCCTAAATGTCCTCCATGAGTTGAATTGTGGTATTCGTTGATAAGTTTCATCTGTGTTTCTTTACCAAGTATTCGTTTTGGTTCTTCATATATTAATATTTTTAAATTTGTTTTCGTTTTCAATTGTAATTTGTTGTATAAATTTTTAAATTTGTCCATGGCCATGGTTTTAAATATTTCATCGTTTTTACTCAACGCTAGCTCGGTTACTCTTAAATCACGCATTTTTGATAACAGTTTCTTCAACGTCAACGTTGTGCTCGATGAATTATCGCTGCATCTTGCTATGATTTCATTATCCGATACTTCTATTAAATTATCTTTAAAATCTCTATGTATTTGAAACTTGAGTTTTATTGTTTTACGTAAATCTGATATTGATGTGCAGTCCCAGACAAAAAGTTGATCAGGCCTTTGCTCGGACGTACATTTTGCACTGTTTGTAATGTCAGGGTTATTTTCATTCTCCAATTGTTTTTTCTTGTTTCTGGTTATTGCTAACACTTTCTTAGCTGATTCATCCGCTTCTGGGATCATTGCTCTCAATGTGTCGCTATTCAAAACTATTCTCGACAATGCATCCGCATTCGTATTCATTTTTCCTTTCTTGTATTGTATTTCGAAATTGTAATCAGATAAATCCATTCTAATTCGTGTCATTTTTGACGACGGGTTTTTGTGTGAAAATAGAGAAATTAGCGGTCTGTGGTCAGTAACTACGATAAAATCTCTACCATATAGGTAAGGTCTAAAAAAATTAACTCCCCAATGAATAGCTAACAACTCTTTTTCTATTGTAGGTTTGTTTAGGTCATGTTTTGATAATGATTTGCTCGCGTATGAAATTGGTAAATCTGTTCCAACCTCACCTTGCGATAAAACTGCACCAAGAGCATAATTTGACGCATCTGTGGTTAAAATGAATGGTTTGGTAAAATCCGGGTATTGAAGTATTGGTGGTTTCATTAGCTTTTCTTTTAGCGTTTCGAACGAGTCTTGACATTCCTTGTTCCATAGAAAAGGTTTGTTTTTCTTTAACAATGCATTCAAATTTTTAGCTATGTCTGCAAATTTTGGTATAAATCGACGATAGTAATTGCAGAAAGCCACAAATCTTCTCACTTCATCTGCACTTGTCGGAACTGGATAATTTTTAATTACGTCATCCTTAGCTGGATCTGTTGTAATTCCTTTATTTGTTATTAGATGCCCAAGATACACTACCTCAGGTTTCAAAAAACTGCACTTACTTGCATTTAATTTGAGGTTATATTTCATTAACCTTTGAAAAACCTTTATTAAATTGTCGTTGTGGTGCTTTAAACTGCATCCAAATACGATAATGTCATCGACATATAAAAAAGCCTCAGCATCTAAGCCACTAAGCGCAATTGTTAACATTCGCTGAAAACTGTTTGAAGATATTTTCAAACCGTAAGGTAATCGCTTAAATTGGTAATGACCATTTCCTGTGGAAAATGCTGTCAAAGGGCGTGAATTTTTATGTAACTTTATTTGATGGAATGAACTGGTCATGTCCAGCGTCGAAAAATATTTGGCTCTACCAAGTTTGTCGAGCACATCTTCTATTCTTGTCAGCGGAAATTTGTCGTTGACTATTTTCTCGTTTAATTTTCGGAAATCTACCACTAGACGCCATTTTTTTGTATCATCTGTTGACTTTTTTGGTACCACGAGTAGTGGTGAATTGTATGGGCTAACCGAATTCTCAATTATGTTGTCGCCTAATAACTGGTCAACCTGATTATTTATTTCCTCTACTTGTGTCTGTGGAAGCCTGTAGTTTTTTATATATACCGGTGTTGAATCTGTTGTTTGTATTTGTTGTGTATAAAAATTATTAACACTAAGCTCATCCCCTGGAAGATGGAAAACATCTTGAAATTCTTTAAAAATTTCTCTTAGAGATTTTTCTGCATGTGGGTCACTTCCCCCAATGTCTAAAATTTTCAAAAGTTTACTTAATCTGTCACCGTCAGGCTGACTTGATTTTCCTGTCGAATATACTTTATAATTTTTTAGTGGTTTTATTTTGCAACTAGCACCTTTAAAAATCACGTTGTTGTCAGTAGTATTCAGTACTTTAACATGTGCTATGCCTTTCGCGGGTATTAAGGAATTTCCCAAAAATACACCTTCGGCTAACTCCTCACTCAGCACAATGCTCTCTTCATTTACCTCTACATCGAGAGGAATGATCGCCTCTGTTCTTGCTGGTACCACCATGTTTATTGGTTGAATTTTTTTTCGAATTCATTGGTATGACAACCTCCTTCTCATTTATATTAAAAGTGATTGTGTATGTTTCAAAATCTATCTTACACAAATGTTTTTCCAAAATGTCCCGTCCGATTATTCCATCGGTTTGGATTGGAAAATCATTCTCCACAATGTGAAAACTGTGTTGAAAAGCTTCTCCTATTATTTTTAGATTTAAACTTTTTGTGCCTATACAATCTACGGCTTCTTTTGTTATACCGGTTAATCTGACAATTTCTGTTGTATTTATATCACAGAAATTTTTATTTTTACATATTGAAATATCCGCCCCTGTATCAACTAAAAATTTTAGACTCCTATTAATATTACAACATTCTAAAGTTATGTATACATTTATGTTGCTCGATATTTTATAAATCGTTAACTTTGGCCTCATTGGGCAACTCTTTCCGTTACCCGGCCCACTTAGTTTCCCTCATCAGCATTGTAGTGTAACGACCTGTGTGCGTTATTTTTGCTATTTTGTGCTTTCTTGCTGTTATCGCTATTTTCATTGAAATCGTTGTTTCTAGTGGGGTTTTTATTTTGATTATAATTACTATTTTTGAAGCTATAGTTGCCATTATTTTTATTGTTGTAATTGTTGTTTCCAAAATCGCCATTATTTCTCCTAAAATTGTTGTTCGCACCATTGGTGTTTCTGTAATTGTTGTTTGAACCATCGCTGTTCCTGTAACTGTTGTTATAACCATTGTTTTTCCTATAATTGTTGTTTGAACTATTGTTGTTTCTACAATTGTTGTTAAAACCATTATTGTTTCTATGATTGTTGTTAAAACCATTGTTTTTTCTAAAATTGTTACTTGAACGGCTATCTATACGAAATAGGTTCACATTATCTACTCCTAAATTTCTCTCTGCCGTCATGCATCTCTCAACTGCCTCATTTAACGTTTTTGGCATATTGGCCAATAAAAGTGGTTGATATTCAACATTCACTCCTTTCATAAATACATTCAGCGCAACACTATCACTCACTTTGTAGATAGCATCTTTAGCTTCTTGTGTAGGGCTTGTTAAATTTTTAATTTCAAAATTACTCATATGGTCTGAAAGTTCGGCAATTTTTTTCCTAAAATCAGATATGCTACTCTTACCTTGCTTTGTTGTACCTAATTCTGTCAGAACCTGTTGAAGCGTTTTTGGATTAGGAAAAGCGCTTTCCAATGCTTTTTTTAAATCATCAAAAGTTACTGGTCGGTTTGAACGACCTAAAATACTTCGCACATGTACCGACAATTTAAAATTGTAGATGTACTTAACGAATATTTCTCTATCTTCTTGTTTTATCAAATCATGTAACAATTCCGATTGAGTTATAAAATCCTCTAAGTATTCGTAAGAACCTTTAAAAACTTGTAGGTTTTTACTAACCATACTAATATCAAAATCAGCCATTTTTGGTAAATTACCTTCTTGCCTATCCTGTTCAATATCTTTCTTCTTTATATTTAAGTTTTCAATTATTTCAATCAATTCCTTGTGCAAAATTTCAAATTCTGTTTTCAGTGTTTCACTATTTTTATCTTCACTATCTTTAGTGGACTCTTCAACGCTCTGTTTTAAAAACGCTAATCTTTCTAATTTACCTTCCCTATATTTTTCCTCATAAATTCTATTTTTGCTCTTTTTTATATTCAACTTGAGCTTTACTAACTCCTCAATACATTCATTTATAAAACTCATTTATCAAAATGATAATAGAAAAACAAATAGTTAAAATAAAAAAAATTTTGTTAATTTAATACTTTAATTTCTCCATGTGTATTAATTTACAAAAAAAATTTGTTATTTCATTCAAATATTTGTTTTAAACAAAATTAAATTAGTTTTTTTTTTTAAAAAATATTATTCTACTTCAATAATTTTTCTAAGTGTAGTGGTGGGTGTTCAGTGATTAGCTGATCTATAAAATACTCTGCGATGATTGACGTTTGATCGTCAGCTGATCGGTAGATGACTTTTTGTATTTTCTTTTAATGTGCTTTTTCTTTTACTTATTAACAAGTGAAAATTTAATAAATTTTTAAAGTTTTTAATTTAAAGTTTTTTAAATTCAATTTAATATTAACTTTAAACTTTAAAATCAAGTGTTGTGTTTTTCTTTTCATATATGTAATATAATACATGATTTGTATTTTTAGCAAAAATAAATAAAAATAAAAATTATTTTTAATGCCGCATAATGGCGTGTTGTTGTTTGTGTTTTATTTCGTTTTATACAGTATTATTATTTAAAAAAAACCAAAAAAAATTATTTGTTTTTGTGAGCTTTTAACTCCTGCGTTATAGCATCGATTTGCTCCCAAATTTCTGATGCCCGTTCCCAAGATGGTGGAGTTTCGGACGACACAATATTTTTTAAAGCAGCCAATTTTCTTCGCAGCTTCACAATTCTGCCTGCTCTCCTTCTTTTTGGCTTTTGAGTTGGCGGTATTGCAGTTAACCTTTCCTCTGTTCTGCGCTGCTGCCGCTTCAAATATTCCTCGATGGTAATCGGTTGTGGTTGTTGTTTTATTGGAGTCGTTGCTGTCCTGGTAGGTGTTGTCGTATAATTATTTCCTGTGACCGGCACGGAAGTTTTTTCCAAATTTGGCAGGATCGCCATGTAATGACTGGATGTCATTTAAATAAAAAAAATAAGTCCCTACTTTGGTGGGTGAAAGATTTTGTTTAGCCGGCGTTTGAAACGCCACTGGCACTACTATTTTATGCCGGCACTAACAAGCGCCAAGGCAAAGCACTACTTGGAGCGCTGGTGTTTTAAATAAAAAAAAGAAAACAAAGAGCCAATTACTCGGCTAAGTTTCGTATTCGAATCTTGCTTTATTACAAAATTTGTCTCCTTATAAACTAAAATAACGGTACTTAAATCTAATCCTTATTCTATATATTTACATGCAATTATATGCTTACACATACATACATAAAATATTGTTTATTTACTAATAAAAATATAAACAACACAGCTGATTCTAAAAACATATGATACAGCTGATTTAACGATAAATTATTATTAGAGATGTGTAATAAATGATTGGAGATGTAATTAATACATTACAGGAATTTCGTTTAAAATTGCAGGGATTGGAATGAACTCGAAAAATCTGTACAAAAAGCAATGCTTTTTAAAAGAATTGATGTGGAATAAAAAGTCACAATTCGCACTTGCTCATAAAGAAGGCATTAACTCAAAATATAAAAATCTTTTGTAGGAGAAAAACAAATTTTAATTTAATATATTTTTTTTTATTTTAATTTCCTAAGCTTTTCCCGCGAAGCTTTATGCTTGTCTGCAGGAAGGAAACCAGAGTCTCTGGCGGGAATCGAACCCGCAACCCCGGCGCTGATAGACTAGCTCGCTACCAGCTAGTCTACCGGGGCACTATTAAAGGCATATATAAAAGGATTTTTGAATCAATTTTTAAATGATTATCAAGAGGCAGTCCAAATAGCACGCTATTTTTCCAGCTGGTAGATATGAATATAACGTGTCGATTATTTCAAAAAAGTGGAAGAAATAAAAGTTTTGATTCAATACCATCTTTATAACAAAATGCGATAGTTTTTTTTATTTCTAGAATTTGAATTAAAACAAAAAATTGCTTGAAAAAAGTTATCCAAGTTAACTTTCTTATACTAAACATTTCTAAATGTTATATTTTCAGAAACAAAATCCTCTTTTTTAAATACTCTTCGTAAAAAATAGTTTCCCAAAAAGTGTTTTTTCCTAAAATGCGGGCTTTTCTCGAATCTGCACTTTTGTTACAAAAATGCTCTTTTGCCACCAAAATACACTTTTGTCACCAAAATGCTTTTGTGTCAAAAAATTAAATTTTTTCACAAAAATGCACTTTTGTCGCTAAAATGCACTTTTTCACAAAAATAATTTTTTTGCACAAAATTGCACTTTTTTTTAAATGGAGTTTTTTTTAGGAATTGCACTTTTGCACTTTCTATTTGCAAGAATGCGGGTTATTTACAAAAATTAATTTTTTTTTTTACAAAAATTCAATTTTTTCAAAAAAATTCACTTTTTCAAAAAAATATACTTTTTCACAAAAATGCATTTGTTTCAAAAAGATAAATCCATAATTATGCGCTCTTGTTATAAAAAATACTTCTTCACAACTAATTGTGAAGAGGGTACACTTTTAATATTTATCTTAGACCCCATAAAGTATATATATTCCGGGATTTTGAGTAATTTTAAGTCGTTTTAGCCATGTCCGTCTCTCTGTCCTTCTGTCCGTCTGTTGAAAACACACTCACTTTAAAAAAAACAATAATTAGCATGAAAATTTAATTATAATAAAATAAAAAATTTCTATTGAGATAAAATAAAAAAATTTTAAAAATTAACATGAAAATTAAATTATTATATTCTAAAAATTTGGTATTAAATTGTTTTTAGTTATTCCAAAGAGGTTTGGTATTGAAATCCAAAAGAATCGGTTCAGTAGGATAAGAGTTATCAATCCAAATGTGAAACCACCAACCCAACAAATTAATAATTTTATTACAAAGACTAATAAAAATATTGGCGGAATGCACATATTGATATAAGATTTTGGAAAAATTCGTTCTATATGACTAGAAATCATATCGCAAAAATTCGTGAAATCGGTCCATAATTAACCGTAAAATATTCTTAATGGCGATGGGGAGTATCAAAGATTCGGCTCAGCCGAATTTACCACTCTCACTTGTTTTAACAAAAATTTACTTTTTTTTACAAAAAAATTTACTTTATTAAAAAAAAGCAATTTTTCACAAGAAAGCATTTTTTCGCAATTTTATGTAGAACGTGACTGTCGTTCTCAATAAAAATAAAAAAAAAATTCAAAATAAAACGGATTTTTATTTTGACTTATGCACAATGTACTAATAAAGTGACCTCACAAGCGCAGCTGTTTGCAGTGATTTTCTTCGTGTGTGACTTTTGTCGTCATTTGTTTTGTTTATTTACATTTTTTATAAAGGCATTTTGACATTTGCCGTCTCAATTCTAGCAACAAAATGCCTGTTGTTTTTTCTATTGTTTCATTGTTGTAGTAATGAGGTCACTTTGTTAATACATTTTGGACTTATGGCTCTAATGCCCCATATTTCTACAAATTGATATCTAGCTGTGTATAGATATCTATGATTTTCTATCTATAATTTTGAAACGTTTAGATATCTATGATTTTCTATCTATAATTTTGAACGTATTTCTTACCTATGGGTTAAAGTGTAATGTATTTTACACCATCGATTTTCGATAGTTAAATCAAGTAGGTGGAATTAACATTGAAATAACCAAAATATTGGTACAGGGTAGGTAAAGATAACTGTTAGGTACGAACACGGCTAGATATCTGTTTGTAGAAATTACGGGCATAAATATAATTGGAGCTATTTTTCATTTGATAATTTTTTCCATTTGAAGACAATTGCAAAAAAAAGGAATTCGCACGTGACAAAAACAAAAGTGGTTTTCGCAGCCATCCATTCAAACGCTGATTTCAGCGAAACCTGAGACAATATTTTAATGGGACTAATTTTAGAATGATATACGCAAATGTCTTTTAAAAATGGTTTTGATTTTATCAAAAATTTTTTACCTTTCTTTCTGAAGTTGGTTTAAATCACATGCGACTGGTTGTTTCTGTTCCTCTTTTAACAAATGTTGTTGCACATGACATCGAAATTTATGATAAAACATCGATTCTTATGCATTCTTTTTTGACTCTTCTTTGTACTGTTCGAACGATTTTGGAGAGAAAAAGTCAATTAATAATGTCTGTGTCAAAATCCAAATGAGAAAAGTTGCACATGTTCGAATTTGCATTAAAAAATCTAGAAATGTGTTACAAATATATATAAAAATTTTTTACACTAATTAAAATTTATTGTTTTCCTGTAAAAATATTATAAAACAAAGTCTTTTCTAGAACATTTTTTTGATTCGGTAAACATATTAGTGGAAATGTATGTTTTCGAAATCTACTTTCCTCATAAAAATAAAATTTTTCTTTAGAAATGCACTTTTTCACAACATTTTTTCAAAACAACAATTGCGCTATTTCCTAGACCTGCCAATGAATGCTATTAGTGGTGTTAATTTTAATTGATCTGAAATCTTTCTCCCTGTTTCTTGTTTGGTATGATTTGTTTGCTGCATTTGCGACATTTTTAACTAGTTTGTCGCGAATTTACAGAATTTTACAACATCAAATGTGTTGATAATGAGTTGGAGCTACATTAGCGTTGATGAGGTTGTTGTTTCTTCCTCTTAAATATTTTTTGGTTTTTGGATGGGTATTTTTTTTTATTTCACTATTTGTGGATCACGGCAAGAAGAAGGGAAAATAAATTTTGAAATGTAAAACATAGTTAAAATGTATGTATGTTGCAAAGAACAGGGAACATGTTCATTTGAAGTGTATTTGCATTTAACGCTAAAATGCATTTTCAAGTGGCGCAAAACATGACAGTTGCATTAATTTTCGTACCCACCAAAATACATTTTGTAGTTGGTGTTTTTTTTTTACTTTCTATTTTTTTTTTTTTTTCTTTTTTGCAACAATTTATTTTACACAACCGACTGGAATGAAAACAACGTTGAGGCCAACAGCGACAAAAAACGGATCAAACAACTTTTAAACAACATGCAACACAAACTTTATACTCACCCATACATACACTTACATGCCAATATATTGCAAATAAAGTCAAACCCAGCGAGACCGAAGGACCATGTACACATTTAAACCTTTAAACTTTTACTCTGGCTATATAAATAGTCGTAACATGTTCATGTCAACCACGTTATTTTCATAGCAAATTTCTGTATTTTTTGTATTTTTTTTTGTAAATTCTATGTAGAACAATTTGATTTTGAGTTGGAGTATGAGTGCATTATGCAATCATTTTGTGACAATTGTGTGGTAGACATTGTGTCAATTGTTAACAATATATTTTTGCTATATTTGCTGTTACTTTTTTTTAGATTTTTTTTTTTTTAATTATTTAAGCCATAAAACATTTACAAAATGTTATAATAAATACCAGGGCTAAAAATCATAACATACATACATATTTAAACTTGAAATGAAAACGTGCCAGGAAACATTTGTATTGAAGTGTTTTGCAAATTTGTTTGGATTTTTAAATTGTTATTTTAAATATTTATGGAAGTTGTTTAAATAGAAATTTGATGAAAATAGCTTATGCAAATGAATTAAATATAGCGAGTATTGAGTTTATAAAAGCAAAGACTATATCTTATATTTTAAGCTACATACTACAGACTAGTCAATATAATAGCCAATGTCTTATGTATAATCTTGAAGATTATAGACTACTTTATCGCGACTGCGCCTTATAAACGCTATCCCGTCAGTCCAATTGTGTCCTACTTTTTAAAGCAGTCGACAGGTGCCAAGTCATACGGATAATTCGCAGGTTCATTTCTTGAGATAATTCGGTCACCAAACGTTTGCCTCCACAAAAAAGTGATGGTTTCAAGCGCTGTATGGCTTGTTGCACCGTCTTGTTGGAACCATTCTTCCTCCAAATGATTTGCAATGTTATGGATAGTAAAAAGATCATTAATAATTAATAATTTCCCTATAGCACTCGCCATTTATTGGTGGATAAGCCGAGAAGAGGCAAAGCTACCCCGTGAAGAAATACAAATTGGCAGTGCAACGGCGACCGGGGACATAAAGGGAGCATGGCTTAGTACGTAGGCACACTTGCGAATCGTACATGTTTTTCAACATGGGTTGAATAGGTCTTTGAAAGATGATACACCTCCAGCACAAAAATACTAGCTACACTATGGCGTACACTATAGACTACGTTATTACGTACACCATAGCGAAGATTTCAGACCACAATATTGTTTATGCTATAGACACTGCAGTTAAACTATATCATAGACTTTAGAGTAGGCAATATCATAGACTACGGACTAGGCCATAGCATAGACTACACATACTTTGTTATAGTGAAGACTGTAGAGTATTTTGTAGCATAGACTGTTAACAATACACCTGCATTATAAATATGTATGCCATAATACATTCATATACATCTTTTTAAATTTATTTCAAACAGTATTCGAAAATAAACACTAAATATCGTTCCTTAGTGTTCGGTGCGGTAGATTTGTGGAAAACACAAACGCTAATGGTGTTTGTGTAGAAAACCATTAAAAAAATAACGTTTCCCTGTTAGTCATCTTTCGAACACAAAAATAAAACGGTTTTTATCAAACTCAACAAAAGATGAGAACATTTTTTTAATCCTCACACCTCATTGTATTTGGTTCGGCTTATTAATGTTCGTCCTTTTTGGCTCGTAAATAAACCAAACATTTTTTACAAAAACAAAATACACATACGAAAAAAACACACACTAGCTGTTCGTGGTGCGGTCGTTGCTATCATTTTTTGTTTGTTCATTTCTTTATCAATGTACAAACAGAAACATTATGGAACATTAAAATATGTACAATATGTACAATCGTTCTGTGTTTCAACGAAGAACAGAACATTATATAATGTTTGGTCCTTTCTTGAAAAAGTTACGAACGGTATTAAGGGTTGTGTTCATCTACACAATCACAAAAAAAAAATAGATATCGTTCTTGGGTGTGTGAACCGAACGCTTAATAACTGTTTATTTTCGAACACTGATTTCAAATAATATTCAAATTTCAATTTCAAAAAAAGGAAAATTGTGTAAAACTATACCTTTTTCTTCTAACATAAAAATACTGTTTCAAATTAATTTCTATTTTTGTATAATTCTGCAGTCATTAAATAAATTTAATATAATTTCCGTAACATTTTGTTTTTTTTTTTTTTTGCTTATTTATCACTTTATAATCAAGTGATTTTATAAATGCAGTTAATTTTTGAAATTTATGTTTAACTTGTGAACTCATTATTATGCATAAAAACAAAGTAAACAATCATGCTTCAAAATCCTACACACCATCCACACAGTGGGACAAGTGTTAGAAAAGTGAAAAAGGAACACAACTTCGCATTCACAAGCATTCACAGCATTTTTTCTTTTACCCCACTGTTTAAATAACAAGCTATTTTAAAATTATTGCATCGTAAAAATTTATTTCCTTTACACCTTTCTTTAACCCCCCAAAAGCCGCCCTATTTCATAAACACTCTAAATAATACCAAGTATATTAAATAACCCATTTCGCCCATCACCCCTTCTCACACAACAAACAAACACTTGCTGCTAATAAACTTTTTATACTGTTTTTCTTGCATAAAATTATTTTCAAAACCCAAAGAAGTTCTGGAACTCAAACTCCTTTTTTAATATTGTTAAGCAGAGAGACATAATTAAAGGATTAACATTTATTTTATTTATTTGTTCTTTACAAAGACTGCAAAACGAGTGAAAATTATCAGATTTAAAATAAAAGTGTTTATGTATTTTTGCATAGATAATAAAGAAACCAAATGGTGAGACTGCTTAAAGTAGTGTTTTAAGAAAAAGGATATAAATGAAAGAAGAATAATAAATTTTAAAGCAATAAAACGAGGAATAAGGACGGTACGCTGGAATTAAATATGAGCTATAGAATAGACGCGAAGACTATGGATATGGAATCTTTGAAAGATATAATTTTTTTTATAATTTATGAAGGGAGATTCGACTGCAAGTTGTGCTTTCTCACAAAGCAGCCTTAATATCATGAAACAACCTCCTGCGGAACTCTCCTTGCATCGCGAGCATCTCATCTTTTTAGCTCGTTCCAATATTTGGGCAAGCTTGCGATTTATAGCGTTAATTTTATTTTCGTTGTAAAGTTTAAGATTATTTGCTATTTTTCCTCCGAAGTCAACCTTTTTTTTATTATGCTCGCTGGAGAGAGCGCATACCCAACTTTGTTGTATTTCACACGCCCCATCTTATTAAATCTGGTACAGCTGAAAAAACATGCTCGTCATCTTCCGGCTTCACAGTTCTATTAATTATCATGTCTAAATTTAAAAAATATACAGTTTTTGTCCCCTGTGATACTTAGGGATCTGAGAAAGATGGTAGTTAACTGTAACGTATTTTCGTGCCATCCATTTTCTTATAGCAGAAATTAATAGGTACGTTCTTCAAGGCCGATCGGCTTAGGTAGGCGTAATTTCAACCAACGGACGAACAAGGCTAAATCGACCTCAAATTACTCAAAGACTCAGTTTCAGATTCACACGAAATGACAAACTTAGTACACCCTGATTGACCACTAGTGGAGGAGGGCATAAAAAGGAGAAGGTAATATCTTCAAGCCCGGTGTAATTTATTTCCAAACGGACTGGAATTTGGTAAAGGGATTTTTTAAATATATAAAAGAGGTATTACGAAGGAAGAAGCTGATTCGCAAAGAACTATAACAATCACTAAGTTAGTGAAGTAAACATAAGAGCGGGCAAATAAGTGTTCCATCTCGCGAAGATATACCACTTGGTAATACCGCGCTCGGTTTGGGGATGACGATGGAGGCGGCTTTAGTCGGTAAGAATCTAACATACCCTACAAGGAACTTTTATGGGTTTTCTACTCCAACTTTAAAAAAAGAATAGATTATAGACTACATAATAGCCTTGGCTATGGATACTACTCTTAACTAAATACTATAGACTTAACTTTAGCATCGACTTAAGACTACCTTATAGCGTAGACTTTATACAACACTTTATCGTGATTTTTAAATTTCTGTAAAACATATTTTTTTTTATTAGTTTAATTTTTCGTTAATGCAAATTTATTTAAGTGAATCTCATGTTTTTACAGTTACGTGTTTTTTTTATTCCAGTAACATGCATAAAATTTTTAAATATTTTATCTCTAAACAAATTGCAACATGTTTTTGTTTGTGCAGCACATACAAGCAGTAACCCTTAACAATATTGCAACAAAGAAAATCTTGTAAATGTCTTCAAATCTTTATAGATTTTTGTTTTTGGTTTTCCTATAAAATAATGTCAATTGTTGTTGTTGTGTGTTGTATGTCCTTTACATGTGTTGGGAAATGTTTTTAAGTAATATTGTTAGAATTTAATGTCCTCAAAATGTTCATATCAATTGGGGCCAAAGAAAGGGTTTTGAAGTAGGAAAGGATCAATAGGTTTAATAGAATATATGGGATAGTTTTTCTTTTAAAGAACACTATTTGTGTGTATATAAAAAAGTTTTAAGGATAAACATTTTTAAAAGATCTTTTCTATTTTAAAGACTTTTTTATTTTAATATATTTTCTAAATTTTTTTTGCCTTTCGGTTTTGGTAGTTGCTGTGTCAACAAATGTTTGCAATTGAAAATATAACATCAAACCGCATTGCTTTAGGTTGAAAAGTAAAACAGCAAAACAAGAGTAAGAAAGTCAACAAACAATTTGCAGACAAGTAAACATGAAAAGTCAAATAATTGTCTCTAAATTTAACGCAATGTTTACTAAAAAAGGCTTTAATATAAATATTTTTTTAAGAAATTAATTTAGTTTTATGAAATTTAGAAAAAGCATTTTTTAAGAAATTAAATATTACATTTATTAAATTCATAAAAAAATAAATTTTAATTTTTTCCAATTTAGATTTGTTTTAGCTAAATTACTAATATGTATTTAACAAAAAGTTTATAAAAGGACGTAGATGAGTGTTGTTCACCTGTCGACCAATTTTTGTGGAATTTTCTTCACTATTTTTAAAGATTTCCATATATCCTTTTTTCTTAATTTTCCAAAAATAACATATTTTTGGTGGAAACTCAAACATTTTTCATAGTTTAAGCAATCAATAGCTTTCACAAGTTATATTTATTCTCCCTTTTTTTTAATATGTGTCTCTTTTGAATGAAAACAAAATGTGTGGTATAATTATAAAATTTATCTTAAAAATTTAAAAATGCTGCTTCAAAACGAATAACTTTAAAGACAGTAGTTGAAAAGGATTAACATTTAAGCCGAATTTAATTTAATTTTGAGCACTTCCAATTGTTAGTTTTTATAACTGTTATTGTTTATACCAAAGATTATTTTAAATTAAAAATTATAAACTTTGATTTTACTTTTTATCAAAATTTTTGACAAAAAGGTTGCAATTGGTTACGCTTTAAAAGTAGGAAGAATATCATTACATTTGAAGCACTATTTTAGGCGTTTGTCATGTATCCTTTTTTCAATTTTCGGAAAACTTTGATTTAAGTTTTAACATAAAATTCTTAAAACTTTTAAAAATTTGTGTAGAAACATACTTGAAATAAAACCAAAATTGTTTAAGAAAACGAAGTATGTTGTATTTCCCTCTATTTGTGAAAGAATTTGTCACTTTCAAAAAAAGCTGAGCTGAGCTGAGTACGCTGAATTTAATGGTGCTAGTTATTTTTGAAAAGTTAACGCTCGTATTCGCGATTAAAAATTTTAATTTGTATTTACCATAAATATATTTTTATTACTTTTGGGGACATTGTAAGGCGCCTAGCTTGTTTAAATTTGCGACTAGCACAGTGAAATTAATCGATTTATTGCTATCAAAGCAAATTTAACAATTTTTTCTTTAAAATTTCTAAATATTTTTTTTAGCATATAACGTTGTTAAGATGTCTATTGTATAAAAGTATGTAGCTTTTTATGCTTAACATAAGCACTAAATTTGATCAAATTCAGCTTCATATTTGGAGAGCCCACCATATATCCTTTTTTAAAACTTTTAACAAATTTAATTTAAAAAAATTCTCAAATCACATTTATCCATTTCTTTAAGACATTTTATATCTAAATCGTTCTCTTAAGTGTTTCTTAGACAACCCTATACTTTGCTTTGAACACACATCCTTATATCCTTTTTAGATTCTTACAAAACATCCTCTTTTCAAAGCGGCCACTCATTTAATGTCTGTGGTATTTGAAATATTTTATATGTATGTATTTATATTAATAAAATGTCTACAATTTTAATTTTCTTTTACTTGCCACCAACAATGTCTTCTATATTAAATATTTTACTGATTTTAATACAGCATCTCTAAATACTTGAAAATATAAAAAACAATTTACAAAAAAAAAAAACTACTTGTCCTGGTTAACAACAATGGTTTTTGAGGTTTTTGTAAAACGATAAGTGAAAATTAATTAAAAAAAGTATTTCTTTCAAATAAATTTCCGACAAACATTTAGATCGCGAACCAAATTTTACACAAAATGGAAGATATGTAAGCAAAAAACAAAAGTCAACCACAAATTGATGTTAGAAGAAAATGTACAAACAGTATTTAAGAGTGAACGAATAGTCACATTTGAAATCAATTAAAAATGTGGTTAAATAAGAAACGAACTAAAAAAAAAAGTTTAAATTCATTAATGTTAAAAAACCAATATTTTTATTAAAAAAAATATGTGTATGTATTAGGGATGCCAATTCCGAAATCCCTATTTTCCCGGGATTTTCGGAATTTTGTCAATCCCGAAATTGTTAACTTAATTTTTTTGTTTTACCTTTTTTTTATAAAAAGAAATTCATTATGACATTCCCCATGAGAGGATAGCGAACACAATATTGATCTTTAATATTTATTTGATTAATTCTGTTAATACTGTCATTGAAAACGTAAGAAAATAGTTACACTTTGTTATTATTTTCAAGCGTGTCCAATAATTATAAAGAACTTTTAACGTGAGAAGTGCTGAAAATAATTAAACAAGAAAATGTATTAAAGAAAAAAATGTTTTTGAAATGCACAAAAGAATTCACTGGTGCACCAAATACAAAATTTAAACTTTACTCTTTACAGGGTTAAGATTATTAAAGTGTTTTCCGAGAGTTCACATTGAATCTACGGTAATTAATGGAGCGATTTCACAATGTTATGTAATGTATTTTATACACTTCATAATTCCTACCGCAAGTAGTGGTGGTTATAAAAATGCGTTTTTGATAAAATAAGATTTTAATGGTTAACTAAATAAATTGATTTTTTTAGTTAATTTCGAATTCAATTTCAGAACTGAAACTAAGAATTGAAATGGAACTGAAATCTGGAGTAGATCCTTAGCGAGGCACCGAAACACAAGCTTAACTAAGTTCTATACTAGAAGTTGAACTAAATCTGACCTTTAACCTAAACTCAAATCTAGACAAGAACTTATAGAAATTCTTGAACTTTAACCAGAATAAAATTTAAATGAAACAAAACAAAACTTACAATAACTCGAAGACGGGAATAAATTTTGAAAATTTATAACCATAGACACATTATGTTATGTTAACAGAATGATGTTAACTACTTAAAACGAATGATGTTAACCATCATCAAGCTGTTATGATGTATGCGTACAGATTTCTGGAAAAGGAGCCAACGTGGGCGATAAATTATAAAAGGATGTAAAAGTTACTTAAAGCTACAGTTGTATCTTAGTTGCTTAGTTAAAATTGTTTGTGTTTTATCTAATAAAAAATATTTGTTAAATATATTTTAAGCCTTTTTAAAAAAAAAATGCAATGATACTGTAGTAAAACCGTCATTTATTTAAATTTAGCCTTTTTGTCCGTTTTTGAAATTTTTCTCACGCGTTTAATCTCCCAAGAGTTGGCATCACTGCGCTTACACATATGTTGTTGTTTCACCTTTGTTGTTGTGTTTCTCCCTCTGTTGACAGAAAAACTCTCAATTATAACCCACCAACAGCTTGACCGATATGGTTTTCTTAATCTTTCTACTTTGAGAATTAACTACATAACCTTAAAAAATAGAATTCGGGAATGTTTGCTTTTAATTTTACCTTTTAAACATAAAAATAATGTATGTTTTTTTTTCTTGCAGTGTTGTTGTTGTTGGTTTAACACAAAACAATCAAATCGTTATTTTTTACTGTTTTTTATTGTGTTGTTGCTTATACAATAGAAATTCGAAAAAACACACGCGTATGCGCTCAAATAGAATCTAATTGAGTTTTTGGATTGTTTTATGTACTGTTTGGTCTTATTCGTACTTAAATCTTTAAGTATGACTCGTATCCATTAAAATTAAGTGGAAAAATCTTATATTTAGTACAAGTTTTTTCTTTCTGGGCAGATTCCGGACTATAATTTGAACTGGGACATGAGCTTAAGCCAGAATTAGAGCTTTTATTAGAAACTCAAATCTCAACTAGAGCTTAAGCTAGAAAATGAACTTAACTCAAAGTGAATGTGGGTTAAACTTTGTCCTTTGACAGGAAATGTTTAACAATGTATCGTTGCTGTTGTTTCCGTTTCCGTTTTCGGTTTAAGTTATTAAAGTTCGTCTGAAAATGGAAACAAAATTTATTTACTATATGTTATTTTAACTACTCTCTTTCATGATTTTTAAATTTCAATTTTAAATGTTTGTTAAATTGTCTAATACAAAATAAAAATAGAAAATATTAGGTTTATGTTTAAACAACATTTCTTTATTTGTTTCTGTGTCTGCATTCTCTGATGCGTTATGTATGTGGTATGGATTCTAACCACATATACATGTACACCTTAGCACATACCTACTATGGGAGACATTTTGCAATAATGCACTCTTACTTACACACATACACACCACACACATCCTTAAATAACCCTGCAAGCAATGGGTAGATTTATTTTCGATTGGCAACGAAATTTTAACAACTTCGTTTTATTTTTAGATTAGTTTAGATTTTGCGGAATTATACAACAACAAAATACGTTAGAATCAAATAATGAATTTTAAAATTATTTATGCTTTTTCGTCACTTTAAAGAATTGTTCAGATAATTCGAACAGTTATACAATTACAACAATAGCACAAATGCACATTGTCCATATATTATTGACTTCTTCGCAACGATTTGCAGTTAAAAAGCGAATACCAAGTACAATAGAGATTTGCCTAAGTTATGAAAGTTTTTATTAAAATTGCAATGTGATCGGTGGTGTGTAAGTGTAAAATAATAAAATAAATATTTAAAAATAAAATAGTTATATTGTACTCAAAGGTAGGACCCCGCAGAAACAAAAGAGCGTTCTAGTACACGAAAGTTTTAAAAATGAGTGCACAAAACAGCCCAAAATTTATTCTTCGAGTAGATTGGGCAATTTTTTAATAATTTCTTATACATTGATTTTTTGCGGCCAATAAAAGTGAACTAAAAAATTGTGTTTTTAAAGGATTTTAATGATATTTTGAACAGTATTTTTTTTAATGACTAATATTTTTTGTTGAAAATTAGTGTTTATACTTTTCTAGTGAAAATCAATTTATAAAATAAGTTTTGTAAAGCATTAACAAAATATGTATGCTTCTTATAATATGATGACATTTTTATAAGGTTATGGCCTGTTCAACGATTTTGAAAGAAGACGAACGAAGTATTCGCTCGAAAATAGATGAACAGGCAGTTAGTGTTTTAACAAATTTGCGACTTTCGGTAAATTCCTTTAAGAAAATTCGTCCACATTAAGTTTTTAACAATAAAACATCAGCAATTATTTTTTATAATGTACTGCAGACAGGGCTGCCAGATTTGACGATTTTTTGTTCCGAAATTAGCAAAGTGCTGATATTATTCAGTCTCCAAAAAAAGTAAACTTTTAATGTTTTTATATGTTTAGATAAGAAGCAAAATAGAAAAAAATTTTGCAATGGAAAAAACTGTCACTTTTTATTTACGAAAGAAAAACCGCCATTTCTTCCACTTCTTCATTTGTCATTGGCCAAAACAAAAACTGTTGATTTTACTTCTGATTCATAAAATGTTAACAGTCGCTCTTAAACCAACTCAAAAAGCGAAAAGTTGTACACAAATTTTCGGTTTTTGTTTGTCAGTTTTTAGTTTCGACTGCAGTTTTTTTTAACCCTGAATAAAACACAAAAATTTGTTTTTGTTTTCAATAAAAACTCTCACACGAAATGTTGTTTCTATTTTCTGAGAACATGCAGTTAAAAGCAGGGACCGAAAATAACTGTTAATTTTGAATTTTTGATTGAAAAAAGCAACCTCAAGGAAATGTCGGAGAATGAAACAAAGTATACCATTTTGAAAGTCTTGGACAAAATTGTCAGAAAATGCGATGCTTTTTAAAAATCTAATTTTTATTTTTTCAGGCAAAAATAACAGTTATTTTTTGATTTTAATTTTTTTGAGCAAAAATAACAGTTTTTTTTTAACTTTTATTTTTTTGAGCAAAAATAAAAGTTATTTTTTAACTCTTATTTTTTCTAGCAAAAATAACAGTTATTTTTGACTTTTATTATTTCGAGCATGAATAAAAGTTATTTTTTGACTTTTATTTTTTCGAGCAGAAATAAAAGTTATTTTTGATTTTTATTTTTTCGAGCAGAAATAAAAGTTATTTTTGTGTTTTCAACCCCTTTTTTTAATAAATATAATGAATTTATCACAAAATAACTTTTATTTCTGCTCAAAAAAATTAAAGTCAAGAAATAACTTTTTTCATGCTCGAAATAATAAAAGTCAAAAATAAATGTTATTTTTGCTAGAAAAAATAAAAGTTAATATATAACTTTTATTTCTGCTGGAAAAAATAAAAGTCAAAAATAACTGTTATTTTTGCTCAAAAAAATAAAAGTCAAAAAATAACTTTTATTTTTGCTTGAAAAAATAAAAGTCAAAAATAACTTTTATTTTTTATTTTCTGACTTTAACGATAAAAGTTATAACAGTTACGGTCCCTGGTTAAAAGCCGTACCTAAATAAGAGCTTTAACGTTATTATGCCATACCTAAACATGAAGCTCTTGTTGTGTCACGGACAGATTTTCTAAGTGGAATTGATATTTAAAGCAACATATATACCAAAAAACTTATTATTGCCACCTTTTGTATTTCGTACAAACAACTAAAAATTTATGAAGCTTAAAGCGATAGTAATTATGTATAGAATATTTGTTTGCAAATATCGTCACCTAAAATGCAAAAGGGCGTAACAGCATTTTATATTTTTTTTTACAGGAGAAGCAAAAAACTTTACAAAATCAATAACAACAAGGTGTAATTGGCGTTTGAATTTTTTAATAAAGTCGCCATTTTTTTATCGAAAATTGTTTGTGAACATAAAGTTTATTAAAACGAACAAAACTCAATCAAAACCCCTTATTTCGAATTTTTTTGTTTTAAGCCCTTTTGCATTTAAAGTGACGATATGTAACATACATTTCATTTGGGTATGATAAAGGATCTGATGCATCCCTCAAATGTCGTCGACGCAATTTTTCAACGGAATGTTAATTCAGTTCCTCTATTGCTGCAACATGGGATATGCCGGACATTTTTATATTTTTTGCTTATCCAACACAAAAATATTTTTCAAATGTCTCTTTATATATTTTGACAAAAGCTATCTAAATGCCAAATGGTTAGTAGATAATGATCCAACCATTTTTAGTTCTGCTCTTTTAACGCTTCTAATTAAGTTTTTAAATTTAACCAAGAATATTTAACCTTTTTAAATCTTGTGACAAAATAATAACAAAAATCAGTGCTACAAAACGTTAAAATATTAAATTATACATGAAATACACATGCAGTCAATTACACATGGGCTACACATGAATAAAGCTATTACACATGATATGTGCAATTACACGTGAAGTGGCAACACTGATTTTTAGTCAAAACATCATCGAATACCCCTTTTGCCACTCTCTGCATAAATCATATTTTTAAATATTATACGGCCAGCATTTTACGAGTTGTAAGATAAAGCCTCGTCAGAATATCTTTTTCCACATCTCAAACGATTCCGACAACGATTGAAGAAAGCATCTTTCGCTGTGTTACAGAAGAATCTCACTCGAGTTACAGTTTCTTCTTTTACTATTAAAAATTTCGCACATTGACGATCAAAAACGCTCTTCATGAGTCTCATGAGCTGGGTATGAAGTTATTACGTTTTTGTTTGAATGTTTTTTTTTTCATAAAATTCGACGAAGTAAAATCGAGTAAAACTTGTTAAAACAAAGCTAAATTTTAAGTTGGCCGATTTTGTTGACGGTTTTTAAATTTTTTCTCAGGAAATTGACGATTATTTCACAAAATTATCTGGCAGCCCTGACTGTAGATATTTGATTATTTGTAAAACTTTCAGCAGGTTATTTTTTATTTTACTCAGACTTGCGTCACAAAAACCAGCAGAGATGAACCGTAAAATGGCCCAGTTTTTATTATAAGACACTAAGTAGATTCTTAATGTTAATATTATCATAGTGGGGCCCTTCTTCCCTACATCAATAAGAATTGAACAGCAAAAGCGATTGATTTTTGCTAAATGGGGACACTATTTAGGTTATTTTTCGATCGAAATTGTTTGCAGGGAAACTACATATTTATGCTTCACTATAACTTGTACTTTATGTGTATTTGTGTAATATCAACCTAACGGTTTATTTACAAGTCTGTGTATGTGAGTACGACAAGTATTTGTTTGAAAGGGAGATGACAGACCTGGAGTATTAGAGTTTGCTTACATTCTCCCCATTTCAAAATTTGTTATTTCGCATACACTTATACATTTTAACATTTGTGTGTGTTGTCTATTTGATTTTGCTGCAATTGCAGTAGTTGTAATGCAGTGTCATGAATTTTCCAAATATATTATACAAGTATCAATTTATGTATGAAAGTGTGTGTTTGTGCAATTTATATTTAGTTTTTTTTTTGCTCTGTAAACTTGTGGTAAATCCACTTAAGACATACAATGACAATTTGTTATTTTATGAGGTTAAAAAGAGCTTAATTGTGTTGATTATAGATTTGTGTGCATAAATGTGTGTGTGTGTGTGTGCGTATGTGTTCGTTGGATGATTGTGTGAAGATGGTCTTCTGTTTGGTATTTTGTATCTAGGATTTTATTTGCTTTTGACTGTAGTTGAAATTTTTGACAATTTCATATAGTTAAGCAGTACGTGGTAAAAGTTTTTTTCCTTATTTGTATTTATGTTATTTCATGATTATGACGAAATTGAAAGTCAAGTTCTTAAAAACCACTTTTTGGTAAATAAGTAATATTTTTTTTTAGAAATTTATTATAACAAGTTTTTTTTTAAAGTCTATAAATATTAGAGGTAAAAACTTAAAAAAAAACAGTTTGCCTTGAAAAAATAATTTTTTTTTTATAAAATGATCCTTTTTGTACAAATGATTTTATTTATGTTTTGTTAAAAGATTTTTTTGAAAACAGAAATACTTTCGTAAAAGGTGCTTTTAAGCAACTTTCAAAAAATTATTTATTTTATTTACAAACAAACAGAAAATTTTATTGCCAAAGGTACTTTTTTGCAAAAGTTTCTACGTAAAAAATAATTTAAAAAGTACCTTATTGTAAAAATACTTTTTATTAAAACGTATTTTAAAAAAAGTTTTCAAACAGATAATTTTTTGTATAAAGAAATTAAAAGCTTCTTAAAAACAACTAAGAGTTCTATATTCGGCCATGCCGATTCTTATAAATCCTTCAACATGGTGCGATATTAATAGAAAGTAATATAATTGCCGTTCTTAAGTGATACATAAATCAACTTTCTGCCACGCACACTTGTCAAATCCCTCCCACATTTTGTAGAATGTTGTGAATTGATAACCAAGATGCTCGGAAACCTTGGCTTTTGACGTTCTCCAGATATACAGAAATCTATAATGTCTTTGTATGGGAAATGTCACGCACACTTGTCTGATCCCGCCAACATTTTGTCAGATGTTGCGTTTTGATAATCAAGATTTTTATACCTTATAATGAAACTTTCGCTCCTGCCGTTCTACAGATATACAAAAATCTTTAATGTCTTTGTAAGAATTGTCACGCCCAATTGTCCAATCACGCCAAAATTTTGTCGGATGTTGTGTATTGATTACCAATATGTGTGTACCTAATTCTTTGTATAGGTAGTGCCACGCCCACTGGTCTGATCCCGCAAAAATTTTGTAGGATGTTTTGTATTGATAACCGAGATATTTGTACCTAATTTGGAAACTTTCCCTCCTGTTTAGGGCCTCGGTGTCATTTTTGCAAAAAAGTGATCATTTTCTCAGGCTCATATCTTGCAAACCGCTTCCAATAAGGACCCAGAATATATATACTTAATAGGGTCTACGACCAATATTACAAACGGAATTTCGTTCAGTAAAGGGGCTAAAAATAACGTTTTTGTAATTTAGTGTAAGAAGTTTTTTCTTGCGTCAAATAATTTTTCTTTAAAATTTTAAAATATTTTGTAAAATATAACCTTTTTGTTAAAACGTAATTGTTTTTTTTAAAGAATAGGTGTCGTCAAAAGATTCTTTTTGCTAAAAGGTATTTTTTTTAAATCTAAATAGTACTCTCATGGTACCAGATACGATCTCTTGTCAGCTCTGATCTTAAGAGATCTGGCAATTTTGAACTCTGCCAAATTGCAGGTGTTGACTGTACCTGATTTCCCAGGAGGATGTAACACCCCGGGGGGATGTTAATGTAATGGAAATGGGATAATCTTAACTATTGTACCGATTAAGCCCTCTCTTAGTTTTCAAGATTTAGCGAGCAATTTATTAATTTTGAAAGCTAATACCAAATTTTAACGAAATCAAATTTTGCAACTGTAAAACTGCCACTAAGAATATCAAGTTTTTTCCCACAAATAAAGTTCAATGCCGTTTTCATGGGTCCGTTATTGGTCTAAACGTGGTTTAAATACCGTAATAAACAATTTTGTAGAAGTCAATTTTTTTATATTCCTGCGAAACCTTTAAGGAAAAAAATCGAGAGTAATGTTTCATTCTGGTTTATTTATGATTTCATATAATATTTAATGCAGCCCATTAGGGTACTCCCTTTAACACCTACAATTATTGTTGTTGAAACAGCTACAATAAATTGTTGTCTAGTGAACTTTGAAATAATTTTTAATAAACTCTCAAGTGAGTTAACACAACTGAATATTTTTTATCATACCAAGAAGTAATTGATTTGTTAAGGGGGTCTCTTTCACACTCACTTTTTTGTATCCTTAAACAAAGCTCGTGTAATAAACCATTTTGTAATTTAAGTAAATTGTATTAAATCGCGTGTCAAAAAAATTTGTCAACAAGTTTTTTTGTTGTATTTGATACATATTTTTTATATAACTCTTGTTGCTTTCTGCTCATCATATCAAAGGGAATTTTCTTGGCTCTAAACACATAATCGCGTGTTTTAACACTTTATTATATTTTTAAAAGTTATAATTTGATTTTTAAACTTTATTCTCAAAAAAAAAAAAAGAAATAATTTTGGTAGCAGTTGAAGTTTTTTTTAACGGAAATGAGTTTTAACTTGTTGTTTTTTTAGAGAGTTTCCATAGAAAGTATTTATTTTAACTTCCTGGCCATATGTTAAGCATGAAAACATTTTTTTAAAGGGTTTCTTTCAAAAAAAATTTTATAAATGACTGATTTTGTTTTAAAATAAATTTTTGATTTTAGTTTAGCTTTCATAATCTAACAATTGTTACACTTATTTCCGGTTTCTTTAGTTTTCATAATTTCGTCCTTTTTTTTAATCTACCAAAACCCCACTATTCAGCATTTTACTTAAACCTTCATATTCAATTACCAACAAACACAACATTTTGCCGTTTGGTTTTTTTTCTCAGTTATCAGAAAACTCCATTGCAAAAACTCTTAAAACCAAAAACTTTAAACGTCAATGCAACAAAAAAAAAAAAAATAAATAAAATAAAAAGGAGCAGCGTAAAAATGAAACACAATTTACGACAAAAAGTCGAAAAGCCATAAAACCATGAAATTGCTCACGAGCCACACACAACATTTTTTTTTAATTTATTTTTCTATAAACAATAAAAAAAACAAAAATGTTTTATAAACATGAGTTCACTTTTAAAATAAAAAATGTATAAAACTTTAAAATAAAAACGCATTTCTTCCCGCCACATAGTCAAATAAACAAAAGGCACAAAATGTTCTTCAGACCACGAGGACAGCGCCATCTGTACGTCTAGAGGATGTCAGTCGTGCATGTTGTAGTTTGTTGTATACAAAACTGGAAACAACAAACTTTCAGCACAACCAGGGCCATACAAAACTAGAGAACATTTTACAGAATTTTACGTAATTTAAGCCAAAACCAAACACAATGCAAGCCAATTTCGGGTACCCTGTTGTGAAGTGTAGTAAGAGCCTTTTGCTTCAATCGAAACTACTAGTACCCCAGAGACACAACAGACGTTAAACAATTGCAAACCCATGGTATTAAAATGATAAAAAAGTGTTGTCAATATTTCGACAACATCTGTTTTTAACAAAGTTAAAAAAAAAATGTTGTTATATCGGAACCGAAGATGTAAAAAATACCATTGTCCTCAAATTGACAACAACACGTTGTCAAATATATAACGCCAAATTGTCAATATTATCGAATAAATAAGTGAATAACTGGTGAAAAATAAAAAAAAGACATGGATAGTGGAAAAATATAGAAAACTGTAGCAAACACCTTTTGTTCGGGGCGCAAACGATTTGTCATAATATCCTATCCTATCCTATCTTCTTTGTAACTTCTGGAAGTTTGATGCGCATGCAGTACTCCATAATTGGATTCCATACGTCCATGTTGGTTTTACGATTGCCCTGTATAAGAAAACATAGTTGTCTAAGGTCAAATTTGAGTTTCGACCGAGGAACAGATTTAGTTGAGCTGCTTTAAGTTTCAAAGCCGTTATTTTCGCTTCAATATCACGAGACCATGTCAAGCGTCTATTTATGTATATGAATTCCCAAGTACTTTAAATGTTTTTCCACCGGAAAAGTGGTGTTATTTATTTTTACGGCTGGGCATATTTAGCTGGGTTAAGTTTTATTTTCTCTAGCCAGGACTCTAGTTCATTGCTGTGGGACTGTAGATGCTGCGACACAACTTTAGGGTCATGATTAACACTAATAAATGCTGTGTCATCTGCAAAAGTAGAAGTATTATACACAGTAGCAGCCCTAATATGCTGCCTTAAGGGACAACAGCAGATATTTTCTCGAAATCCAAACTTATGATCCGGAATCATTTCGTGTTAATTTAGATAGGGAGTTATTTTTTTTCCACGATAGAGCGGGGAGGTTTCCCCCTCAGTGACAGGTACCGCGACCAGGTAAGGTCTATTGTACCCACTCCCCTTAGTTGCCCAAAAGAGCCTCTGCTTGCCATAGGAACCCAACCAGGGCCTTTGCCGATATATCACCGATTCGAGACGCACACATTATACCATGCCCCAGGTGCCTCCTTCTGGCCCATGCCAGCGATAGATAGGGAGTTATACTTAAAAGGAATATTTTTTCGAATGTATTTTATAAGATTCATAGTAAGTTCGTAACACGTAATTTGACTAGCGTATTTTCCTGACTGGGGAATCATAACAATTGTAGAGCTATTCCAAGAGGATGGGAAGTAGCCAACTCGTAAAAACGCATCAAAGATGAGCAGCAAGATTCTTGAAGCAGACACAGGTAAGTTTCTAATCATTGAGCCAGCGTTGCGGTCAGGTCCGGGTGACATTCTTATGCTGACATTTTCTAACTCTAATTTTACTTGAGTTAATTGAAATCAGGAAGTAATTGGACGACAGGATAAAGTATGTGCATTACGTGGCGTTAAAACCATCTCCAAGTAGCTTGCAAAGGCGTTTATTTTTAAATTTATGTTTTTGACCAAGGCGCGGTTTTCCAGTCTTAGTGGAGATTCATGGGTTATGAAGCGTTGCATATGTCCTACAGCCTTCCATAAGCTGTAATTGGAGTTTTTTGTGGCATATAGGCAGTTTAAAAAGGCTTCTACTGCAGAGTCATGCTTCTGTCTCAATTTGTTGCATAGAGTTGCGTGGCATAACCGTAGTTGGGCCTTGATGGTTGGGGACCGATTATTTTGCCATTGTCATCAACTTTTTTTTTGTCCCTAAAAAAGGGGTCTATACATACCGATGTGTTGTGCGGAGCAGGTTTAATTGTCCGCTTAATTTTGGAAACATTTCTTTCCGCAGAATCCAAGACTGTTTGGATGTCAGATGAATTTTTTAGGGGAATGGTCTGGGATAGATGAGAGCTCACTTACATTTTATGCTTCAACCAATTTGTGTTTGTGTTTTAATAAAAAAAAAAAAAAATTAAGCAACAACTATTGAAAAAAATTAAATATTTCTTAATAGTATTACCAGACCAGCCTTAACAAATAACAACTTGTTCAGCCCCGTCACAATCTAGATGTTTCCCCCTTTTTCCCCCTTTCGCGGTTATTTTTTTCTCTAACGCATGCCAACCAAGTAACAGACTGATTTGTTTCTTAGTTCGTTGACTGACTGACAGACAGTCACTTCTTACCACTATGAAAAGAGGCTTTGTTATGGTTGTTTTATTTTTTTTTTGTTAAATAAAAAAAAATTAAAAGAGTTGTATTACTCTGCTGCATATTTCCGCTTGAAATTTCCATTTTAACAAGCTGGTTTCAAAACGAAAACAACAACCAACGCAAATAGAAAAAAAGGAACAACATAAACACATTGTTGGAAGGACTTTATTGTAACTGCAAATTGCGTTAAAGGATTCGTAAATAATTTTCATAACAAATAGAAAACAAAACTTAAATTAAAAAAAATATCTCTATCAAACAGAATGTTTAAAGGATCCAAATCAAAGAGTCTTAAAACAGAACTACAACGTGAGTAGAGCACGAAAAAAAAGAACTGAAACATAACAATAAACAAGAACTGAACCGGAGCGGAGCTTAAACTGAACTAGAACTGATTAAGAACTGACCTTTTTTTATTCTTTTATTTATTTAAATCAAATTTAGTGTATAATTTAAAGCTTAATCTAATCCCACGATGGCATTCGGCCAGAACTTTAATAGAACTGACCCTGTGGGAATTTTTGTCTTTTGTTTTTAAAGCACTTATTCCTTTCTCAGTGTACAGGTTATTTTAATTGAAAGGAACGAATTGTGATAAGTTAAAACAAGACATATCCGTTAACAGGTGATAATCCCCCTTATGAAAAACAAGTTAAAATTCACATTAGTTAACCAACACATCAAGCCCAATCAACACACAATCGGTTTTTATGTGTTGGTTGATGATTAATGTGAACCTTATCTTTTTTTGCATAAGGGAAGAATGTGTTTAGTTGCTCCAAAAGAAAGGTAGTTGACATAAAACTAGAAATGTGACTAAATTTTGTGAGGGAAGTGACATGTTCTATCAGGTTCTTATACTTTATTGAAGAAGATCTGTCATATTAACACGGTTCACTCGGGGCAATATCTGCGACAGGCATTAATTTAACCGAAATTGACTATGTTTATTAAGGTTATTTTCGTGACCTGTTACAAACTGTTAAAAAGGCGCCAGTTAACCGCCTCCTAGAACAGTGGCATGTTCACGTGACAAGTCGTCTTCATATATAACTAGAACCGGTTTATATCAATTTAAAACTGCCACGTTACAAGTTTGGCGTTTGTTCCCTTTCCCCTAGTGGAAGTAGAACTAAACTAAAACAGAACTAGAACTTTTTTATTATTTACTCATATATTTAAATTAAATTTGATGTACAATTTAAAGCTTTATCTTACCCCGCGAAGCCGTTCGGCTTGTCTGCAGGATGCTATATTTTAATATTAATTTATAGATTTTTAATTTTCTTCTTTGTGATTCTATGAGATAAAGAGTGGTATACGAGCAGTTTTTTCCATAGTTATTTCTGTCTCGTTCGACTTCTTATCTTCCCTCTTCTCGCTTCCTACGTGTTACAAAGAAAGAAAAACATTTGGGATAAAATAAGTTTCTTATACTTACTTTAAGTACGAGTCGTACTTTAGAATAATAACACTAAAATGTGCTTAAAACAATCCCAAATCGGATTCCTTTCGAAAATCAATCCCGGAATTTCCTAAAATAAGCACAAAAAAAGATTAAATTCTTCGTTGGTAGTGCCACTCTAAAAGTAAAATTACAAAGTGAGCGTTTTAATCTGATATAACTTATTAGTCTCATATCTCAGTATTGCATTCTTTATGTTTGCATACGCTCTTGTTTGGCAAAGTTTGTTGTATACACTGCAACAACACCACACAAGTAAGTAAAAAACGTTTCGCTTGTTTTGTGTAGAAAGAACAAAAACAACCGAACAAGAAGAAAAACATGAATTATTTTCATGTTTAAAAAATAAAATCAACAGCAAAAGTTCTTATTTAGTTTATATTTTCAGTTAAATATGAACATCAAATTTTAAAGTAAAAAACATAATATTTTCGTTCTGTCTCAGGGATAAACGTTTTAGGTAAAAATTAATCAAATTTCACTTTCGGATTAATTCAAGTACGATTTCGTGATTAAAGAAACTTTATAATACTTGAATCAAGTGCATTTTGAGATTGATTTAATCTTAGGTTAGGTTAGGTTAGGTTCAGAAGGGTTATGTGCCTAAGGGCACACATCCACTCGGAGACCAGTACGGTCCATAGTGAATCCCTTCAACATGATGAAGAATAGAAGATAGAAAAAGAGAAAGGTTAAGAAAAGAAGTATGAGGTTGATAGAGTATAGAATATAGGAAAGTTAGAACAAATTCCCTCTCTACTGTCCCCTCAACAGAAACAACCGCACTATTTCCCTGACAAACCCCAGTAGATCAGCTGGACTACATCCAGCGATGCACCCCAGTTCGTCGTGAAACCTATTTCCTTGCCACTTCTGTCTGAGACCCTGCATCCTCCTCCGAATCCTCGCATGATCTGCAGAAGTCCGGTATGGCGTTGTCCCATCTGCCCACAAAAGCCCTGACTGGACAATGACCCGTCAAGAACCCTATAAGCGTTCCAAGACTACTCCTATCCAATCCCAGTAGAACCCTGGTTGCCCCCGCGTCCAATCCGGGCCATAATGCCCTAGACACCCTGCAATCCACTCTGTCTCCCCAGGATCGGTTAACGTCATCACGGAATTTCTCCCGTATCACACCATAGTAGTAACATAGGGGAGGCTTTACCCCCCTGTCCCTTACCACTAAGTCCATACTCGAACCCCCTCTCGCGAGTTCGTCTGCCACCTCATTTCCCTCAACCATGCAGTGTCCAGGTACCCATCACAGCCTTACATTGAATGACTCCATGTGTCCACCAAAAGTATTCCTACACCGAGCGACCAGGCACGATCGCACCGTATAATTCGTCAATGCCCTAAGCGCCGCCTGATTATCGACGTAAATTGTCACCTCAGATCCACCCACGATGTGTTCCAGTATCACCTCCGTCGCCCTCCAGATCGCTAGGATCTCAGCCTGGAAGACACTGCACTCATCGGGGAGTCTGAATGACCTCTTCACCTCGGTGTCCGCTATATATACACCGGCACCAGTGCCGGTTTCCATCTTGGATCCATCCGTAAATACTGCCCACCCCTCAAACAGTCCATTGGATCCACTCCAAATTGATTTAATCTTAGTTTTACTTTAATCAATTTCACTTTCGGATTATTTCAAGTACGAATGCGGGATTAAATATGGATAAGTTAAGAATTTCGCACTTGAATAATTCGTAATTGAATTTTATCTTTCTGTGCTCCATACTTATCCCTTCGGATTGATTTTAGTACGGATGGATTGATTGTTCGGTGTATAAGCGTGATCTGTGGGCTGTAGAGATCGTTGAAGGATTCGTTTTCAAGTGTGTTGTAATACAGCCTTTGAATATTATAGATATGTAACTTGCTAGCAAGTTGTTGGAGTTGATATTTTTTGTAGAACTGAATTAAAACTAAGCCAGCACTGAACTAGAACTCAACCGGAGCTAAGCTAGAACTGTACTAGAATTAAACTTAAACTATACTAGAAGTTTAACTAGACTTGGAACATTAAAGTGAACCTGAACCTAATTTTAAATCTCAACCAAACTAAACAGGAATCTGCATAAGAATCTGAACTATAGAACCTAGACTAAATGGGATTAAAATTGAACTTAAGTAAAACTAAGAATTAAAGTTGAGTCTGCAACGTCAAGTTATTTTTAAGTTTCTTTTGGGTTTATCCCATAGACTTCTATGAGAGACCACAGATGACGCGTCCTGTTTAAAACCGGCTTGGAAATCATTTGCCTCGAAACCACAGTGCAGGATACTGTTTTCACAGAAATCCGAAATGCTTGTGATAATAACATTACATTGGTATACAAACTGCTTTGAAACTAATAATGTCGAAAGGGTTTCGTTGCAGTTCCGCTCCTCCTATATCTGTTCTTGGTCTAAAATGGCCATAAAACCGAACTAGAACCTAAACTAGATTGGCTTAGCAACAAAATGAGAACTTAGCTAAAGTTATTAACAAATAGAATCTGGGAATTTATTTATCATGGTGAGCAACATTTATTATATAAATTTTCATATTAATTCGAATGTGTACACTCAGTCAAATTATGGTAGAACTTTAATTAAATATAATTGCATCTTCTTCTTTTCATGTTCACTTGTATTTAATACAAGTTAAATCAATTTATCTCTGTCATGTTTAAAGGGTTTTTTTTTGTTTTCTATTATTTTTTTTCGCCTAAACATCTAAATTGCTCTGAAGTTCGTTGAGTGTTCGTGTGTTTCTGCGAGTGTCTGTAAATGTGGTATAATAATTTATTTGATGCTAAAGCTATTTTCATATGTCATACATTAATCCAAATTAATTTCATATAATTAAAATCACCTTGAAGCAAAGGTTTTAGGGAACATTTATATACTAACACTGTCTGTTGTTTGGTTAGAGAATTCGCAGGATACACAATCACAAAGACATCTATACACATTAAATGGTATTTATGGGATTTAGGAAACTTTATCCCCAATAATAATTACCCATTCAAAATGGGTGCTAAAGTGTAAGAACTATTTAATGTCCGCAGAAAGATACAAATTCTGGCAGGGGAAGGAGTTAGGAAAAGGCTATAAAAAATATTTCTTATTTTGTGCTAAATATTAAATATTTCACGGAACGTTAAGGAAAATTATTGAAATTGAAAGCAATTCAAACGATAAGAATTAAAGTTTTTTTTTAAGAACTTCTGAAGCCGGTAGGATAATAATTGTTTTTTCAGCCTCTAATTAAAAATTGTATTGGAAGCAGAATTTTTAGAATTTATGTTTATTAGACTTTTTATAGTTTTTATAACAGCCGCCATTCAATAATATTTTCACGTTTTGCTTTCGTTTTAGGTATTAAAGATCCAAATCTGGAAAGACACTCAAATAAAGGTATTTCTAAGGTTTTCATTTATTATTTCTATAAATATCCTTTACTTAAGAAAAAATCCTTTTGTAATATTTTAATTTCTAATTTAAGGGTATAATAAATTAAAAATGTATGTTGTTTTATTAAAATGTTTAATCAAATTTTAATATGAAACTCGTAAATTTATTAAAAAGCCACTTAAACCACTTTTAACACAAAACACACAAGCACCTAAACACTCGTACGCACACACTGTAAATTTTTATTTATATGTAATTAAAAGAATAGAAACTCTCAAACAAAAAGTCAAGTTGTTGATTTTTGATGTTGTGTGTTATTGTGGCAACAACAGCCATAAAAAGACAGGCGAATGAAGAGGGAAAATTAGACAAGCAAAGGAAAGAAGTAGAAAAAAGGATTGTGTAAAATAGTTGAAAAACAAAATTAGAAAAGCAAATATGAGCCACTAAAGAGTAGAAAAATTATTCAAAACACACACACACAGTTAAAAAAAATAGAAATAGAAAAACGGTTTTAAAAATAGGGGTTCGCAAAGGAGGTAAAAACAATGTTTTTTGTATGAAAGTTACCTTTTTGAATTTAAAATTTTTTTAATAATTAAACTTTTTCTGGGTTACATCTTTCAAAATGTCTTAATGGGCTTTGACCTTTTGTAAACAAATTAGGAGGCCCACGAAAAATTTGTTTCTCAAGAGGTCCACGAAGCAACAAATGTTTGGAATCCCTGATTTAGAATACAAGCCACATACTAAGAATATACGAGAAAAAACAATAGCTTTGACGCTCATGTTTGTTGCAGAAATGGGCAATCCAGTTTTACTTCAGGTTCTAGCTTAAGTCTTATTTTAACCCTCTAAGGGAATATATTATGAAAATTAATTTTTTCTTGTGTATTTTTGGGCCTCTTAGTTAAAAAAAAATATTTTTAAGCCCGTACTATGTGTCATTTACGTTCCAGGTGGGAAAACATCAAGGAGTACCTTGAGACACCTTTGGGCAGAAAATAAAAAATACTGGGGTTTAATCACCGTATACAATATCGAGCAAAATTGATCGAAATTATTAATTTTGGTATCATGAATCTCGATATAGAATGGAATTTATTGAATTTGAAATAATAGCATTCGAGATCGAGTAACTCGACATTACATTTCTCGAGTTTTCATTCGATACGTCAGTGTCTATCGTATGCACAAATATTCGATAGTTTATTTGATACGATAGTATCGAATGCGGTGATTAGACCCCTGAAACAAATTAAAATATTTAGTTTTGTTTATGATAATTTAAAAAAAAACAATTTTTATTATTTAATCAGTTTTCATGAAATTTGATTTCTAACAAAAGCATTGTGTTCGAGATGTTTTACAATGCTTTAAGAGCTTTCGTTGCTTCCACAAATATTTTTCTAGATCTTAGGCAAATTTAAAAAAAGCATTCCCTGACGCACTCTTAGACATTAGAGTGTTAAGGTTTAGCTTAGGGTTAAGTCAAGCTTCTGGTAAAAGTTCCAGTGT
Source organism: Pollenia labialis (assembly GCA_949318255.1). Classification (NCBI taxonomy): domain Eukaryota; kingdom Metazoa; phylum Arthropoda; class Insecta; order Diptera; family Polleniidae; genus Pollenia; species Pollenia labialis. The sequence goes on from OX439140.1 coordinate 15,262,245, forward strand.
CCCTGTAGGAATTAGTTTATGTATTATTCAAGTTCAGTTTCTAGTTAGGGTTCTGGTAAAAGTTTCTCCTCAGACTAATTTGGTTTTCCAGGTTCTACTTAGTTCAAGTAAGATGAGCTTCAGGCTCAAGTTCAGTTTCTACCAAAGTTTCAGTTCAGATTAAGTTAAGGTCAAGTTTAGGAGCAGTTCTAGTGCACTGCCAGTTTTAGGTTCAGTTCACTTTCTAGTTCAGTACACGCAAAGAAAAAACATGGTTGTAGTAAACATATTCTAAGAGCAACATATTATGATAAGATTCATGATTGTAGTCACCATATTACGATTGTTAATCAATCAAATATGTTCGTAATATTACATCATAATATTTTTCCCTTAATCATATTGTTATCCTGTTAATCATAAAACGTTAAGAAGTTATAATATTACTGTCATGGTAATCATAATAAGTTAAGAAGTAATCATATTACTGTCATGGTAATCATAATAAGATAAGAAGTAATCATATTGTTGTCATGGTAACCATAATAAGTTAAGAAGTAATCATATTACTGTCATGGCAATCATAATAAGTTTAGAAGTAATCATATTATTGTCATGTCAATCATAATTAGTTTAGAAGTAATCATGTTATTGTCATGGCAATCATAATAAGTTTAGAAGTAATCATATTATTGTCATGACAATCATAATAAGTTTAGAAGTAATCATATTATGATGCAAAGTGATATGAACTGTTATACATAAATTTTTTACATCATAATATGATACAACTTTAAACATAATATTTTTATTGGAAAAAAATACTTATGATAAAATAAAAAACATAATATAGTTACTGTAATCTTTTTGGCGTAGGTCGCAATTATTTATAAATTATTTTATGGAGTTTTCATTATTTTTCTCTTAAAATAACACAAAACTTACCAGTAATGGTTAATATTTTGCACCAATATTTCACAAATTTTTCCACCACTTTAAGATTATTAAAATTTTTAAGCAAAGATATTTTATTTTGTGACTCTACAACCCATTTTTAATGTTTTTTTTAATTTTTTTTTTAATTTCTTGTTTATTTTAATAGTTATTTTGTTATTTCTTTTTTAATATTTTTCTTTATTTTTTTTTAATTTCTTGTTTATTTTAATGGTTATTTTTTTATTATTTAGCCACTCACTAACAAATAATTCGATATGTTTATGTAAAACACGACACAACTGATACAAAATTATTTTACAAATGGCGACACCAAAATATTATTAGAGTAACGATATTTTGATTGCATCTTAAACTTATTATGATAAATGTATATAAAGTTATCATGTTATGGCTATTAAATATCATGTTATGGCTGTGAGTAATATAATATGTTTTGAAAGTTATCATAATTTAGTTGTTAGAAAAATAATTATTTTTCGGTCAACAATACTCAAATTTATAATTGCGATAAACATTTATATGTTTACAGTAACTATAATATTGCTGATATTTAATAAAAATAACAATTATTTGTTTACAACAACAATATATTGTTACAATAAACACAGTGTGGTTGCCGTAACCATGCCCAACCATATTTTTTCTCTGCGTGTACAGATGTAGTTCAGTTCTAGTTCATTTGTAGTTCACTAGAACTGGATCGTGTAGAACTGAACTTTAAATTATGTCTGCTGCTTAACTTCTTCAGCTGGAACCATCATTTGTTTGCTTCGTCTCGTCCTTTACTTCGGATAACGTACAAGGACATGATCTCCACTTTGTGCATTGATGGTATATGGTTAATGGTTGGGTGTGTTCGGTATTCGTTTACATGTCCCTGGATTAGATTAGATTAAAATTGGCTCTCATAAAGACCTCGCATAGACCGAGTTGACAATTACATAAAATAAAAAGGTTAGTTTGTTGTGATGATACCTAGAGTACTCCACACTCTCTTAGCGAATGCTAGGATTCTCATTAATCCCATTCCAGATATGTTCTCAAGACCTTGGAAGTAATGATCAACCTGACAGCTCTACAGCTATGGATCGTTTGAGTTCAGGGCATTAGCAGAGTATGTGTTCCATCGTTTCAATTCCCCTGGTCCCCCACATAATCTACAATTGTCACTAGTCAGTTGCCAAGCCCTTTTGGCGTAGACTACCGTCCAACACTGTCTTATTTTAAAACCTACAAGACGCCTACAGTCTTTTCTAGGTAGCGAATGGAAAAGTTAAGTCAATCCCCACATAACTCTGGATGCCTTACACGTTTCGGTTTTTTCTCAAACCGCCTCAGAATATCTCTGAATAGTAGATTATATATATCTCTTAATATAACAAATTGGTATTGCAATGTCAATCAGTTAGTTATACGGTAGTTGAACCTCCCGTTTTACTAAATTTTCTGTCACCTTGTTAACCTCTATACCCTGGTGGCCGCTAATATACCCCAAATCTAAGGACATTTATTCTAAAGCCATACTTTTCAGACTATTGCTCCAAATCTTCTCTTTTAGCCTAGATGTTCCAACCGGCCATTATGTCCCTAGGTGAAGCCCCTTGGCTCTGATATTGCATTTTTCATGATATTTACATTAGTTGTGCCTTTGTGTTTAAAACAGCATTAGGAAGTTTTAGGGAGTTCTAGTATAGTTCTAGTTCAATTATAATTATAATTAGCATTAGCAGGAATAGCTTCTCCCACTAACAATAAATTTCAGTTTATCAATGGTAAGAATTGAGAATTTAGCACATTGAAACTTAATCTTATTAATGATAAATAAACTCTTTTTTAAATTTAACTGATATAAGAAATTAATACAATTTAGCAAAATTTTTTCTTGTATGCGTGGTTTTCTTTAATGCAATTAATTCTTTTAAGAAGATTTCTTTTTTTGTAAAGGTTTATGCAGATTTATTTTCCTCTAACCGCTTATTGCCTATATAGGATGTTCTATTATCCATTAGGCACTGTAGTTGGTCTTCCCAGCTGCCAAATATTACAATTCTTTATTCATAAAACAACCAAATAATAGTATAAATACAAAATTAAAAACAAAAACCAAATAAACAAACTATAAATTGTTAAAACCCTGTAAAATAAGAAACCCCCCAATCCCCCTTTGCCAAAGTGCTACAAGAGGATGAAAGAGAAGAGATAACAAATATATTTTTTAATAAAAACTCTTTGGTTAAGACTATTCTCTTGTAGAACACAACCTCTACAAGTGTTCATAATTTCGGTTTACAATTTTTTCTCATACACACTTTTTTTTGCTCTGTGAACATTTATTGAAGCATTTAAAATGCAATCAAGCTACAAAATTAATTAAATTTCATTTTCGACTGCCTTTTTAAGAAGCAGAAGGGAAAAAAGCACACCGAAACCTAAATATATGTGCGTAAGTAAATGTAAAAGGAAAAATTATAATCTGTCTGTCTGTCTTATTATATTTAAACCAACCAAAATCCATGTTTTTTTTTACTCAGTTATCCCTTTTTGGCCTGAAGATGTGTTAGGAGGTGTTTAAAGTTGAAGTAAAAAACAACATGATTTAAAAAATTTTCTATATTAAATTAATATGTGTAACGTGTGAAATTAAATAGTTCTATTAAGGTTAAAATATATACAAGATGTAAATACAAAAAAACGTCATCCTTTAAAAAATTTTTTACCCTTGCCTTTATACGTTTGTATTGCCTTTACCGGATAACCCAGTGACATTTTAAGTGTTTTTAAATGATTAGAGCCACATGACGAATGTGTTGTTCTTTTTTCTTTAATCTTCATAAATTTGTTGCTCAAGAAGTTGAGGGTATCGCTTAAGTCTGAGATTTAAAGTTAAGACCTCTTGGGTCCAAAAGTATAGCAAGTTTTTGGGCAGATGAGTTTTCTAGGCTACTTTCTTGCAATTTCAAAGAGTGCTAATTCTTTGAATTAAATATATATAACGCTGTTCATGTTATTTGCTGGTCCTGGTTTAGTTGTGTTATACTCGTAGTTATTTTTCATGTTGTGAGAAAAAATAAAAAAAATTAACACTGGAGGCTTCAGTTGGTAGCCTATGCGCTAGACTCGGGTGCAATTGGCTAATTAGCGAAATATCCCTAAATTTTTTTTTCATAATTTAACAATTATATACATAATCTGCTTTATGTAGGCCTAACAGTAGGTAGTACACATCTTTAAACTAAGAATTAAAAATAAGCCCAATATAACGCCAGCAGAAGATTACCCTTAAGACGGTACTCCACATTGCGGGGCCGAAGACCACCTTGTGAAGCTTTCTTCGCATTTTAAGTTGAGAAAGGTGCCTCACTAACAGATTTGAATGGCTTTCTAGTTTTCGTATAATATATTTTCATAGACTTTTCGGAATTCATCTTTTACTAATATGTCATCATGACTTTTATACCACGCCACTCCAGGCATGATTCTAAGAATTTTCGACTGTGCCCCCTGCATAAGCTTGATACTAGAATTGCTGTCTATTCCCCACAGTTGCATTTGTCCAAGTCGGTTGCAAAACGATTTTATACAAGTGGACTTTGTAGTGTTGGCTATGTTTAGATTTGTCACTATAAAACAAGTGAAGTTTAGAGGCTGTCAATTTCAATTTCAATCGAAGTATATTGGTTTCTCTATGTCGACGCCAAGTCAGCCGTCTATCCAAATACTGAAAGGCATGTAACAAAATCGGATTGCAGAGAATTTTATTTCATGACTGACCAATTTTTCAAAGAAGTTTCCACTTGACTTAGGTAGTCATTAAGTTGGCAAGAAGCCATTAGTGGGTTCATACGTGAACTTAGAATATTTTCATTATCCGCAAATATGGAAACAGTAATATTTGCGTCTAAATGTGCTTAGACGAAAACTTTAGACTAGAAGTGTAATGTTTGTCGCATTGTTATTTTCTATGAATATTTAAAGAACAAAAAAAATTTTTTTTTTTAAATTTTCCTGTTTTCCAAAATTTCAACGATATCTCTAAAACTATAGGGCAAATTTAAAACCAATGTAAGCACGGCTAAAATATAATTCTGTTGCCGAGTTTCCGATTTTTTTTTAACTGAATATAGTCAACCGTTTTCATGTTATTCCAATATATGTAGTGAAAATGTCTTAATTTTGGACATAGAGGTATTTTTTCGAAAAGTAGAGCTGAAAGAGAAAAATGGAGATTAGATTTTAAATCAGCGATCTCAAATTATCTTCCCGCAATTTTGGGTATTAACCACATCATCTACGTGATCCCCGAAAGAACCACTTCTGCAAGAAAGTACCTTTCTGTTGCCAGAAATACAGCTTTCCATCAGAAAATCAGGCTTCCGCCAGGGCAATCAATCATACTGAAAGATAAGAAGTAATTCCCTTAAGAAGCAAACTCCCGCAGGCCTCAACGAATCCGGTGACGTGCCACCGAGGGCTACTGACTCCGGCATTTGCTGAGTTAAGTTAAGAACTTTGGTGAAACTTTCAACTCGAACGATCAAAGGTCTTTAGGAGACCAGTCATCTTTTTGTTTTTGTGGCGACTCAGGTATGCAACCGGCACCTGTTACCAACAGAAATAAGGGAACCTATGCCCCGAAGTTATGGCAAATGTAATGGAAATAGGAAAATCACTTTGCCATTCTTATTCATTTGATTATAGACTAAGCGCATCGATGTTGGTGCTATGAGGCAGAACTTGAATGATACACAGAAAAAATTATTTTATTTTTTCAAACAAATAATTTACAGAATCAAACAAAAAGTTTACTGAAATTCATAAAAAATTTCAAACAAATAATTCTGTAGAATCAAACTAAAATTTTTGCATAAGCAATAATGACGCGCACCCAAGCTATCACTGATGGAGAAGATGAAGGCAGAAGCAGAGCCGCGGCTGGCTTTGAGTCTTGTTTATACACACAATGTTTTTCTTCATCACTTACTGTTGCTGTATCCTTTCCTTGGCTAAAGAAGAAGAAATGTAACCAAAAACGACAGCAGACCGACTCGATATGTTTTTCGTCATCATTTTATTTTTGTATTTGATGTATTTAACTAAACAGTTTTCAAAAATTGAATACGGGATTTTGTTTTTCATTCTTTTTTACCAACTTTGAAACCAACCAAAAATTTATTTTGTTTCTTATAATGTTGTTGTTGTTTCTGTTGTTTTAAAATAATGAAACCTTTTATTACCTGCTATTGTTTTTGTTTTTTTTTTACTAATAACCTCGACGCGCTATTTTATCATCTTTCTTCTTGTTGTACTTTTTTAAAGCGTCCAAAAATAGACTGTATGTGTTTTGTGTTGTTGTTCTTATATTTCACATAAAGAAGTGTTGCTTACGATCAAATAAAAAAAATGCAAAAAACCACAACATTAAAGAGCGTTAAATATTTCATACAATATTATATTATTGAATAGTTTTCAACATTTTTGTTGGTTAAATAAAAATCAAACAAAAATATTAATTGAAAGAGTAAAAAATTTGTAGAAATTAAAATAAATTTCAAACAAGCCTTTGTTTGAAAATAATTAGGCAATCATTTTTTCTGTGTACGCTTAGCCGAGACCTTGACATACACAGAAAAAAATTACGACAAATCAATTGTCATATTAAATACCTTATTCGTCAATCCAATTAACTTTTTAATTGAAAAGGTACCAACAACTAAATTTGTAAATACAAAAAATTATTTTGTTAATTAACTGCCTGTTTTTAGAAAACGTAAACAAGTGAGTGAGTGAGAAATTATATTGAAAACAAAAACAAATGTTCGTTTTTTATTGTTGTTTTCAATATAATTTCTCACTCACTCACTTGTTACCGTTTTCTAAAAACAGGCAGTTAAATTGTTAAAACTCAACAAATATTTTTAACAATGCGTTTGTAATATTGAATGAAATATTTGTTAACAGTTAAATATAATTTTTTATTGTGAGTTTGTCATATTAACAAAATAATTTGTTGCTAACTAAGTAAAAAAAATATGCAATTAAAATTTGTTTTAATTATTTTTTTTAGTAAAATACATATGCATATTAAATAACATCACTAACAACATTATAATCTATATAAGTCACAAATGCACTGGGAGGTTCATACATCATCACAAAACGGAATCTTGGCACCATTATCAGTAATATTCCAGAATCTATAATTTATAAAAGAACGGATAAAATTTATTTATAAATCATTAGATTATAACGTTACTTGCCGTATAGATTGATTAAATTTCGAATAATCATCATATCGTTGATTCTTTTAAAGATTTAAGATCGAAATTCCAGATTTTTTTTTTGTAATTTTATGACACAAAATTATTTTTTCTTATTAATTTTCTACATATGAAAGAAATTGTTAATATGACAATTTACAAACATGTTAATTAAGAAAATTGTTAAAAATATATGAAAAGTTTTAACAAATTTTCTTTAATTACTAAATAACTTTTCATATTTTTTTCTGTGTACACTCGAAATAATGTCGTGCGATTAGGGTCTATTTTAATGCAGAAGCATAAACGGATTAAGGTACCTTATCTTTGTATATATGGGTGGTATAATTATTGAGGAATCAGAATATCTTGTTGTGCATGACGATAAAATGTGATGTCCGAGGGACAAAACACATGTCGAAAGAAGCATTTAAGTGCTTACGGTTTTTAACCGGTGTAAGAGATACTTCACTACATCGGATCTCCTTACTACCAGCTATATCGACCGAGAATGGAATTCAACTCTCATATGTGGACCGGTGCTTTTGGAGCTTTTCGACCACGTGCAGCACCGTCGCAATGTGTATTGTATTTGCCTGTTTTATCGTTACAACAATGGGGCGTGTTCTGATTTGGTTCCCGAAACACGTACGTTTATTCGTAATACCACGTTTTCCCACAAGAACCCATCCTCTTTTGGTCGATTGGCCGGCGCATGGTACAACGCATTTCAGGGAAAATTCGTTTTTGACGGGTCTGTTGCGAAGTAACGTATGTGGAATAACCTTTCTTTTGCAGTCTTCCCTTTCACTTTCAACATGAGTAAGCTTAAGTGGAATGTTCACAAGCACTCTATACCTCTATCCTCCTTCCCATAACCTATTTTCCTTGTTCCATCACAATGCAACGCATAAGAAGGTGCATCCCCTGAGTACTGGTCCTAACAAAACTATTCTTCTGGCCAGGTGACCAGCCGATATAATTTTTCCTATTTAATAGAAAAAAATTTCACATCAAATAAATACAATCCAAAGGCAGAACTACAGCTTAAAATTTATTCTAGTTCTGTTCTTTTTTTTATTTCGATCTGTCCAAACTCTGTTTTAGTTCTGTTCTGGTTTAAGCAAATCTGCTTTTTTAAGTTCTTTATTAACTGTTCTAGTTGTTTAGTAGTTAAGTTTCGGTTTTGTTCTAGATCTGTGCTAATTATTTTCAGTTATTTTTTCATAATGTTCTAGTTCCTTCCTAGCTTTTACCTAGCTCTTATTCTATTTTAGTTATGTCTTAGTTCTAACATTTAATTCTATTTCTGTTTTTTTAATTCCAATTTTGTTTAAGTTTTATTCTTGTTCGGTTTTGGTTCTCTTCTTTTTTTGGTTTAAGTTCGCTTTTATTGCTGTTTTTTATGTTCTGTTTTTACTCACTGGGTTTCTTGTCTTTATTTAAACACCTTGTTTCGTTATCGTATTAATTTCTTAACTAGCTGCTTAAGTAGAGCATGCCACATACAACAAGTTGAAGCAATTTTCTGCTTCTTTCCTTTTAAAATTTTTATAATCTAACATTAGTGAGTTTTTTTTTCTTATTTATTTTTTACATCCACCATTTACATTTTATTTATTAAAACATTATTTTCTTCATGAATCCGACATTTTGAAACCTTTAGGTAAAGAATAACATCAACAGTAACAAAGAGTTGTAAAATAGTCTTAAACTTGTGGCAGCTCATGATCTCTTGTTTGTGTGTCTGTCTGCCTTAGACTGCTCTAACAATCTTCTGCATTTTATAGCCATGTTATTTGGCTGTTAAGAGCAATAGAATCCTTTGGTGTTGGTGCTTTTGGGTATGGCTTGGTTGGTTGATTGTTTCAGTTTTCATGGTACTTAAGTAAGATTTTAATTTGACAGTTGGTAGCTAGAAAAAAACGAACAAAAATAGAATTTAGATGAAGATGAAGTGTAGAAAAATTAAAATGTTATTAAAATGTAAAAACAAATAACAAGTTTCACTTTCATGTAGTAAGATATTACCATTAAGTATGCTTGAGATTTTTAATTAAATACAATATATCTCTCTTATAAGTTGGTGGGAAAAGACCTAAGACCATGCCATATCATTTGTCCTTTATACTCAAAAGTCTTTAACGTCTGAATATTGAATAAAAAGCTCTTTTTTAATTGTTTTATATTTCAATAACTTTAATGGCCAATTTCACCAATTCTGTTTTAATATCAATTCATATTTGAAAATGGTTTTTCATATAATATTATTTTTATTTGACATGAAAAACGAATTTTAAACATAAATTGATACATAAATAAATTGGTGAAATCGTCTAAGAACTAACTAAAACCTAAATTCTTACATACACGAGAAACAGTTAAAAATAAATTTAACAATCAATTCGCTTCAATTTTATTGCTCTACTTTGTAGTTATTATTATTTTTTTTAACCGCAATCAAATCCAAGTCCTTTAAGAATAATACCAGCAAGCTTAAATATACTTCTAGTGCACTTTCATGATGCAAAAAAAAAAATCTTTTTAAATATGAAGTGGTAAACAGTTGCATCTTCATGCAACCCAAAGATTTTTTGTGTTTTTTTTCATCCAGATTTTTTTTTTTTGTTTAAACGAACCAAAAGCTTTTAACCAAATGTATTGAAAAAATATTGTGTTTAAAGAAAGTTCTTTTTTATTTTTGATTCAATTCTTAATATCAATTTATTTTATATACAAACTATTTGTTTAGTGAAGTCAAGGCAAAAAATAAGACTTAGTAAATTTTCAGTATACAAAGAGAGATAGACGAAACATATTGAGAACAATTGAAATGTAATGAAAGTTTTTAGCTCGGTAATGGTAGACATTTAAGTTAAACACAGAAAAAAGTAAAAATCGGTTTTAATCACCAAAATAATTGAAACAAGCAAAAAAATTGATAAATTGTGCACCTATCACCAAAATTATTATACCAATTATGTACTCAAAATTGCAATTAAAAAGTTTTTACATTTTAATTACAAAAATAATTGAAAAAATTAAAAATATTAAACAATATTTTAATTGAATGAATTACCAAAGTAATTAAAAAAAATCAATGTTTGTATTGCATAAATTACTGACGTTATTGATTACAATACAGAAAATTCATCATTTTAATAAATGTATTGATGAAAAGAATAATTTAATTTATGCATTAAATCAATTAAAATTTTAATTAAATTACTTATACAGTGTATTTGAAATACAAGCTAAATTGAAATACGTAAATTATTCAATCAAAGATATTATGCGTTTGTTTTATTTGAAACAAAAAAAAAATCATAAGTTACAACGGTGTCAAAGCACATAATCTTGGCGGCCAATTGGCCAATTGCCACCACGTGAGATAACACGGCCATTAAATTTTTCGCGCAAAAGAGCCATTGTTTGGTTACCTTTGCGGCAAGTGGCACCGTCCTGTTGAAACCACATATCGTCCATAAAAAGTTCGTTATCATCTCACGATAGCGAACACCATTCACAGTAACTGCCTGACCGGCTCCATATCGGATAAAATACGGCCCGATGATGCCGCCAGCCCATAAACCGCACCAAACAGTCACTCTTGGATATCATTCGCCCAAATGCGACAATTCTGCTTATTTACGAATCCACTGAGCTGAAAATGTCCTCATTACTGAAGATGTTTTTCTTCGAAAACTGTAAATCCCCTGTTGCCATTTCTTGCCACCATTCTGACCATTGACAACATTTGGAATGGTCAAGAGGCTCTAGTTCTTGAGTCAATTGCACCTTGTAAGGGTATAAATCAAGTCTTTATGCATTATGTTCATCAACGACGAGCGTAAGAGGTGCAATTTTTGGGCACGACGACGAGTTAAGGTGGACGGCTCTTTAGCCAAACTATCGCGAACAGCAGCAATATTTTCTGCAGTACGAGCTGTACGAGCATGCATTTTAGATCTCCTACAGTTGACCGAAAAATCACGAAGTGCATGATATGCATTTTGATTTGAACGGCGATTTTTGTAATGGTCTGGCCTAAGCAACCAGTGAAATGCGCATAGGAATAGCTTATCCCATCAACAATAAATTTCAGTGTTTTTATCACGAATAAAAATTGGGAATTAAGACAAAAACAAAATCTTGTAAGTTAAAATTTTATATTCTTAACAGTTACTTTGATAATTAACTGGCAAGTGCACGGCTTAAGAAAACTAAACTGGCAACATGCTTTATTTTTGCGAGAGCAATAAAGCAGTTTGTTTTTATTTTGGTTTTTCTTAACCTACTTACAACTACAATCAATAATGGAAGTATTCCAATCAATTGTAGTGGGGAATGTAAGAAAAGATAAACTCGACATCAACTTTATTGTTGATGTTTTTGTTTAAACTTTGATATTGTTACAAGTAAAACTGTTGCTTATAATTCTTATACGCTTAACAGTTTTATTTGGTTTAATATGTTTTTTAAAATCTTTGGATGAAGTTTCCTGAAGATCTGGCCTAAGCAACTAACATTAACATAAAATTTCAGTGTTTTTTTCAAGAATAAAAATTGGGAATTAAGCACGACAAACAAAATCTTGTAAATTAAAATTTTGTATTCCCTAAAAATACTTTAATAACAATATTAAATAATATCCCCGTATATAAAGGTTAATTTTAATAGTAAATTGGTTCTTTAAACCTTTAATAAAAGATATGGTACGTGGCGAATATTGCCCGAGGTTTTCCGAGATTAATGTACGAATGGAGCCATAGAAGCCACTAGCGTTCAGTCGGAAAAAATGGCTACATAAATGTTAATTTATCTGATCTTTATACAGAAAAGCTGGAAAATTATTCTTCGGTTAGACCAATATTACGGCCATGCCAGATAAAAGTTCTTCACTTTGCCTGACGTTTCTAACTTTGACAGAAAAGCGTAACGCAAAAGGTGTATGTCACAATAAACACTTTGACAACACACACGAATTGTTTGTTAAAAATAAATAAATAAAAAAAATTATACCAGCAGAATGTCAAAGCGCTCAAAAAGATGAGAGTTGCCTAAGTTTTCGCTTCGCTCTGCGTTAAAAGTTCTTTATGTGGCATGTTTCGTATAAGTATGAATATTTCATCTTGGATGTCAAAGCGAATCTCTAACGCAACGCGAAGCAAAAGTTTTATCTGACATGGCCTTTAGTGTCAACTAAATAAACGAAAGTTTCCAAGAAGGCGTTAAAAAAGAAAAAATTCTAAAAACTTGTAAAATTGATTGCCAAATTTTTGATTTGAAAAATCGTAAAATTTAGGATCTAAATCTTCAAATCGTTAAAATTACGACAAACCGTTAAAATAACGATAAATCGTCAAATCTGGCAACCGTGATCATATAATTTCATCATGGTTTTCGAGTTTTAAAAAACTAAGTGGCTTTTACCCTCCTCCAAACAGTTCAGCCAAGAAGCTCCTAACCTCTTCTCCCCCTTAAAAGGAGGATAACATCATGGTCATCAAAGGTCTAGCAGTCGCCAGGCCTGGGAAACAGGCATGCATCAAAGATTATGCGCTACGCAATAAGACATACAGAAATGCAGTAAAGTAAGTGAAATAACTCTCAACAACTTTTATAAAAAAATAACATATCAAGTTCTACGGCATTCCCTTACTATGAAGCAGGTTTGTAAGAGAGAATACTAAAAAATAACTGTATCAAAACATTCAGTGTGTAAGGCCGATCGTTACATACAACAATTACAAACCTTACAAACCTTACAAACCTTACAAACCTGCTTCGTTGGAAGCTCCATTTTTATTGGGACCAATCATCTACAAAGCTGGAACAACAACCGATTGACGAAACTGAAACAAGGCAAAATAGCAATATACTGAATTGATCGATACAACAACAACTAGGACTAGAACTAGTAAAATCTTAGATGGAAAGAAGCGAAAAACAACTGTAACAAATCATAAAAGATGGAAATCTTTTTTGGAAGCCATATGCTCCCTAAGGGATAATGGAGAAAAAAATATGACTGCCGGTGACAATAATACGGTTAAATTAACCACAATATTTATAAAAGTTTTCGTTTAGTTTTGTTGGAGGTGACCTTCAATATGGTCACAAATTTTTTTATCTGCAAATAGTTGAGGTTTGCTTTTTAGTGTAGGGTATCAATTTTGAAAAAGAAAAACAAACTTAATAGTTTCGTATAGTTATTTCGTTGATTTTCGCCAAACAATGGGAGGGAGGGAGTACATATTTTTAGCATGTTTATCTACAAGGATTATAACAAAGATTTCGTTTTTTTCCTCTTGTGTTGTTGTATTTCTTTATGTCTCCTGAATTCTTATCCCCTTTGCCTCATTTTTAGTAAAGAGATAATGTTAAACGCGATTTTTTTGCACTTGAGTGGCTGATTTTTATTAGTTGAAATTCTTTTGGTTGTGTGTTTTTCAAAACGAATTCTACTTTGTCAAAAGTTTTCTTTTTTGCCATTCCTTTCACTACAATTTTATATGCTTCTCTAGCAATTGATGCTGAATCAGTTTATTGGTTTAGTATTATTCTTGAAAGAAAAAAATTCTCCTGGCCTTTGTAAGGCAGCAGTTTGTGGGTGTAATTTCAGCATGTCGGGTAAACAAAAGAATCTATTTCTATTATTTTTTTGCCAGCCACAAAAATAGTTTTTCCATAGCACTTTTCTCCAATGCGAAAGAAAAGGTAAGGCAAGATTTATAACTTTCTTCGTAGTTATTGTGGTGGAAAGTATTATTTTTCGTTTTATATGGAGAATAAGGCAACAATTTTAAAAATTTCTGGTAATACTTGTTTATTTTCTAGGATTTGTAGGTGTTATTTTAGATCGTTTTTTTTTGTATTTTTTCATATCATTGAGAACTTTGTTTTGTGTACTTTAAGTGTTTTTTTTCTTACTATTTTTTTAAAAAGTTTAGATTTCTTTTTGATTTTTTTTCCTAAGAATTTGTAGTGAAACTTTAATGAAATTGTCAATTTTATAATGGTCTATCATTTTTAAACGAAATGATATGTAACATGTTATTCTTAACAATGTGTTTATTTGAAATTGAAATTTTTTAAATGTTAAAAGTTTTAAAAGCTTTATAATAAAAGCTATTAATTTTTTGATGGCTGATAACAATTGGTATTTTAGAAAAAGTTTTGTAATAAAAAAATATTTTGAAGTGAAAGAAAGTATATGAGAAACTTAAAAGTATTTTTCTGTCGTAGGCGAGATCAAAAATTATTTGTTATTTTTGTTAATGCAACATTTAAAAGAGCTTAAGAGAAAACCTTAAAAGAAATCAAACTGTTGTGCTATAAAAAAATATTTAAAATTAAAATTTTTTAGATTAGTATAGGGTAATACTTTTCCTACTGAGAGTTTTTCTTAAATTGTTTTCATCTCTAAAAAAATATATCACATACGATTTCCATGCAAATGCATATTTTCTGTCGATAGTCTAAGAACGATGTCGACCAATTATCTTTCCGAATCATTAAATTTGCCATAAAAAGTTTTCGCATATTGTTGCATATTTTGGCGAAAATACATATTGTTGCATATTTAAGTTTTAAATGCATAATTTTTGCATATTTTGTCATTTTTTAATTGATTTTTTTTTTTAATATTTATATAATAAAAAAAGTTCTGAAATAATTTTGAAATACATAAAAAACCTTCAACAAAATAAAATAAAAATGTATTTAAATTAATGAATAAATTCTTTTGGAGCTTTGCTTTAATTACAAGATATTCAAGATTTCAAAAAAAACCTTACATGGTTTTCAAATATTTTATCCAAAACTGTTACAAGTTACTTGCTTGTCACATGAGTTATACCGCGTTGCAAAGGAAATTAGAAGCCAATTCGATAATATTGCAATTTTTAATGAAAAGTATCCCTTGGTTCACCTTTTACCGCACCCAGTAGTAACAAGATGGGGCCTGGCAAGGTGCTTTAAAATTCTTTTCAAAAAAACTTTGAAAAATTGAAGAATGTTTGAAGAGCTGTTGATACCGATGATTTTGCAAATAAATAAGTAAAAAAAATATTAAATTTAAAAACCATCAGAAGTCAATTAGCATTTGTGTTTTTTCAACTACGGATATATTGGTAAGACAATATCTAATAATGATAACTAATGGCGTTTTCTTTTCTAAAACAAAGTGTATTATAAGTGTTGCATGGGATCTGGCAACATTTTTAAATGTTAAGAAGTGTTGTTTATTTTACGTTTACAAAAGAACACAAGTTTCGACATAAAACAATAAAGTAAAATTATAGTTAAAAATTTGGAGCTAATTTCTAATTAAAAATAACACGAGAGATGAACTAAAAAAATAATTTAGTTTTGCTGATATAATAACAAAACCAGCTGTTAATCTAGTGCTACACTCATGCCCCTTAAGTTAAAATAAGTGTTGAACATGTAGCATTTTTTCTTTTTACGGGGAGCATAATCAGAAAATAATACGTACGATGCACTTTTAAAATAGAACACATTTTTTAGAAAAGAACATAAAGAAATGTAAAAGGCAGAATACATGCAAAATATTAATGAGAAAAGAAAACGCCATAATAAATAGATATTAGAGAAAGTAAAATTAATAATATGGAAGGAAGAAAAATCCAAAACATTTTATGGATTTCATATATAAATTTCAAATATTTTTGATTCCCGCCAGAAACACTGGTTTCTTTCCTGCAGACAAGCGTAGAGCTTCGCGGGGATAATCTTAGGGAATTAAAAAAAATGTACAAGACAAAGTTCAAGTTTTAATAAAACAAGATTTACTTATTTAAACAAACAAAAATTTTAATTAGTTAAGCTATGTTCACACCAATTAAATATTTGACGTCCTATACGTAACCACTAGCTTTCGCAATACGTATGGCTAGATCAAACATCATTTAGCAGTTTCTAAATTACATTATAGGATTACATATCATCTTACAAATAATTTTTGTAAATCAATAGAAATAGTTAAAAATATATCTATACACGCAAAGAAAAAACATGGTTGTGGTAAACATATTCTAAGAGCAGCATATTATGATAAGATTCATGATTGTAGTCACCATATTACGATTGTTATTAAATCATATTATGACCAAATATGTTCGTAATATTACATCATAATATTTTTCCCTTAATCATATTGTTATCCTGTTAATCATAAAACATTAAGAAGTAATCATATTACTGTCATGGTAATCATAATAAGTTAAGAAGTAATCATATTACTGTCATGGTAATCATAATAAGATAAGAAGTAATCATATTGTTGTCATGGTAACCATAATAAGTTAAGAAGTAATCATATTATTGTCATGGCAATCATAATTAGTTTAGAAGTAATCATATTATTGTCATGGCAATCATAATAAGTTTGTAAGTAATCATATTATTGTCATGACAATCATAATAAGTTTATAAGTAATCATATTATTGTCATGGCAATCATAATAAGCTTAGAAGTAATCATATTATGATGCAAAGTGATATGAACTGCTATACATAAATTTTTTACATCATAATATGATACAACTTTAAACATAATATTTTTATTGGACAAAAATACTTATGATAAAATAAAAAACATAATATAGTTACTGTAATCTTTTTGTCGTAGGTCGCAATTATTAATAATTTATTTTATGGAGTTTTCATTATTTTTCTCTTAAAATAACACAAAACTTACCTGTAATGGTTAATATTTTGCACCAATATTTCACAAATTTTTCCACCACTTTAAGATTATTAAAATTTTTAGCAAAGATATTTTATTTTGTGACACTACAACCCTTTTTTAATGTTTTTTCTTTATTTTTTTTTTAATTTCTTGTTTATTTTAATGGTTATTTTGTTATTTCTTTTTTAATAAGTTTCTTTATTTTTTTTTAATTTCTTGTTTATTTTAATGGTAATTTTTTTATTATTTAGCCACTCACTAACAAATAATTCGATATGTTTATGTAAAACACGACACAACTGATACAAAATTATTATACAAATGGCGATACCAAAATATTATTAGAGTAACGATATTTTGATTGCATCTTAAACTTATTATGATAAATGTATATAAAGTTATCATGTTATGGCTATTAAATATCATGTTATGGCTGTGAGTAATATAATATGTTTTGAAAGTTATCATAATTTAGTTGTTAGCAAAATAATTATTTTTCGGTCAACAATACTCAAATTTAAAATTGCGATAAACATTAATATGTTAACAGTAACTATAATATTGCTGATATTTAATAAAAATAACAATTATTTGTGTACAACAACAATATATTGTTACAATAAACACAGTGTGGTTGCCGTAACCATGCCCAACCATATTTTTTCTCTGCGTGTAGTTTGATCAATTTGCTAGCCACGCTATTTTTGGGTTTATTTTGGGGTTTTTAAAGATATTTGAATAACAATAGAGTGATTTTGTATATTTTTTCTTTAAGTAAAATTAAAAAACGATTTTTTATCGAAATTTTTTAAGCTTTTTTTAGAGCATATTTTGGATTTTTGGTGCATATTTTAAGCGCTTATTTTCGATTTTTTAGTGCATGAAAATCTCTTCCCGAGTTATCACTAATAAAGAAAATAGTCTTTCAAATCTTAGCAATATTTTCATTAAATCATTTTAACCAAATTTTTTTTAAAAGGGTTTCCCAGTAAAGCCTGGTACTCTGTTCAACATTTCACGTGAAATGCTGTCAAAACGCATATAAAAAAAACTTGTGCGGAATATCAATGAAATAATGTTGATAGAGTTGTACTCTGTTCATTTTGTGAAAAAGTTAGGAAA
Source organism: Pollenia labialis (assembly GCA_949318255.1). Lineage (NCBI taxonomy): Eukaryota > Metazoa > Arthropoda > Insecta > Diptera > Polleniidae > Pollenia > Pollenia labialis. The sequence continues at coordinate 15,280,275 of OX439140.1, forward strand.
TGTTTCAGGCAACATATTTTTACAAATGCGAAATAATGTAAGCTGCACTTATTTCACGTGGAATTTTAAGCAAAAGCAAAAAAGTATTAACTGATTATTAAATAAGAAATAAAAAATTAAAATAACACAACCGGTAACACTTTTTTTATCAATATTTATATTCTTTTGTATTAAATTTTTTAATAAAAAAATAATTTTCAGTTAAATACATGTGCGGTTTGTTTACATACGCAAAACAATGTCGCATACTTTGCAGGAATAAAAACGTCAAATTGTACAAACCCGCATGAAAGGTAACATTGATACATGTCAAAATTTTCGTGTGAAATAATTAATGTTGCTCAACATTTTTCACAAATTTGAACAGAGTACCAGGCTTAAGAATACACTTCTTAATTTTAACATAAAAATCATTTGTTTTTTTTACAATTTTTAAGCGTTGTTCTTTCTTCGGAATACACAGAAACAAAAAAATTAAAACAAGGTGATTTTACATGTTTCTGGCTTAAATAACTATACATAATTCAAAAAAGTTTTATCGCTAAGGATTCTTCGATCAAACAGTTTAAATCTTAGGTCTTCAAATGCTGGCCAATGACAGAGAAGATATTTCGTTAAATCCTCGTCTTTCTCGCCGTCGCAACTTCTACACAATTCACTAAGGCCTATAAAATAAAAAATATGCATACATGCATATATTTTTTAATAATTTTCTGTTTAAGTAACATTCTTAATTTTTTTTTTTCAATTTAAGAAAGCTTTTAAAGTTTTCTTAAATTTACAACAGCTTTAGAAAGTTGGTTTTCTAAAAATGTTTGCAAACTTTTTTAATTTACAAATTTGTAAGTTAATTTAATAATTATAACGAAATTTTTAAAAATAAGAAAAACATTTTTTAAGCTTATGAAAGTTTTTTTTTAACTTTGAACAAGATGAAACTTTGATAAAATATGTATTAATATGTTTTCCTATTAACTGCCTGTTTTTAGAACGCGAGCACAAAAGTGACTCGCTTACCTAACATTTAAAACAAAAACTAAATTTCAAAGTTGAAATATTCCTAAAAGCTTTAAGGGCCAAATACACTTGTCAAATGCTTGTCCAAACGGCGAATTCAACGTGTACGTGTGCTGGACGTAATATTCGCCGTCATATCTAAATTTTTTGATATTTCATCAAGCGTCGTCGGTGTCACACATACAAACACATTTTCACTAATACTACCACAATGCTTGATGAGTATTTTGATCAATGTATTTGGGCCTTTAGGGTATGATGTAGTAATTTTTTCTTAAAAATTGTTGTTACTGTAAAATTTTATTCTTAACTTTGATATTTGCATTTGCGGTAAACAGCTTTAAATCTCTTACAATTTGTTGTCGTTTTATTGAAAAGTAAGACCCCTTTCACACTCGGCAAGTTACTTGCGCAACTCTTGGTTTGTAGACGTTATCGGAAAAAAATTGTGTACAAAATTTGTTGTTCTCGGCACGTAACTTGCGCACCCACCTAACTTGCCGGGTCTGAAAGGGGTCCAAGCAGCAAACATTCTATCGCCAGTGTGAAGGCACAAAGCTCTTTTGTAAAAGCTTGTACATTGTGCATATGGCTTTGACGACACTGGCTTATAACTTCAAAATTTGTTTATATAGATATTTATTTTTTAAAAGTTTTTGAAAACTTTTGCTAAGATCTTTGTTTTTAGTTTTAATAGTATTTTTAATTAATTAATTTTTATTTAACACAAAACTTACAAAAAAATAAAAAATTTTTAGGAGTTGCAAGCTTTTTTTTAAGATCTTTTAAAATATAAAAAATGTTAACCACTTTTTTTTTTTTTTTTTTGAAATCTGGTGAAAATTTAAACTGTTCTACAAAATTTTATTTTTAAAGGTTAAAAACAAAACAAAAACTTTTAAAAGCTTTTTCCTAAAAGTTATATTCCTGAATCTAAATCTAACTAACTTTATAATTTTTATTAGTTTTAAATTTAAATTTTTACTTTCTGTTTAAATTATTTAATTTTTTTTTAATAAAACTGAAAAAGTAGTCAAAAGCTTTTTCTCACAATAGCGTTATTTTAGACCTTTTTAATTGATTTTCCCTTTAAATTATTTCATATATTAAACTTAATAAAACACAATAGATGACATCATGCCATTTGAAACTAATATCCTTTAAAAGGACTAAACAAAAGAAAAACCGAAAAAAGAAAGAAAAACTGTCATCATTTTTAATTAATCCTTAGATTACATTGACCAGGCATTTATGTATGTCAAGTGTTAGTTAGACTATATGCAGGGCATTCTATTTTATTCTTTTGGGTGCATGTGTGTGTGTGTGTAAGGAGCTCTATTATCATTTCTATTGGATCAGTGGCAAATTGTTCTTATATTTTCTGTTGTCTCTGGCAACTTTTTTTTTTGTCTATTGCAAGTCCTTTTCTATTATTTTTTGTGGCCATATGCATGCAATTTATTTTGGTTTTGTCGTTTTTTTTTTCTTTCACTCAAGCGTTGCAAAATGACAAACACAAGCAATATTTTTTGTCCACTTCAATTTTTATTTATTTTTTCCCCCCAAACAGAGTTCTTCTATATTTAGCAATGATGAACTATTATTGCCAGATTGTTTTTGAAGGACTTTTGGTAATAAAAAGAAGAAAACAACTAAAAAAGAAAAAATCAAAGCATACCAATTTTAATCCTTTGGCTGTTTAAGCCTGCACGGTTATTGTTTGATGGATGGATGACAAGACTTTTTATGAAACGTCGAATCTATAGATGTGTATTTGATAAGGTTTTTTAAACAATTTTAACCCTTTAAAGGCCAAAGCGATTTTATTATTAAGTTTTTAACAAAGAATTTATTTAACTGGTTCCCATACCGGTTGTTTATTAAAGAAGAAAAACCATTTAAATTGTTTTATTATCTTTTTCGTGTTTTTAACTCTTAAGCTGTTGATATTTCTCATGATCTCGTTAGTGGGAAAAATTCATTGCCACCATCCATCCCTTAACTAGATGGCAATGTTATCATGTCACTATCTCATCGTTATCATCATCATCACTTTACAATTATCATCGTCAACATTCGTCTTTTGAAGAGTTTTGGAAAACAAAAGTGGTGACTGCAAATCTTATAAATAAACAAAAATTGTTTTGTTACTCGAGTTCTTTTTTTTTTTTTGGAAATAGGGGATGGTAACTCCCTTAATAGAAATCTAGTTTAAACTACCTTTTGGCTACTGTTTGTTTATAATTTTTCTATTCTACTTTCTGTTTTTTCTTCGTTTGTTTTATGCAATTTGTAAATGTAATTAATACTTCACATATATTTATGAAATAACAAAATAAAAAAATGTTTCTCTACAGTTTCTAGTTTTTTTTTTTTGCTTCTCAAGTTCTGGTTCAGTTGTATTATGACACAGTGCAGACTGTGTCACTTGAGATATTCTTTGGCAAAAGATTTTTACCAAATAATAGGGAAGTTTTTGCAACAGAATTTCCAATTCGTTAAACAAAAATAAAGAACAAAGTAAAAATAAACCACACAACAATGAGTTAATTGTGAAAAATGGATATGTCATTTAGAAGAGTCGTTACAATTCCTCTCTTCAAAATAAAAACAATTTTATTCTTGGGAACACTTCCATCCCTTCGGGAAAATTTTAAGACACTTCTAGACCTTCGGGAAAATTTTCATAACTTAACCGAACCAATGTTCTACTTTAGTTTTATTTTAGTTTATTTTCTAGTTCAAACTTACTTTTACTTTTTAGCTTAGCGTCTTGTTGAGATTATAACTCAGGACCAAGTGAAAAATTCTTGTTTAGGTCTCAGTTCAGGACCTAATTAAATCCTAGATAAGGGTTAGTGCAAATTAGGTTTAAACTCACGTTAAAACTTAAGTTCTAAAATGCAAGTTGTAGTTCCTTTTTAGCTTTCTAGCTCATAAATCAAACATATTAGTTTTAAAAATACCACTTTAAAGTCTTAATTTTACACAAAACATAATGGTAAAAGAAAATTTTATTCTTCTTTCAAGAGTGTAGTTTACAAACTCTTTATAAGAGAACGCACGATGTTAATTGTAAATAAAACAAAAAGTTTTCAGAGAATTATCTTAATAATTTTCATTATGAAAGAAGTATATATGACAATTATGTGTGACACCAGATATCGGCCAAATGCTCGGCACGACTTCGGGGGCACAACTCTATCCGATGTTCCATATTTCTTTAAAATATCCCCAAAGAAAAAAGTCCAATTGTGTCAAATCACATGATCGTGGCGGCCAATTTACATCGCCACGACGTGAAATAGCACAGCCATTGAATTTCTCGCTCAAAAGAGACATTTTTTCGTTGGCTGTGTGGCACTATCCTTTTGGAGAACCACATTTTGGCCAGGTGCTTATCCTCAATCAATTTCTGGCCACAAGAAATCCGTTATAATAGAGAACACCATTTACGGCAACTGCTTGGCCTACCTCATTTTCGAAGAAGTACGGCCTGCTTAGTCCGCCAACCCATAAACCGCACCAAACAGGTGTTTTAACATTTCTTACAGACTCGATCGGTTTGCTGAAATTTGAGCACAGTTCTCCCGATTGTCGATTATGCTGCACAAACAAATCACAAAGTTCATGAAATGTATTTTGAATTGAAAACCCTTTTTTGTTTAATTCTTGAACAATCTTAACGCGCTGCTCAATTGTGTACCACTCCATGGTTAAATTTGTCGAACACTGAAACAAAAAAATGTGAAATTAAGTTGGGCAAAAAATTTGATTTTAAGGTGGAGCTTACAATTAACATCGTACATTATGGCTGGACCACCCTTTACAATATCTTCATAAGAACAATTAACGATGCATTAGTGATATCAAGTCAGAGCTTGCTATATTTTCCTTATGACGTTGCTACTTACTTTATTACTGAACATTGGTTCCTGCAGACGATCGTAGAATAGATTTTCAATCTCTTTTATCTTCTGCGCTATTTCTCTAATTAATGACACCAAGTTGTGAGATATCTTCCTCTTTCCACCGGAGTTTTGGGCTTCCCAAAGGTAACCGCTGTATTCTAACATGCTTCTTAACGTCAATGTCGACACAACGCTCGTACTGATCGTGGTTCATCGTCAACGCAGATTGGTTCATAGATTTTCCGAATAATTTTTTTTCTCGAATACTCCAAGTACTTCCTCGTCTGCTTTCGCAAGTACCCATGCTTTAGAACCATATAACAGCACGAGAGCTGGCTTTGCTCTTAAATGGTTTGCTTAGTCCGAAGTAGCTTCTATTCCTAAAGGAAAGGGAACTAACCGGTTGTATTTGAGATGTAGTATTTGTCATGTTGACATGCCGATGTTGTAGGAGGCGCTTAACTAACACCTTTTTTGCAGTTTGTAACAGATCACTGAAATAACCTAAATGTACACATTCAATTTTGTTTAAAATAATGCCGATCGCAGATATTTTCCCAAGTAAACCATGTTAATATAATAGGCCCCCTTCAAATACAATTTTCGAACCATAACGCATCAGCCACTTCCCGCACAAAATACTGCCACATGAATCGTTTTGTTTCAACTACCTTTCATATGGAGTAACCGTACTTTAAATCTATTACCAGTGAAGAGATATGTCTTGTTTTCACCTACCACAATTCGTTCCTTTTTATTATAACATTGTGTTCACTAGTTAAGGGACACAAATTTGCTGCATGGATAAGCAAGAATTGTTCTTCGTTTTATCTCACAACCATCTTTGCTTATTTGATTTTGTCTCAAAGTTGTGGTTTTAAACTTCCACTGCTATCCAGAGTCTGCTGGAAGTCTTAGTGGTAGATTATCTACTGCCAGAGCCACTTTAGTATATGTACTCGTTTTCGACTTCCTCAAATGTTTAAGTTACTGATCCCAATGTTCGACCTATGAGGTTGATGTCGTCGGCATAAGCGAGCATCATATGTTGCTTTGTGTAATAGTGTGCCAGCTCTATTCACATCTGCGTCTCGTAAAACCTTTTCCACAAGAAACTACCCAGTGAAAATTGGAGCTAAATGGTAAGCAGGTTTATAAGGGAAAGAAGCACACACCTGCCTACAAGAGGCATGATTTTTATATGGTGAATTCCTATATGGAAGAACTTCCCTACAGGGAAGCGAACTGACACCAAAGTAGTACCGTGATAGGTCTTTGGTGGTAGAGACCGGTTCTAGTTCTAACACTTTATATGAATAAGACCTATCACTTTTACATGGGGTTGTCATTGGAGGGGGTCAATTGACACCATTTGACCAGTTACAGAATTATTCTCAATGAACCTGCTTAGTGCCAGTTACTAAAATGTATTATTATTTGAATACAATGTAGTATTATTTCAATAAAACAAGTCCTACGACAAAATTCATGAACCAAATTTTAGAAAGTACCAACAAATTTGTCACAGAACCGGTGAAGACTGTACCGTAATTCATTGCTTTTTTACATTTTTGTTCTTCATAAACCAGTTGACGGATTGGTTCTTCTTTCACTGGTCATAAGTCCTTTCTTTTTGTAATTGTTCTATTTTCACAAATCCCAGGACCAGTCTGTTGGACCAAATGACACAAAGTTCCCGCAGGGTACTTTTTCCCCTTCTGCTGAAAAACAATTTGATGACTGATTGCGATATAATTTTTATGGTTGGTTATATTTCGGAAATGATGGCTCGCAGAGCTTCTTTCCTATTTTAACCGATGGTCTCGTTTCAATGAAGGTCATAAGATTTGCCTGAAACACCCTTATACGTATGCGGCTGTCGAAAGCGTAGTCGGAAAAAAGATGGAAGGTGTCTATCTGCGGCAGTGGTATGGCCCAATGATCTCACCGGCTTTAGTTTTCAATCTCTCACACGCTACGCTTTACATTTTTTTGTACGCAATGGAAAGGATACTTTTTTCAAAGTAATTTTTACATACTGTGTCTTCCATTCTTTCTTGTGCACGGGACATAACAAACTGAGGTTCCAATCTTTGGAGATGCATTTTCTTCTTGCTAGATTCTACAAATAATCTGTCTATTAGATAATCAATCAGTATGTCACCTCCGTTCTTAAACAGTTCAGCTGGCAATCGATCGGCCTTCTGCTGCCTTTTTTTCTTCAGCCGGGATACTGCTATTATGACCTCTTTTGACCTATTTGTCCTAGTTGTCTACCTAGCATTACTAATATCTAGTTAAATTTAAGGCTGGGTAATTACATAAGAGATAAAATACTTTCCCCAGAATGCAGAATGCTTTACTTTGGATTCTAGTTTAGGTTCAAGAGCAGTTTTATTTTAGATTCTGGTTTTGATTTAACTTCTGGTTTGAATTCCACTTTAGATTCAATCACCGCCACTTCCTTTGTAATATTTTTTATGATTTTGAATTACGTTTTCCTTAATTGTATGAAATAAAACACTCAATGTTGCAACTTTATAATGCGTTTGATGTTTGCAACGCAATTGTGGCACAAGGTTTAAATAGAAAACCATCTTTACCACCTATTTTTTTTTGTTTTGTGATGTTTCATCGTTATTTAGTTTATAGAAAATTGGGGTGAGTGACAAATACATATGTTTGTGTAATAATCATGTTTTTTTGAGGAGTGTAAAATGTATGTCTAAAAGTTGAACGTGTGTCCGTGGAGTCGTGTGGTCTCAGGGGATGTTGCAAGAGCTAGAAATGATTTAGTTTTAATGAAGCCTGTACATAAAGTTGCATCTTGTTAGAAAAACGTTTGTTGTGTATGTTTTATGATGTTATAATTTCATGTTTTATTGAAGTTATTTATCGGCATTTTAACTATTGTTTCCAGTTTAACCCCTGCTTTTTATGTTAAAACTCACAATTGAAATAAAAGATCTTGTTACATTTATAGTTTTTTTTTTATTTATTTTTTTTTTGTTCTCACATTTAATTTTAGATTTGTAAATGAGGGAACGAAAAATAAAACATTTTCTCAATTTCTTGATTAGCCAGATATTTTGAAAAAAAACTGAAATAATAACAGTAGGAGGTTGTATTTGAGATGTTGCGTTTCCCCCTTTTCAAAATAATGAGCAGAATATGTCAAATGTAATTTTTTAAAAAGATTTCAGAGGGAAATTTTGGACAATAGCGAAATCTGAATTTTGTTGTTTGTTATTGTTACACAGCACTGTTTATTGTCAATGTGACAACTGCCTGGCATCATTATGATAAAGAGAGAGAGAGTGTAGAAATAATGAAAATATTTATTATTTTTTGTGTTTGTGATATTTTATCATTTATAAAATTTGAAGAGCTGGGTTTTGTCTGTTGGCTCTGTTTATGATTAATGACTATTCTAATGATATATTTGGGTTAATCAAATGCTTATTTTTTTTTTGCTAAAATGTTTTTAATGTACGCATTAGATAGATTTATGTAACTAATTGGTTTCTGTTATTGATACATGTCAAGAAGCAATTGAAAAAAGAATGAAGCGCTGCTCATCAGGAGATAAATTAATAGGCTTTGTTGGTGGGAATAAATTAAAAATCTTTAGTCTTGGAGATTTATCACGCAAGCTCTGAAATTTCTAAACAAAAAAAACTCTTGAAAACATCAACATTTCCAAAGAAAACACTCGCAAGTTTCAAAATTTCTAAAGAAATCTTTCGCAAGGTTAAATATTTTAAAAGATATTTCTCGCAAGCTTCAACAAATCTAAAGAAAACTCCCGCAGTTTTCACCATTCCTGAAGAAATCTCTCGCAAGCTTTAACTTGCAAGCATCAACATTTCTAAAGAAAACACTCGCATGCTTTTAAATTTATGAAGAAATCTCTCGCAAGCTTTAACTTTTTAAAAGACATCTCTCGCAAGCTGCAACAATTCCTTAAGAAAACTCTCGCAATTTTCAATATTCCTAAAGAAATCTCTCGCAAGATTTAACATTTCGAAAGAAATCTCTCGCAATATTTAACATTCCTATGGAAATCTCTCGCTAGCTTTAACATTTTAAATGAAATTTCTCGCACGCTTTTATGTAACGAAAGAAATCTCTTGCAAGCTTTAAAATTTCAAAAAAAATTTCCCTAAAAAACTTTCTCACCAGCTTGAACATTTCTTAAGAAATTCTTAAGAAAGCTTGCGAAGCTTCAACACAAAGAATTCTTTTATAAGCTTCAGCATTTCTAAAGGTAACACCCGCAAGCTTCAACACATCTGAAGAAATCTCTCGAAAGGTTCAACATTTCAAAAGAAATCTCTCGCAGGCTTTGACATTTGTAAGGAAATCCCTCGAAAGATTTGGTATTTCCAAAGAAATCGCTCGCAAACTTTATTATTTCCAAAAAAATCGCTCGCAAGCTTTAATATTTCTTAAGAAATCTTTCGCAGGCTTTAACATTTCTTACGAAAATAACTCGAAAGCTTCAGAATTTCTGAAGAAATCTCTCGCAAAGTTTAATATTTCGAAAAAAATCACTCGCAAGCTTTAACATTTCTAAAGAAATCTCTCGCAAGCTATAACTTTTTTAAAAAATCTATCGTAAGCTGCGACATTAAAAAATAATTTCACTATCATCGATATTTCCTAAGGGTTCTCTTTTAAACATTTTTAAAGAAGTATTCCGGAATCTTCAGAATTTTTAAAGATATTCAAAGCTACACCATTAAGGCCCAAATTTACAGTCATTAGTTAGCTAATAAGAACAGTTTAACCAAAAAAATAATATTTCCAGCTTTTTCTTAACCATTAGTTTAACCTTAAAATGTTATTGGTTAACCACTTTTATTTTTTTATTATTTTATTAGAGTTACTATTTTTCGGTCTGATTAAAATTTGAAATTAAAATTTTTGCTTAACCAATTATTGTAAATATGATACTTTAGTTAAGCAATAGTTATCATTTTAGTTTACTAATAAGTAACTAATGACTGTTAATTTGGGCCTTAGCAATTTATTTAAATTAACAAATTACAAGTTGCTTAATTTGTTGTAAGAAATTCTGAAAAATCTTTTTATAACAAAATAACAAAAAAGAAAAAACAAACTAATAATCATCATGCTTAATAAGATTTTTTACTCATTTCTTATTTAAAAAAAAATTAAGTGTCCGTTTCTCTAGCTGCCTGCAATTTAATTTTTTTTTTTTTAATTTTTCTTGTTACCATTATAAAACTCTTACAAACAAGTTTAGTCCCTGGGGGGCATTGTTTACATCTCTTTATTTCTACCTTCATTTGGTGTTTTTTTCTTCTTCTTCTTTAACTTAAAAATTAAAGAGCAAAATAAATTGAAAGCGAAGAAACAAAAAAAAAAACACAAAAAAAATCAAGGTGGTAATCCTCATAAGCAGCAACTCAAGTCAAAACAATTGTCATAACAAAATTAACTGCCCTACAATGCCAAAAGCAGCAACAGCAGTGGCAACATCAACCATCAGCACTTGCCAACCAGCCTCGTCATGTATCCTTTGTCAAGAAATTTCTTACCTTTAGGAAGACTCATAAGAACAACAATAATAACTTTTACAATATTTGCGCTAAGCATAAAATTAATTTTTTTTTTGTAATCTAAAATATGTTTGAGGTAAGACAGCACTTAGGTCTAATGAACATTTTTTAAAATTAAGCAGAAAAAGTTATTGTTTATTAAATTTACTTAGAGAGCTTTGAACGAATCAAAAACTGAACTAGAATTAATCGGAAAGAATTTAAGATAATCTAGAATTAAATAAGAACATAACTAGAACTAAACTGAATTAGAAACAATTCTCGCCAATTACTTTTTTATTCAAAAATTAAATCATATTCCAAATACAGTGCAATTTTTACTGCCATGGGTAGAGAATATATGGGCTACTTCAAATTTTTTGAGCACCTGCTGAAACCGACATACTATGGCTCTTATTTCGTTAAGTTTTATGAATTGAAAAAAACGTTGTACAGGGTTTGGATGACTATACTTGAAGGATATGACGTGCAAATTTTTACGTTGAAAAGTCCTCACCTTAAGAATTGGTGGTCATCTAATATTCGAAAAATTAAAAAAACGACATGAAACTTGCAAGAGTTTTTTTATTCATTCCGTTTTCTTTGTAATAGTTTTAAGCTTTCAGATCCAAACCCATACAAAATACAGTCACTAGACTTGGAGGATATATCCACTAAAAAAAAATTTTGATATCGCTGCTGGGTGAAAAGTTGCATGGTATTTTAAAGTGAAACCACAATTTTTTTGAATTTTGAAATTTTTGAAGATTTTACATAGAGTTTTTGCGCCGTTTAATAAAAATGAGTTTTAAGCGCAGAATTAAAAAAAACTGCGTAATTTTATAAAGTTTGAGGTGTATCAAGTTGGTGTCAGCGCACCAATAACGTATCACGGACATCACAAACTTAAAAGAAATAAGCGTAAATTTTTTAAAAATGTATCTTTTTTGCGTGTGACAATATGAATTGCCTTTTAAGTTGGCTAGTGTATTGCGTGATGTGAGTAACTTCGTAAAGGGCACCTCCGAGGCGAAAACGCACTTTAAAATTTTTAAACGCAAAAATTTTATGAACTTTTGAAAATTTTTGCAAAAAAAAAATTTATTTTTAATTTTTTTTTTATATCAAAACATGTCATGGGAACATGTTTAGGTATCTAAATAGATTCTTCGCGACGGACTAAACTGATAAAGTGCAAAAAAAAATAATTTTTTTCAACCCTGGCGCGTGCAGCGGCAGTTTTTTCCAAACACATTTCGCTTTGTGACAACTGAAGCGCTGTATCAATTCCGCTCAAACGTACATCGAATAGAAGACTTTACTAACCTTGATACTAAAATTGAAAACGCACCAAAAAATTTTAAGGATTTAAAATTTTATGGAGGAAACAAAATGTTTCTAACCTCAAAAAGCATCCTTGTATGAAATATAAAATTTGCGCCGTGTAATTAAAATGATTAACGCGAACGGATTTCACATGCTCAAATATCGGTTTATATACAGGCAAATCAACATTGATGTCAGACAAAAAAAAAAAATTAAAAAAAAAATGTCTTGGTGTCGAAAATTTTTGAAGTTGCTCATATATACTTTATAGGATCAATATTGTAGAAATTACCAACGAAATAAAAAACTTGTATATATGCCCTTTCCACCTGTGGTAACGGGTTTGAAAAAGAAATGATCTTAAAGGCAATGCAAAAGCAATCAATTTATGAGCAGGCAGCAATATTTAATGTATTCAATCTGCTCTCTGTTCCAGATGTTCTCGAAACACCACTGCAGTTTCCGCACATGGATGTTATTTAGCATCCATGGCCAAATTTTCAAAACCGAGGGAAAAAAATGTACAATTACTAACAGAAATGATCTCGTAGAAGCGATAAATCAAGAATGTGTGAAAACTGGGCGCTCTGTATGCAGAAAACACTTTTAAGGGCAAATAACTTCCTAGAAAGTACTAAATGTTAATAATCAACGTCTAAGCAAAAAGTATTCCAGCTGTCGACTTTTTTATTGGATTAAATTTCTTTATGAATCAAAATAGTAAGAAATTTAAAATAAAGTTTTTTATGAAATGAAACGTTAATTCGATATCAGCTATAAATTCATTTGAGTCGGTTAATTTCGCTTTATCTCAAGTAAAATTTGGAATTTGTTACTGGTGGTAGTATTATGTGTGCACCGGTAACCTTATTTTTTAATTTTCCTCTCACTATGCCTTCGTCCATAAACTTCTCATTTATTAAACACACTAACAAAACTAATAAAAAAGTTGACATTGTTTTGGCAAACATAAAAATGCTAAGCGGACGTGTGTAGTTTGCAATCTGCACACAAATTCGCAGTGGCAATCACATTTAAAAATCCTGGTATTCAGTCATCCTAACTATGATTTGATTCCACTTTATTAATGTGTGTGTGCGTAGGATATAAATACATACATTCGGTGGTGTGTTATAATTATTGCGTTTGAATTGCTGTAATTTTTGTCAACACCCCGTTGGCAATATGGAGTCGCGTTTTTGTTTTGTCTTCCCTTGTAACAATGTTGCCTTTTGTCAAAGTCGTTGGCTAAACTGTGGTTGTCAAACGTTTCACATTTAATCACTCGTTCGTTGTGTTCAGTCGTTTGTTAAGCTTGTTTGTGCTTGTGTGTTAGAGCCTCTACAATGTTTGACCATCATCAGCAGCATCATACACACTCATACTTAAAAGCAAAAAGAATTCACAGCAGGCATTTGGATTTACAATTTTTTTTTAAGCTATAAGGCAAGGCAAAACGTTTCTCTGACTCCCTAGTTTTTTTTCTTATTTTGCTAGATGGGCTGTTTAGCTAATACCGTGTTGACAGTTGTTGCCTTTGGGATATTTTTATGATTTACCATGTTTCAACAGGAACAAAAACACAACAACAAAAACAATTGCAGTCACTGCGATTTGTTTTTGCCAAAAAAAAAAAAAAAATCAAAAAATCACTGAAAATGTCAAAAAATAATAATGAAAGGAAAAAAACCAAATCTAGAGCGCAGTTTGCTGGTGACACTGCCCACAGGATTTTATGTCGTTTCGTCCTTTTTACATTTTAATGATTTTGTATTTACGGAAGTGTATCATTATTTTTATTAGTATTTTTTATGATGTGGTTTTTAGCACCTCTCTCTCTTTATGCTACTTTCTGGGAAGTTTTTCAAATGATTTATGGATGTGGCATTATGTGGACAATACGATGCGGAGTGTGGCAGCAGGAGGGTACAATTATTTTTAAATGGGAAAACGCATTATTCATTTCAATTTAATTTAATTATCACTACAAATGAAAACTTTAAGTAATTAGTTATTCAACTGTTGTATTGAAATAATTAATTAGCTTTAAAAAAAATTCTTCAAGTTTAATGTTAGACATAAGATTCGAATAGGGACTTTGCTAGATTTAGTATTAGAAATTGAAACACATTATTAAATAGAGCAGAAACTAGAATACACGCTAAGAAAAAAATTACAGAAGGCTTTAGACAAGATTATACGACGCATAGTGGAGCAGTTTTAGTTTTTTCGTTGCAAAAATTATATATATTGAACCTAAGGAGATAATCAAAAAATTTTAAAGGTACTTATGGGTAAAAAAAGTTGAATTTTTAAAGGTTTTTATGATTTAAAATTATTCCAAAAAAAGTTTTGAAAAAATTTATTTTTAAATATTTTTTTAAACCAAATTTTTAATATTTTAATCAGGCTTAAGTTCATTAAATTTAATTTTCATTAAATTATTAAAAAAAAAAATGTACTTTGGACTTCAAGAAGAATTCTTGACATAAGTACGGAAAAAACAGAAGTTAGGAAAAACATGTAAAATCGATTAAAATGGATAATCAATCAAAAAAAAAAAAAAAGCAAATTTCGATCTACCAAATGTAAAAATACAATTTGGTTTAAGGATTGATGTTTGACTATTGACGTCAGCAGTCGTCGATGGCTGCGAGTGTAAGACGGCAAATCCATCTGAGGAGATCGAGTGGTTGCGATCGAAACATGTCATGGTAACCAGCCGCCTGGGTTCGAATCTCAGGTCAGTCAAGAATGAATGATTATCAATAACAATTTTAATTAATTTTCATGTTGTAAAATTCCTTTCTTCATAAAAATAATTTAATGAAAATTAAATTTAATGAACTTAAGCCTGATTAAAATATTAAAAATTTGGAATAAAAACCATAAATAGTTCAACAAAATAACCACAACTATAATTATTTTTTTAAATTTTTTGTAAAATATTGCTCACAATATGTAAAAGAAGATATGTTGATCTAAAAGACTAATAAGTTCTGAACAATAATTATTTTTTAACTCTTTTCGCGGCTTGATGATGATTTAGAAGTGTTTAGCAATTTATATTTTTTACAAAATTTGCTTAGGGACACCTGTGCTACTTCAGAAAGCACTCCAGTTGGCAAAGACTGATATTCAATTAAATCTTTGTCATGAAGCAATATTTTATGAACTGTCGGGGTCAACTTTTTCTGTGGATATTTTTCTGCTAAAAGTAATGTAGTTTTCGAAGCATTTACTCCACATTTTCAGAATGAACTTTTTCCTTGCAGTTTAAAACATTTAAGATTGTTACTAATCTCTTAAAGATTTAATTGTCTATTCCAGTGATTCGAGTTGCAGCCTCATTATTTTCGAAACAATTTCTCAAAGTTTTGACATCATTTGAGTTTCCGTATCCGTGCTTAGAGCAGTATACTTGAAGTCCAACTTGTTTCAAAAACGCATCCCGTATTCGATTCTTTCTGAACCTTTCCTTATCTTTGTTTGATGTATTTTCATCAAAGTGTTCCCCTTCTTGTGGAATCACTCCATACATCTTATTCTTGCGTGCAATGGTGAGATTTCATATTCGCAATTCTCTTCGTTTGTAGAGTCGTTTAAATTGCCATTGATGCTAAGACTTGTCGTTATTTGACTTTAGACTATTTGTTTTAATGCAGTACCTTTTAAATGGTTAAATAAAGCCAGAAAAGGATTCTGTAAAAATTTAAAATCTATATTTTTTTCTAACACGTGCACTGAGCCTGAATATATTTATTTACATATGTAAAGTAAAAAAATTTGTAGTCGGAGTCGCGAGTTTTTACTGGTACTTCGACTCCGATACGAAAATCTCAACTCCGACTCATATTAAGAACATTTGGCAGAAGCAGTGTTGCAAATACAAAATAAATGCTATTCAGAAAACTTTATATAAACCTTCATTGTCGTTTTTCTCCACTACGACTTTTTGGCATATGCGCCAAACCAATAACGAGTTGACGATATAGTTTATGAATATGTAACGTAACGTAATGTAAATTATTACCAATCGCAACGGTGCCAGGTTTGGCATAGTTAGTATTCCTAAGGTCATCGTTTCTTTTCTAACTTATTAATTTTAAATGTCAACTTCATACAGAAAAAAAATTAAAGCCATCATAACTCTCCCTGATGATGTTTTTATCTTCTAAATTTACCTTGGTCTTGAACTATACCAAGACGAATTTATACGGGTACCTGTCGATAAATAAAAAGGAACCGCTAGCATAACTACCTCTGTCTCTCTCTTTGATGCGGTCACCTGTATAAATGCGCCTTGGACTTTACAAAAGGATGAACTGGATATCCTGTTTTTAAAAATGTTCCTACCTAATAGTCGTGCATTAGTCTCCAAATTTCTGCAATTCCGGCCAATTTCACCAAGTTTTGTTAAAATTAGCTATCAGTTATAACTGTAAAAAAATATATTGTTAACTGGATGTTACAATAAAAGCTAACTTTAACGGATCTTGGTGAAATTGGCCGGTAGTAAGTACAAATTTACTCAAATACTTCAGTATTTAAATTCCTGTTCCTGTAAAAATATTTTTAATTTCCAGCATTTTTGTGTGACAGAATATTAAAGAGGAACTGCAAAAAAAGAAAAAAAACTCTACAGCGAAGACAATAAAACTTGAATATTTTACCAATTCTAATTATATTTGCCAACATCCAGCAATATTTCAATAAGTAAATTTCAAAAGAAAACCCAAAACCTAAATGAATGTCAGTCAAATGGAAAAGTAAAATTTTGTAATAAACGGATGACTGAATGAACTGAAGCAGGAAAATACGAAGAACAAATAGAAAGTCAATAAGAGCTACAGAAAATAAAGAAAGCAGCAATATAATTTGGTTTTTAAATTTTTAAAATTTTGAATTCTAATACGAAATAAAGTAGATTCACACCTTGCAACACCTTCGGCAAGAATTTCTTTTTCCAACTCCGCTTGCCAGCAGGATTAGCTGAATATTTTAATGAGAGGAGCCGAAGGAGACTAAAATATCTCCAAGTATTACAGCAGCTTTTTTTATTTCAAACATTATTTACCCAAAGATTTCTATATTCTATTTTTCCTCTTAGAATTCCAAGTAGCTGGAGGTTTTTTTGGTGGTTGGCATACGTAATGAAATTCAAATTTGAATAATTTGAATTTGGTAGTCTGCTGTTTCTCTTCCGTACAGCTCTTCGTAATCCATCAGACATTCACAATCTGTAAATCCAAATAAAAGAAAGATGCCTAATACCAAATTCATCATGGTGTCTATAAAGTACTGCTGTTAGTACTTTGTTTTAAAGATCCTCTTTGTGGTCATTCTCCTCGCGTTGTTTTCATTTATTCTGCTGGTGTTAAAATAATGTCGCTGACTCTTGCTTGAAAAGCAGAACAATCACCAATGATGTTGTAGAAAAGTTTTCGACATTTAAATTAAAGTTTTTCATTTTTCTGGTTGGGATTTGAATAAAAATTCAATAAAAATATCTGTATGTAATTTGACTTATCGCTGAAGAACACGACAAAAAGCGATTCAGATAAAAAGTGGGAAGAGAAAAAACGCTTAAAGAAATGCGTGAAGAGTATAAGCTTAAATGTTTGTTTAAATGTTTTGTTATTTATTTAAAGAGATTCTGTATAATTTTCCTTAAACAAATTTCATGATTTTTTTTCGAGCATTTGGTGCAACAAAAGATACTTAGGAATTCTGCAGAATAAAACAAAAAATGTGTTACTGGAAATAATCTTAAATAAGCATTTTTTTTAAAACCGAACTAGAATTTCACTTAACTGTAAATGAACCAGAATTAAACTCGAACTGAACTAAAATAAGAAGTGGAATAGAGCTCAACTAAAACTGAACTGGAACAGAACTAGAACTGAACTAGAACTGAACTAGAACTGAATTAGAACTGATTTAGAAATAAACTAGAACTGAACTAAAATTTAACTCGAACTGAACTAGGACTGAACTAGAACCGAAGTAGAACTGCACCAGAACTGGACTAGAACTGAACTAGAACTAAACTAGAACTGAACTAGTACTGAACTTGAACTAAATTAGAACTGAACTAGAACTGAACGAGAACTGAACTTGAACTGAACTAGAACTGAACTAGAACTGAAGTAGAACTGAACTTAAACTGAACTAGAACTGAACTAGAATTGAACTAGAATTGAACTAGAACTTTTTTTTTTCTTTTTTTTTTTTAACTGAACTAGAACTGAACAAGAACTGAACTAGAACTGAACTAGAACTGAACTAGATCTGAACTAGAACTGAACTGGAACTGCTCTAGAACTGAACTAGAACTGAAACTGAACAAGAACTAAACTGGGATTTAATCAAATTTAAATTTAACTGGTCTTGCAAGTTTTTTTCAGTTTTACGTTTTTGTCTTTTAAAGTGCGATAATTTAATTATATATTTTCTCGTACTTCTTAAGTTTTTCGGCCAAGGCAGTAAATTTTTCATAATTTTGCTTTATTGCTTAAATTTATAATAACATGGCCAAAACTTTCGTGTTATCTTGCGTTGCTTAAAAAAAAAAAAAAGAATATCTCAAGCAAATGAAAATAAAATCCAAAAGCAAGACACCACCCACATTGGAGTCCCTCTCCCTTCCAATGATATAATTTTTTTCAAAATAATTTTGGTTTTATTCAAATATTAAAGTGTATATGTAAGTCTATCTATTGCCTGTGTGGGTGTGAGTGTATTTGTTTTTTGCCAAATAAATGATAAGCAGCATTTCATTAGATATTCATTATTTGATAATATCACAAGTTATATATTCAAATATAAAAAAAATTATTAAAACGGAAACGGAAATGAAAATGTTAAAACGTTTTGTGCTTATGATACCTTTTTGCTATTAGCTTTTTAAACAAATACCTGTATAGCTGGAAATTTAAACGTATGTACAATCGTTTTATGGAATTCATATAGAAAGTTAAAAGACTATGGTCTCAGGCATTTATTATTACTGAGAAATGGTGTCAAGGAGGAGGGGGTGTTTGGAGAAGTATTTTATCCTAGAAGTTTATGGTTATTTAATGTTATAATTTTTCCTCCATTTTTGTTTATCCCGACTACAAGTTGGTGGATTAAATGATTACTTAAGCAAAATATGTTTATTGTTGTGATATAATAATATGTACTATGTGTTTTGTAGCTGCTGGTTTTTTACATAAATATTTGTATTTACTAAAGGAAGAAAAGAAAAAATACAGTGATTTATTTTCTTTAAAGCAGAAGGTTATCAGTAAAAGCTTTTATACCTAAAAGTATGCAAAACAATATAATTCTGTTTTATAGCATAACTAAATTGGATGTTTAAGCATGGTGAGTGCAGATTCACACGCTTCAAGTTAAAGAAAGACATGAAGTCTAAAGTTTTAGTAGTAGAGAAGGGAGAAAAGAATGCCATTTTTTTCTCACTCTGTCCTTAAAACTTAAGTACTGGTCGTTTTTTTTTCTCTTTGAAAAAATGTTAATTACATTCCTCAAATAAATTTTTTTTTTGCTTTTACTAAAGCAACCATTGTCGCAAATTTCTCTCAAAATTTTTTATCCTAAGCAAACATAACTTTAAACATTTCGTTACAAAATCTTTATAATAACCCCCAAGAGCTTCTTTTTCATTACCATCTTTTTCACTAACTTTTGTTTGGTTTTTTTTCGTTAAGTTTATTTTCTATACATCTATTTTATTCTAAATCGCATTAGCATGATACTTGAACAGATGTTGGTGTGATTTGAAATTCACAAAACTAAAAGCATTTTCGAAAATCTAAATAAGTATTCACTCTATGCCAACAACGACACTGACAACAGCAGCAATAACAAGTACTACTTGTTCGCAAAGCAAACGAATAGAAGGGAAAAAATATATTAACTCTAACTCTTAAACCGGCAGGTTTGCAAATTTCTAAAAGCAGAGCCATGTGGAAGTCGTATTAAATCAAAAGAAATTTCAAAAGTGACAACAACACTATATAACACTTAGACAGACAGAGGGACAGACTATTGGGTAACACAATAATGCAACTTAAAGACAGTGGCAATGACAGTTGGTTGAGTCACCCTTGAAATTTGTTGATGAGCAGCCAGTTTTATAAGTGAAAACATTTAGCTTTGTACATTTCTGCTTAGATTTTTGTATTAATTTAAACTAATTTCTAAGATAACAACGAATTGTAAGCGTATTAAGGTTACAAAATAATATAAATAAAATATAAAATAAAAAAAGCTAATAACAATCGAATTTTAGTTCAGTTCTAGTTCTCTCTTAGTTAAGTTTCGAATTCTGGTTTTTCTTTAGAATCTAGTAAAAGTTATACTTCACTGTCTAATTCTCTGTCTACAGTGCATATCTCGGTGTCCAGAGTTTTGTTCAGTGTAAAGAACAACAAATTCCGCAGTTTTTATTGCAGTCTCTAGGACAGTGTCTAGCTTAATATATATTTCATTGTCTAACCAATTGAACTACTAGACACCGAACAGTCTAGTACAATATCGAGTTCAGTGTCAATTTCAGCAACTACTTTAATGTCAAGTAGATCGTATATTTCAGTGTAAAGTTCAGTATCTAAATCGGTATCTCGCTCGCCTCGCCTCGCCACACGCTCTACACTCGTTAGATTTTGAGCGTCGTAGTTTCGCTCTTTATCTTGCATTACCAGCAAGGACCGGAAAATGTTTTTTTATTTTGTTTCTAAAAAAATATTTATTGTGCAAGTTTAAAAAACACTTTTCAGAAAATAAAAAATTTCTATAATAGTATTGAAAAAAGCCATCGAAAAAAATAAAGTTTTCACAAAAAAAGGTTTCCTAAAAAACTGTTGTATAAGAAAAAAAAAAATCATTTTGTTTCGATATAAAAAATTTCGTAAACAAATTAAATATATTTAAGCATTGCCATAAAAATTTTATTCTTCAAAACAAATTTAAAAAAAAGGTGTGAAAAGGTTTCTGAGATTATGGGTTGTTTAAAACTCTTCAATATGGAATCATATTTAGTCCTGGTTCAGAAAATTGCTTATGGTGTTTTCTTTTCTACAAAAAATGTTACATTTTATTTAAAAAAAATGCAATTTGGTGTTCTTTTCTTAAAAATGCTTTGCTCTCTAAAAGGGCAGCGTGTTTTATTCTAAAAAAATCACCCTTAAATGTCATAAGGCATTGTACTTTACGCCCCGTATAAAAAGAGAGTGTTGATAATGCCCTGTAAGGAGATGCCTTCTGTTTATATATGGGGTTACCAGATGAAGTTCGGAAAAACAGAACAGTAAAAATTTTAAGTATTAATAGTTATTTTTTAGTAAAAACAAAAGAAAGCATTACATTGTTAATGGTAGGTTGTCAGTGGTATAAAATTTAAATGAATTCGGTGTTATAAAATTATTTTTGAAAAAAAAAACGTCAAATCAAGAAAACGTATAAACTTGGTGTTAATCAATCGGCAATCTGGCAAAGGTATTTTCTGGTTTACATATTTATATATATTTTTTTAATATTTTGACGAACACACTTTTTGATTTATGTACATAATTTTTTTATATATTGAAGAACAAACTTTTTGCCAGCTGTTAAAAACAGGGCTATCCAATTTTGTGTATTGTTCTCGTCAAATAAAAAATTGCAGTATGACATGTTCGGCAAGACCTTTTAAAATGTGGTACCTCTTTTTTGTAGAAAAGAAAATACCATTATTGATGGATCTTGTTGATCTTGTGTGAAATAGTGCTTAAGAAAATGTCAAACACTTACTCAATCAGCACGTCGTAGTTTGAAGCCTTAAAAAAAGCAAAGAAGTTTTAGTTTAAAATAAAGCTTTTTTAGCTGCTCTATGTATGGACCCAAGGGTTTATTTCAAAGAGTAAATTATTCTTAGAGGTTCCAATGGTGAGTTACATATATACATACATTCGCGTATCTATGGCATAGTGTCCCACTTTAATAATCTAATACACACTTTGTAGTTTCAACTACTAACAATATACAAAATTATAAACTATAGTAATATTTTAGAAAAATTGTTTTTTTATCTACATATTTTAAAAATACTTAAGCCCGTATTTAAAAAAAAAATTTAAATTTAATAAAGGCTTACAAAACAAATTTTGTATGAAAATTTGCCTTAATAAGCGTTTGTTAAATTTAATAATCGTTTATAAATTTGGGGGTTAGAATAGAAAAAACGTTTTAAGAAATATTTTTCAACAAAAAAAGTTTTTTTTAACAGTTTTGTTTGTTTTTTTTTTGTACAAAAAAAGTTTTTTGAAACTACAAATTTTGTTTTCCTTTTTTCGTTACTATTTAAACACAGAAAAAAATAATCCTTTTTTTCACACACAAAAATTTTTTATTTCCAAATAAAATTAATTTTTGTGTTTTGTGGTAGTAATTTCCGGTCCTTGATTACCAGTCAGTATCATAATTACATCGGACTTACTCCCATTGAGGAGGCTTCTTGTCCTCCTCTCTTCCTAGTGGTCTTACCTACAGTCCACTATGCTTGCTGGGTGTGGAAGATTCCCTAACACACGCCTTCAATTCCGTTTTCGTTGCCTCAAGCTAAACAATTAGACATACATAATTACAGAATTAGACACACAGAGATGCATTTAGGTTAGTGTGCTAATACCCTTTGTACATTGGCATATGTATATTTCGGAGGAACGCATGGAAGCTGTTGAAAATTAAAAACATGCATTCACACTTGAAACATCCAATAAATAGTATTTGTCAAATACCATCAATCAAAAATTTCACCATTTCCGAAAGAAAACTTAAAAAAAAATGTATTCGGAATTCATTTTGCCTAAAAATAAAATTAAATTAAAAAAAAACCGTGCAAAAAACAAAAAAACTTGAAAATTGTAACGCTGCTTTCACAACAAATGCTAATTTGTCAGTGATGACACAATAATAATATGATTTAAATATTGCCATTTTACTAAAGATAACACTCAAATAATAGGAAAATGCAGAATGGAATGCAGTGTAATTTTTAACAAATTTGAAGTTAATACCAAAAATATTTAATAAATATCATTTGTTTGGTAACGGCGTTCCTTTAATTTTAATACCGAAATTCAGAGTGTTAACCCTTTCGCTACAACTTTTTACTGGGTCTTATCTTAATTAAATAAAACTTTTCATATAAAACTCAAAAAACCAATCTGTATTTAAATACGATTTAAGTTTTTATGAAAATTAACTTAATATAGATTTAAATACAATCCTGAAAATGGGGCATTAGTGTCTGATTCGGTGTCTAGTTATATTTTGGTTCAGCTCAGTCTTTTTACAGTTGTAATACATTTGATGTAACAAAAATTTCACAAAAATTAAAAAAGAAAATTTTATAGATAGTTTTTTGCTAAAATAACAACAAACATTTTTATTTAACAATACGAACATGTCTTAACAAAGCGTTAATTTCAATTTGTCATTGCAACAATTTCAATTAATAAAGACTCTCCCATATGTATAATTCGGCGTGTCATTCTTAAAACTGTTTACAAATGCAACTGTTCCTTTAATCCATATGTGTGTAAAAAATCACAGCCGGGTAAAGACTTTTTCAACATATTTTGTTTTGCCAATTTATCATTGATTGTTAAAAAAATTTTAGTAAAAAAGCAACAATCGATCTCTTGGGATATTATAAATAAAAATCTGTCCCTTTTTCAAATTTTGTACCCTTGACTTATTCTACGTTCAAGGGGTTGCAATGACTGCTGACTATTCTTTTATATTTTCAAACTTAACGCGGTTTTTTATACATGCTTCTTTGTTGTATTTGTGTTTTGGTTTTTTTTTCGATGAGCACATGTTTTCCATAAGCTACAAATTAAAAACGTTTAGTTTTTATTTTAACGTATTTTCATGCTTAAAATTTATATCTTGATAATTTATCATTGATAAGGGTATTTGTGTGTTTGGTTCGGTTGATAACAAAATCACAACAAGAGTTCTTAAACCACTGAATAATATTGAATACTCACAGTGGGATTCAAATGCGTTGAGGCGTTAAAAAGGGTTTTTAGTTTGCTTTTGTTACTTTTAAGACTTCTATTCATATTCTGGCACATTCAATTACATGAGATTTGTTCTGTGGTGTCTAAAATACGCAATGAATTAGACACCTCTTGAACACATGGCAGAAATTTGTCTTTGAAGCTTATGGTAAATTGATAATAGAAACGTGATAACATTTTAGAATTGCAGCTAAAAAAAACTAGCTTTCAAAACAATACTGTGGAAAATCGCTTTATGCAAACTTTAAAGAACCGTTTTCCCCAAAAATATTCTAAAACGAATATAGAGTAAAACTTTAAGGACTTTTTATTTTTTATGAACTATGAAAAGTAAGTAATATTGTTTTTATTCTTAAATTTCAGTCTTTTATCGACAGATTTCTAAATTTCAATCGCAACATTTCACAAATATATAATAATATAGAGGTAATCATATCTGAGGTCTTCCAGGAACAACAACTGACATACAGTCCAACCGCCATAGTTCGTACCCGTTAAATCGAGAACCTCAACAATTCAAAGTAAAAGGCTGAATCCTTGAAGAAAACTCTTTAAACAACCTCATAAATTTTGATCGCCTTGTTAATTCGGTTTTTTTTGGTAACTTAAATTCTGAGGAGACCCCTTTACACCGTACTGACTCGTAAACAACCACTTTTAATTCGTAATTAAAACCAATATGTTTTAAAGAATTTTTGAAGGCGGGTTTGATTCCCGCAAGAGACTATGGTCTCCTACAGACAAGCGTTGGGCTTCGCGGGATTAACTTAGAAAAAAGCTTCTACCAGCCAGACGCTGGCGATTAAATTTAAATAAAATTAAGAGCTTTTTTTTAAAAGAATGTTTTCATTCTGGATTTTTTGTTTTATTTCTTCAGATTTTTTTGTTTCAAATTTTCGTGAAGTGTGTGACGTTTAAAATGTCAAAAAAACATAATTTCAACAACGGACAATTTAGAAAAGAAAATTAAAATTGAATTGAACCTTAAATTCAAACCCCTATTAATCGTATTATTTTTTTATTTTAACCTCGTTAAAACGAAATATCTTTATTTCGAAAAATCCTTTAATTAGTACAAATCTGTCGGTCCCTTCGATAACGAATTTCCGGAATTCTTATATACCTTGAAACTTAGTTTGAAAAAAACTGTGCACCTACATACATAGTGAATTTTTTAAAAACACAAACTCTGAAACTTCTGTTTGTCGTTGGGAATTTGTACAAAAACAAAATGCGGTACACAGCAACTTTTTTGGTATACGTGTAGTGTTCCTTTGGCGTAAATACGCGTTCTGTATCTTGTATGTGCACTGAACTGTTAATGTACATGTTGCGCTGATCATACGTTTGCTGCATTTGGGGGTTTTTCATGAAAGATATTGCACGTGAAAGAAGTCGCATGAATATACAGAAGGCCTACGCTAAAAGAACACTACACCTACGCTAAAACAAGATCTGTACGATATTTTAGTATTTTTGTTCGTCAGCTCACAATCGTTATGTACCGTATTTTCTTTGCGTACAAATTCACAAACACAAATAATTTTTTTATTTTACATTTAAGTATTTGTGTTCTTCAGCTCACAATCGTTGTGCACCGTATTATCTTTTTGCATAAATTCACAAACATAAATGATTTTTTTTACACACTTACAACTACATTTAGAGTTGACAAAAAATCAACCAATTGTAGTCGGGACTGTAAGAAAAGATAAACTCACTGTTTATTGTTGTGGTTTTTGTTAAAGCTTTGATATTGTTACAGGTAAAACTGTGGTTTATAATTCTTATTCGCTTAACAGTTTTATTTGTATAATATCTTTAGCTTTTCTAAAATCTTTGGATGAAGTTTCCTGACGATCTGGCCTAAGCAACCAGTGTAATGCGCATAGGAATTTAGCACATTTGAAAGAAACCTTGTTGATTTGTTTTAATTTCGCATTTTGTATATTTTGTACTGTTTATGGACCTAGTTCTTTTTCGAACTTTCCCTTAAACTCTAAGAAAAAATTTCAAACTTTAAAATAGTACTTTAGCAAATGCCATTTACTTAAGTTTATGACTCCTAATTTTTGCGTACATTTACCAAACTTTTATTTCGTTCGCAATTTCTTTTAACAGTAACAACTTTTTATATGTTCATATATCTATGAATGTATTTTCCAAAAAAAAATGTTTATGTAAAAAATACCCTTGTATTCATGTTTATTCCTCTTTTTATCGTTATAAATTTTCATCAATATTGTTAATGAACGTGCATGGTAAAAAGTAAAGAAATAAAATAAATCTTCATATAAACAGTCAGTCAGTCTACTTTAAAGACAGGCAGGCAGCTTCTCAAACTCGTACAATATTTTCATTTTCATGTGACTTCAACGAGAGGATAAATAAGTAAATGATTTTGTCAGTTTGTGTATCGAAGTTCGATGAATATAAAAAAAATCGTTTTGAAATCAAATTATACTAGAATTGAGATTGATTTTTTATTCAATTTTTATATTATTATCACAACATCATATATTGTACAAATATTGAACAAAAAAAGAGGAAAATAAATGTCTATGTATGCATGTGTGTGTAGGGACAGTAAAGGCGACTTCAAAGGTATACTTCAGAGCTATTTACCACTTGCGATTAAGGCTGATAAAATCTTAAAATGAAGCCTAATTCGGACTTAATGCAAACCTAAAGTAAGTTTGGCTAACTCTTCGTATTTTAAGCGCGATTGAAACATTAAAAATACCTTAAATTCCGGTTGAGCTATTAATAAACAGCGTTGCCATTTTGGTTATTTGGTTGCTTTATTTTTTATTGTGTGCTTCTTTTCCTTTTGGTTAGTTTTTTTCAACAGTAATTTTTTTTTATATCTTGATTTTTTTTTATTGGAAATTTCTTATTGCAAAAAATAAAAATAAGTATTAAAGTCTTAAATTAACTGAAATTTTCTGGGTCTATTGCCGTTGCAATAGAAAATTTATTTTTCGTTGCGTAAAGTGTTCATCTCTCATGGGGTTCCGCGAGGGCAAATGTGTCGTCGACCCATTTGAGGCGAATATGTCCGTTATAACTCAGTAGATCCTGCGGTATGGGTTTTAAATGAGTTGCCAGTTCTCGTTCATATTGGGATCAGAAGGTTTTGATTTCGTCGCCAACAAATGAAATGTTAAAGTATTTATGAATATTCATGTTACTAATATACCACCAATTATCTATTATTGAAAAATATTTGAAGCAATTTAACTACCTAAAATGACTGACTACCGCTTAAGGTAATATTTTGTTTATGAAATTACAGTGTAACCTCGGTTAACGCAACCCTCGATATCGCAGCAGTCAAATTCTTAACATTAGTTACTCTTTTAAGGCAACTTTTCAAAAATAAAACACCAATTAACGCAACTTTACAAACAAATCTTGGATTTTTTCTCTTTCGGTTTGTTTATTATTTAGTTTTGTTATGAATGAACTCAAAACTACAAAAATGCGTGCACATGGTGTATTTATTTGTCAAGGTGGCTTTAATATTACCACAATACAAAAACAACAGGCATTTCGTAAAGCAAAATATGATTTTAGGTCCCATACCTTGAAAATTTAATGTCACAATGCTATCTTTAACGTTTGTCTTCAATGGGCAAACGAGAATAGCAGCCCTTGCGACCATTATGTTGACTTCGAGAAACTGCAGATTAAAAAAAAAAATATTTCATATAAAAAACGTGGTCGAAAATATCACACTTTTTCGTATAAATATGAATTAAGTTAATTATCAGGCTCATGAATCTTTAACTTGATTAAAACGATCATTATAAATTTACATACATTAGAAAATGTATTATTTTACTTAATCATAATTTTTTGTGTTTCATCGGGTTTTCTTTGTTTTAATCTAAATAAATGAATTTATTTTAAGAGCTTGCACGTATTTTTTTTAATATATCTATTACTTGGTTTGACATAAGATCTTTAATCGACAAATTTGCATAGATATTTTTGACTCCGTTAACCGAGGTTGCACTGTTCATGCAATTGAAATAAAAATTTTTCATTCGATTGAAGCCTAATTCCAACTTTGTGAAATAAAAATGGATAAAATTAACTTTTATTCTGTAGGGTGGTCGATGTTTTCTATACATGTACCTTGATCTTAGACCAGATTAACATCCGACAAAAAAACTTCCCTATATTAACATATCTAATCAGAAAAAATTGTTTTCATTCTATTACAAACAATCCTACCCTCCAACTCTTGTTATTTACTAATACAACTACATACATTCATTAATGTACTAACACATGGAAAAAACATTTTCCTTTAACTTAAATATTCCTGTATCACCTATAAATAATATATTTGTCCTTAATGCCGAAACTGTGTGATAATGTAATTTTTGTTTTGGTATGTGAAACCAGGGTGTTTAAGTAAATATTAATAATTTTTATTTATTAATAATATTGTATTCACCTGGCAGGTGTAATAACTTCCTTAGTTTTTATACAACTTCCGTTATTTATCTTATTAGTTGCAAGTTTTTTTTTTTTGAACTTTGTTTCAGGAAATGTAGTTATACACAGACACATATACATTTTACAAAAATATTTATAAAGATGTTGGAAGTAAAACACACAAATGTATATGTATTTATACGTGTGTATGTTAGAGCTAAGGACTTTTATATGTATTTAAATAAAAGCTAAAGATTATTTAATATTACTGACCCAATATTAGAACAACATAAATCGTTTAGTCAGGCTACATTTACCTATATTTTGATGTGTATAAAATATATAAAAATCTTATGGATATATACAAATCTACGAGGGCGGACTTATAAGGTCGTGACTTTAAAAATTTTCCAACTCTTAACTGAAAGGGCAGCACATCCTCCTGTCAAGAGCCATCTATCAGTTAACTCCTGCCAAAAGTTTAATAAGCTGTGACATTTATTTTCTGTTTGACAACTATTGAAAGGAGATTACCACCCTTATCCTACTGCTTAGGATACCTAAAAACCACTTGACACGAACGTTGTTTTTTTCTTTTGTGTGGTTCAAAAGTCAGCGAGTTCGAATTAGAATTAAACAAGAACCCGTTCACCGCTGGTTGTGGATTTAAATGACTTGAAAAACTTCCTTTTTGGAAGTGATAAAACAATTTTAAGAAACGTTGTGAAAAGTTTATAGAGTTTAAAGAAGACCACGTTGAATTATAAAATTATTTTTTATCCAAGAAGTCACGGACTTTTATTCAACAAGACACGGACTTATTGACCCGCCCTCGTATATCTGTATGTCATTTAGTATAATTTCCAATGTAGTAGTTTTATTCTCATCATCACCATCTTAATAAATGATTATGTTCTATGCGGAAGAACCAAGTTTTAAATCAATATATTGTGTTGATTGACATTAACATGCAGTACATAATAAAAACAAATTTTACTTATGCATGCACTGAAATGTTTTTGAATACATATACAATAAGTATATGTGTATGTGTATCTATATGTACCCTGTAAATAATATTGGACCACCTGATCAATTTTGATTTAATGGACTACTGCATGGACTGGTCCGATGTAATGCAAGCATGGACCATGTCATTGTTAATACAAAATACTTGCTGGTCATGTATTTAAAATACAAAATACTTCAATTTAGTGTACGTATTTCAAATACAAAATACTTCTCACGTCATGTACATTGTAGATGTATGAATTTAAAATACGAAATATAACATTTTTTTTTCAAACCAAAAAATACATTAGATAAAACTAATTAACAAAACAATTGTTTCCTTTCATTAATATCTGATTTTTGAATGAAGCATCAGACAAACAGTTTGTTGTTGGAGCATTAATGAAGCCTGCTGAAGAAAATAATCTTTCTACAGGTCCCGATGAGCACAAACTTGTAATAAATTCTGTGAATACTCTTTTTATATTTGGATAGCTGTCAAGAGTGATAATGTCTTTGCTCTTGTCACTGAGGAAACTGACAAATCCAACTCAAAATTTGATGTCCTTGACCATCATTATTTTTTATTTTTATTTATTTATTTATTTATTTGTTGTCCCATACACAAGACTTGAAGTCTTATATTACAGTACAGGGCTGAGTATATGTTATACAATATAATGAGAAATAATTTAAAAAAAATTTTCTTAAACATAAATCACAATAGTAATAAAAAGAAAATATATAAATAAAAAAGAATAAGGAAAATAATAAAAAAAAATAAAGAAAATAATGAAAAAGAATGAAAAAGAATAAAGAAAATATATGTCATTCCTATCTACGGAAACAACAAAATCATCGTCTTCTTTACTGGTGCTTTTACTTCTGATATTTCCATATTCTGATAGTTACGTTTTTTAGCGATTCAAGGTTTTGGTAGATCAAAATGCAAACAACCATCAATAAACTGATAAAATATATTTTTTAAACAATAAGGGTCCTCATGATGTCGCTTAAAATTGCCATTTGTGCAAATGCGCAAACTTACGAGTCTTGTTTCATGAAGCCCCTTTTTTTACTTTTGTGTAATTTTAAACAATTAATGTCAGTTTGTAAGAAACGTCAATACAAAAATAAATTTAAAATTAAAATTCAAAAATATAAAAATTTGTGTTTAAATTTGTGATTAATATGTATGAGAAATTTGCTTTTAAAAATGCCAAAAGACCAATTTACTGAAATTATTGCTAGAATTTATTGTTTGTGATTTATAGACACTTGGATTTTTCATTGAAAACAACGTTAAAATCATTAAAAGATCTGTTTGTATAAATGCACAATTGAACAGCGCAAGTTTACGAGACAAAATTGTTGGGCAAATTTACCAAGTTTGTGTAAATGAATTCTCATACAATTTTTGACAGTTCATTTACAAGGGCATAAAATGCACAGTTGGCACAGATTACGAGACTTATAAACGATATCATGAGGACCCTTAATGTTTTTAATATACAATATTCTCCCATTTTTTATGTATTTAAAATACAAACTACTTCTTGTATGTATTTAAAATACAAAATAAAAGAAAAATACTTGCTGGACATGTATTTAAAATACAAAATACTTGCACGTCTGTGTTTAAAATACAAATACGTATTTTGTGTTTGTATTTTAAATACGTATTTCAAATACTGCCCAGCCCTGCATGTGACTACTATGAAACACTGTTGTTCCAAGTACCCAAGGACAAGCTGAACAACAATTTACAACACAAGTTGTAAATTGTCCCATACAACCCAAGAACATTACTACATGAAAATAAAAAAAATGTGTTATGTAAAATTGATCCAGCGATATGATGCTCGTAGCAACTTATTAAGATTATATTAAGTTCAACGGTTAATAGCAAAATTGGTTTATGTATAGATATACAATTGAATCTTAAATTAACTAAGCCCTAGAAAAACTAAGACTTAATACGTTTTTACTTATATGTTCTTTTAAGTGTTGCCAGTTTTAATCTTGAACGATAATACAATTTCCACAATAAGGCATTCAAATAATGTTGCTGTGCTAAATATTTCCAATCAAGGCGAAAGGGAAAATTGTATTAAAGGCACACACATACAAATATTTACATACATATTTAAACCAATACCAACATAAGTATCAAAAACTCATATGTCTTTCTGGCAAATGGCTTAAAGCATTTCTACCATATTCTATTTTCATTAACACTCTTGCTATCTTTTTGAATTGGCAGATAAAAAAAATATTTCCATCTATCAATAATTTTTGGTAAAATATGTATTTATGCCAATAAATATGTAGGTGAACATTTTGAAAACAAATTGATTTCTGCTTTTCACAGACATTTTGTTGTTACTAAAAAAAGTTTTAAGGCAAAAATCTGAAAGCAGGAGTTTGTAGCCTTAAACAAGTACATGTATTGCAAATGGAAAAATTTTTCTAGATTTCAAAGTAGAAAAGTTTAGTTAAACAGTAAATGAAGCGTTTTTCTCGTTTAAGGACAAATTGATAGGAAATTACAAATTTAGAAATGAGAATTTTGAAATTTAAGCAGTTCAGGAACAATAAATTAGAAATAAAATTGAAAAGCGATTGGAAAATTAACAAAATGCTGTTTTCTTTTAGAAAAAGAAAGCAAAGACTGCCTGAGTTAAGAAAAAAGCAGGGATAGAAGACAAAATTTGACTCTAAATGGACTATTGACCGAACTCAAATTTAATACCATTTAGGTCAAATTTATTTATTTATTTTATTTATTTATTTATTTATTGATTCCATTTCCTGTACAACAAGACTCACGTCTTATATTTATAGTACTGGAACGTATTACGTTACAAAACAAACTTAATATAAGTAAATATAAAAATATTAATATATAACAAAAACAAAGTTTAAAAATTATAAATTAAAATTAAAAAAGTAAAAGTTATTTAAAAAAATTGAATAAAATTTTTTTGAAACTATTAGCATTGCTGTTTAGTTGTTGACTTTGTGGAATATTGTTCCAAAGACGAGCGGCATGTACATAAAACTGCCATTCAGATACAAGTAAATGATGTCGAGGTATTACAATATTTCGATTTCGTGGCGATTGAAAAAAACGTATTTTATCGAATATATATTTAGGTGTTTGAGTGTTGATTATTTTAAGTTAAAAAAGTAAGAGTGCGAATTTTTAGCAGACTTTCAAAGGATACTCCATAAAGATTATTGGCAACCGAGGAAACATGTTCAAACCGTCTTAATGATATGTGATATGTGTATGGATATCTTATTATGTTATTAAACAAGACATTCAATTTTCTCCTACTATCTGAATTGGGAATAAATAAAGCTCAAATTTGGACTGTAATTATCTTTATAGCTGAAACAAATTTGATCTATTAAAACATACAATTGAAGTAAAAAGATCCTACCATTTAGCTCAAATTTGAATAGGTCAAACTTTAGTGTTTTTTATGACAGTTTAAACGTTTCCTTTTTCAAAAAGTACATTTTTTTAACGATATTACCTTACATTAAAGTGCTTTTTGTTGAAACAAAAGTACCCTTTTAAACAAAAGTACCTTTTTAAACAAAAGTACCTTTTTAAACAAAAGTACCTTTTTAAACAAAAGTACCTTTTTAAACAAAAGTACCTTTTTTAACAAAAGTACCTTTTTAAACAAAAGTACCTTTTTAAACAAAAGTACCTTTTTAAACAAAAGTACCTTTTTAAACAAAAGTACCTTTTTAAACAAAAGTACCTTTTTAAACAAAAGTACCTTTTTAAACAAAACCACCTTTTTAAACAAAATTACCTTTTTAAACAAAATTACCTTTTTAAACAAAATTACCTTTTTAAACAAAAGTACCTTTTTAAACAAAAGTACATTTTTAAACAAAAGTACCATTTTAAACAAAAATACCTTTTAAAACAAAAGTACATTTTTAAACAAAAGTACTTTTTATCAAAGTTTTTCTTGGGATTCAAAAATTAATAAACAAGGTTTCTTTCAAATGTGCTAAATTCCCATTTCATACTTTTTGTTAAAGTACCATTTTAAACAAAAGCAATTTTTGTTTAGTACCTTTTTGTACAAAAGTACTTTTTGTTAAAGGGCCTTTTTAAACAAAATAACTTTTTGTTAAAGTCCCTTCTTCAAAGGGATCTTTCGTTTAAGTGAAAGTTCTTTTCGTTAAAAAGCTCCCTTTTGCTAGTAAAAGTCCTTATTGTTAAAATAGTGCCATTTGTTTTATTTAACTTAGTTTGGCAAAGTTTCTTTTGTTTAAACATTGAATTTTTTAATAAAAGTACTTTTTGTTCAAAAATTAACTTTTTATACTCTCAACCACTAGTGGTGAATGAGGGTATACTTAGTTTGTCATTCCGTGTGAGGATTTTTCAATTATCATCTAATATTCCATAAAGAATATATATATTCTGTGTCCTTAAGTAATTCTAAGTCGACTTACATAGATGTGTCAATCTGTCGGAGAATATGTACGTCTGTTGATATCACGTTACTGTCAAAGAGCTTGACAGAAAAGATTTTGGTATCAAATAGTTTTTCCGATTCGAATTGTGATTGTAAGTGGGGAAAAAGAAAAAAACAAAAGGCAAATTGCTTCAATTTATAGTTTTCGTAAGAAAACAACAAAAAAACCAATTCGCCAGTTCAGCACGGGCACAGGATCAGGAAATTCCTGAAGATCTGGTTTAAGCAACCAGTGAAATACGCATAGAAGCTAGCTTTCTCTCAACAATAAATTTCAGTTTATTTATCAAATATAGAAAATTGGGAATTTAGCGCGACATACAAACATCTTTTAATGATAAATTTTGTATTCCCAAAAATAACTTTGATTATTTATTAAAGTCACATATCTGCAAATTCTCTTAGATTTGTATACGAAACCTGTTCGATTAGACGATTGCATTCGACCTACTTTCGGTTAACAACTCAGATTTTCCCCAGCCCTTTTTATTTGATTTCTGGCAGATATCTATCAGAAATGCCGGCAAAACTCCTGAGAGAATTGGTATACGATTCTTATTTTTTGTCGACGTTTCTCTCAGACATCTGACAGACGTCGTAGCATTTCGCTTTCGGTATAAAGAACATTTTATATATTTTCTTTATACTCGTCACCGAAGATAACAGGGTATACATATAATTTGTCATATACGTATATACTCTGCATCCTTAAGAGAAGAGAAGTTCCAATTACGATGTCTGTCTTTCCGTCCGCAAGTCTATTGAAATGAGTTTTCCGAAGACCCCAGATATGATGAGGCTCTGTAGTTACATATACATTTATTTTCAGCCTGAATGGCCCGCAAATGGCTGAGATATAAGAAAAAACTAACAAATGCCTATAATTGTATCCATAAACTCCTTTTTGTTGTTGTTGTTTTATTTTTGTATATCTGGAAAACTGCCAAAGCCAAGTTATCCAAATTAGGTACAAGCATCTTGATTAAAAATACACAACATCGGAAAAAATGTGGGCAGGACTACAGAAACTGGCGTTGATCACACTATGGTGAAGGGCATATGTGTTGCGGCACAGCCGGATGTAGCACTCTTACTTATTAACAAAAGTTTCATACATATATACCTTTTTATCACTTCATGAGGATTTTTTTTTAAATCTACGTACACCTCATTGATTAGATTTATAAAAAAAGAAGCCATTAAACACTTTTTTGTGTTTGTCCATTAAAAATATAAATTCTACACTTAGGACTATTTAGGAAATCCTTATATTTTATTTATTACAGTTTAAAACAAATTTGGCAAATTTCACCGTATAACCAGAAACAAAAACAACAGCAACAATGACAGAAACGAAAACGAGCAAAAACCCCAAAAGAAGAAATTTTCTCTGCACGGAAAGTACCCCCAATAGAGGCTGCTTAAATGTGGAAAAAATTCTAAATTGAGCTATTTACGTAAATTTTATTGCAAACAATTTTATATTTATTTGTTTTTTTTATTATTTCTTCTTAGGAAAAAAGAACTTTTTTATTTGTTGATTTAACCCTTTTTTTTTGGTATAAGTTTTGTTGTGGAGAGGTTAGCGTGGAGAGGGAGGTCACACATGTTTTTAATGTCTTAAAGGTTAAACTTTTAAAAGTTTATACTTTTATTTTGCATTGTCTGTTTTATGTGCTGTCATCTATTGTTGTGGAAATCATCATGCTAAATAACCAGCAATTTAAATATTTTTTTTGCTATTTTCTTTTTTATAATTTAATAAAAAATAAAAGCAAGTAAGAAAGTATAGTCGGTCAAGCCCGATCATGTGATACCCAACACTAAAGTATTAAAAACAAATTTTAGAGAGTGGGACCCATGAGCAATAAAGGACCCGCCAGAAAAAATTATGTTATGATCTTAGAATTCATTTAAAAGTTCTATATGCCGAATATTATTTAGACACTTTATCTTTATGAAACTAGTTTAACTTTAAGTGATTTGAGGAAGGGGGTTTTATGGTGAATTTAAAAATTTAAAATTTTCTTCAAGATGAAAATATATATGTATTAGAGTGTTTTTTTTTTGGATTTTCATGGGTGCTCAAGCATAGTTTAAGAGCTTATAGGGTTAAGTAATTTTGAGATTTTTTTCAGATCAGGTCGCTCAAGTCCATTTTTTTTGCCAAAAATCAGGTCTGCCGTCATTTTATTAAGTTTTCTTCATAACTTTGTCCACTTTCTGCACTTTTAAGAAAATGATTTAAAAGAAAAATGCCCAAGCTTTATTTTGGTGTACAGAGACTATAAATTTTTGCAATGCATTTGCTCATTTATACACCCTACCCTACATAAAAATTTTTTCGCAATTTTTATATAAATTTTGTAAATAAGGCTTTATAACTTTTAAAATCTTTATGAAAATAAAACAAACCAACAATGCAGTTTAAAAGATCAATTTTGTTCGAAATAAATTAGGAACAAATATTTTTGAATTTTCTCTTACCGTTCCTGAGTTATAACGGTTTTCAGCTTTGTTCCCAGTTTATGGTATTACTACTCATACCCAACAAACAATTAAAAATCCAAATTTTGCGATCTTCATCATGATGAAGATTGCAATAAAGTTGGGCCATCTAAAATATCTAAATTATCCACCGATTCTCACTATTTTCAAAAAGCTTGCTCCTTGTAATAATTAGAGCCTTTGCACGATTATTCATTAAACTATTTCCAAAATTGTGACCTGTAGTTGTTTACAGTCTGGTCACAATATTTTGATATCGTAGATTCTAATTAAAGCAGGGGTCTAATCATCGCATTCGATACTAACGTATCGAATAAACTGTCGAGTTACTCGATATCGAATGCTATTATTTTAAATTCAGTGAAATAAAGTTGGTCAAAAACTAACATGATAATTCCACTGCTGTCAGGTCCAATTCGTTGTGCTCCGAATTGTGAAGCTCTTAAATAACTCTCTTGTCAGCCCTTTTATTTGTTTTATTCCAACGCCACAATATCGAAAAGTGTATATAATTTGTGATAATTGTATATCACCTAAAATTACTGGCTCATCTTTTGGTATCCAATCGTCTCAAAATAAATTTTTGGTCGATGTCGGTCCGTCTGACTGGCTGGTTGTCTGTCTATGTAACCTTGTGCGCAAACTACAAATCGCAATTTTGAAGATGATTTAATAAAACCAACCAACTGATATATATATAAAAGGGAAAGATAACTTTTAAAATAGCTGCTATGTCGTGACAAAATGTTGTACAGGTAGAACCAGTTTCGACCATAGCTTTCATATAAACTCCCTCTCTTTAATAGCGTTAAGACGATCAAATCTCATTAAGATGTTGATATCTAGATAATATTCGGCACAAAAGCCACCCTAATGAATTTTAACCTCATAACATAATTTTGTTACGCGGGGTCCATGATTGCCCATGGTTCGAAAATTTGACTGTATATACTGTGTAGGGTGTAGTCTATCAAATGGTCGGGCTTGGCCGACTATACTTTCTTATTTGTTTTAATGTAATTTAAAATGTGTTTTGCCAAGAATTGGTTAGGATTTCCGTGACTGCATTTCTAGTCTTATATTTGTGTATCAAAATTAAATAAAGCCTATTTTTGACATTTGTCAGTGTGTTTGTGTTGGTCTTAAAAGCTCTATTGTAAAGCTTTAAATGTCTTTCGCTTCAGTAAACAATCGTTTTGATTCTCCATATCCGTTTTGTCTGCCAGTCTAAATATAAAATCATACTACAAAAGTTTTAGATTTCCAATAACAAAATATTGCAAAATGTGTTTTTTATTAAACGAAAAAAAAAATCCTTTTTAGTCATATGCCTATTTATGACATTATTTTTCGAGTTTTTATTTTCACTATTGACTACCCCCATAAAGACGCAAATATAAAGCGTTAAACAACCATAACCCAGCTTATAAAAACACAACTAAAAAAAATAACAACCAAAAAACCAGCACAATGGCAAACAAAAATCACAAATTGCCTGGATTTGTTTAACTCGTAAACAAATCAATGATGTGGAGAAAATCTTTATGTTGAAAAATTGTTGTTTTAATGGATTTTAAAAAGGGACAATAAATTGTTAGCAAAACAATTTTGGAGAGCAAAGAATAAACGGTTACCCACTTCGTTTTGAAACGCAAACTACAAATAGAAGAAAACTACAATATAACTGGAACTACAAAAAAATTTGAGCAGAACTAGAAAAAAATTAAGAAATAACTTGAATAGAAAGCAAACAGAACTGGAATAGGACTGGAGCAGAACTTATACAGAATTGAAGAGAGCTGGAGCGGAAACAAAACAAAACTAGCACAGAACTAGAAAAGAACTGAATTATTCCTAGAACAGAACTCGAGCAGAACTAGAACACAGCTAGAACGCAACTAGAACAGAACTAGAATCGAACTTTTCTGACTAATGTTTTATTATATACCAAGACTCTTATTACCCTGCTGGTGTCGGGAAATAATTGAATTTTCCAAACATTTTAATTTATGAAATTTATGAAAAAAAGTTTGGAAACAATTTTATGCTTGAAAATATTCGTAAAAAAAATACGTTCCAAGAAATCATTAAAATATACACAAAAGCCAGCAGAAAATCCGGCAGCAGCCATAAAAGCATCAACATTTTATTTATCCCTTTAACAAGTATTGAAGACTCACACCACAACATGCATAATTAATAAGGAAAGACAAAAATCATTAATAAAAACATATATTCACACAGTTACACAGAATTCCATCACAGATTCACACTCATACACAAAGAAAGTTAAAAACCAAGTACGATAGTATAGACCGACTATTTGACACCCTACTCCGCAGAATTTACAGAAAAATATTCAACGGTGTACTCTATTTCAGAGCCATGGGATATTTTATTAGAACTATGCTCAATTCTGGACCTACCAGCACAAAACTTTGCCATGCCATACATAAATAGTAGAATCAGTGTTTATCGCTTATAAGCATTCCGTAATTTTCACGTTTTTTGGCGCGTTTAAACGAGAAATACATTTATAAAAATTTTTTATATGCATATCTTATTCTTCAAAAAAATCGCTTAATTTCAGCATCATGAAAAAACGAATTTTTTTTTCATCGAAAATGTGTGATATTTTTGATGAATTAATTTTTGCGCATTTTTTATTGTAATTGACTAAAGTTTGCAACGATGCTTATATAAGAATTTTTTAATGCAATTCCTTAAAATTGTGTAATATTGTAATGCATTAATGCGGGATATGCATATTAGGAAACGCTTATACACGAAACAATTTCGGCTATTTGAAATAGCAAACGGTAACTGCACAAGTTTGGATGCATAAAAGCGTAAAATACTTATAGCCAGTGTGCAAATAAGCGATAAATACTGTATTATTAAAAAAGTAAATTAAAATTTATGTCACTACAAGCATTTATCAGAAAGTTATGTTGCTTAAGGATATTTTAGGAAGTGGTATTTGTATGGGAGTTATGGGGGTACTAATGGCGTAGAGCGACTAAGAAAGTGATTTCGAGTCGACCCTTAGAACCAATATTTTTATTTGTTATACAAATCACCACAAACGCATAATTCCCCCTTCACCATTGTGGTGAGGGTATAAAATATAAATACAGACTAACAGTCTGGGACTTTTATACAATTATAATGACATGAGGTAGTAGGACCACTGTTGCCAGGTGTAGGAAAAATCTCTGCATGGGAAAAATTAAGAGAATAATAATTTTTTTATTAAAATTTTTTTTTTATTTAGTTTATTTGCAGAAAATTTGTTGGGATTTATCAAAAACCAAATTTTTTTTGGCATATAGGAACAATTTGTTTAAGTCTCGCGTAGGTTTTTGTAAAAAGTTCTTCTGGCAACACTGATTAGGACAGACATAATAAACAAATAACTAAAGGTTTTTTTATTTGTAATAAAAACTTGGTTTGTTTATTGTGGTGTTCATTAAAAGATGGGGTTACCGGCTAAAAATGGGGGGAGGGTTTTAAATATAAGAGAGGAGGTCTAAATGTACATATTTACAACTTCATTAAAACAGCTTCCGTGTCATCATTTCCGAATTGAAAAGAACATTAATGCAAACAAAAGCTGGCAGAACTGACGGTTCCTTTACTTCACACTAATACAAATAAAAATTTTTTTCTGAAAGAAAAAAGGAGTTAAGTCATAAAGAAAATAAAAATATTCATAATTCATGTGTGAAAATCAACAAAAGGCCAACAAATAAAACAAAAGTTTTCCATTATTTTTTGTGGGATTTAAAATTTTGTTAAAAAAAGAATTTAAACTTATAAAATAAGCAGGTGATAATGAGGGGCGGCTAAAGCAAAACAAGCAAAAGTGTCGAATGAAGTATGCGCAGCAAGAATTGGTAAAAAACCTGGACGAGATATAAACTAGAGCTAACATAGCACTGAACCAGAAATGTACCCGAACTGAACTAAATCTAAACTAGAACCAAAAGGTGGCCATTAAATACTAGTTCTTGGCATTTTACTTTTTTTTATGCCTTCCGCAACTACTAGTGCTGCATGAGGGTATACTAAGTTTATCATTCCGTGTGAAACTTTTTTATTATTCATATTCTCGCTGCTGGAGTAATTCTTAGTTGATTTAGCCATGTCCGTCTGCCCATCCGATCGGCTGTCCTGAAATATTCCAACTATCGCTGATTGCGGTTTTTTGCCAATCTAGCCGGACATTAGGCAAACAATTAAATTTAAGAAATGTAAAAATTTAAGTTCGCAGCCCGACAGAAAACACTATAGTGAATTTTCAAGTCAAATTTCATATTTACCTTTTTCTGTTTTTGCTTATCTTTCATAGGTACATATGGTCGAAACCCTTTTGCCAGTCATTAAATGTTTTTTTGCATTTTTTTTAAATTACTTCATCTAAGACTAATATTACCTACACGCAAAGAAAAAACATGGTTGATGCAATCACAATCGCAAACTATCATTAATGTTTGTGGCTATGATTGTGTCAAACACGTTTTAAGAAACAATATATGTTCAGATATAATGTTTTTAACTTATGATTGTCCTAAACATATTATTATGTTCAGAAAAAAAACGCAAACAACATTTGCAACCATTTTTCTATATTTCCCAAAACCATGCAAAATGTGTATTTCAACACGTTACATGGTTCTCACAATAATAACAATAACAAATGTATTTTAAAAAATTTATTTTTTATTAAAAATACAAATGTTTGTACATATACTTTGTTTTATGTATACGGTAAAGCATATATTAAAAATTAAATGAAATACATACACTTAATGGCCGATTTCTCATTACGCGTTTATCTTTATCCCCAACGAAAAACTGCAAATTAAAGACATTTGGATTTCTCAATGTCTCATTTGCTTCTTTTCTGTCGCTAAGTCAATCAGCACTCATCTGCCAATTAATTATTTTCCTTTTATTTGCCGTACAGACAAATTCAATCAGCTGACTCCCAAATTTTTTCAATATTGTAGGTGTTTTTGGCTGCAATAAAGACAACGTTTATACATGCATGTATGTTTTTTTTTATAATTATATATAAATAACTTACCTGATTCAATAAACGTATAAGTTTTGCAAGGCAGCATGGCTTTTCCACCTGATTAGTTTTAATTATTTTGTAATATTTTAAATTTCCTGATTAATTGATGCTCGCAGCCGTAAATGACGTGAAGAAAATTTTATTTTCTTTAAAAATACACATTGTTCGGTTTGACAATAAATGTTTGCTCAATTAGAGAATGTGTTTTAAAGCAAACAAAAATTATGGTACTAAACATAACATTTGTGTGCAACTTATATTAAGATTTTGATTGCATAGTTGAAAATATATAAATTATAGTAGCAAACATTTCACATAATTTAATATGTTTCGCAAGATCAGAGTAACCTTTTAGGTGTTAACCACCATATTATATTATTATAGTGAATTTAAAAATCTTAAGGACAAAAAATATATTTTCAAGTTACACTAGGACTATAATAAAGTTATTGGGGTAAACATATTAGGCAAATATGAACAAAAATGGTCGTAATGACCACCCATTAATCATGTTTTTTCTCTGCGTGTATGTAAAAAAAGGAATGTGCGAAACAGTAAGTAACGGTTTTTAATCACCTGTGCAGCCAGAATTCGGCTATTTGAGAGCACATTACACCTGTCGTATAAACTCACAGTGAAAAAGTGCTAATTAAGATCGGATGAGGACAAAACTATTGTTAAAGAGAGAAAAAACGCTATCCATGAAAAACTTAGGAGTGAATTAGGACAAATAAAGGATGTACCAAAGACTGGATTTGGAAACAGCAACGATGGTAACACAAGCGGAAGAGAGAAAATAACTGGAATTGCATATGATTTATCTACCGAATCAAATTAATCCATTGGCACGAGTTTGTCAATTATTGCTTAGAAACTAGCTTTTATCATAAGAGGCGTCTAGAAGAGTTTCGGGAGTTCAGTGTTACAAATAGACTTTTGCTCAGTTCTCCATTGGTTGCTAGCATAAGACCAACTTCAAAAAAAGTCATTGCCCTTAGCGAAAGAATCAATTTATTTTATGCTTCAACCTGTATTTGGTTCTGTAGAGAATTCAGAATCGGAAGAGGACTTTGAAGAAACAAAGGAAGAATAACCGTGGCACTCATCATCATCTTAGTGCAAAAGAGAAGTTGTTTTAAATAAATACATAAATTAGTTGTTTTTATTTTAAATTAAATTGTTACGATGTATTTTAAATAAGTTTTAATTACAAATAAATTAATTAATAAATTAAATACTATGAAATACATAAAAGTCACATAAAAGCATAAAACTTAAAAATGTTGTGGAAATTAGCAAAAAATAAAAAAAAAAATTTTGACAAGGTTTGGAAGGATACCTCCCCCTGCCCATAAAACTTCAAAAATGTAATTCTTATTGTATAAAGACGTTAGTAATCTATTTCATTTAATATTATTATTTTTTTTAAATATTAGTTTATGTAACCGCCCAAAAACGGGGGCCGGGTGTAATTTTACGATATCCTGGGTCCACTTTACTTTCGCCGACGTTAAAAGTTGCTTTGCCAAACAAAAATAGGGGAAAACATCAAAAAAATAATTTTTCAGAGGTTTGGTTAGGTTTTCTAGGGGGGACTTTTTCCTCCTTGGCCCGATTTGATTTATTTTCGAGCTTTGCCTGCCTAGGACCAAACAGAAATTGCCAAGTTTCATCGATCTAAGACTTTTTAGAGGCAATATAAGCTAAAACAAAAAGAAATGTCCGGCTAGATTGGCAAAATACCCCTATATGTTTCGGTGGGTATCAAGGATTTGACGCAGCCGAATGAGCACTCTAACTTGTTTTTATATTATTTTAGGCCAAACATTTGTACTGCACGATCTTAGAGTTCAAATCCTTTTCTCCTTTCTGTATTAAATTTAATAAAAAGCTATCCAATTGTATCTCATACTTTATATTTTGTATCTAATTTCTTTTATTTGATAAGTTTTCAATACCCATTTCCCTTATTTTTCAGGAAAATCACGTCATTTTCCGGTAAATGGTTTAAGTTCAGTTAGTTCAGCTGCCAATAACGATACACGTAATATTTATAATAATCCTTATACATCATCATCCCTACAACAACAGCAGCAGCAACAACAATTACGCCATCAACAGCTCCACCAGCAACAACAACAGCAACAACAACAACAATTGCCACAACATGTTTATAAATCAATTGCTGGCAGCAGCATTGGCAGCAATAGCAATCAATATGACTATTCAACACCAAATTTAACAACAGATCAACAGGCTTCATCGGCTGCCGTAGCAGCAGGACTTGTAGCAGGTGTTTCTTCAGCCAGTAATACAACAGAAGCGGAAAATCTTTTTCTCAATCATAATAACGGTAAGTCTTTGTTCTTTCGTTATTTTTTAATTTATAGTAAGAAATTTTGCTGAATTAAAATTCTTGAGATGGGTTGTTGCAGTTTTTTTTCTTCTTTTCAGCCTTTTTTTATTGGGTCTTATAAATATTCATATTGTTACAATTATAGCGAGATTTATATGCGGGAGGCTGTGTTTTTTTTTTTTTTCAGATTGAATAATTGTATGTCTGGTGTACTTTTTTTTGAAAAGGTGTGTTCTTAAGTTGTATACCCTGATGAACGTCTCTTTTAAATTGCATAAATTTGTAGCCATTTTTCAATTTTCCTTTTTCATCGTATTTTTTTTTTTCATTCGCATATTAATCATGAACAGCTGGTGTTGAGTGCAGCATTTGAGTTCGTTTGTCTTAAAAAATTATGAACAATTTTATAAATCTCTGCGTTATTGAGGTTGTTTTCATGCAAAACTCCAATATTTTTTAAGGTGCTGCAAAGTGTTAAAGGTTTATTCTCACAAGAGGGTAGAAATGGAAAACAGGTTTAAACGTTTTAGTAACAACTACTCAATATAAAAGTAATGAAAGCAAAAAATAAACTCACTGTGTCCGTAAACCATCTAATTATGTTGGTATTTAGATTAAACTCGCCCTAAAATATTTTACTGCAAATTAAATTCTTTTCGAATTAGTTTTTTTTTTTTTTTTTTTTTTTTTTTTTTTTTTTTTTTTTTTAATTCCCTACGCTAATCCCCGCGAAGCTTTACGCTTGTCTGCAGGAAAGAAACCAGAGTCTCTGGCGGGAATCGAACCCGCGACCCCGGGGTTGATAGACTAGCTGACTACTAGCTAGCCTACCGGGGCACTCTTCACTTTTGCCCAAAGTTTTCGTCTATAAATTTGAATTCCTTTTAAATGTTAACAATCATAAACAATTTAGTGATCGTCCCTAAAATCTCTAAGACAAAATATCTCACATGGATGTAAATAGATAATAACAGATAACACCGTCCGACACTCAATATTAGACACGAACCGGATGACATAAGTCTGAAACTAGAGATTAAATGGAGCAAAACTGCGTTCACAGTTTTTTATTTTCTGATCCTGTTTCTTTTTAAAAGGTCTTCAAAATTTCAAAGGACTACATTTTTAAAAAAATGTTTTAAAATACTT
The DNA here is from genome assembly GCA_949318255.1 of Pollenia labialis. Taxonomy (NCBI): domain Eukaryota; kingdom Metazoa; phylum Arthropoda; class Insecta; order Diptera; family Polleniidae; genus Pollenia; species Pollenia labialis. The sequence continues at coordinate 15,325,222 of OX439140.1, forward strand.
CTGCTCATCCTACTATGCCGAATTTGGTGTCAAATGATCAAGAAGAGTTGTAAAATATTTTGCATTATTTTGTTATTATTCTTTTAGGATTAGAAGATGTCAAAAATTTCCTTACAAATTTTTATCCTTTAATGTCCTTTTAGATTTCCAATAATTTTTTTTAAAACAAATAGTGCGTTGAAGGACCAAATATTGAATACCACATGCCAAAAATTCAACCTTCTAGCTTTACTACTTAAGTGTAAATTAATACTTTAAATTTGCATTATTTTATTTTTTATATTTTATTTTAAAATTTCATTCGAAAAAAAAATAGCTAGTACTTAGATTATTTGGTACCTAACATATTTTTTCGTGGGTTCTGAAATAGTTGCCACTTTATAAAAAAAAAAATCAACTAGAATTGTTTGAATAAATTATAGTTTTTGCAAACGCGTTTAAATATGAAATGGCCAAACCGTAATAAGTTTTGTGTTGTGTGTGGATTATTTGTACCAACCAACCAACCAACCAACCAACAATCTAAATAAACCTTTTTTGTATATAAATAAAATTTTTTTTAATATTTTAATTTGAACTTTATATATACATATGAAGGCTAGTACTCTGTTCGTATTTGCCAAGTATGTTGAGTTACATTTATTTTTCTGGTGAAAAATTTGACATGAGAAAACTGTTGTTTTGATTTTCGTGCGAAAGAAGTGATGATCATATTATTTCATACGAAAAAGAAATGTTGCAAGAAACTTGTTGCCGTTGAAAAATAATGTTTACATGCTTTTCGCAAAAAGAACAGAGTGCTGGTTTGGTTTGGCTTTTATTCCACAAAAAAAAAATCACCTGCTTAAAATTTTAAAATATTTATTAAAACTTAAGTAAAAAAGCTAGGAGGATGAAATTTTGGTATGTAGTATAAAATATTTGGGTCTTTAAAGGATATTAAAGGATAAATATTTTTAAGGACATTTTTGACAACTTTTGATCCTGACAGGATAAAATAAAAATAATACAAAATATTTTACAGCTCTTCTTGTTCTTTTGACATCAAATTTGGCATTGTTGGATCCGCGGAAGTATTTTAAAATATTTTTTGAAAAGTGTTCTTCTTTGAAAGTTTGAAGTCCTTTAAAAAAGGACACAGGATCACGAAATGAAAAACTGAAAACGTTGTTTTTCTCCATTTAATGTATAGTTTCACAATTTTATCATCCGGTTCGTGTCTCACAATTTTTTTCTTTTTTTGTCGGACGGTGTAATATTTGGCACAAATAACTCTTATATGAATTTTAACCTCTTCCCATAACTTTGTTTTTGTAAGCCGATGACTGCCCATCGTTTTCAAATAGGTAAAATCATGAAAATTCGACTGTAAATATTGTTTTTATTAAATTGAAAGTGTTTTTAAATTTTTCAATATTTTGTTTTCAAATTAGCAATCTTGAAATTTTTTGGGGCAAATTTTAAAAAATTTTCAGGGCATATTTTCAAGTTTTTACTGCATATTTAATGCGCATAAAACGTGTTTTTAGAGCATATTATTAGAGCCTGGTAATAACTTAGCAAGGTATTCTCAATTTCACAACAATACAACAACAACAGGCAAAAAATATTAACAGACTGCCGTTTTTTGAGACCACCTTGTAAATAAATACACTTTTTTATGATATTTTTTTTTTGTAATTAGTAATGCTACCATACTTTTATCTTAATTAAATAAGACTTAAAAAAAAACTCAAAAATCAAACTGTATTTAAATACGATTTAAGTTTATATGAAAATGAACTAAATATAGATTTAAATACTACACTGAAAATTGGGCATTAGATTTGTTTACTTTTCACCGAAGGTGAAAGGATACACCGTGAGAAAAAAAATACTTGCAATCAATTAAAACCATACTGAATCAATAATAAACATTAATATGGAAACAATATAAAAATAATACTTTTTGGCATTGAATTAATATTAAATTTTTATAGTACAATATTCTCGTCTTATTGAAAAAATATGAAATTATTAAAATTATATTTTTTGTCATTTTAGAATTAAAATTGAAGCAAAGTTTATTTAATACTACATTTACATTAGGCCGAAATCTTGTAGATTTGATTTAAAATCTTCTTCGAAATCTAGTGCGTTTACATTACACTTTTTTGACATTAGCGAGATTTTGTTTTTATAACAAAACAACTAACTGAAAGACTTTTCGTTACACATACAAACACAAAAAGAAATATACATTAAAAAATTTGCATTGCCTTTTATTAATAACCAACGATATTTATTTTATCAATATTATTCGTATTTTTTATTTTTGTACACTTTTTTATTTATTTATTTTATAAAACTTTTTAATTTTTTTTTAACAATTTTTGTTTTGTTTTTTTTAAATGTCATTTTTTCTTGTGCAGGGAAGTATTTTTAAGTGCTTTATTGAAAAAACCATAGTTGCATCATTAAGTACTACTAGATTTTGAGTAGATTTCGTCGAAATCTAGTCACGAAGTAGATTTGGTTTTGTATGGGAAATCTAGTCAAAAACAACTAGATTTGGCTCGAAATCTCGTAAGTACTAGATTTTGCGTAGGTGTAAATGTAGTATAAGAATGAAATAATTTTAAAATAAGGTTATTTAGCTCTGATTTAATATTGAAGCGTTATGATATTTAAAACGCACAGCATTAATACCAGGTTAAAAATATATTAAATTAATGCAAGCATTTATTGAGATTTGTGAGCCTTTGCATAAAATACTTCGACTAAAGGGGATATCGCTGAAAGTGTTATATTACGACTGCTGTCTTTCACCCAGCTTGTTTCAGAATAAAATAAAATCTGAAAATCATTAAATACATTAAAGCAATTATTTTACTTTAAAATCAATTAGTCTCTATGCTAAAGGCTTGCTACGGGACTTTGCGCCGGTCCCCATGATTGGAATAGTCCCACTTAAATCCTCTCTGTCCTATTTTTGCAGGCTATCAAAAGTAACCTTGGCGTCAATAGTTGTTTATTAACACTTGATTACTTTCCATAGTCAAAAAGCAAACTTATCTTTTAAGCAAGGGAAAACATTAGACAATCCTGCCCGAAATCGATGTTTCATGATCTGCCAATTTGGTTTTGTGTACAATCCTAATCTCTTTAAAAAACTGTGTGGGATTGGAGAAATGGCTGTGGCCCACACATACATTAAATAACAGATTTCTGTGTATCTGGAGAATCTAAGCAGTAAAAGTTTCCTAATTTAGTACAAATAGCTTCGGTGCCAATGCATGATAACTGAAAAAATTTCGGCGGGATTGGTGAACTGGACGTGGCAAAACATTTTTTATATGTAGAGAACGTTAGGGAAACATTTTTTTTAATTTGGTGCATATACAACCCGGGTATGTGTACCGAATTCAATACCCATAATCCTTGAAAAAGTGGCTGTAAATGGATTAGAGGACATACAAATGCAAAATAGATCAGTACCAGTAAAAGTTACAAAATTTAGTGCAAAGAGGTTCGATACCAATACAATTTATCCGGAATAATTTTTAAATTTATTTATAAAACTTTCTATTCTTATCGCACCATGGTGAAGGGTATATAAAATTCGGCATAGCTGAATCTCACACTTTGTTTTGTTCTTATAACTATTGTATCGCCATTTTTTGAAAAGTTTATCGCTCAAATCACAGTAATTAATGCTCCGACCGATCATTAGTTCAGTACTAGTTTAGGTTCTATTTAAAGTTCTAGTTAAGGGCTGGCGACGTGGTGTAGTGGTTAAAGTGAATGCCTACAAAATTAAGCACCCAGGTTCGATCTCTGGCAAAGGAGGAAACATTTGCATCATGGTTTTGAGTTTTAAAAATTAAGTTCCTAGTAAATATGTGCTCCAAAAGGAGCAGGTTTTATGTATGAATGCATACCTCAAATCGCTTCAAACCTGCTGATAAGATGCCTGATTTTTGTATGGAGTGTTCCCGGTTTTGAGGACTATTTACTGCTGACAATAAGCGCACTCCTAAAGCGCTTTTTTAAGGGATAACTATATTTCCATATTCATTGATGTTTAGCTTTTAATTGCTTAAATGCAATATTTCAATAATTTTCGTAAACCATTATATATTTTTATCTTTTTTCGCTTTAAAACCTCATCGTTGTCAGCACTAAAATAGCAGCTTTTTCTATATTTTATTCCTTATCATTTACTGCTATAAAAAAGCTCTCTTATTGAAGCGCTCGATTATGCGCTTTATCACTTAAGTGCTTCAAAAAACCAAAATTTTTTTTACTGGGTTGCTTCAAACCCCCTCCAAAAAATCCTTCCAAGAAGCCCCATGATCATCGCTCTCCATGAAAAAGATGATCAATTCAAACCCCTACAAGGAGCTCCATGACCTCCGCTCTCCATAGATTTCAGGTAGGAAAAAAAGGTTGGAATCGAAGATTAGCAAGATTCCCCGCCACTCTGCCAAATATACGGATTGCGATGTTTCTATTGTCCTAGGACCTGCTTCAGCAGACCAACCATGTACTTAACAGGAACAGCAACCGATTAACGAAACTGATAGAAGGCAAATATCCATACTGAATGGATCAATACTCCAAGAACAAGGACAGTGAAATCTATGATAGAAAGCCGCAAAAACAACTGCAATAAAATGTGTTAGATGGAGGCGCTTTTTGGCAGCTTAATGAAGAAATAAAAGAATATTCTGGTTTCAAGTTTAGTCTCTAAAGTAAACTCCAGTTGGTTCAAGTTCAATTTCTAGCTCAAGTAATATTCTATTTATATGTTTTGGATTCTAGAATAAATTCTAGTTGGTTCTAGTTTAGTCTCTTGTTTAGATTCTTCTTTTTAATATTAAAATTTTCTATGTAAAACAATAAATAATTAAAATCCCTGTCTTACTCTGCCATTTTGTACTGGGCTTTTTTATCAGTAGCCATCTTCATTTATTACGGCTACATTTTGATTTTTCACAGAAGACACTGGCAATTGCAAGTAAAACTGTTCATAAATTTACTAACTCATTCATTTATTCATATTTGTATCTATAAAGCAGCGTAGTTATCTTGTAGTGTATCTCTTAAGTATTTCAGCTCATATGTTGTGTTTCAGTAGCACGTATAAAATATTTTTACGACGTCCTTCATTTATTCTTTTTTTTATTGCACTATTTGCACACTCAACATTTTTGCGTTGATGATTATTTTAAGGCAATTTTAATAGTCCAACCCCCGGTACTGGAAAATTTCTTGCAACGGTGCTTAGTCCTTTTTTATTATATACACAGTAAATATTTTACTGTTTGTGTAGGTGTAATTACTGCGTTTGATGAATTCGTTCCATAACCTGATCTAGCAACCAGGGTGTAGATGATACAGCTAACGGCATATATTTGGTCTAAAAGTTAGAGAAAGTAGAAGAGAAATAGAGATATTAAAGGTGATGTATGTGTTATTCGCAACCATAAGTTTGTTTCCCTTGCATGGCTGTGTAAAAATATTTATGTATGCATGGATATGTTAACTGTGTAGTTGTTACCAAGATTTATTTGTATTTATAAAAGTTTTAAGAATATATTTATGTTCTTTTGCTCCTTTTCCTGTCTGAGAAATGGCTGAGTGAAGCTGTTAAATGTGTACAAAATAGAAAAAGAAACAAAAACATTAGCATTCTAAATATTTACAAATTCATTATGATGTCGGTTAAACCTTAAAGCAGGTACTCAAAATAGTATAAACAATTTATATGCCAAAAGGATTTGTGGTGTTAAAAGTTAAAATTTTATGCACATATTTTATGTGGCACTTAAGTAGGTCAGTCTGGCTGTTTATGTTATAAATAAAAAAAATGTATATCAACTTTTGGCTTAAAAGCTTTGTCAGTTGGCCACAAAACATTAAAATAAAAATTGTGGCATTTAACAGGGCTTATTTGCCCTTTAAAATTTTAGTTTTGGATAGTTTCCAAAAAAGTCTATTTAAACAAACAAAGGCTTCTAAACTTTCTCTAAAAATCTCAAAATAGTCACTTCTTTTAATAACTAAACAAAAGTTTGCTCGTAAAGATGTATGAAGACGGAGCAACTCCGGCTTTTATAAACAATAAAATATCGGCGCAGACGATCGGAATATTTCTTGGTAAGCCTACAGAAAAAACATTTTCAATATGGTCACCACCAACGTATAAGCCCCCTTAATATCTAAACGCCCTCTTAATAATTTAATATAGCAGTAGCGTAAATCAGTTAAACCCTTCAGCACTATATAGGAGGAGGTGAAAACCGGTCTATGATTTCGCTTAACCCATATAAATATGATGGAGAACGTATGCTCCTTATAGGAGCAATGGGAACATATATCAATATGAATTTGATTAGGAGCAAAATTAGATTTAAAAATACAAGTAAGTGTTATTGTATAGTCGATTAGGCCCGACCACTTTATACCCTTGCCAGCTGTATTTACGGAATACTTTTCGAAAGTCGTTTCGCAACAGAGCATTCGTCAGCTTAAGCTAATACTAGCACTACGTTATTATGTTCCAGGCCTTATTTTGGCAATTCTGTTAAAGTGTCTTTTGTTCGAGAGGATTTTTCTTGTTTTTTAACACCTTTTTGCTTTGCCGCCGTATTTGCGGTGGTACGAGCGTACTTCTTTTGATTCGGCATCACGGGAGCAGCATCTGCTTTTCGGACGTTGGGAAATCTTTGTTTTTGACAAGTAAGCGTCCTCTTGGACAAGTAAGCTGATCTGTTGTTCCAGTGTTGATTTTGCTGAAGATGCGTTTTGTGGCACAGAAACTACATTGACGTATGGTGAATCGCTTACCTCAAATACATATTTTGTCAGCAAGTATAACTTATTTGTCAAGCGGATCACTTCTTATTGAAAGAACGGTACGCACATTTGGGGGTGGTCGACTAATTCACACAGATTTTAGCATATAGTCGTTCATTTCGTTGCCAACTAAATCTCGCATCTCGCAAAGCAATAGTGTTGAACGCATGTCGCCATGTTTCAAATCCTGTAAAAGCTGTTTTATTCGTTTATGCTCTGAGACAGCATAATGTCCCAAGAGCCGTACTTTTAATGTGCGGTTCATGTTATCCACAGGTGGATTTAGCACAATATCACTGATTTGTGTTAAGACGCTGCTTTCGATGTCTGGTAAAAATGTATGGTATTTCGTTTAGTCGTTACTTATACCAGTGGCAACAAACTGATATTCTATTTGTGCGATCTATGGCATGGCATGTCGGAATGGATGAAACCGTGCTAACACTATGGAGATTTGCGCAGCTTTCTTATTGGCAACATGTGGGTGTCAGCGGTAGCCACTGCGGCAGCACCCAGCATTTCGTTGCCACCGACCATAATAATTTGTTTTTTTTTTTTTATAAATTAGTGTAAGTCAAATAGTTGTGATCGTCTATTTAATTGTCCTGCGTTCTTAAAATTGTGCATGTTGTATGTAATTCAGGGTTGCTAAAAATCATATAAAATCCTAACTCGCAATCCCAGCATGTGCAAACGGCAGAGTACCCCTTAAGTTCAGCTTACTCCGCCGTCCGGTGTGCGTTACTGCAAAAAGGCTATATTTCTTCAACAAGACAGAGTGACAAAAACGTATATTTACAATGGTTGATTAACAGAATAATTCCAATATTTTACAGTTATAAAAAATAATTATATAACAAGAATGAGTTATTTTAAATACACATAAAATAAGTACACAATTTTGTTAAGTTTTCCTATTTGGCTGGGGTTTTTAATCGTGGTCTGGCCAGACCATGTGGTACACTTAACGGCACTAAGGTTACAGAACATCGAAGGGTTAAGACTTATGGGACATCATGGATCCGAAAAAAACCATATACAGTTATGAGGTTTAAATTTATATTAGTAATCTTTGAAAATAATATTATCTAGATATCCTAGACCAATATGCGATTTTTTGACGTTAAACATATTTGGGACGATCTTTATATGGGACTTATGGTCAATTTTAAACCTACTCAGAAATTTGGCACATCTGTTTTAATTGTTACAAGGACTTAGCCTATTGAAAATGGTGACAATTGGTCCATAATTTCACATAGCCCCCATACAAGCTACATGAGTAATTCAAAGTCGATTTAGACATGTCCGTCTGTATGTCCGTCTGTTGAAAACACGTTCCCTTGCGAAACAGTCAAGAGAACTTAACTAACTTGGTGTCAAATTGCTTGTAGTGATCCTAAGCAGTTTGGGATTGAAATACAGAAAAATTGGTTCAGTAGGATCAGAGCTATCAATCAAAATGTGGAACCACCACCCTAAAAAATTGATAATTTTGTTACAAAAACTTACAAAAGTGATGGAATAACGCACGGAATGGCATACGATTTTGAACAAATTTTTATTCGACTAGAAGTCGCACTATTTCGTGAATATCGGTCCATAATTTACCCTAAGCCCCATATAAACTCAACTCCCGGTTAAATTTCTCCAACTTAGCTTTAAATGGCCAGAAAAAATGTCATGCAATTTTGTGATATACGGTCCATAATTTACCTTAGATCCCATATTAAGCAGCCTTCTGAAATTGACTGTAAACGCTGAAACTAATTCCACCGCTGTATTGAAATTTATTGAAATACATGGTTTTTAATAACAGAAATCACTCTGAAGAATTTGCGACGATTGGTCCATAACTTTCCATGGCTTCAATATAAATTCCCTTCCTGAAAATCATTAAAGTTCGGCTTATACTTAAACGAGTCATGAAATTTTACTCAAGCTAGTTAAAATTGCTAAAAAACACACAACTTTCTAATTGTCGGTCAATAATTAAATATAGATCTAAACCGCAACCAATGTCTGTTTTTATAGTTAAAGATGAATTAATTATTTATAGAAATCGTTAAGAGCCCACTCCTGAAATATTCAAACTGTTGGTGGAGGATATCAAAGGTTCCGAATAGCCGAATAACTCTCACTTGATTCAAATTGTTTTGGACCTTTAACCAGGGCTGTGGAGTTGGAGTCGGAGTCGGAGTTGATGTTTTTGTGCCCGAGTCGGAGTCGGAGTCGTAGTACGCACAAAAACTCGCCACTCCGACTCCAAAGTTTTTCGGCATAAAAGATTTAAAAAAAATTTCCAAAATTAAAATTATCTTCTTAAAACATAATTAAAATTTAAATAAATGGTTTATGAATACTGCTCTTATGTGCTGTTTCCTTATGACAGGCGATGGACTGAGTGCTTTTCATATAGTAAATTTTGCTACATAACTATCAATCACCTGTCATTTGGAAACAGCACGTTAATGTTTGCGTACGGTAATTGCTTCTCAAAAACTCTAATTTTAAGAAGGCCGTACGGTAATGAAAAAATAAAAGTTAACATCGCTGAGTCTCATATACATTTAGCATCATGATTATAGTAGGAGTCGGAGTAGGAGTCGGAGTCGGAGTCGCACTTAAAAAATTTCAGCATTTGGAGTCGGAGTTAGTACTTTTTCGGATGACTCCACAGCCCTGCCTTTAACCAAAGGCTTTTGTTATCGACTTATGCCCGTAATTTCTACAAATGGAGTAACGTATTTTTAATAATTTTAACATGTTTGTCTTACCTACTGGTTGAACTGTAAAATACACTTTACACCATCGATTTTTAACAGTTAATTAAAAATTATTTGTATTTTGCCATATTTTAATAGAAAACTTAATGGAAAAAACACGTAGGCAAAATTAACGTTGAAATTACCAAACTATTTTTGCCGGATAGGTAAAGATAACTGTTAGGTACGAACACGACCAGATATCTGTTTGTTGAAATTACGGGCATTTAAGTAGAATCTTGATTTTTAAAATTTTTTTCAAAATAAAACTGAAAAATTGTCTTCTTAAACTCGGTTGGCGCCTTGAATATATTTTCACGATTTCGGGAACTTATAGCGCCTATTGTCGTCTTGTGTAAGCACTTTTCAACTAATGGAGAGTAATTAGATCATTGTCCATTGTTGAAGAATTTTTAGAATCTGTGAAATATTTTACAATTTTACAAATTTAAAGAAAAAGAAAAAATTATACAGATATTTTATTACAGTTTTGATTAGCTAATTCGATAAGGAAATCTTCTTGAAATTTAAAGGCTTTTTAAAAGTCCCTAATACATTCCATTGCCCTTACTTTAGAATTCAATAGCAGACAATGTGTATTGATAAATAAGTCTGCCTTGTTTCTGTAACAAAAAAAAATCCTGTATATTATTTGCCAAGATGTACAAAATGATTAACAAATATTTAAACACATGGACTTTTGACCAGACAGTCATCAATAATGGACTTAACAGAAAAAGGATGTAAGTGTAAATGAGTATGCGTTTATGTGTAGTTGTGTGCGAGAGTGTGTGCTTGTATGAATAAATAGGCAAACAAGGACATTAAAACAAAAATATTTATTTAGACTAAAATAAAATAAACTAAATGAGTGAGAGAGGGCTAAAGAGGGGTTGGGGTTGGGATTGAAATAAAAGGGGAGAAAAGATTTCAACGATGTCCATTTGAAAGCAAAAACATTTACATTAATGTATAAAAGTGTGTGTTTTTCTATTGAAATATTTGTATTTGTGTGTGTGTATTTTTACGAAATAGAGGATTACTTATCGTATATTTTGACATAAGTTAAGTTCATCAATAAACTTTCGAGTCGAGTCAATTGTCTTTTACGTTTGTTTTTTTTTTTTTTTTTTTTTGATCCTAAAAGGGGTGATATTTCAATATTGTTCATTACGATACACTTCAGCCAACAAATAACAAGCACAAACAATTGTAAGACAAAAGAGGCTTAAAATTAAATTTCAGTTTGCATTTCCGAGCTACATACACAAACATTAATTTAAAATCATCAATATGCGTGCAAAGGGGGCAGTTTTGGAATAGTCAACTGTCTTATTATTTGCTCAAATCAAAGGCCAATAACAGCGAAAAGAAATGCAAAAGAATTAAGATGGGTCATTTTCGATAAGACCTTTTTGTTTTTTGCAAATATTGTTAAAAGTATTTGTTTTAGATTTTCTAAAAAAAAACTACAAAATGTATTTGCCCACAACTTTCAATCGCTAGTTTTTCAAAAAGGGGCTGTTCTTTCCTTCAATTTCCTTATCTGTAACTAGTCAAATGTAAAGAAAAGGTTTTAAATTTTGCAAAATATTTTTGCAAAATCAATAATCCCTTTTTACTCTTCATTGGGCCTAAAACTGGACATATGGGAGTTCGAGGGTCGTTTGTTTGCATTGCTTAGCAAACAAAATATCGTCTTAATTCTGGCTAAATCCGTTCTGATTAAGTTTATTTATAAATAATCCTGTTTTGGACTATAATTATTTGTTTAAAATAAAATGCTTTTAAGTATCGTAAATAAAGTGCAAATTGTATTACATTTGCCTTTTCAGGATATCGAATTTAAATCGTAGATATTTGTTTGGAATATGTTCGCTTATTTTAAGTTAATCGCTGAGATTATAATTTATTTTTAAGCTTGAGAAAAAATTCGGACTTCATTTTTAATAAAAATTAAACAAGTAAAAGTGCTACATTGGGCTGTATCGAATCCTAAATACCCTTCACTATAGTAGTGGGTAGCCAATTGTTCCCTAGCTCATATAATAGGGGCGCTATCGTGTCGTATGGGTGGTGGGTGAAGTACTAGGCCAATTTGGGGGATTTTTGACACCAAACAAATTTTATACACATGTCCATTTCACAAGCTCTTTCGTATTGCTTATTTAAAAAAATAAGATTTTTGTTTTCTTCGTTTTTATTCAAAGTTGACATTCACATAATTCGATACCATGAAATTAAACCAGGAATGGGACTTTTAATTTGACGTAAAATGGTAATCAATATTAATTGATAAGAAATTTTTATTAAATTCCTTTTAAAAACTAATTTGAAATCATTAAAAAGAATTAAATTTAATCACGATCTAAAAAGATTTTTTGCAAAATCACCATACAAATCAAACATTTCCAGTCCTGGTATAAATTAAAAATTTTTAAAACACATTAAAAAATCATGAATCAAAGAAACAAGATTGCGCATTGCGCAGGTCCGTTATTTTTGCTTGTGACGAAACAATAGACTTTGTGTATGTGCATTTGTGTGTGTCTTACATTTTTTTAAAAACAAACACTCTTATTTAGTCTCTGATGACGTAGATGCGCAGTAAAAATTCTTTTTTGTACGGCTGAGTGCGCAATCTTGTTTTTTTTTGATTCATGTTAAAAAATCAATCGTTTAATGAGTCGGCAATTTTGTATAAAAACTACCAACAACAAAATACAATATTTTATAACTAAACGAGCTTGTGATTTGGACAGTAGAGAATACTTGAGCTCAATTTAATTAACAAAAATTATTAACTCTAGAGGATACTTTTGTGGATGTCAAGTAAATTAATATAGCGATTTAGCTCATTTTAAAATTGAATATTTCTTATATTAAAATGATATCTCGTCTTCCTAGCTCTCATGGTATGGCAGCTTTTGTGCCAAAATCATTATATTGGGCAGATAAAAGCAGTTAAATGTTTATAAACTTTAACTACCTAATTAAGTTTATTCAAGGTGAAACTGAAAAGATTAAGTTCGTAGATTATAAGAAGACTTAAAAATGTAAAGTTTACAATAGATATTTATTGGTAAAAATTAGAGTATGTAATGATTTTTTGCTGACATCTTAACAAATAGATTCGATTTTGTATTCAAACTTCAATTCTACAATTTAATACGTTCAATTAAAATTTCAATTGAAATTTCATTCGATTACTAGTTTCCTCAATTCAATTACTTTATTGATTAGTTTTCATTTATTTCTAATTACCTGAGATTTTTGTTCATATTTTTTTTGTAATTAAAGCAATTGAAAATTTGTTTGAAGTGGCAAAGTTTTTCAAAATTTTTTTAATTAAAATTAAAAAAATCTTGAATAAAAAACTATTTAATTAATTGTCTATAGCTGCAAATTTAATTAATTTTTTGTTTTCTGGTGTACACTTAAATCTCTCTTCTCATCCACGGCATCTTAGGGCAACCTGGCCGTCTACTGTTCTGTTGATTCTTTTCCAGAGCTGTCCTATTGATTCCCAATGGCTTTAACTAGGCCGACATACACCGCAAATGTTACTAAGGCATTTATTTAGTAACGCCTGTAAACGTTAAGTGATCACATTTGTAGACAGCCAAATGTTGCTGCCATAAAAGATGGTTGATTTTACCTTAATTGTCCAAGTGCGCGTCGTCTGGCTTCTTTCCATGAAGGGTATAAAAACCAATTTTATAACAAGTTTTGCTACAAAAAATTTGCAAAGTCAATTTACAAATGAATCAGAATTTGAAATTCGCAGGGCTTTATTGGTGGAAATAATCAAAAAGGCAATAAATATAGACTTCTTTAGTTTGAGTCTAAAAAGCCTTGCATTCTTGTATTTTGAGTTACCCTTTAAATGTTATTATTACATGGTATTAAATCTTGTGCTTAAAAATTCATTCGCAACTTTCAACTGCTGCTTAAAATTATAACAATTTGTTAATGCTCGTCAGAACCACAAGTGTAATTAAAACTATTTTTCTGCCGTCACTCCGTCTATACCGCCATGAAATATTCATCTGGAAGACCCTATAAAGTATATACATGATTTTTTTTTTGGAGCTTCAGCAATTACCAATAGATATGATCTCTTCCGAAAGACATAACGCGCATAAATTTTTTATTTAACCAAGCTTGGCTAAAGCAGTTTATGAAGGAAAATCGGTGAAGCCATCAAAACAAATATGACCCTGCCTTTCAAAGGAAATTTTCGCAAATATTTTTCTTTACTAAATATTATCCGATTTATCTTTGGCGTTAGGCAAAAAAGTCTTGAGACAGAAACTGTAGTTTCTCTTAATATTCAGTTGGAAAGTTATTTATTTGGTGTATTTCATAGACTTTTTTTCTAAAGAGCATTTGATTACGATTAGAAGCAGTCGTGCTAGACTTAAGTAATTGACACCAAGCGAAATTTAATAAAAGACAATCAAGAACTCAAAATGCTTTTAATTGACTTAAGACGTTTTTAGCTAACGGCAAAGATCTAATAATTGCAATTGTATGGCTGTAAGTCACCTATAATATGGTGCTCTTAAAAGATATCATAACATGATCGCAGCAATACCAAAATAAAACCTTAAGCCTGAATAAAATTGCGTAAAATGAAGATCTAGTCGATCACACTGTGTCACAAATTTTTAACAAAGTTGTGAATCTTTATGCACATTTGTCCGCTGATTTCGAATATGAAGTCAGAATTGTCAAATAGAGAACACTTTTCGAGATATTCTTTTATAAAAATAACCGTTATTAGTATTTTTTAAGCAAATGATGTGATTTAAATGCAAATATCTTCAAAAATATTAAACGGATTATGCATTTCTTTTTTTTAGAGAAAGATAATAAAATTACTAAAATAGGCATAGGTCGTTTGTGCAGATTCATCAAGCAATAACAGAGTAACAGTGCATTAAATTCAATCTTCATGCAAACTTTTATGATTTATTGCAATTTGGCTCTTTTTTATTCTGACTAGATTAGGTATCATTCGGTACATTCGGTAAAAAAAACTGTCACGTAATCTAATAATTTTTATAAAATTTTTATAAAATTCCTTCCTAATATTGCTGCATGCTTGCATTTCGTTTTTTAGTTTTAATTAGAGCAACGAAACGTTCACTCATTATTCAGTCATGAGCGAGGATGAACGTGAATGTTCCTGCTTATTCATCCTCATAAGGGTGAGGAATAAAAAAAAAAATTAGAGTTTCCTTTATCATGAAAAGTGAGCAAACAAACAAATTCAAATGTGGTGAAAAATTTGATTTATTCATATTAAAATTCTTCACAAGAACAAAAAAACCTGCGTTAAAAAAACTGCAGTCCAAGTTGAAAAACTGCCATTTCTTCCACTTCTTAATGTGTCATTGCCCAAAATAAAATCTGTTTTTTCTTTTATTTCTGATTCATTAAATCTAAACAGTCGCTGTCAAGCCAACTCAAAAAGCGAAAAGTTGTACACAAATTTTCGTTTTGTGTTCGACAGTTTCGACTGCAGTTTTTTAAACCCTGAAAAAAAACAAATAAAACATGTATAAAATACACAAAAATTGGCTTTTTGTGCTGCGGTCATGCACATTCTCGAGCAAAGACAACAATACTAATGAATAACGTTGCTTAAATTTTTTGTTTGTGCATTCCTTATGAGTGAGGAAATGTAAAATTTTTTCAATCCTCACGTTCATGAGAGAATGCGCAAAAAATTACCAATTCATTCATGACTGTCATTTTTTGTTTTACAAATTTCTTATTTTTCATTCATAGGGAAATTTGTGAATGCGTAAATATGAACGCTCTGATTTTAATCATATATGATTGTTAAATTTTTCTTTAATGCTCCAAAATAATAGTCAAATCGACTTATTATTTCAACCAGCTTTCGGAATAAGCGCAAGCACGAAACCGCCCATACTACTTATATGAGACAGGGAACAATTAATAAATCATTGAAAGGGTATATAAGTTTCGGTTCAACCGAATATAGTACTTTTGCTTGTAACAGAAAGGTACTGCGATATGTTGTGTTTAAAAAAGTTCTTAAGAAGAGACAATAGCACTGAGTTTTTCATGCCTGCTAAGCAATAAAATACAATTTGAAAATTTTATAGGAAATATAAGTGCATACAGATGTCTATGCATTTTTGTTATGGTTTCGAAAAAAAACTGTTCTTATATTTGCAGAGGACATGTCAGCAAACGCAGATCTTGGAAAAGAAATATCTTCATACAATTAAATTAATTTCTTTAAAAAAATAAGACCTAAAAA
The DNA here is from genome assembly GCA_949318255.1 of Pollenia labialis. Classification (NCBI taxonomy): domain Eukaryota; kingdom Metazoa; phylum Arthropoda; class Insecta; order Diptera; family Polleniidae; genus Pollenia; species Pollenia labialis. Next base: position 15,341,125 of record OX439140.1, read on the forward strand.
ATCACTTTTTTACTTTTCTCTCATTTGAAAAGCAAATTCAAATATGAAAGCCATAATGAAAATGCATCTTTCAACTTTGAACTCGAAATTCGGAAAGCTTTTGTGTTTAAGAAAACACAAAATCACTACAAAACTTTACTCTATTACGAAAACAACTCTTTTTTTCATTTAACGACCCCTATAAAAAGTGCATAATTGCATGAAATACACTTTAAAAGCAATAAAAGTTAAAAAAAAAGCTTTAAAATTTTATTGCAACACAAATATTTTAACAGAAAAGCTTCGGCCAGCACTGGAAACTATAATAAAATAATAACGACTATTTAAATTACACTATAAAAATGTTACAAATAAATTTATAAAAACTTTAAAATAAACTTTTGAACATGTTTTTGAATTGTATATTTATTGTAAATAAAATGCGCAGCAATCCTTAAAAAAACTGACAATTTTACAAATAAATCGCCAAACATTCCTTAACATTTTCCGTTTGCTTAAACATCTGTTATAATTTTTGCCGGCTGTACAAAAACTGTTTGCTATTTTTTTTTATTCAAAAATGTCCTGTTTTAGCTGTTTAAGGGGTAGTTTGAAATAGTTTCCCCCCTTAAACAGACACAGCAGTTATCTCGTTTAGAACTTAAATTGCTCTCTTTTAGATTAATTTTAGATTTCGTTAAGTTTATCTCAGGGGTAGTCCTACCCCTAACTTGCAGATTTATCTGCAAGTGTGCAGGTTTTTCTGTAAAAGTTCAGATTTTTCTACTAAAGCTCTAAGTTAGCATAGTTGCAGATCTAAGATAATTTTGTCATATTTATTTTTTTTAGATAAATGTTAATAAAAAGCGAATTTTAACAAAAGGATAATTTAACAGAATGTTAAAGTATTAGAAAAAGGTTAACAGTGAAAAAGAGATGCTAGCGGCACAAAAAAGAAATACAGTTTGAGATACAGATTCTTGAGATAGAAAGTTTAAAGGTGAGTTGAGCTTTAGTTTGAACCTATTTAAACCAAATCTTGGACTTCCATACATATAAAACTTCGTTAAAGGTTAATTTGAACATTCCAGTTTGACAAAATTTTATCTTTTAAATATAAATTTATCTTGAATAGCCTTAGCAAATAATAAAAACGATAATTAAAACATCAATTATTTATGAAAAGCCTCTTGTCAAGAAAGTAAACTTTTAAAAAATACAGACAAACTGTTTTTTTTCTCAAATAAATTTTTTGTTGTTTCTACTGTTTTAACAATATTTAAGCTTCTGGAGCCATCAGCTACCGTTTGATAAAACCTACTTCCATCTTTCTGGTAACATATTGACTTCGGCTTCAAAAGATCTGTCCATTTTTTTTTGGATTCAAGAACAATTGAGTCCAATATTTGATACTTTTTTCTAAAGTGAAGTTGATTCCAGTGAGAGTGTTCTACAGCGATTCAAACAAATGCCTGTCGAACGGGACAAGTGCTGGACAAAAGTGTCTAGTAACGTAAGTGCTACATATATAAAATTTGACTTTACAATTTATTTTAATATTAGACTCGTTTTTGCGAAATTTCATGACAATATCGTTTTGATTCTAACTTTATTGTTAGTAGCGTATTCGTTGAAAGCAATTTGATCATTTATAGACCGATTGCAAAAAATGTGTGTCATATGGTTTTTGTTAATTTTTTTTTTGTGGTTATTCAAGTGTTTTCTTTAAGTGAACTAAATATGGTACCCGTTAACATTTTCTTTCAGATAATCATAAAACCTAGTTTTTTTTAGGCATAAATGGTTGCTATGATTAATTATGTACTACTTATTACAAGATAACGATTTAAATGAATTTCTACGTTGTATTTAATAATAATTCGTCGCCCTCTAAAGACTGTGCTCTAACTAACTCGAAATGGAGACTTTTTGAGACAAGCTGGGATCTTGGCTTTTTTACATAATTCGGGTACGCTGAATCCAATGGCACTAACTGTTTTTTAGGTTAGCTCTTGTTTTCGAGATATACCGTTATTTCGAAAATGGAGGTAGTTGCACAGCATATATTCGCGTAACTCAAAAACGGTTTAGTTTATTAGAATTACTAAAAAAACCGAAATTTCGCAATAAAATTTCCCTTAAGAAAATAAAACTAATATGCGTAGTCGTTTTAGAAACATAATAAATTTTTTTTTTGGAAAAAAATTATTTTTTTTATCAAAATTCCGAAATTTTTGTTTTGTTTTTAAATTCATAAAAAAATTGCTAGGTTTCTAATTTTTTGCAGACATATAAAAAACGAAGCTGCAAACAAAACAAGGCTTAAATAACTAAAATCTGTTAGCAACTTTTGATTTTATTCACAAAACTCGAAAAATTTTAATTTATTTTAAAATTTCATAAAACGGAATATTTTTATGGGAGCCACCCTAAGAAGTGGCGATAAAGGGGCAAATATTTCTCGAGACAATTTTAGGACAACAAATTAATTGAGGTTGGTCATACATTTTATTCTACTTGGGGCGACTCGTGGGCATTAATGAGACTTTTCTTCAAGATATTTCTATTCTGCATTGAACATTTTGTATGGGAGCCCCCTTAAGGAATGGAGATAGCGGGTAGGTATGTTAGGAATAAATAATTCAGATGAAAAACGAAGCGGGTTGGTCATACATTTAACCCATCTGAGGCATCCTAGGCGCTGCAGGAGCCAAATTTAAGATTTAAAACTTGGGGAAACATTTTCATGTTTTTTTGTGAATATGCAAATCAAAAACATGCAAAACATGTTGTTACCTTCACTTTAACTTAAGGTTTTCATGCTGCTCTGTATTACAAATTTGGAACTCACTATTTTGTTTGTGCAACCAATGTTTTATTTCGTTTGTCATTATTCATATCGCTCATAAATTTGCGAAAAGATTGTTTAAAAAGAAAATATAAAAATTTTTACATATTCAAATGAAAAAAGTCAATATGTATTATAACACAAGGGAACAAAATTTAACTTTTTTGTGCAGCCTAGAACTTTATTGCAAGTTTTTACTAATTTGTGGTCGTTGATTTCAAATTGTATCTCCATTTTTGCTATCAGCTCAACTTTTTGAGAGATACCGTTATGGCCAAAATTAAGTCACTTTCCCTACCAATATTGGAATAACTTAAAAACGGTTCCCAATATTCGGTTAAAACGATATACGAAGCTCGACAACAATATTATCTTAAATTGTTTTTAAATTTGCCCAGTAGTTTCAGAAATATTGTTAAAGTTTTGAAAACAAATTTCGTTCTTAAAAAATTAATAAAAACAATTAAATGAGATTTGTTTCATTGCAATCGGTGCACAACTTTTGATTTTGTTCTCAATTTACTGCATTGATAATTATTATCATCATTATTATTATCATTTCAGTTTTCTCAGTCTGTCTCTCGGTCTGTCTGTTGAAAACACGTTCACTTTTAAACGACTCAAATGAAAATAACAATATTGCTTTAGCTGTTTCTAGTTATCCTAAGCAGTTTGGAATTGAAATCCAGCAAAACATGTCTAGAATAAATAACTTGTTTAATTTTTGTGAAGATCGGCGCATAATAAATCCTATGTCCCACATAAAGCCCACTCCGGAAATATTCTAACTGTAGTTGGAAGGTACCAAAGATGCGGCTCAGCCGAATAAAGCACTATAACTTGATTTTTAAATAGCTTTTTTGTGATTTTTATGTGGTGAAAATCGATCTATTTCAAACTCATCGTTTTTAAAAGGTGTGATGAGTTTCGAGCTCGTTTAAAGTCCATTTCTGAATTGTTTTATGTTCAAAATACAGCAAAAACTTTAAAAAGATACAATTTTAAAAGTATAGACAGTTAATCAGAAGAAAATGTATTTGATATAAATTTTTTTTATATACTGAAAACAAGATTATCGATTTAAAATCGGATCGTTTTCTAAAACTATTTATATCACATACCTTACAGTATTTTTGTAAATTTGTTGCATCCTTTTATTAATTATTCATTAAAAAATTTAACATTTTTCTTAATACTAAACTATTAATAGGTACCGTTTTTATATTTATCTTTACATAAAAGCTTTTTTCCGTTTTATATTTAAAATTTTGTAAATGGTTTCCTTTTTTACTAGGCAAACTTTCCTAGAGGGTTAAATAGTTGTTAAAGTTTAAACTAATATTAGAGTGAAAAACTATGCTAAGGGAAATTATGGCGCCTAGAAATATGCAAAAATGTAAAGGTACTTTATAGCACCTAACACTAAGCTAAATGTTAAGCTTGCATGAAATGCGAGTGTAACATTATCCTAAAAGCTTAAAACAAGCTTTAAAGCAGAGATAAGAACAAACTACTTCAAGACTAAAGTTGCAATAACAGAAGCTGCAATAAAAATAATAACAGATGGTTAATTAAGGGAGAGAAAGAGAGAGTGAGAGAAAGAAAGATAAAGATAATTGCATTGTGTTTTCTCTTTCTTTTGTTTGACACCTCCTGTAGTATGTTAGGAGATATAGAGAAAACGAGTGTGTAAGAGAGTGAGAGAGTGTTTTAAACCTAGTCGAAATTAATTGCATACATTGGGGTGCTAGTTATGTGAGTTTTAATGAAGCATATTTACAGGCTGCAGATTTAAAATGTTGGAAAAAAATCCTTTAATAAAACGCATTAGAGAAAAGAGACTTTTTCCGAATGTGTGTCATATAGATATCTGCTTTTTAGAGAGAAGGACTGCTGCTAAATTTTTACAGAAATATTTTATATATTTTAAATAGCAGCTTGATTTTTGGAAAAATAAAATGGCTTTGACTGTTATAGCCACTTCTGCTGGAGATTTTTTTGTGGTGTCATCTTTTTATCCTGCCGCTCTGTAGAAAAAGTTCGAAAAGAGCATAAAGGTAAACAGGTTTTACAGTTGGTCTGTTGTTAAATAAAAATGTTAGTGTGTGTGTGTCTGTGTGTGTGTGTGTGTGCAAGTGTATTTGTTGCGTGAACAATACAAATTGCAGAATAAGTCAAGAGCAGGTTAATATAACGAGCAATTTTCTGTATATTCAATATTCGTAAACGAACTAGAGGTTTAACGGATGCGAATGTATGTATGTCTGTCTGTCTGCCTGCCTGCCTGTTAAAGAATCTCTTGTTGGAAGTTTGAAAACGAGTGTGTTGCTTAATTTTCATTATCGTACTTTGGGGTATAAAAACGCAGCAATATTTGTACAGAGATTTTATATTGCAGCAGCAACAACAACAGCAACATGAACATTAACAATAAAATGAGCATGAATTTCACTTTAGGTTTCAGTTCAAAAATGTTGAGGAACAATTTCTATGGCCCTGGGTATGCGTGTGTTTGTGTTTGTAAGAGTATTTTGTGTTGCTGCTGTTTGGTTTATTCGTTGCCGTCGTTGTGTTGGAGTCGTTAGTTGTAGGTTTGGATGGCAGTTTAGGTTGTTTTTTTTCATTTCTGGTTGTTGCTGCCAATATTCATTTTTATTGCTGCTCTTGTTGTTGTTGTTTCTGGTGTTGGTATTGTTGGCATTTCTGTTGTTGCTGCTTGCTACGTATTTGCTGCTGCTGTAGTTTTTTATTTGTTCTTGTTGCTTTTGCACTCAGCCAAACACAAGCACACACACACATACAGAACTTAAACACTCATACTTACACTGTTTTTATGTAAAATGTGTGAGTTTTCTATAAGTGTGTGTGTGTTTTATTTTGCATCCTTTATGGATTTTCAGGCAAACGTAAAAATTTTAGTCTACGACGAGACGAGTTTATCGTGCGTCCGTTTGCTTAAGCAAGAAACTTAAAATATTTAAAAAAAAAAATCGTTTTCAAAAAAATGTAAACGAGTGTTAGTTTTGCAACAATTTTAAAAAATGTGAAAAAATTAACCCCAAAAATTCAAATATGTATAAACAAAAAAGTGCTAAAAATTTTCTTAAAAAAATTAATAAAAAAAATCAAAAATTAAAAAACGTAAATTTCTTTAAAATAAAAAAATTTAACAAAACTAAAATTTTTGTTTCAAAATATTTTGCCACCATATGTAAAACTCACATGTTGAAAAATTGCTGGCCTTGTAGCAACACATTGCTACAACAAAAAACAAACATTACAGGCTGGTAGAAAAAATCAACAGTAAAAATATACAAAAACCACCACAAAAAATACCGACATATCAACACCATTCCACCAGATTTTTGCCGCTGATTTCAAGATTTGGTAGCTAAACAAGAGCCACACAAACATACATAAATTCTATAAATCTCTGTATAAAAGGAAATTGGGAATTACGATTTTTTGCCTTATGAGATTTGTTTATTTGTTATTGTGTTTGTGTAATTTTTTCTATAAGTTTAAGCAGCTGTTTGTGGAAATGCGTACACGAGTGACTGTGTGTGTGCGTGTGTTTGTAAAGAATTTTCTTTTGTTTTTTGTGCTCAAAGAGAATATTTGTCCTATTAACTTGTCTAAATCTAAATGGCAGGTAAAAATAGCTTAGAAAAGTCAAAAAATATTAGAGAAACTGACAATTTGTATTACAAAAAATAATATAAAAACTATTTAACTTATTAAGTTAATTTTGTGCAAAAATAATCTAGATCCTTGTTTACTTGTTTAGCTAAAACCATTTCCTTGCAAGCTGGTTCCATTTCCTTTATTAGGGATCTTAAAATTTTTAATTGTTGTATAAATTTTTTCGAATTAAGATTAATTTTTAATTAAAAATTCAAGCTATTTCACAAGAAATTTTTTTTTTTTAATTTATAAAATAAGCAAATTTCACTAGAACGAATGTAAGTGGTTGCCTGCAATATTCATAGCAAAATTGGTATGAATTAAACGAATATTCTGGCAGCTGGCCATATATCCTTTATTTTGGGTTTTTAAAATTTTGATTTTTAAAGTGGAGCATAATTATTTTTTGAATTAAAGTATATTTAAAATTTGTCATATTTATAAAAAAAAAATTAGCAAATTTGACTAGAAAAAATGTAAATATTTGCCGGAAATATGCATAGCAAATTTGGTGTCGATAAGACCAATAATCATCATTATTTTTTATTCAAATTAATTTTTAGTTAGAAAAAACATTTTTTTAAATGTACGTATTAAAAATTTGTCAAAAATAAGCAAATTTAATGAGAAAGAACGGAAGGGGTTGCCTGCAAGGTTCATAGCAAAATTGGTATGAATTAAACCAATATTCTGCAGGCTGGTCACTTGTCCTTTATTTTGGGTTCTAGAAAAAGTTGATTGTGTAAGCAGAGCGAATTTGTTTTAAATTTTGAGTTTAAAATTAAGATTTTTTGTAAGGGTCATGTCGCCGTCAGATGCCCTTTAATATGCATTTTAAAAGATTCCGATATTTAAATATATTTTCCGACAAAAACTGCTTAAAGGAAATCCTCTAAATTTTTTAGGCAAATTTCAATATATTCTAAGTTATTAAAAATGATTTTTAATTATGTAAAAGGATGTAGTTACTTATACTTAAGCTACACACTAAAACTTTTTTAAGTTTTGTGCAATTTATTATCAACTTCTAAAATGCCCTTTTTTGAAACTTCTGACAAAACATTTATTTTCTACATGTTAAATAAATTAATATACGGGTACCCCATTACCCGAACGAACTTTACAGTCAAACATCTCTACATTAATAAAAGATGCAAAGTTGAGGTTCCGCAAGTTCCTTCCGCTAACCATTTTTTAAAGATTTTTATAATTTTAAGCTTTCCTGATTTGCTTAGGTGGGCTGAGTAGTCACCGAAAGTGAAATACCCTCCAGGTAAGGGTACCCGTTTATTAGTTAAAGCCTTTTGTATAGAAAAAGTAAAGATAAAAGTAGTTTTTGTTCTTTACTTTATTTAGTATTAACAAATATTTATATCTTATTTTGTACTGATACCATTGCATAACATTTTGAGCAGCGATGAGCAATTATTTTGCTATTTGTGATTAAATAAAAATTTAATTCGATGGAGAATTTAAGTTACAATTTTCCAACTATAACCGACATTTTTTTCTGATTTTAACCGCTGTTTTGGTTTGGATTATAAAATTATTTACCAAGCAGGTGCAAGGTTTGCGTTAGGACCATGAGAGGTATAATCAAGGGCAGGATGGTGGCGAAAATAGAATCTGACCTATTGGAATTATGTAGATTGTACGAGGACCCAGATGAGATAGAGACAGTTGAGATTTTTCTGTTCAAACTTAATTTTCTTCTTAGTATTCTTTTGCTACCTAAGGCGACACAATGCACCTTATTGGTCTCCGGGTGAGGGTGGCAAGATTGACTTCACACCAATCTTTCTACCCTAACCCAAACCTAGAATAAATGCCACATAAATTATAATGTATATAAAAGGTTATAGTTTTATAAACTACAAGAACAGGATAGTTTTCAAAAATTTTCGATTTATATTTTACCCGCATTCGATTTTAGGACCATGCCCGATTAAGATAAAAATGTTAAGCTTTTCTTTAATGTCTTTAGACTAAACAATTTTTCTTTATGTTGAGTGCCCGACACCGGAACACCATGCAGTCAACGAAAGGGAAGATTAGCTGGCAAATAAAACGCTCTCAAAGTCTATTTATTGGTCGTGAGCACTTTTAGGTACGCCTGTTGGTTACATTAGGAAGACGATAAAATCATGTTACAAACGAAAAGCTATTCATCTATGGATACCGACAAACTGAATATTTGTTACTCTATCCTGTGAAAAATTACTTAAGTTACTTCTGCTTGACAAAAGTAAATTAAGGTCTATTCATTGGGCACTGCAGATTCCGATGGATGAATGATGGGACATCGGACCTAACTTTGAATATGTTGGCTGTACATAACATCCCATGAGTCGCAGTGCTTATTGTCATCATACAAAAAGTTTCTTTAATTTTCTTTTATTTATTTATTAAAAACAGTTAATTTTTACACTGACCCGTTTAAAGTCTTTGAGTATTGTCTAGTCTAGAATGGGATTTAGGTTCCGAAACTTCTTTAATCTTCAGTCTACTTTAAACTCTAATATAAAGCCAATTCTACGTTCTGTTTATATTGGAGTGTGTAGGCCCGTTCATAGTCTAGGTTGAAATAGAGTATGTTGTCTAGGTTAGGGTACAGTTAAGAATCTTAATTATTGGATTAATTCCGCTTCCAAACATGCTGCCTCAAAGGCATATGGTTCTAAATCCGCTACAGACACGGATGCAGTTTTTTAAGGAAAATAGACATCAGGTCTTTTCTAGACGTACAGCTTAATATTCTTTCCTAAATGGCTGATCCATAAAGAAGAATCGTGTTTACAACATTGGAGAGCACTAGTGTACAGTCCTGTTTTGTATCCTATTGTCTCGTCAATCAGTTATAAACTTCTGTCTTATATCTGGCCTTGCTCTCGTCTTTTTCTATTAATTCCAGTTTCTTTTTAAGTCTAGTCTTTTTTCAAAGCGGTGAAATCATCGAAAGATAATGTCTAAGACTTCAACACAGTAAGACACCCCTACTGCCACCGTTAAGTATTTTCTAGCACGGGGGGATAGGTAGAAACCGCCAGACATCAATATCTTATTCTAATTTGTTCTTCGTATGTCTTTCTGTCTTTAGAGCGCTTGAACAACTGATTTTAATATTGTTACATATTGAAGATCCAGGGAACTTGGCATAATCTGTGTCACACTTCCTATACTAATACCAGCATTTTCTTAAATTTCTTTTATCTCAGCGACAAGCCGTTGACACTTAAAAAATATATGCTTTGCATCTTTGCTTGCACTTTAACAATATGGACAATATGGGTAACTTTCACGATCAAAGCAATACAGGTCTGCTTTAAAGTCACTATGTCCTGTTAGCAGCTTAGATAACAATCTAACTCACCATGTTTGTAATTATATAGTCACTTCAAAAGTCTTTGTTGCCATCCTGTCTGTTATTTGCTCTATAACAAATTCAACAGTCGAAAACAGACTATAACATTGCATTTGCTCTAGTTTACTTCATAGTCCAACCAGAACTGTAAAAGATTGCAATAAATATAATTGTAAGCCCATGTTGTTAGGCTAATTACCTGTGCTGCAAAAAAAAACAACCTCAATACTTGCAAAGTGAAAATAAACTAGACCACTGGTAGAGCAAATCTGCCAAAGGGGTTTGAAAAGTTACCTCGGGTTTTCGAAATTCCGGCCCTTGCAGTTTTTGGATTTTATGAAAAGACGTTTGGAATAAGTCAAAATAAAATATACTAAATGTACTTCTCAGCTAAAAAATGTAAAAAATCTTTAGTAGAATTTTATGGCGTTTCTTTTCTTGGAATATATTAACCTCTTACTCTCAATTCAAAGGGCTAATTTTTGTCCTTATTTCCAACTTTCACACAAAAGTATACAACAACGGTACTTTAGAGGGTTAAAATGTTTCACGAATATTTTCTACATCAAATTTTCTAGGCGCCTTCCCAGTAGTGATTGGAAAACCCGACTTCTGAAAAAATCGATTATTCGGTTTTGTAACTGTAACGGCTTCGAATAATCGGTTTTTTTAAATTATTTATTTACTAAAAAAGTAAAACAAAACAAGCAATCTGTAATGCTTGTTAGGTATATTACGACATAAAATGTAATTTAGATGTAAGTAGAGATCGCTCTGATGTGTGTAGCACTAATAAATATTGGTCATAGACCCACCTCTTAGTATGCTGGTTATCTGTCCATGTAAAGTACAGGTCGCATTTAACATAAAATAAAATACATACATTACAATTGTCACAAGGAAGAATCCTATTAAAAATGGTGACTTGCTTCCAGAATAGTCTTTGTGCCCGTAAACTCTCTTAATATGTTGGTAATTAGATTAAGGTTGACTGAAAAATATTTTATTCCATTCGATTTATCAACTAAGTTTTTAAAGAGGACAATAGGAATGGGCAAAAAATATCGATATATCAAAATATCGATATTTAAAAAAAATATAATCGATATATATCGCCGATATTTTAAATACCGATATATCGATGTATCGATATTGAAATACGACTATCGAATTCGATATTTTTTAAAGTCAGTCTTCATTAAGAACTCAAAATTTTAGCCGTTTTTCAAACAATATGTTTTTTAAGAATTGGAATCATTGCATGCATCATATGTTTTTTTAAACAAATATGAAGATCTAAAATGATTGGCATTTATAAAAAGCAGTGCCGGATACAAGAAGCAGATTGACTGGAAAGCACATAAAACAGAGAGTGCTCCTGATGTCCATATCTGATGATTACTGGTTTGACTAAAACCAGTTGGTACTTTTGCGATGCAATTCAAATTTTAAGGAAAGTTGGTACTTCCATGCCTTATTTACTTCTATTTAAATTTTTCGTAATTTATTTTTTTTTGCTTATGGTTATTTTGTATTCTTCCCTTTTGTTTTTGTTATAATTGAATTTTTTGTTTTGATTAAATTTTCTTGTTTTTATTAATTTTTTAAAATAAAATGAAACAAAAAAAAGTAACAATGTAATTACATATAATTAATTTGTTCATACATATGTTTGTACAAAGGTATACTGAATTTTTTATTTTGGTAATAGTTTCAGCAAAATTCGTTCGATATATCGATATATCGATATTTTTGAAATAATAAATATCGATACTCTAAAAAAATATTGATTCGATATATATCGATATATTTTTTCAACTTGCCCATCCCTAGAGGATAACACGTTCACTAATCGTTTAGAAATTTTATCTGTGTAGTTAAAATCCTCTTTTAAGCCACTGTTATTAATTATTTTTTTTCTTTTAGCTGGGTTTTGCATTTTTTAAGGAAGCATTAAGCGGTACCTCTATTTACAATTATTTTTTAGTGCGGTTTACAAAAGCATCAACAATTTACAACTCATCACTAGCAGTTGTTTGAATGTACACCAGAAAACAAAGTCAAATTTGTCGCTGAACTCATACTTCTGGCAATTATAAAAAAGTCTGTGTTGTAGAATTCTTCTGCAAGTTCAATAGCTTGGTACTGTGATGAATATGTTAGGTTATGAGAACAATTAAAATACTGTTGTGAATAACGAAAGTGGTAACTAAAAATTGTCATCGAGTGGAAGATAATTAAAAAATTAATTATAAGAAAAAGTCGATTATTCGAGACCAAACAACCGATTTCTCGAATACTTCGAAAGCCGGAAAAACCCGTTATAAAAAAACCGAAAAAATAGAAAAAAATCGATTTTTCGAATTTGTACTTCGGAAATCGGGTTGACAACTCACTGTTATTATGTTTAATATTTTTTATAGAGTTTTTGCATAAAAAAAATGGAAAATGCAGCTACGATTTAAATTTTTTTAATCAATTTTAATAGTTCCAATAAAAATTAAATCCGGATCAAAATCTTTGTTATATTCAAATGAAACTGCTTTCTCTAGAAATACTGTTGATTCTTATCATTTTGAATTTTAGATTTTTGTTTACAAAGTTTTCTAAATCTTAATTCCAAGTATACATATATACACTCACAATATTATTACAGTAACGGACTGTAGTTTATTTAAGAAATATTCCGTTCAGTAATTTTTAAATAAATAAACATTTAAAATTCCAAGCAAATTTATTTTTAACTGATTCTAACAGTTATTCAAAAAACTAAGTGCATATTAATACGGATTTTCAGTTGCAGTTAAAATTGTCCGTTGATTGAGTTAAATTCTTCTTTATGTTTAAGTAGATAAAAATGTAATTTAAAGCAACGAAAAGTTCATTTAATTTTTACTGTCAAAAATTCAACCGCGAATTCCGTAAAAACAAATCAATATTCAGTTATCTTTTATAAATTAATTGTCAAAAAATTAACTACATATTCCGTAAAAACAAATAAATATGCAGTTATTTTATAAAATTTTACTGTCAAAAATTCAACACCATATTCAGTAAAAACAATTAAATATTCAGTTATTTTATATAATTTTACTACCAAAAATTAATTTTTACTTATCTATAAAAAATGAATTGCTTGTTTTGTGTAAGCAATACCCATTTTCTATTTGTTGAAATAATTTAGTTAAATACATCAAATTTTAAAAGTAAAATAATTGCGAAGCCATATCGGTCATGCTGCTGGTGTCTTATAATTGAGAGTTCTTCTGTAAACAACGTGGTCAGTACAACAATGTAAAACAAACGTGTGTAACTGGGTAAGTAAATAAAAATATTCTCCCTCTCTCGCTTATAAGAAAAACAAGCGGACAGGTGTCTGTCTGGTATTTTTTAGACATTCGGCTCTTTTGTGGAGTAAACGAAAATTAATTAAAATAACTGAATATTTGATTGTTTTTACTGAATATGGGGTAAATTTGACAGTAAAAAATTCACAGTAAAATTTTAATAAATAACTGAATATTTAATCGTTTTTACTGAATATGGTGTTGAATTTTTGACAGTAAAATTTTACAAAATAACTGAATATTTATTTGATTTTACGGAATATGGTGTTGAATTTTTGACAGTAAAAAGTAAATGAACTTTTTGTTAAAAATAAATGAAAAATAGGTAGACCGGTTTTTAATTGAACTTTCATTTATTTTATATTACAATTTCAGTTAATTTTACGTACAGAATATTGTGAGTGTATTACATTGTAATTTCAGAGGAATTGATGGAACTCGCATGATTTCAATAACAATTTTATTGCAGTCGAATTGATTTAAATTAAATTATTCGGCATTCAATAATTTCAAAAAAAAAAAAAAAATTTCAAAATTATTGCAATTACAAAATATTGCAATTTTAACAAGTTTCAATTTCGAAATCAGTTTGGTTGCTGTCGCTTTAATTTGAAAGACAAAATTGATTGCAGCTTTTAACAGCACTGAATCCCATACACTTAGCATTTTATGTAATTTAAATTTATTTAATAAGTATTTCTGGTACGCATTTACCTCTTTCATTTTGTCATTTAATTTAAAACATATTTTTTTTTCTATAAAATTTCTTAATTTCTCTCTCACATAAATTAATAATTTAATTTGTGAATTCATGAATACATTATTTACTATAAAATAGCCTGCCTTCAACCTAAATGTATTAATATTTTATGTTTTTTCCAAGTGTTAGAAACAATAATTTGACCTAAATAAATAAATAAATAGTTTCTGAACTAATCTGAACTGAGTAGAGTAAACTGAAATGAACTGGACTGCAGACAAGACATTGACAAATTACTAAGTTTTGCTCAAATGAAGAAATGAGAAATTAACGAAATTGTTAATTATAGTATGTTATAGTTTTAACCAAAGGAATATTTTTTTTTTAATTTGGAATATGTAACAAAGAGGGGGGAAGAAAATGTGAACTTTTTTTTTTTTTTTTTGTTAAATATGTTTAAAAGATTTTCGTCTTCTTAGCAGTTAAAGTTGTGGTTAAAGTTTTTGTTACAAAAATTTGATTGATGTTCGAAATAAGCTGGAAAATTTGCTAGAAAATAATACATTATTAATGAGTTTTTAGGGCAAACATTTTAGATATTTGTCTAATAGATTTAAAAAAATATTCTTATAGTCTTTTTATGTTCTAAATTAATTCTATGGATTTTAACTTTTAAATAACTGACCAACTCAGCTGCTTTTTAAGCCAGCGCGGATCCAAGGAAGTAGAAGATAATGCCTCTCCCTAGGCTAGTCTGGCAATATTTTCCATTATTTTAGACTCATTCATTAAGAGAGTATACACTTAACCATTAAGGTACGTGGAGACAACGACAAATGTACGTTGAGCAAACTGAAAAATTTAATAATTGTTGTCCAATAAATTTTTTCTTTGTGGCAATGAATACCAAATCTTTAAAAGATTTTATTGTAATAATTTAATAAATTGTTAGCTAATATAACGAAAAGTAAAAATATAGTTAAAAATGTTGAAATAATTTAAACCATTAAGCTTATTCTGCGCCTCCCTGTATATTTACTGATAGCAAGGTTGCAACTGCCCACCTAGTGGGTTTCTATAGCACCTCTAGATTAACCTCAGAGTGTCGGCTATCTTTAAATGAGAGTGTGAAGCATTTAAAAGTACGCTTATGCGGTTATCAGGTCAGGCGGACTACCAGAGAAACAAGATATCAAACGGAGTGGTCGTCAAGATGAAACATTTATAGTTAAGTTCGTTGGCTTAACAATGGCCCACTGTAAACCCCTTTTTCAGCGCTTGTCTTTTGATACACCTGCCCCGTATCCACGGCATTGTGGCCTGGTTAAAATGAACGGAAGTCAAGCTCTCTACTGAGTTAATAACTGGGTAAATAACTGGTAGCTGCTCATGCGAGGACAATGGGACTAGAATTCAATAACGAATGTAGAAGTTGTACTGACTGGGAAAAAGAGAAAAAATAGAGAAAGAGGATTGGTGCTGGGTGTCACAAAGGGACCTAACCTCTACTAATCAAGGCAATGAAACTGTTAAGAAACTCGCGAATTATTTTAAATTGCTAATTCGCTACATTACAGTTCAAATAGTAGCTAATGAATATCGGGTGTGAATGGGAAAATATCAATGGAACCAGGATAAACTCCAATCAATTTCTAATATAATAAAAAATTGTGATTATGTTGTGTTGCGGAAATAATCTTAGTAAAACTTTTTAAGTATTATTGCTACAACACTAGTTAGTGTACAAAGAAAAAATGTTTGCAGAAAATTATTCAATTAAATAATTAATTGGTGTACATTAATTATTCAATTAATTTTTTGTTTGCTGCAATTATTTTTTTTAATCAAAACCCATAAAATTAGATGTTTGTGTATGTGTGTAGTATTTTTTAGTTTATGCAACTAATTTTTTAACTGACTAAATTTGTGTTCCATGACTCGAAAATACAAATCCGTTAATTGATATGATCAATTCCTTTGCAGGGGCAAAATTAGTAAAATATTGAATTGTCTGAACGAATTGTTTAATTAAAGTCGATTTGCTATTTTTTCTGTGTAGCCACTGCATATATATCCTTTTCGACTCTCATGAGGCTTAGAATTGGGTAACGGCAACAAATCACCTAACAGGATAACCTAACTGCAATAGTACTTCTTTACTTTTGCAAGGACATAACCATTTCAGTGGACGCAGTCATAGCTCTTTGAATAAAAGAGCAGTTAGGAATTGAAACAAAAAAAATACGGTTTGTTTTCATTGAAACCAATTATAATAAATAAATTTAGCTTGGTGAACTTCCACTAAGTGACCCTCTACTCCTCCCCCCACCAACTTAACTAAAGACTGGATCCGTCCTTGATTTTAGAATTGCCAAAAATGTGACGCTTGCCATTTCAAATTAAATGATCAATTGTTAATATGATTTTCTCTGCAAAAAACATTATTTCATTTAAAATGTTGCCCGTTGTTACCACAAATAAGTTGCATTAGTTTCTCAAAATAAGCAATAACAACATTTTTAATTTTCAACGACAATTCACTAAATATTTTTAAACATTTGCAGAAATTGCAGCAAGTGGATTAAACTATAAATGCAAACCATTAATAGCCAGTATATTGCCTTCCTTTTTACAACCACAATTAAAACAGCTATCGAAATTCAGGCAAAACGAATGCAAACTTAAACAATTCATGTAGTCGGTGAGCCAACGTTTAATAGTCACATAATCATTTAGTCATTCAATGATTCATGCATTCTTTTGTTTGAAAAATTCCGTACAGAAAACAAAAAAAACCAGAAGCAATTTGCTATGAGTACCTGTTCACTTATACTTAGATAAATAGTAATTTTGTGCAGTGCAGGATTTTATTAGGGGTTTCACTATGTTTGAGAAATTGCAATTGAAAAGTTATACATTATTCAATTAAAAAGGACATTTTTCTTTTACCAATTTAGTTTTTTTGTTCTGACAACTTTAGCCTCTTCATTTTCTAAAACTCTTTGCCTTACAAAATTAATTCCTCCTACTGCAAAGAATTTCATCTTTTTTTTGTAAGTTTAAAGATTTTTCTTAATAAGTTTTCTTAAATTTAAACTCCTACAGTTTACCTGGTTAACATCATTTCAAAGATTGTTATAAAAGTTCACGATTTTCGATATTGATGATATAAATTTTAGTTAAAATCAAGTAACATCAAAATGTAGGACATATGGCGCATTGATAATTAATGTGGTATTTCGGAGGGCAATTATCTGTACTTAACTCCCACATCGTCATTAAACAAAATTAGTGCGAATAGTGGCTGGTCTCGAAAATGTCGAATTTTGTGCCAACAAAGTTTGAAATGAAGCAATTGAAGAACATCGATTGATCCCCAAAGCTGATTGTTTTGATTGTGTTTGGCAGCCGAGCTTTAGTTGGTTCGTCAAATGGTAACCTCGGCTAAATAAAAAATTTATTTAAGGTCAACCAAAAAAAAAAATAGAAAAAACTAACGTAAACATATCCAAATAACTGAAAGACATTTATTTTTCCTATGACCAAGAAAAAGGAGTGAACGAGGCTTTGTTTGGTCGACAAATTAAGAGCATTTCTAACCCGCAAGAATTACCGTCTCGACTAATACACACATTTTCTTGCAAATAACTTATTAATTATAGACTATAAGAATTGAACACAAATTCATGGGTCAGCAAAAGTATTGGCGCTATTAAAAGTTTTCAATATCTGGATTAAAATCTATTTGTGGAACTAGAAAGTCAAATTGTTGTCTCGTGGTAATTTTATCCACGTAGAAAAAAATAAAAATTTACTTCAATTAAAAAAATTGTGATATTAAGTAATTTAAAATTACGTAATTAAATTACCACCAGTGAACAAGTTAATTGTATCAATTAAACATTTAATTCACTTCTTTAAACGTTTAGTTAACTAGATTCAACATTTAATTCACTTGATTAAATTTTTATTTAAAACTGATTTCATTTTTTATTAATGCTTTAATTGGTGAAAAATTTTGGAACATTGTTTTTGTGCTTTTTATGAATCAAAATAAGAAATGTTTAAAAAAATGAGCAAAACTTGCCTATTTTAAGCCTTTGGCGCTTTGTTACGTAAAAACTCTACACAGCAACCAAAACTTAACAGTTGTCTAAATATTTATTTTTTGCCATCTGTAATATCATTTCGGCAACTGGCAACTCAACTAAAGTTAGGTTTTCATACACAAACGACACATATTTCGAATAATTTTCAACGACTTCAATATGCCAACGGTACTGCGAAATACAAAGAACGCCCAGGTCAGCCAAAAACGATAAAGTAAAGGAATTGCTTAATAAAATTTATTCTGAAACCCAAAAAAGAAATGTATTTACTTAAGCAACAATTTAAATTTGTCTGCAATCAGCAAGATTCATTCAATAACAAGAAAATTAAGTACAGCAGTAGTTAAAGCCAAGGGACGTTTAATGACAATTTTGCATTATAGAAATGCTGGTTTAGCAAAATAGAAAGAAATTATTCTTCCATATGAAATCGTAGCATTTCGATAATTTAAAGCGCAAAAAATCTAATGTTAAGGCATCGAGATTTTGAGCTGGTAGAATCAGTTCAGACAATTACATAAAACCTGCACCGAAAAAATTGATTAATCATTTGAAATGAGAATTGGTCGAAAAACGACCGGTATTTCCAACCAGACATGAATTCGTAGTATTCCACATGGGCAGCACTCGGCCACATTTTTCAAGACTAGAACAAAAACTATTTAAAAAAAAGTTGTTGGAAAGTTTAGCCTAACCTGTCTAACAGCTGAACCTAAACAAAAGCGGCACACGTTTTCTGGAAGTTAAAAATTGCCATGCCCATATAATTTGTATGATGACTCCCCAAATAGCGCGGCGTCAACGCTTTCCAAATTGGAAAAATTTGGCAGCGTGTTCAATAGTGAAGTTGGCCGCTATTGTTAATATATAATGGTAATTTACCTATTTTTTGGTCAATTTAGCGGGCTTGTCTCCATTTTTAATTTCTATAATTATTAAAACGGACACAGCGAAAGAAAACGTTCTGCCTTCTGGTCTTGTTTAGGTACGGCTGTTATAGTTTAGACAATGCCCTAAGCGACTCCTTTTTGTTTTGATCAATGCAGAACGCTGTACTTTAGAGTGGAGGAGTAAGATGGCTTGATTAGTTTTGATTTCAAAACTGAGCAGGTTTTATAAAACCGTAAAACGACCGAAATATGCGACCAGACATTAAAGCTTAATATGTTTTTAAGACATTGTTAGACCATATGCTGAAAGTTTAGTCAAAAACTATTCAGACAATAGAGATATTGGAATTTTTCTTCGTCCTTTTTCTAGTTCAAATATTGCCCTATGTGAATAAAACTTTTTTTGATCGAAATACGCTTTACTTTAGACCCGCGTATATAAAATTGCTGTGCTGTTATTTCAAAATGAGCGCTCAAAATTTTGTTAAAAATTCCTAAAATTCATTAATATTAATCATACGAAAAGTAGGCCATACTAACATTGTATGCCATGTGTGTTATACATTATATTAAAGGTATTTAGAAAAATATCAATTATACGCATTAATGATCTCATAATGTGGGATTTGCTTTCTAGGGCGTATAATTTATATGAAAGTTATTTGAAAAAAAGAACTTGTCTTAATTTATAATCTTCCAAATTAGACCCTTTTAAATTCAAAATGTTTAAGGTTTTTGCATCCTTAATAATCGAATTTTAATTCAACTTTTCTTCTTATTTCAAATAGAGTTTTAGACTTTGAAATTGGTCGTATAAGATAAATACTTAAGTGGTTTAAATTAAATATAAAAAATTAATATATTAGTACATAAATATTTAAAAAAAAAACTATTTACTTTCCCTATTAGTTCCACCCTAATAAATTTACATTTCATCATCTTTTTTCATATTATTTTTACAATGATTTGGTTAAAAAAAAAAAAAAAAAATTTAAGCAAAAAAAAGTAAGGAAAACGCATATGTTAGATGAAGGCAAACAATTTATTCGTTAGTTAAACTCTGTATAAATAGCAAAACACATGCAAACTATAGAAAATTAAACAAAACTTCCAAAATGCAAAAGAAAACAAGTCTAAATTCAAACATCAATTTTTTAAATTGATTGTTACATGTTTGATTTCAATACAAAGCCAATAGGAAATGTTAGCGAAAAAGAAGTTAGAATGCTTTCTGTTGATAAGTCAAATCCTTGGTGAGCTCGAACAGAAATATGAAAAGTATATTAATGAGAAAAAAAGAAGAAAATCATTCCTTAGCGAAATGAAAATATGATGAACTTTATTTATCGTGGAAATTGGCAGATCCCTTTCAGATTCTGGCCAGCTGTTGTCCTATCAAAAAAAAAAAATATTACTTAGCCTTTAAGGGCTTGAATGGGTTGTAGACTGGTTATTAGTGCATCGCTGCTGAGCTAATAGCTGCAGTAAAACAAGATAAACTCGCTGATTGTAGTTGGTGTTTTGTCTAAGTTTTGATATCATTGCAAATAACACTTGAGTGTCTGTAATTCTCATACGCTTTACAGTTGTATTTGTATAATATCTTTACGTTTTCCACAGTCTTTGGAAAGAGGTTCCCTGATGATCGGGCCGAAGCAACCAGTGGAACTTAGGAACAAGCTTTACCACCAACAACAAATTCCAGTGAAGTTGTCAAGAATAGCAAACAAAAAAAGGATAATGAATAAAACATTTTTTACTACCGAAAATGACTTTGATAAAAAATTTATTTTTGGCAAAATTTTACTGTTTATTAAGATATTTTGGTGCAATTATAGTTTATTCTAGACATTTTACCTTAAGAAGAACTGATTATTTTACCCTCTTCTGAAGTAAAGAGTGCTCCAGTAAGAGCTTTCTGCATAGATAAAAACAAATGGCAGACGAACAGGGCACGTTCCAGACTATAAGACAGGTGGTTATGGTAAGACTTCCCAAACACAATTTTCCAAGTAGGTTATTTTGTGTACTTAAAACATGTGGTCAAGCATTGTCATTATGAAAAATTACGTCTTTCTTATAGTTTTTGGATAAATTTTCGGTTTAAACAAAAGAATTGTCTCGGGTACATAAAATGTCAAATTAAAGATTTTCTGCAGAAGCATTATCTATTTACACTACAGTCGTTTCATTGTATAAACTTTTCTTTGCAGCATTTAAGTATTTTCTATGACGTCTCTCTTTCTTCTTCTTCCTCTCGATAAAAAAAAACTAGCAAAAATTGCTACTCCTTACACCACATTTTTTTTTTTGTTTTTTCAAATAAACCATTAATAATAAAATTAGTTTTAATTAAAAATGTTATCAAGTGAATTAAACGTTTAATTATATCAACAACATTATATAGAAACAATACTCCAAAATTCTTCAGCAATTAAACCATTAATCAAAAACAAAATTAGTTTTGATTAAATATTTAATCAAGTAAATTAAAAGTTTAATTCGTAAAAAGTTAAATCTGTTTTAATTAAAAATTTAATCAAGTTAATTAAATATTTACTTATATCAACAACATTATATAGAGAAAATACTGCAAAACTCTTCAGCAATTAAACCATTCATCAAAAATAAAATTAGTTTTCATTAAATATTTAATCAAGTAAATCAAACGTTTAATCAAGTGAATTAATCGTTTATTCAAGTGAATTAAACGTTAAATTAAACTCTTAATTTGTTTACTCTTGCAAATTCAATTAATTTTTTTTATTAATTTCACAATTTTTTTATTTGAAAAAATTTTTATTTCTTCTGTAAATCCCACTCAAATTTTTGTCTTGGTTGAATATGTGAGAGTGGTGAGAAGATTGGAGAGGGGTACACAGTTTCATGTGCTCTTCTGTTTTGTTATTCTCACTTTTCAACATGAATTTGCTTGTAGGAGACACTTCACAAAAATTACAAAAATTGCAAAACTAGAGTTTCATAATTAAAAAATCGCATCAACATAAATTTAAAATCTGGACGTTGCCCCTAATGTCTCGGCAGGCTCCCAATCTTTTACCAAAGTTCTCAATCACTTTCTTCAATAAACTGTTGTCAATGGTTGATATCTGCTCAAAAATGTTGTTTTTAAGCTCTTGAACAGTCATAGGATTATTGCTGTACACGTTTAATTTAAAAAAACTCCACAAAAAATAGTCTTAGTTTGTGAAGTCGCACAATCTTGTTGGCCAATTCACTCCTCCTCAATGATATATAATGCGATTTTTGAACTTTCTTTCAAAAGATCCATTATTTCTCATGCTGTGTGTCAAGTGGCACCAACCATCCTGTTAAAACCACACATCCTCTACGTCTAAATCATAAATTTTTGGCCACAAAAAGCTTCGAATAATCAATTTTTTGTACCGATTTCCATTGACTGATGAAACCTCAAATTTGCACACCCTTCACAAATAAAAATCCGTTACATATTTCAAAATTTAGTGTGATTTCAACAAGTTGGCGACTCGCTATCCTATTTGGTCGTACGATTTCTCAATAAAATAATTATTTGTACGATTGTGAAAAAAAGGTAAAATCTGTCTTTTAGGATACAGTTCTTTTTACACTTAATCGGGTATTGCACAGAAAAAATGTTTGCAAACAATTATTAAATTAAATAATGCATTGGTGTACATTAATTATTCAATTAATTTTTTGTTTGCTGCAATTAATTTTTTTAATCAAAACCCATAAAATTAAATGTTTGTGTATGTGTGGTATATTTTTTTGTTTATGCAATTAATTTTTTAATTGACAAAATTTGTGTCCCATGACTCGAAAATAGAAATCCGTTAATTGATATGATCAATTCCTTTGCAGGGGCAAAATTAGTACAATATTTAATTGTCTGAACGAATTGTTTAATTAAAGTAGATTTTCTATTTTTTCTGTGTGGGTGTTTTATTTTTTCTGTGTGGGTGTTTGAACAAACATTAATTTATTTATTTATTTGTTGTTAAGGCGGGTTAAAAGAGGCACTTCATCATCTTACAAGGCCTTTTCCAAATGTCTTACATAAGATTTTTCTTCCCCAGTTGACTTTCAATAAAAATTTGAATCTCAAACTGCATAAATAATCTAGTGATTTGGTTTTTTTGAAACTCTGTATTAGGTTTGAATAGCTTTGAAATACCAAATGGTTATTTCCGTGTCGAAACTTTTAGGTATTCAAAAATTATCATTATTTTCCAGGGTGAACATTTCATATGGTTGGCAATTTATTTTGGATGCAAAATTAATTTTTCTAGAATATTTAAATTATATGGAAAATTTCGAAATTTTCGTTTTTGATTTTGATTTCTACTTTTTGTTAAACATTTCCTACCAGGTTCTTCTGCAATCCAGAAAAAACTATTTTACCAACTACAAAACCTAAAAATTATACAAATGTATCGTTTTGAAATACGAATTTAAATATTTAACTTACAAATACATGGAAAGTAGTGTGAGTGTGTGTGTTTTTTCAGATTCAATAAATTCCAAAAATGCTACTGATTGTGCGTGTAAATACAGAAACAGTTTTAAAATAAACCTTAAATTAACAAAAATTTTGAAAGAAAAAAAATTCAACATATAAAACCAAAAAAATCAGTACAAATGTTTTATTAATAGCAAGAAAAAAAACTACTTAATATTTTAAGCAAAATTAAAACAAACTCGTGGATTTGAAAAAATAGTAATACTACAGTTACCATAGAAATTTTGGCCTTCAAAAAAAAAAAATTCTTACAATATTTATTCTTCTGCAGAATGATTGTTTGCTTAAATGTTACGTTTTGTATTCAGTAATTGAGCCAGTTAATAACATATCAATGCACTAAACATAAACGTATTTAATGCAAAAATACATCAAGTTTGATGTACTTATACACATACACACATACGAAAAAATGCTAAAATATTAATGAAGTGAAACAGAAAATTCAAGCATCAATACGAAAGGATTCAAAACAACTTAAATACAATTTCAAATCAATCTATAGCTTAACTCACTTGCATCTGAAAATTCTCTTAGTTGCTTTATAATCCTTAATATTCTACTGATTTCGATACAACAACACAAATGTATGTTTACTGTACAACAATTTTCGTAAACTGTACTTGAAATTTTACAATTTAGCTGCAGTCGCAACAGCAACATCTTTCGTAAAAACTCTTCTATTATTAAGGACTGAATACCAACAACTCGTTAATATTAAATAAACATTTGTTCATCGTGTAACAAAATTGTTGTTTTACATGGTGGCAATTAAATGATAATACATCCTGTTTAGATGTACAATGAAATTGATAACGCAGAAGGTAAGTGTGTATGGATAATTTTGAAGTAATTTTTAGAAAAAAATTTGTATTCTATTAAATTTTGGATGAGAGCTAAAGTTGAGTTATACGAAGATCCTGGAAACAAATGGAAGAAACATGGATGACAAAACAAAGATACAATATTTAATAGATATTTCAGACTCGGTATAGAAGCTGATTTTAGACTGTGTGATAACAAAGAATTAGTGCAGATTTGGGACAGCAGAAAAATTCAAAAATATTGCTGATTTTGGGCTAAAAAAGAGTTTTTAATTAAAGATTTTTTTTGGATATATAAAACTTTACAGTTAAGGCTTTAATTTGACTTTAAAACCTTCTCTGGAATAACCTTTATCGATAATGTTTTTCAGGTTAGATAGAAATGCTGACTGTGTATCCGCCCGATACACGTAGACCCTGTGAGACCGTGGGGTTCCAATAAACAGAACACCCACCGTAAAACCAACCCAATATTCTAACGAACTTTAAAATGTGCTCGAGTTCAACTTTCTGCAGTCGTCGAAACAGCAGATAATCTGTGTCAGCTTACAGCTTCCTTAATCGCAAGTATCTCCGCCTGCCTAACGCTACTGTTATCCGGAAGTCTTTGCGATAAATTTAGGTTGAGCTCCCTTGAATGTACCCGCACTCATGTAGTGCTACCAATTCACAACAGACTCTAAAGACTCAATTTTTACTAGAAAAATCCACCGTTTGGTGCAGTTTCACGTTGGTGGAATCGTCAGATCTTTTTTTCTTAATACATTCTAGTATATTAAATTGTTTTCGCCAAGAACATCGGTGCGCATATGCTTGAAATAGTTTTCAAATGCTAATGCAATGTATATATTGATATTTCAAATAATAATTGTTTTTTTTTTTTTTTTTTTTTTTTTTTTTTGATAAAAATTAAAGTTTTTAGAGAAATTGGGGTTGGTTTTATTGAACTGTTGATGGCTTAATTGAAATTTTCGATATTTATAATCGGGCTTAAGTTCATCAAATTTAATTTTTATTAAATAATTTTAATTAAGGAAGGAATTTTACAACATGAAAAGAATTAAAATTTATTAATAATTTTTCATCCTTGACTGGACACGGGCTCGAACTCAGGTCGAGTTTACATGTTTTGATAACAACCACATTCTTATCATCAGAATTTTTTGCAGTTCCGCCCTTTCCGCCACTGCGACGGCATTCTGTAGTATAATTAAAAAAGCAACCAGTGAAATGCGCATAGGAATAGCTTATCCCATCAACAATAAATTTCAAGTGTTTTTATTAATAATAAAAACTGGGAATTTAGCACGAATAAAAAAAATTTTTGAAATTTAAATTTTGTATTCCCAAAAATTGAAATTACTTTTTGATAATAATTAAATAATTTTATGAACTTTAGCCTGATTTAAACATATCAAATATTATTTGTTGGTAATTTCAAGCTCTAACGTACTTAAAAAAACACCTATTACCATTTTGTCGTTTCTACTTTCCTTCTCAAAAGATGTTCTTCTAAAAAAATTTCATATAAAATAAAAGCAAGTTTTTCTCTCTTCATATTTCCTTTCTATTGTGATGTACATGCATTACTATGATTTGACTTTATAAAATTAATAATATTCAAATGTTAACTTAATGCTTAATTTTTATTTATTATTTTATATTTCCTTTAATTTTTTATTTACTTTTATTTATTTTTTTATATATTCTAAAATATTAATAAATATTTTAAATAATTCTCAAGTTAAACCTTTTAATCCCTTACAATCCGACAAAATTTACACCATTCCACCTGTTTTAAATCCTAAAATGTTTTCTAAATTCCATATTTCAAATATCTAATACAAATTTAAAGTATTTTCTAACAACTCTATTACTTACTAAAGATAAATTAAAATACATTCTAGTATATTAAAGACATTAAACTTTTCTTTAACATGAACAAAAAAAAAAAAAAACTTAAACAAAAGTTTAATATAAAAAAATTTAAAAAAATACAAAGTAATAGACTAAAAGAATAAAGACAAAAATAATAATCATAAAAACAAAAATTAAGCATAATAAACGCTAGAACATTTTAAATAAGAGGTAGAAAATGAAAAAAAAAGAAAAATAAGAGACTGCCAAAAGGATGAGCAGCATATGAAACTGGTAATAAAGTACGAAATGTATAAAGTTTAAATTAAAAATTGTTACAATACGTAACTTTTTTAATTTAAATTTAATTCGAAACTTTAACTCCGGCGTCCATTAACATCCTGTATTCAGCTTTTGTTTTTTTTATTTCATTTCTTGTTCAGTTAAAAACGTAATAGACACAAGAAAATTTACATTTACTGAAATATACACGTAATACTTATCCCATTTAGCTAGAAATATAACATTTGAATATGTATTGTACCTTTAGAGTTGAATATTTATATGCGTATTTTTTTAATGTTAATACAGGCAAATGCGGAAGTACTCATACACACACGCACACACACACACATAAACAGATAAGCAGAGAACTTTCCCAGTTGGCCACGTCTTTAAGACATCTTTAACGAGGGATGCAAGACAATAGTTAGTCGTAGGAGACATATTTGGCACCGCTTAATATAAATTTTCGACGAAAATTTCATACAAATAGCGGTGAGGTAACTCAAGACGAAATGAACGACAATGTTGTTAATAATTTCGTCGACGACAATCAGCTTTATTATGGTTTTCGTAAACGTCTGTGTTGCTTTTTGTAATAGTTTAAAGTAACACACACCTTCGTTCTTTAATCTATTACTTAAAACGACTTTGTCGTTAACGACAACTACAACTATAATATGGCTAAATATCTCCTGCTCTGTCGTCAACGACTCAATGCACGGCAATGTGGTAATTTTTGAAGTCTACGAAAAAAAAAATCGTACATGGTTATTTATTTCAGACAATTTTTCCATGTGCTTTTTAGGTATAGTTGACATTTTATTTCGATTTATTTGTTTTCGTTACATGTTATATATTCCTTTTATATGTTTGCGGTTTTAATGGTTTATGCTAATTCGTAAATTTTATGTATGTAGGTATTTAAATCAACAATTAATAACAAAAATTAATGTGAGAATTTTAAGCAAATTAACCAAGTGATTGAAAGGCATTTAGGTACGACAGGAGAAAAGTTTGTAATCTATAGCTTTTTACGCCGCTCATACTGTCCCACATAGAGTTTTATAAAAGACCACTTTTAAGGCAATGTTGCTCTTACTGTCGTACACCTTGATATTCTTTAACTGAGCTACCTAAACAAGAGTGCCAAGGGTTTTTTTTGAAACATGAAAATTCTATTGCCAATACATTTTCAGTAAAATAAAACGACGAAGCAACCTATCAAATAAGATTTTCCAGCCGGATGGTGTTAAATTCGCGTTTCAACGGTTTGCTTCGCATAAACTGTGGGGAAATTAAAAGTTTTGACATTAAACAGACGCTTGCCGCTCTTATTTAGGAAGCTCAGTAAATTGTCAATTAAATTGTAATGTCATCTTCGGCAATCTGGCCAACTGGGTAGGTTTAAAATCCACAGGGTCTTATTTAAGCCCCATAGAAATTAAAAAAAAAAAATTGTGTACAAATCAACAAATTTTCTTTTACCAGAGATCCATACATGGTATCAATATTTGAAATGGATTTCTAGAATATTAGAAAGCATTTTGGAAGCCTAAATTTTAGGACTACTTTTTTAACATTACTGCTCGAATATCATAAATATCACAAGCAATGTTGGCTTCCAAGACGTAAATTTTTGCTGGCTTATCAGCATAAACCATTCACTTCATGCTGCTTTACAGGAAAAAGTCAAATGGTGCCAAATTGCTCGGCCTTGTAGCCAAATTAGAAGTTACATTTCTTTAAATCAGCAAATTGCTAAATTTTTATTTCAATAAGTCAATGGTTGCCTCTACGTTTTGACCTGATCAATCTCGTCTATATTTTCGCAGCAAAACGCACTGGTCAGGGTGCGGTTACGGTCTTCATAGACAGTAACAAAAGGTCCGGCTTTATAATTGAAGAAACTCTAGGGGAAAGGTATCTAACATTAAACTTGTCACGTATAGTTCTAAAGTGGAAGGGACCGGTTATAGTTCCAACAATTTATATTAAGGGGAGCTGTCACTTTAATATGGCGATGTCCTAGAAGGGGGTTAATTGGCACCTTTTACACCTGACACCTTGTAACTAGCACTGTATAGATGTCAAAAAACGTACTCCGACTCTAACCGCTGAAATTTTTTAAGTCCGACTCTAACTCCAACTCCTTGCCTTCTCTTACAATGATTATAAATGTGTATGGTAAACGTCCATATCTGAGTTTAAACTCTTTTGCTTAATGCAGTTCCTTTTAAATGGTTTATATATGTTCCTTTTACTCCTCTGGGGAGCATAGGGCCACCCCAGCAAGATACTTATTTTGTAAAAATTTCAAATCGATATTTTAATATTGCATCGTCAATTTCTAAGAATTTTTAGTTCGGAAAATATTAGAGAATTTTTTTTAAATTTTTAATGACGAAAAAATTTGGAGTCGCAGCCGCCAGTTTTTGTGGGTACTTAGACTCTGACTACGGCACAAAAAACTTTACTCCAAATCCCCAGCCCTGCTTTTAACAGGCCAGTGAAATAAACTTAATGGACACATTCAATTTTGTTTTTTAATAATGTCTGTCGCAGATATTGTCCCGAGTGAACCATATTGAAATTATGTATCCCCTTCATATAAAGTAATAGAATCAAAGAGAATCGACCACTTCCTGCACAAAATCCAGTCACACCTAATTTTTTGTCCATTACCTTTCCTCTGGAGTAACTATACTTTAAACACATTATTACCAGTTAAGTGACATGTCTTGTTTTCACCTATCACAATTCTTTCCTTTTTATTATAATATTGTGTTTACAGGTCACGCGAGAAGTGCTTTAAAATCAATTAACACAAATTTCCCGCAGGGAATAAAGTCCAGATAATTGGATGTACTAGATTTAGTTAAATTTCGCCTACAAAATAATGTGTTAATTGATCAGTAAAAAAAAATACTTAAAACTCTACTAAAAGAACCAATGAATTTTTACAGTCAATATTTTTATAACCACAACATCCGAAAAGTTAAATATTTATTTTGTTTAACAACTTTTGTAAATTATGACATTTTAGGTGATTATATAAGAAGTTTGCAACGCCAATATTAACGAAGAAAGCTGCTAAATATTAAGTGAAAGAAGTTATTCTTTTTAAAAAAGTAAGCAAACTTTTTACTGGGGAGTCTGCAGGGTCCCTCCAAATGCGGCAATTTTTTTTATAAAAAAATAGCTCATTTGACAAAAATTCTCTTTATCGCTAAATACAATTTTGCTTAAAAACATCGACAACTGTTTCCAAAGAAAATGTTAGAAATTTGGTAAAGTTGTTCAGCCTTATATCGATTTATGATGACTTATCAGACAATACTGATCTTAAATATCAAAAAATGAGCGCAGTATGACAGTTCGTTTAATATCCAATGCTTTGAAAGTTTTTTTGGGGTAAAAAAGAACACCCTTTATAAGAGGGGTAGTGAAGAAGTATATGTGCTTCTTAGAGAACCCCAGCAAAACTAAGATAAGTTAAATATCTTTAAAGAAGTTTTTCTTCCTTTTCGCCTAAAAAAAATTTAGTTTGTTAAAAGAGCTCTATCTTTTGGTGCCAGACATTTTATTAGTTTTAAAAGTGACCATTCGTTCCAACCGATTCTATTTTTATAGTTCATTTTCGTATTTGTGTCCATTACGAAAATGCAAAGAATTCGGGTGGAAATTATGGCATTTAATATCAATCAAAATTACAATAGAATTTAAATGGAAAATTTTGATCGAAATTCAATGCTGAAATTTGCCCCTTGTAAAAGTTTTGTTAAGGATAAAATTGGCTTAAACTATTTATAGATATTTTCAAGCATTTTATAACAATTTCATAATAATTCCGATATTCCCCTACAGATTGTATGCTTTTCAAAAATTAGTTTTTAAATACTGTGGTGTAGGGTATCATATAGCAGGCTTGGCCGGCTATAATTTCTTACTGTTTGCCTCAAGTTTTTGTGTACATATATTTAGAAAACTTATTTTTTATATCTTAAAAATAATATAAGAGAAAAATTTGTCACCTACAGTATGTCCCGAACCAAATTAAATTTTGTTCTTCATAAAATTATCAAAAAAAGAGAATTATTTGTTTTTTAATTACGAATTATAAAGGAAAATTATTTGGTTTAATGTAAGAAATTAAAAAAAAAAATACCTCACACAATTTTTAGATTTTTGCATATTTTTACATTCACCTCAAAATCACTTCCGTTATATGTCACGTACGATATGCACCTTTTTTGTTTTATATTTTAGGTGACAAGGTCCCGAATGTGATTTTTTTCAAATATAGCACTCTCTAAATGAAACTTTATTATAGAATTATTTTCCAATTATTCCTATTTTGTAAAATGTTTATAAAGGCGTACAAATGTCATGAACGATGGCATGGAAATATCCATATGCCAAATTGGGTGGCATTAAATTGACATAGAAATACTATCAATGTTTTGTGCTGTAAATATTTTTCTTTGTCTTAAAAATTTTTTGTTGCAAACATCATTCCAAATATTTTGCTGGGTTGGAAAGTGCGTTTATTAATACATGTAGACATATACAAACAAACGTGTGTTTGAATGTTTAATAACCATACGTTAAAATGCTTTCGAGCTGCAAGAAATGTAGATAAAATCCACCGTTAAGTGTGATAAACTTTTCAAGTGTAAGTTAATACGTCTTTTATGGTTATTAGTGAACCAAATACAGACGAACTTTTACCAACACACTGGAGTTTAGTTCCCAGCGGTAAACTCTTGGAGGCCTTGATTTAAAAGGCCTTCTGGAAGACCTTCCTAGACCTTTTTTAATGTCCAGTACTCATTCTCGCTTACTTTCTCAGGAAGGTTTTTTGGAAGGGGTAACTACTTCCTTCTAAATAAGTACATAGGCCTACAATGAGACATACTGAAGAAGGCCTTTTATCAGGCCTGCTGAAGAAGGGAAAGCAGAAGGCCTTGGCTGGCTAGGACATCGTGTGTAAAAAAAAGTTCATGAGTATGGAATGCGGTAGTTAGGCCTGTGTCTAAGAAATAAGGGCTTCCAGAAGGCCTGCTTACTACTTTTTTTTACCGCTGCGGTAATTTCAATACTTATACACAAAAATTTCCTTAAATCGTACACCAATGAACATTTTTAACAATCAAACTGAATTTATTTTCAAAGTTAAGACATGAATGGGATACCATTTAACTTGCAGAAAAGGGTTTGCTAAATAGATCTTTATAGTAACAAGGATCGCCCGGTGGCCGAAATTCGACCACTTGACATTTACTTTCAAGAGAACCTGTGCGTTATGCAATAAAAACGTAAACACTTTAATTCATTAACACCCAATGATCCCATTTGGGAACATACAGAAATAATTAAATAAATAATTATTGAAAAAAATTTAAATAATAACATATTTTTTTTTCGAAAATAGCTAACAATCTATAAAATAAAAATTGGCCGCTAATGGGTTAAGAGAACGGCAAAATGCACTATTCACCCATCTTTGTACGTGTGTCTGCAAGATAAATTAAAACGCTTTTCAAACACTTTAATTAAAAAAATTTAGAAAACAAAAATATACTGTGCATATCCTCGTATTTAATATTTAAGATTTTCATGAAAATGTTATCAAAGTAAAAAATAGAAACACATACTCATAGTTAAAAGTCATTAAAATGGATTTCCGAAGTTTATTTTCTTAAACAACGTTATTGTGCGACTTTATTTTTCAAATTGTCTAACGGTTACCCTGCCCTAATACGTGTATACTAGAGCGACTCAAGTTGTATGGAAGCAAAATTCGTGCTCGATGTTCCCTCCTAAAAATGAACCTTGGACTTTTTGAAGATACCATTTTAAATATTTCGGCTCCAGCTTTGACCTCTCGTGAGCTGGACCATTTTGAAAAAGGGTCTATTTTTGCAAGTTTTGCTATTTTGAGAATCTGTTTCCTTACCAACATATACAAATTGGGTAGCATAAGAAAGATTTTTTTAAGGCGCGTCCAACTTATACAATTTGTCAAAGGACGATCATCCATGTCCTTTTTTTAGGATTTTCTGTAAAAAAAAACGGTTTTTGAATATTTTGTTCGGGGTTGTTTGTAATAAAAATGCCAAATTAACATATTTTAATTTTTAGTCGATTTAATTAAATACGTGTTTCCGCTTTTTTGAAATTCGCGCTAGTTCGCGTTTTGACAAAATTGCAAGGGGGTGGCAACCCTTCGTTTTAAATAGAGCAATATGGGTATCAAATTTTTTATTTTGCCAAGTACATCATCTTTGTATGTAAATAATTTAGATTTTGCATTGCATTTTACACGGTGCTCTGGAATATATATAAAAGAAATTTTGCAGTAACTCTAATATGATAGCGGATTTAGTTTCTAGATCATGTATTGATGAAAATAGAACTAAAGAAAGAAAAAACAAAATCATCCTGGCATCTTATCTGGCAGCCCTGAGCACAACCATCGTTTATACATATGTGTACATGTGTGTTTGCAAGTATAATGGAAAAATACATTTTGGGAGTATGTATATCAAAAAATTTTATTTATCTTGTGCATATCTACAAAACAAGTACCTTTAAAACGATATATGTTTCATTAAAATCGATTTGATTTCAAAGGTAGTTCTTAAACCTCTGAAATACCTAAATGCAAATGCAAAGCAAATGCAAAATTTTCTTTTATTTAATTCTCGTTTGGATGTAGCAAAATCCTTTTGTTGACTGGGTTTCAAAATACTTTTAGCTATTCACACAAACACTTCATATGACAGTCCTCAGTTTCTCTCTCGAAGTGAGACGATCCATTTACAACTCACATTAAATAGAGTTTTCAGAAAACAACATTTCACTTGCATTTATTGTCTTGTTTAAATTTTTTTTATTCTCTTCCTGAGACAAGTAAATTATTTCTTTTGTTTCCCTGTTACTTTTTCTAATTCGTTTTATTAAAAATATATAAAAAATTTATGACTTTAAATGGTTTTTTAACAATAATTTTACAAAGCTGTGTGTTAATAATTGAAGAAAAAAAAAACTGGCAAAATGAAAAACATTTATGAATTGCATAGAATTTTTTTGAATAAATGATGAATATATGTAAACATTTTTTATATTGTGTGCGTAAATTGCATAATTTTAGTTCTTTGTTTAAAGAAAACTTATTACCCGTAAAACAAAAGAGAATAAATTTTGTAAGAAGAAGTAAATAGTTAATGCAAGTTTTAAAATTAAAATGGAACAGCTAAAGCTCGTAATAGCGGTTGTTAAAGGATTGCATTTGTTTAAAATTGATTTACTGTAGCACAAGGAATATCTAAAGAGAAGTAACCAGGAAAAACTTAAAAAACTCTTCCCTCTTTCATTTTCTATAAAAAAATGTTTGCACTAATTTAGTTTCTCTAAAAAAACTTTTGTCCTTATTGCTATATATGATAACAAATCGAATCAAAATCGCTTTTTAATAGGAAATTTAAGTCTCAACAATACTTTTTTGTAGAAAAACTCTTGTCCCAATTGACTTTCTTGTTTAAAAAAATAATTTGGCTAAATTATGTATTTCTATATAATTTATGTTTTTCTATATAATTTAGCCAAATTATTATACCCTTCACCGAAGGTAGAAAGGGTATATATAACTTTGTCATTCCGTTTGTAATTTCTACAATATGGATCCTACACCCTATAAAGTATATATATTCTGGGTCCTTATGAAAAGCGAAGTTCAAATCCGGTTGTCCGTCTGTCCGTCTGTCCGTCTGTCCGTCCGTCCGTCTGTCCGTCTGTCTGTTGAAATGGGTTTTCCGAAGCCCCCAGATATGATGGGGACTTGGTTGGGGTATCTTTATGTCAGGTATTCTTATTATAATTTTGCTATTGAAATTCAGCCAGATCGGTCCACAAATGGCTGAGATATGACCAAAAAACCACGACTACCTCTAATTTTTTCCAAAAATCCCTTGTGTTTGTTGTATTTTTATTACTTTTTGCTGTATATCCAGGGAACTGCAAAAGCCAAAGCTTCCAAATTAGGTATTTTAGGGCTGCCATATGTCCTATGGGTATGACTTATATATCAAAATATCGGAAATTTTAAGTAGAACATATTTTATAAAAAACTCGGGAAAATCGGTTCAGATACAAAAAAGTTATGACCAAAATTAAATTTTTTTTTTTTAAATACCCACTTTCGGGAAC
Organism: Pollenia labialis; assembly: GCA_949318255.1. Taxonomy (NCBI): domain Eukaryota; kingdom Metazoa; phylum Arthropoda; class Insecta; order Diptera; family Polleniidae; genus Pollenia; species Pollenia labialis. The sequence goes on from OX439140.1 coordinate 15,375,739, forward strand.
CGTAGATCTCCCCGAGTCCAAGCTTTATAGCTAAAGTAAATGGTAAATTTTTTCTTTAACACGTCGGTATATAAATCTGTCAAATCGGTTAAAAAATGGCTGAGTTATGAGCAAAAAACCACGACTACCTCAAATTTTTTCGAAAAATCCCTTGTGGTTGTTGTATTTTTATTACTTTTTGCTGTATATCTAGGGAACTGCAAAAGCCAAAGCTTCCAAATTAGGTACACACATTTAGGTTGCTAATACACACCATCCTACAAAATGTGGGCGGGATTGGGGAAGTGGGCGTGGTACCTTCCGTACAAAAAAAATTTAAAATTGTATAAAAACCTAAATTTTAGGGCTGCCATATGTCCTATGGGTATGACTTATATATCAAAATATCGGAAATTTTAAGTAGAACATATTTTATAAAAAACTCGGGAAAATCGCTTCAGATACAAAAAAGTTATGACCAAAATAAAATTTTTTAAATACCCACTTTCGGGAACCATAGATCTCCCCGAGTCCAAGTTTTATAACTAAAGTAAATGGCAAATTTCTTCTTAAACACGTCGGTATATAAATCTGTCAAATCGGTTAAAAAATGGCAGAGTTACAACCGAAATACTGAATCCCCAAAAATTACTCTTTTTTATAATTAACTTTGTTAAAATATATGTATACAAGTATATATAAATGTGTTTATATAAATATAACTTAAGTAAATGGTAAAATTCTTCCTATTTAAAATCAAATCGGTTAGACAATGGGTAATTTATGAGCAAAATACTCCAAAAATGGGCTAAAAAACATCAACATTTTTATAAAAACCTAAATTTTAGGGCTGCCATATGCCCTATGTATATGACTTATATACCAAAATGTCGGAAATTTGTATGATTTATAACCGAAATACTGGGGTCTAATCACCGCATACGATATCGAGCAAAATCCATCGAAATTATTTATTTTGGTATCTTGAAACTCGATATCGAATGAAATGTATTGAATTTGAAATAATACCATTCGACATCGAGTAACTCGACATTACATTTATCGAGTTTTCATTCGATACGCCAGTGTCTATCGTATGCAGGGGTGATTAGACCCCTAACTTCCCGAAAATTACTCTTTTTATACCCTTCACCGAAGTTAAAAATGGTATATATGTATAACTGTAATTTCTACAATATTGATCCTACACCCTATAAAGTATATATATTCTGGGCCCTTACGAAAAGCGAAGTTCAAAACCGGTTGTCTCTTATTTAAAAAAAAAATATTTACCAGTTTTATTTAGTTTCTGTCTAATTGCTATGTATTCTGCTCGCACAATGGTGAAGGGTATATAAGATTCGGCACAGCCGAATATAGCACTCTTACTTGTTTTTTTAAACAAGCCGTTGTCCAAATTGATTTTCTTTAAAAACAAACCTTTAGTACCAATTGATTTTCTATAGAAAAACGATTGTCCCAATTGATTTTCTTTAGAAAAGCCATTGTCCCAATTAAATGTCTATAGAAAAGCCACTGTCCTTTTTTTTATTTTCTATAGAATAGCCATTGTCCCAATTGATTTTCTATAGAAAAGCCTTTGACTCAATTGATTTTCTATCGGAAAGGCATTCTACCAATTGATTTTCTATGGAAAAGCCTTTGTCCCAATTGATTTTCTACAGAAAAGCCGTTGTCCCAATTGATTTTCTATGGAAAACCCACTGTCCAAATTTTTTTTTTTAAAGAAATCTAGTCTTAATTGACTTTCTATAGAAAAACTCTAAATCAAATTTGGAAACTAAACTGTTATTTTAAATAAATTGCTAGAGAAAAAGTCTTGTCCCAATCGATTTAGGCCAGGTGGTTGTACTCGGTTTTAACTAAAGCTTTTTTCTGAATAAATTTTCAATAGAAAAGCTTTTAAATTTCAAAAGATTTTGTTATTCGTGCTAAATTCCCAGTTTTTATTATTGATAAAAACACTTGAAATTTATTGTTGATGGGATAAGCTATTCCTATGCGCATTTCACTGGTTGCTTAGGCCAGATCATCAGGAAACTTCATCCATAAAGATTTTAGAAAAACTAAAGATATTAAACCAAGTAAAAATGTTAAACGTATAAGACTTATAGCAACAGTTCCACTTGTAATAATATCAAAGCTTAAACAAAACAACATCAACAATAAACAGTGCGTTCATCTCGTCTTACATTCCCCGCTACAATTAGTTGAAATTCTCTCAACATTAATTGTAGTTGTAAGTAGGTTAAGAAAAACAAAATAAAAAACAACAACAACTTACAAAAGATGTTGTCAATTAAGTGTTTTTTAGGCCGTGCACCCGCCTGTTTATTATCAAAAAGTAATTTCAATTTTTGGGAATACAAAATTGTTGATGTTGTTTTGTTTAAGCTTTGATATTATTACAAGTAGAACTGTTGCTATAAGTCTTATACGTTTAACATTTTTACTTGGTTTAATATCTTTAGTTTTTCTAAAATCTTTATGGATGAAGTTTCCTGATGATCTGGCCTAAGCAACCAGTGAAATGCGCATAGGAATAGCTTATCCCATCAACAATAAATTTCAAGTGTTTTTATCAATAATAAAAACTGGGAATTTAGCACGAATAACAAAATCTTTTGAAATTTAAATTTTGTATTCCCAAAAATTGAAATTACTTTTTGATAATAAACAGGCGGGTGCACGGCCTAAAAAACACTTAATTGACAACATCTTTTGTAAGTTGTTGTTGTTTTTTATTTTGTTTTTCTTAACCTACTTACAACTACAATTAATGTTGAGAGAATTTCAACTAATTGTAGCGGGGAATGTAAGACGAGATGAACGCACTGTTTATTGTTGATGTTGTTTTGTTTAAGCTTTGATATTATTACAAGTAGAACTGTTGCTATAAGTCTTATACGTTTAACATTTTTACTTGGTTTAATATCTTTAGTTTTTCTAAAATCTTTATGGATGAAGTTTCCTGATGATCTGGCCTAAGCAACCAGTGAAATGCGCATAGGAATAGCTTATCCCATCAACAATAAATTTCAAGTGTTTTTATCAATAATAAAAACTGGGAATTTAGCACGAATAACAAAATCTTTTGAAATTTAAATTTTGTATTCCCAAAAATTGAAATTACTTTTTGATAATAAACAGGCGGGTGCACGGCCTAAAAAACACTTAATTGACAACATCTTTTGTAAGTTGTTGTTGTTTTTTATTTTGTTTTTCTTAACCTACTTACAACTACAATTAATGTTGAGAGAATTTCAACTAATTGTAGCGGGGAATGTAAGACGAGATGAACGCACTGTTTATTGTTGATGTTGTTTTGTTTAAGCTTTGATATTATTACAAGTAGAACTGTTGCTATAAGTCTTATACGTTTAACATTTTTACTTGGTTTAATATCTTTAGTTTTTCTAAAATCTTTATGGATGAAGTTTCCTGATGATCTGGCCTAAGCAACCAGTGAAATGCGCATAGGAATAGCTTATCCCATCAACAATAAATTTCAAGTGTTTTTATCAATAATAAAAACTGGGAATTTAGCACGAATAACAAAATCTTTTGAAATTTAAATTTTGTATTCCCAAAAATTGAAATTACTTTTTGAGAAAAGCTTTTTTTAATTGTGTTTTTATAAAAATGCCATTGTCCCAATTGATTTTCTATAGATAAGCCTTTATACAGAAAAGCCTTTGCCCCAATCGAGTTTTTACAAAAATATATTCTCCCAATTGATTTTCTACAGAAAATCCATTGTCCCAATTGATTTTTTTAGGAAAGTCATTGTCCCAAATAATTTTTTTATTTATAATTTTTTATAATAATTAAAGGTCTTGTGTTAATTATTTTCTATAGAAAAACTCCTATCTTAATCGATTTTAATTGTAGAAAAACTTTTGTCCCAATTTAGTTTCTATAGAAAAGGTTTTTTCTGTATTGCCTTTTACAAAAACAAAATCGAAGTTTTGTAGAAAAATACAGGAGTTTTCAATTAAAAAAAATGTTGGGCCAATGATTTTAGAAAAAAAAAAATTATTTTTAAAGAAAAATAATTAGATAAGAACTTTTCTATAGAAAAACTATTGTGACAAGACTTTTTCTGTAGAAAAACCATTATGATAAGAGTTTTTCTATAAGAAAACCATTGTGATAAGAGCTTTTCTATAGAAAAATAATTGTGGCAGGAGTTTTTCTATAGAAAAATAATTGTGATAAGAGTTTTTCTATAGAAAAATAATTGTGACAAGAGCTTTTCTATAGAAAATTAATTGCGACAAGAGTTTTTCTATAGAAAATTAATTGCGACAAGAGCTTTTCTATAGAAAATAATTGTGACAAGAGCTTTTCTATAGAAAAATAATTGTGACAAGAGCTTTTTTATAGAAAAATAATTGTGACAAAAGTTTTCCTATAGAAAAATAATTGTGACAAGAGTTTTCCTATAGAAAAGTAATTGTGAAAAGAGTTTTTTTATAGAAAAATAATTGTGACAAGAGCATTTTTATAGAAAAATAATTGTGGCAGGAGGTGTTTATGGAAAAATAATTGTTATTAGATGGTTTCTAAATATAAAAAAAAATTGTGATTAGAGGTATTCTTTGGAAAAATAATTGTGGAAAGATTTTTTTGTAGAAAATCGTTGTGACAAATTTTTTTTATAGAAATGAGAATAGTTGTCTTATAGAAAAATACATTTTTGTATACATTATTAATCGGGACAATTTTTTTTTTTAAGATATCGATTTTAATATGAGTTTTTCTGTAGAAACTCGAAAAGGACTTTTTTCTATAGAAAAGGAATCGGCTGAAGATTTTTTTAAAGAAAAATAATTAGGACTAACATTTCTGCATACAAATCATTAGTAATAAGAGTTTTCACATGGATAAAGAAAGGGATCAAGGTTTTTGGGTTTATAGAAAATTAATCTCAACAAAAGTAAAAAAGAATGGAAGAACGACATTTTCATAAAAAATCTATTTAAGCAATTATTGAGTAAAATCATCTAAAATGATAATTCTTTTTATAGAACAAGACAAGGGTTTTTCTGTACAAAATGTTTCGGAATTGAACTTACTGCTTTTTTTCTTAAACTTTTGGGACAAGATATTTTTCTACAAAAGTACGGCATTAAATAAACAAAAGTAAAATTTGTTTTTTTATTTTTCTTTTATTTCAAAACCCTCTTAAGATTAACTTTTTCATTGGAAAAGCATTTCTCGTTTTATCTTTAGTATGCCTAATAAAACTATGTATTCCTAAAAAGTAACTAAAAAATGGTTGCATAAATACTCAGTTATACTTAAGAAAATGGAAAACATTTTAACAATAATAGTATAAAATAATATTCCAGGCAACAATAAGAACAATAGTTCCCAGGGGTACTACAAAAAAAATAAAACGAAAATAATAATAAAAAAAAAATTGAGAAAACAAACAGGTAAATTCTCACAAATCCTTTACTGACTTTTCAAAAAGGTTTTAGCATCTTTATTTTATATATTTTTTTTCTTCTTCTCAATTTTCTTTATGCGTAAAAGGAATGGTTTTAAGACTTTGTACTGAAGAAAAAAAATGAATGTTGAAAGGTACCAACACTGGTAATTTCTTTTCTCTTGCCACAATTTTAGAAGTTAAGAAAGAAAAAGAAGAAAAGAAATTAAATAAAAAATAACAATAAAAGAAACAATACATTTGTTGTATGTTCCATCATCACCAATAACATTTGCATACATTTACATTGTGATTGAGATGAGCGTATATGTATGATAATGTGTGTGTGTGTCTATGTGAAAAAGAAGAAATATAATACGTTGTGTTATTGCCCTGCAAATATTATTGGACCACCTGATCCATTTTGATTAAATGGACTACTCGACGGAGTGGTCCGATGTAATGCAAGCATGGACCATGTCATTGTTAAAAAGTGTTTGTAGTGAGACGTCATGTATTCGTTTTTAAACGACATGCTGTCGTATACAATGGAGTAGTTTTAAGACTAATCCTTTGTAACCCAAATCTGGGTTATAGGGACCTGCCCTAGGACATCGTAATGTTAAATAGACCATGTTTTTCCATACATTTGGGTTACTTTTGGAGCAGTCCCAGTCCCTTGTGGGCTACATTGTACTCGCGTGTTTGGACTAGTCCTATACATTTGCAGGGTATAGAAATCCTCAAACACATACACCAATAATTTTTTAAGCATTTTTTTCCACTTTAGTCTGGTATGCCAAAATGTTAAGAAAGAAAAAAAATCCAAAGAATACGAGTCGAACAGAACAGAGCAAAATTCTATATTTGTTAAGAAAGATTTGTATATTTGTTTGTGTATGTGCAAACACATGATGATGGTGGTGTATGTAGTTGTAAAATGCATTTATTTCTTAGCTTTTTCTGGCAAGTATTTGGTTTGTATGTCTAATCTTTAGTCTAAAGTTTAGCATGGAAGTTAGTCTAGTCTTTAGGCTAGTCTATACTCTAGTCTTTAGTCTAGACTTATCTTCAGTCTAATCTATAGTCTAGTATATATTCGAGCCTTTGGTCTAGTCCTTAATCTATTCTTGAGTTTAGTCTTTAGTCTTGTCTTTAGTCCACTTTAGTTTAGGCTTACGCTAATCCTTAGTGTAGCTTTAAGTCTAATTTTTTTTCAAGTCCTTATTCCAGTCTTTAGTCCAGTTTTAAGTCTAATCGTTAGTCTAGTCATAAGTCTAGTGTCAATACTAGTCTTTAGTCTAGTCTTTAAGCAAGTCTTTAGTCTAGTCTTTGAACTAGTCTTAAGTCTAGTCTTTAAACTAGTCTTTACTCTAGTCTTTAAGCCAGTCTTTAGTCTAGTCTTTTAACTAGTCTTTAGTCTAGTCTTTAGTCTAGTCTTTAGTCTAGTCTTTAGTCTAGTCTTTAGTCTAGTTTTTAGGCAAGCCTTAAGTCTAGTCTTTAGTCGAATCTTCAGTCCAGTCTTTAGTCTAGTATAAATTCGAGTCTTTAGTCTAGTCCTTAATCTAGTCTTTAGTCTAGTTTAGTCCAGGCTTCAGTCTAGGCTTAGGTTAATCTTTATTCTTGTATTTAGTCAGGTCTTTAGTCTAGTTTTAAGTCTTATCTTTAGTCTAGTCCTTAGTTAGTTTTAAGTTTAGTTTTAATTGTAATTGTTAGTCTAGTCTTTAGCCTAGTCTCGACTCTAATCTTTAGTTTAGTCTTTAGTATAGTCTTTAGTATAGTCTTTAGTCTATTCTTTAGTCTTGTCTTTTGTCTAGTCTTTAGGCAAGCTTTTAGTCTACTCTTTAGTCCTGCCTTTAGTCAAGTCTTTAAGCAGGCCTTTAGTCTAGTCTTTTATCTAGTCTTTTATCTAGTCTGTTTTATATCCTATAGTCTTCAGTCCAGAATACAGTTTATTCTACAATACAATCTGCAGTCCAGTCTTCGGTCTATACTTCAGACTTGTTAAAAGCTAATTTTACAGTCAAAATATTCAGTCCTATCCACAATCTACTCTAGATCCCTTTGGCTCTCTAGCCTAATTTTAAATCTATTCTACAAACCTGCCTTCAGTCTGTTCTAAACATAATTCCGCATGCTAGACTACAGGCTAGTCTGTAATACAAGCCTGCAGTACGATCTTCAGTCTAGTCTTCTGTCTCGGCCTCAGCCTAGTCCACTGAATTGTAGGCTAGTCTTCATTGTAGTCTACAGAATATTTCAATCAACTGTTTATTCTATAGTCTAGTGTATGGCCTAGTCTAAAGTCTTGTATTTAGTAGTATTTCCCTTAACTTCTTAAATTTCTTTCTATTCAAAGTCTTATGTTGGTTTCTTCAAGTAGTTTTGTGTTTCTTATTTCAATATGGAAAAAGAAATTTACATTGGTATTTGTATACCTTTATAGAAGTATATGCTTATGCATACAAATGTATGTGCGTGTGTGTGTTTCTGTAATTTGAAACCTAACATCTTATTTGGTTTCTATGCAAATATGTGTAGATTGCATACAATTTTCTTTTCCTGTTTAAATGTAGATGTTAGAAGTTTTTTATTTTTTTTTTTTTTTTTGTATAAATAAAAAAGTACATTAGGGAGGCTCGGAAAACCTAGCCTTTGGACTAGACTAAAGACTAGAAAATAAACTTTTGTTTGAGGTGGATTGTTCAATGGCCCTGATTGTCGTGTTGAAATGCCTATTTGAACTAGTCCCGCAACCTCTCATGGTACATTTTGAATTAAAGTGCGATATTCGTTGCAAACGAGTTAACAACTTCTTTGGATGTGCATATTAATAATCCGTTCCAGGTGGAATGTAACGATTTTGCCGCAGGCATCCAAAAATTTGTCAACTGTTGGTTTTTGGCGCGTTATTGTAATCTGACGATTATTCCACCAATGTTTTTTTATAAATAGAGTAACAATGACTATTTAACTTAATGGTGTACAAATTTGACCGCAAGGTTAAATGACAAAGGAGCTAAGTGTACTCCCCAAAAGGCAGACGATGTACAAGTTAATTCCTGTAATACTAAATTAGACGAAACATATTCAGTTTCGTTTTTTTTTTTATTTAGACATGACGTTGCAACGAACTGCAAAATACTCATGAAGCTAGAGGATGCCTAACATTTTTTTCAGGTACTCCAGATACTCGAAAATATTGTTTGGTGTGCCACAAATGCTACAAATGATATGCTTCTTTTCTTGTTTTCAAAAGTAAAATGGCATTTAATATTAAACTTTATAACTGGAATAAATGTATCGCTAAAAATCGTTAAGAAGAGATGCAAACTTGCACAAGTTTGGCAACAAAAATAGTAGCTGACGCAAAACTTAAGGGCAGTTTCACAGTGAATGTGGTTGCCGGTTGGAAGGCGGTTTAGTGAAAAGGAGAAGCACAACGTCTCCTCTCATCTCATCACATTTCTATATTGCAAAAATATATATCCTTAAAAAAAAACTTAAAACTAAAGATTTGACTGCAATATAAACTAGAATACAAACTATATGTATGAACACATATATTTAAGTATTGTTTTGCTTTACTCTGAAGCCTCCCTAATGATTACTTTGTGTTAGTGTAAATTTGTTACGTGTGCCTGTTTGTCTTAAAGTGTTTATATATGCGTTGGTATATATTTGTTTAAAATAAAATTTTCTTTGAACTACATAAATATTTACATATACATATGTATGTATGTATTTGTTAAAATTTAATTTATATATAAAGAAGTAAGAACGTATAGACGGGCAAGCACAAACATATGATACCCCAAACCAGTGATTGGTCCCTGTTTAAAGCCATTGGGCTATTGTGGAGCTGCCCTGCACATAATATTGGACTACCTGATCGATTTTGATCAAATGGACTACTCCATGGACTGGTCCAATATGATGCAAGCATGGACCATGCCATTGTTAAAAAGAGTTTGTAGTCAAATGACATGTTTTCCTTTTTTAAACGATTTGAAAGCTAATCTTCTGGAGTATACCATGTATTAGTTTTAAGACTACTCCTTTGTAATGCATTGCTGGCTTATATGGTCCTGCCCTAATACATCATAATGTTTAATAGACCATGATTTTTTCATACATTGGAGTTACCTTTGGACTAGTCCTAGTCTCATATGGGCTACATTTTACATGCTTAAATGGTCTAGTCGCATTATTTGCATGGTACTAAAACAACATTTCGTTATAATGTTTACAATTGGGTTATTCACAAGGTATTCATAAAGTTGTCAAGTCATACCTCTTAAAATATTTAAAAGAAATATATATGACTGCTCTGGGCAAGCGCTTATAATTTATATTTCTAATGAACAGTTACGACAAAATAATGAACACAGCATTAAAATTTTTATTTTGTTTCAAACACAACAATATTTTTTTTAAGCAATTGTAAAATTTTTTTAGGACATTATGACGATATGACTTGATAGAACACCTTGTGAATAGCCCAAATATGTTCTGAATTTTATCTAACTCCCAAAATCTTTAAATCATTTTTTTCTTATTGTAAATCTGATTTTCGGAAAATTTCATTTTGAAACTTATGATCAGTACTGGATCTCCCATCACAAATCATGTAAGTGCCTTTTTACATTGAGTGATTTTTGTCGCCACTACTCTTACTTTGTGTGGTGAGAGAGGAGAGTGAGGAATTAAGAGGGATGCACACTCGTTTTCCCCCTTCATTAGTTTTCGTATTGTAATATTAGACGAAAACTAATTTAAGCTCTACAGCAAATCTTTTTACGTATAAGTCCATAAATTCCAAATTTCCAAATGTAAACGCATTGCCCCTTGCAACATAAAAAACCTGAAAAGTTCCAGCCAGTGCAAGCAATTTTCGGAAGTTTTACTTGAATGCGTACTATAGCCATATACGGACCGAATCCCTTAAAGCTTGATGGTGTGACGACAGTTGATATAAAATATTTTTGTGCATTATTTTATTTAAAGACCAACATAACCAAAAAGTTCTTTAAAAAAATGTTCTATTACGAAAAGGCTTTGTATTGGGGTTAGATGACATGATGGACCGATTTTTATATATTTTACAGGTTTCGTTTCGGGGTTAGGCTGGATTCGGTTAGGCAGATATGACAGTCTGTAACAGTCTGACACGCTTAGACCTAATAATTCATTGTTTACCATGGAATTCCACTAAATAAAACGGCCACAGTAAAATTTTTAATGTGCTCCAGAGATATAATGTAATTCATAAAAAGCGCCGGATTTAATTTCTGCATTGCGCCTTCTCGTTAGCGCAGGCCAGTACCAAAGATGGTGTTTGACGTTCTCCTCCTTATCATAGCCATCACAACGTGACTTAGAGCTGTCTGTGTAGAAGTTCACGCATCTCCTTCTATCTTGCACACTGTTTCTCTACGCTTCTCGCGGCTAAGTGTCAGCGTTTTGGGGTTAATAAACAATCCATTAATTTTCCAAATTGCGACCTGTTCTTTATACTCAAAGTCTATATGGACTCACCGACCGCCAGCAATACAGACAGACGGAGGGACTAAGAGAAATGCTTCAATTGACTCATTAAAGGATGAAAAATATATCGGTATACTAAAAGGTGCGTCTAGGACTACTCGTAATACCCTTCCCCCCTATGGCATTGTGCAGTATGAATAAACACATGTCGCTCATTTGCTGCAACAACGTCGTAAGTCAAAAATAGCAAATTTTGACTTTATATCTTTAATGAATAGTAAGTCAATCTTACTAAGATATTGAGACCTTGGTCTTGTAAATATTGATTTAAAAGACGACACAACCAAAATGCATAAATTTCAAATTTAAGTCTTGTAAATGGAGACATCGTGGGCCAACGTAAAATTTCTAATAATAATTGTCATATCACTTACTCTCTTCTACCCCCGTAAACAAATTATCAAAATTAAGAAAAAGTTTCTAGTATTTTTCTAAAAACCCTTTTTTAAATTTACATTAAAAACTATTTTTTTAATAACTTGAAAAAAATTGCATTTACAGTACCATTTGCCTGAATAATAATCCATTTCTTATTTAATTCCTTTTCCAAATAGGTAGTTAAAATAAAAACTTTTTCTGAAAAATTTAGCAAATGTTGGCACTTACCCCTTCCTGATCTTTACACCCCTTTTAATTTAGAGTAAAACAAACCAAATAATTTCCTAAACTATCTTTTGCTATTGTCATTAAAGCTTTTTTCCATCTGTAGCAGACTCATTCACTCTCACACCCAATAACCAACAGGTTTTTTTTACTCCCTTTTCTTTTAGTTTCTAGAAATTTTCAAAGTGCGTGAACGTGTTAATGAAATATTTTTTTTAATTTAATAATAATCACAGTAAACAGTTTTAGAAAATCGGTAAATTTTATAGATAAATAAAATTAAAACAATATTCTATTAAAAATAAAAAAAAATCAGCTAAAATGCGAATTGTTTATAGTAAAAACAATAAAAAAAAATTTTTCATGCAAAGCAGCACTGACGACAGCGCAGTCTCTGGTTGTTTTAAGTTTTGTCAACAATCGCTGCGGTTGTTGAAAGCAATAAGAGATTCGCGATTAATTTTTAATAAGAGAGAGTGAAGGTTGTTTGTTTTTTATTTAAGGAAAAAAGCAAAGTTAATAACAAGGCGAATTCATGAAAAATTAATTCGCCTTGGTTAATAAACAAAAGCAAACTGCTTAAGAGAGAAGGGATTTTTTTGGGTTTTTTTGTTGGTTAATTAAGAGACCATGAATTTCAATAGGTTATTATAAAAAAAGCTTTGCTTTTGAGGGAAATAAGAGTAAATTATTAACCCTGGTTAATTACCACAAAATATGGCCAGGGTTGCCGTTTATAATTCCGAAAAAGTGTCATAAAAAGAGTATTTAAGAAAAACAAAAGAATAAAAAGGGGATATTTTAAAGTAAAATAGGGTCAAGTTTATTAGTATGTATTAATTAAATACATGAGACTAAAATTAAAGTAATTATACATACATAAACCAAGAAACAATTTACAGGTAGATTCCAATATTAGTCATATTATCAAAAAACCTTTGATAATGTTTATCACTTTTTAGAAATATCTACTTATTCTATACTTTGAAATTAATTCTTCACTTGAATTCCATTCTTCCAGCTCCGATTTGAGCAAATTGAGAGAGGAAAGCATGGACTCAAAAGTTTCTATCTTAAGTTTGTGTGTAAATGGTGTCCGTGGACACCATGACACTGGAAGTTATGACATGTTACCAATTTTAATATTTATGTTCACAAAAATCATGAGAACTTTCGTAAGGAATATGGAAACTTGTTGTTATTTTTAAAAAGGTTCAAAAAGTGTCATAAATTTGGTTAAAATGTTACAAAGGGATAAATTAAAAAAAGGGTCACAAAAAGTTTCATTGTCATGCAAAAGGGTCAAAAGTGATACTTTAGTGTCACAACGGCAACACCGAATATGACCAGCGATGCCTGTAGTGCATTTTGCAGATTTTATCCCAAAAATTATCAAAATGCAGATTTGAAGATTTTTCATTTAAAATTCCATATTCTTTAGCTCGGTTAAAACTTCTTGTCACTGTCAATTATGTTTGTCTATTTCCACTTTTTGCATTGATAAACGAAATATGTATATTAACCATTCATGGAAGTTCCGTTTGCAAATAGATTCATAACTAGGAATTTTATTCACAAAAGATTACTTAAAAATTAAAAATTCGCATTGTCTTCACACATTTATATCGCCGGACTTATGTTATTTGATTTTATACGAAATAATATGCAATTGTACGTACTTAGATATTCATATCTATGGTATGTTGACAATACATCCTAAGTCAAATTTTAAAAGTTGAAAAAAATGTTGTTAATCATACGAATTTCCATTTAAAAAAGATTTATGTTAAAGCTTTATATTCTTTAATTTTTGTTTATTTTATTAATTGATCAAATTTACTTTTTCACCGAGTTTTTGTAAAACCTTTTTTTGATATCTTATTTCGACTTAAGATGTTTTGTCAAAATGCAATATTTGATCTCTGGGAAATTTTCAATAAGACCCATGATAGCTTAAATACCGTGTCAAGCAATTAAAATAACAAAGTTGTGATAAATCCCAACTCAGCCTGAGAAGTTAAATTTGAAAAGATATTTCAAATGTAAAAATATCCAAATGTTATCAGCCTTGTTCTGAAAATCGCATTCAAGTGCAATTTAAATAGAAAAAATTTTTAAAACATTTGAAAGTTTAAACAAATACATATTTCCTTTTTTATACATTATACTTCGAATATCACTTAAAGATACTTACCACCGATTCAAAATTCCAGAAAATGGCCGTATATTTTGAAATAAATTGTAACATTGTTTTCTAAAGAAACTACACAAAAAATTAAATAAATGTGTTTTAAAGATTTATTGCAGATTTTTAAAATCTAGACACAGATTTTGAAGATTTTTAGATGAAAAATTGTGGGTTTTGCTGATTTTACCTCTAAAAGTTCTGGCAACACTGCCTGTTTGTAATAAAAATGTGCAAAAATTAAGTCAATTTGCAGGAAAGTTTAAATGAAAGTAAAATTTTAAAAAAAATTTGAAGCAGTTGTTAAAAAAACAATAAGGTGAGTTTTTCAAAATCTACAGAAAGTTAAAGTTTTAGGATCTTGTTTGTAGCCATATAAAATTCAATTTGACCTCATTTAAAGGAAATTGCAGAACTCGTCTTAAGTTTTGCCGTATTAAAGTGATTTTCAGGAAAAGATTTTGTAAACTCAATTCTTGAAAGAAGAAAACAAAGATCTTTTTCCATTATGTTGTGTGTAAATTAAAAACTTTAAAACCGTTTTATGTTAAACTAATATTTTCAATTTATGACCATGTTGCAGCAAAAGAGCGATATGTTTATGTCTGTATGTAATACTAAAAAACAAAGTATGTACAAAATTAAATTGCAAAAAAATTATTCTTAGGGATTTTCTTGCCTCTCTTAGAATGTTTCGTTATTGCAAACATTTATTTCTAATATTTTTGCATTATTTAAACGTTGACATTTCAATAATCCCAACATATTTTATATGGCAATCATATGCAATGAAATTCATTTTGTTTCTGTTATTTTATTTTTATTTTATTTTTTTTATTTTTTTACCTCATAAAAGTCTTTATAGACCAGGGACAATAAGTAAATAAATTGTATAATAATGAAAATATTTCTGCCATAGATCTTTTATAATTTGAGCAATTTGAGTGAGGTTGTGTGCATTTATTCTATTTAAAATGATTTGAAAAGGGATTTAATTCTGGTAAGTTTATAAGTTTAAACATTTAATAAATGTTAAGACTTTAAGGATTTCATTTAATGGAGATTTAAGTTTTGAAAGTAAAAGATAAAGTAAATTTTTGGTTTAGAGAGAAAAAAAAAATATTTGAGGAACTTAGAAATTTCCAGGGAATAGTAAATAATGCAATGTTTGTTTGCTATGAACATTTTTGGAAATTAATAAATTTTTATATTTTTTGTGAAGAAAATTAAATAAATATTAAGAAAATGAAATCCTATGTAAAAAGTACTTTTTTTTAAAAAAGTGCTCCTTTTTAGTTCAAATTTCCCTTTCAAAAAATATTTGCTTTAGACAAAAAGATAGTTGTTTTTATACAAATTTGTATCTTTTTTGTTATAAACGAAACGAACGAAAAACGATAGTGAATTTTTGTGTTGGTCAAAAGAGTATTTTTATACCCACACCAAAAAGTGGAGAGGGTGTTATTCGTTTGTGCTGTTGGTTGTAAGCACTCTTCGAAAATAAACACTATAGCTTATTAGTGTTCAGTTCGATAGATTTAAAAAACACAAACACTACACTGATAGAAAAAGCGTCATAACGCTGATGTATTTTGACATCAGTACTATGACACTTTTCATCATTGTGATGTCAACCTTAACATCACTTGTCCAAAGTGTCATCAGGGTCAAGATGAAATTATGTCATCAATGGGATGACACATCGGCATCATAGAAATGACGAACATGTCCTCGGTGCGATGACGAAGTAACATCGGAGAAAGCACACATTAGCATCAATGTAATGACAGTTTGTCATTTAGTCAATGTCATTGGAATTGAATTAAGTCAAAGTGAGAGAATATTTCACGTTTGTTGAGTTAAGACCTTTGTTTACAGCAGAACTCTTAATAATAAGACACCAGCACCATGCCCCATATGGTTTTCGTAATCATTATACTTTAAAAATTTGTTGTATTTAACTAAATAATTTAAAAAAGGAGAATATAGGAATTTTAGCTTCTTATAATAAAGTGCAATCATGAAAATAATGTAAATAATACACAAAATGTGGCATCGAATTGATGTCCTATGGTCATAAAATAGATGACACGTAAAAAATGACAAAATGACATTGGATTGATGTTACTTTTTGCATGATTGATGCAATTTGTAGTAACATTGATGTTACTATTCTAAAGTAAGGGCATCATCAATATGAAGATGCATTTTTCTATCAGTGTAGTAGTGTTTGTGTAGAAAATCATTAAAACAAATAACGTTTCCCTGTTTGTCATCTTTTGAACACAAAAATATTACTGTTGTTATCCAACTCAACAAAGAGAAGAGAACATTTAATTCGTTTCGGTTTTTTTTAACCACAAACTTAATTGTGTTGGGTCAGCTCATTATTGTTCGTTCGTTTCTGGTAAAAAAAACCAAAAATTTTTTACAGATACAAAAAGCCAGCAAAATTATTTGACACAAACAAAACATATACACAATACACGCACAAGCTGTTTTGGCAACGACCACAGCACGGGACGTTGCTAGAGCTTTTTGCTTGTTCTTTATCAATGAAAAAAAGAAACATTAAAGAACATTAAAATATAATCTACAGTATCACTTCAATTGTTTTTAACGAAGAACAGAACACTATATCATGTTCGGCTTTTTCTTGAAAATAGTTACAAACGGTATTAATCGTTTAATTAATCGATATCGTTTCTGTGTGTGTGAGTCGAACGCTAAATATTATTCTGTTTATTTTCGAACACTGGATGTAGCACCCTCAAATATTGTTCCTAGGTAAAAATTATATCATTTATTGACTCATATATGTTACACCATAGCTCATAGCTCATGCAACTTATTAGTGACTTTAACGTGTCACAAATATTTGACACATTATATCTATTAGGAAATAATTTTGTAAAACTCATGTCACATATGTGTGATATATATTTTTTAGTTCCTGAGCTTCTATAGAAAGCGTAACAAATTGTTGCTTGGCAAGCGTGTTAAAATGATATTCTGGGCAAAAAAAAACCAAATTGAACAACAAATACTACATATTTCGAACAAAATTACTTTTTTGTACATAAATTCCATTTTGTACACAACAAATAATATTTTGAACAATAAAAAATAATCAATTTTAAGTCAACTGCATAATAACTTGGGGATTTCCCTAGCTATCTGCTTTAAAACTGTCTTCAATTGTTAATGAAAATGTTTTAAGTACATACACGTTTTAGTTAGTGCTTACATTAACACGAAATTCTATGCACATCTTTAAATATAATTTAACGGTTAAAATCACAGACTTTTTCGCATAATAACTCTAAGTTTGTTTTTCTTTTTTTTTAAATCAATAGTTTTTTAAATCCAATCAACAGTATATAAAAAAAAACTTTAATATAAGAAACTTTTATTGTTATGGAACAAACATTTTTAAAAGGAAATAAGATGCCATCGCAAAAATGAACAATCTTGCAAAAGTAAATTGGCTTTGTTTAAATTAGTTCATATTATCGCGAGTGCACTATTGATGACAAAAAATACTTTTTATGTCAAAAATAGCATTTTTAACACAAATTCTATTTTTGACAAAAAAAAAATATTTCTGACAAATAATCCTATTTGTGACAGAATGTACTATTTTTGACAAAAAAAAAAAATACTTTTTTTGACGAAAAATATTATTTATGACAAAAAAAATATTTGACAAAAAATAACATTTTTGTAATAAATACTATTTGTGACAAAAAATACTATTTTTGACAAAAAATACTATTTTTGACAAACAATCCAATTTGTGACAAAAAATATTATTGTTGACAAAAAAAAAATCCTTTTACGAAAAAAATAATTTATGACAAAAAATACTATTTATGACAAAAAATACTATTTTTGAAATAAATACTATTTTGGACAAAAAATATTATATTTGACAAAAAATACTATTATTATCAAAAAAAATACTACGTATTTTTGACAAAAAAAAAATACTATTTTTGACAAAAAAAAATACTATTTTTGACAAAAAATACAATTTTTGACAAAAAAATACTATTGTTGACAAAAGATACTGAGAAAAAATATTTTTTTTTTGTGAATATATAACATTATGAACCTTATTGGTAGCGGAGTTGTCTGTTAATTTGTTTTTCCGTGACCCAGATATGATAAGACCAGTTTGTTACATACACAAATATTTTTATTACACATGGTCCGGAATAATTTGCTTTTGAAATTAAACTAGATCGTTTCTGTTCTGTGCAATGGCATAATTTTTTAAGATTTTTTCCGAATATAAATTACTTTTCCTTAAAAGTTATACTTACAATTTTTATATTATCCCATAAGACAGCTAGTTTCCTCTGAAATTTTTGTTTAATACTTAAATATCTTTTGTTAACACTTTTATAAAACTCATATGAGTCAAGATTTTTTTTTTCAATTTATTTGACTCAAAATATTTAATTTCAAAAAAATCACAATACCGCCACATCAAAGAATATCTCTTGTTATAAAAACTTAAAATCTTTTCTGTTAAATAAAAGAAAAATAAATAAGACAAAAAAAAAATTTGCAAACAGAGGATTTTTATTAATGTAGCAGGGATGTAACTCCAAAAAATAAGACTTCTTTTGCTAGTGCGACTACAGTTGAACCCACTAACAGTTTTTTTTTTTTAAAAGCCATAAAAATACTTTAAATTAAATTAAAACTGCATTCAACGAAACATAAAAAAGAAAATTCTACCACTGCAATAGTCAAGATAGTATGAAAAAGATTATAAATAAATGAAAAATAAAATGGAAAAATTCGTATAAAATAATAAAGGAATCAAGCCAACAACTACAACGACAACACTTTGTGGCAAAGAGAATAAAATGAAACTCTTAACCACAATTTAAAAACAACACATACAGTTAAACCAATATAACTTTGTCTCTCATACAACCCTGGCAACACTGATTACAATACACTATAGAGATGGATGGCATTTTCTTTATTGTGCTTAAAGATATCGCACTTTAACAAACGATTATAAAGAATAAGAAATGTTATTGTATGTAATTATATGTGTGTTTGTGTGTGTGTGTGTGTGTGTGTGTGTGTCTAAATGCAAGTGTATGTGTATGAATTAATTTATATAATGGCTTAAGATCTTAAATATTTAAACTAACGACAGACTAGCAAAAACAAAAAAAAAAAATTGGATACAATTTGCTTATAATACAACATCTTTAATAAATTTAAGTCTATAGACTTAAGTCTAGTCTAGTCTTTAGACTAAAGTCAAATACACTAAAAAGAAGTATTTTTTATAGATGAGAAACTAGTCTATTATAAAGGGTGTCTAAAATTGAGGTATCATCGGTCAATGGAAACCGCTTTTGGTGGCGGAAAATTTATGATTTTGGCGTAGAGAGTATGTGGATTCAACAGAATGGTGCCACTTGACACACAGCAAGAGAAACAACGGATCTTTTGAGAGAAAAGTTCGAAAGTTACATAAGTTCTTGTAGAGAAAAAGTGAATTGGCCAACAAGATCAAGCGATTTAACACCAGGAAATATTCTCCCAAAAAATTTAAGAATAGATAAAAACACTGCTTATAATCGGTATTTTGTTTAATCTTTGATATCGTTGCAAATAAGATTTTTTAGGTGTTTGCAATTCTCATTCACTCTGCACTTTTGTTAGCTAATATCTTTGGCGAGAATATTTCATTGGCAAGAATCTAGAATAGAGTTAAGACCATTTTATAGACCTGAATCTAATAAAATTCATTTTGACTTGAATAAAGACCAAAAGCTTGTCTATTTAACCCATTTACGTCCGCTGTGCCAATTTGGGAACACTTTATATTTGCGGCTTATGACACAGTTTTTGACATTATTCAATATATGTTTGCATAATCGATAAATTAAAAGTTCAGACATTCTATATCATTTGTTTTAAGTGACCACTGTGCACTGTGGAAACACCTCTTAATTTCCAAAAAAAAAAAAAAAAATTTTTGGTTTTTTTGTTTATATGTATGTAATGAATTTAATAATAAAATAAAAAATATTTTAGTTTTTGTCCGGTAGTTTTTGTTTGGGCTTAAATGGGTTAATAGATTACAATCCAGCCTAACTTTTAGACAAGAATCTAGTCTAATTTATAGACTCGAATCTAGTCCAAATTACTAGACTAGGGCTGTGGAGTTGCCAAGAATAGTTCTAACTCTGACTTCGACTACAACTCCGACTCCTTCATTCACACTGATGCTAAATGTATATGAGACCGGTCCTTAGTTGACTTTAAACTTATTTTTAATGCAGTAACCTTTAAATGGCTTAAAATAGCAAGAAAATTGTTCTGTAAAAATTTCAAATCGATATTAAAAATATTGCATCGCCAATTTCGAGAATTTTTATATTGGAAAATATACTTAAGAAAATTTTTTAAGCTGAAACATATTTGCGCCGGTTTCGCGAGTTTTTGTGTGTACTTCGACTCGGAATCCGGTACAAAAACCTCAACTACGACTCTCAAATTCCACAGCACTGCTAGAATCTAGTCACATTTATCTGGTCTATTTTATAGACTAGTCACTTCTGATTGTAGCATATTTTATGACTGGAATGTAAACTATTTTATAGACTTGAATCTAATCTATTTTTAAGTCTAGTCTATTTATAAACTAGAATCTTCTCTATTTTAGAGACTATTGACTTATTTTATTAAGACTTTGTATGGACTAATTTATTAAACTAGATTCCAGTCTTTTCAAAATACTAGTTTATATGTATAATTTGAAATCTATTTTATAAAATAGAATAAAGTCCATTTTATGTAACTGGAAATATTATAATTATTGTCAAATGTCTTTTGCATATCTAAATAAGCAAAATGTAGCATCCGCCTTATTGTACATACGTAAAAAAGGCGACTAATAAAAAATTTAATTAGAATTTTATTATTCTTTTGCTGTTGTTGTAATATATTGTTAAAATAAAATGATTATTGTTTTTGGTCTTGTCACTGTTGCTGCTTCTACTACTCTTGACAGCGGCCAACAAGGCAAAGTTATCTGAACCATGAGCTTGTGTCTGTTCTATATGTAAAGGGTGTTTTATTTAGACGTATAGAACTTCCCAATGGGATAACTCTAAGGCTAGAGCCACACCAACAAAAAGCATAATGTTTTTGTCTTGAAGGTCAAAGAACTGTGTTTGATGAGAAAAAACAAAAACAAATTGTCTTATCAAGTTGTTGGCTTAAAAAATAACCAGTAATCAGGTAGAAAAGCGAAAATGTTTTTTGTCTTCTTCGTTGTTTTTACTTGTTTTAATTGGTTTGGGTTACATCATAAGAAATTAAGCAGTTATGTGCAACGAGGTTTGTCTCAGTCTGTTTTGCCTAAATCTGTGGGGTATGTTATATTAAACCACACATGTTTTCTGAAACCAATGTATTGTCGCAGTAATTCAAAATGACAATTTTGCGATTATTTTATTTGGTGTGGCTTGTCTCATAAATACATACTAATGTTCTGTTGTCGTATTAGTAAAAAAACACTGTTTGGTCTTTTGTTGGTCTGGATTCAGCCTAAGGTTTTTTTTTAAGTAAACTTTGGCAAATGATTATGGAAAGACTTAGACGAAAACAATTCGAGAATATTTATTTTAAAAATTTTTTGTACGCCAAATTTATAGAGCATTTCATTCAGCTTGAGCAGCTAATACGCAATACTATCGATCGAATCATAAACACATTAACTCTTTTGAATTATATTCGCCCAAATCGAGAGCGAACCATAAAGAAGCGCTGCTGTAGGCGTGAGTGTAACAGAGGTTTCGAATTTATCGATCCGACGCCGTTCTAAGCAATTCGATACCTGCTCATCCACTAATTGAAAAATTATGAAGAAAGATATTTTTTTCCATCTATATAAGATCTAATTAGCTCAAGAATTAAAGCCAACGGACCATCAATTGCGTCATGTATTCTGTGAATGGGCTGAGCATCACCTAGAAGTTGAACCGGCTTTTTTGTCTTCAAATCATCTGTAGCGATGAGGCTAATTTTTAGCTAAACGGGTACACTAAAAATATTATGTAGTTAAATTCCAACGAAAATTAATTTTAAACAACTTAAAATTCATTTAAAAAACGGATCATTCACATTTCATTTAAAACAAATGATTTTTACATTAATTTTTAAAATTTGTATTTATTAAACTGCATATTCCTTAAAATTTAATAGTTTTTACTTTAAAAAAAATATATTTTAACCGATAAAAATCGAACTACATAACAAAATAAAGACAAAAAACATTATTTTTTGGTAGTGTGAATAACAAACATAAATGTTAAAAATAAAATTATTCGTAAAATAACAATATTTTTATTAAATTTTAAAAGTACGGAAAACGAATTTTATAACCCATAATCAGTTACTGTAATAATTTTATAAGTGTATTAAAACAAGAAGAATTGTACCTCAAATCCCTCGTCCTTTGCTCTTAAACCATAAATTGACCCATTAGGAGCAAACTTTCAACGCATTTTTGACGAAATAAGACCCGGATGAAGTTCATAAGGCGCAGTCGCAAAGTCCATATGCCACAAATATTTTTCATATATTAAATGCCATAATATTTTTGAGCTAATAAAGCCAAAATTTTGGCAATTCCATTGAATTTGTTGGGGGGGTTTAAAATCTCTATGCCATTAAAAAAAAACACCCTTTTTAAGGGAGTTGGCCATGTAAACTGTGTTGCTGTCTGTATCTATTGTTTGCATTTTGCCAAAACAATAATGACAACAAAAGTGTGATAACCATGCAGCCAAAAACATTCACACACACGCATTCAAAAAACACATACTCTCTTTTTAATGAACGCCATTATAATTGTTGTTGTCGTTGATTGTTGGCTGTTTGGTTACTGTCATTTGTTTTGTTTTCGTCATTTAATGCTGTGTTGTTTGCATTTTTGTTTTTGTTTTATTTTGTATTTTATATTTTTGTTGTTTGCTGAGTTGCTGTTTGTATAGTACTAATATTTTCGTGTTGTTGCTGTTTTTGTTGTGGTTGTAAAGCCAACAAATTAATGCAGACAAGTCGCATATTATGCATAATTAACTGCTCATGTATGTATATTTGCATATTAACACACACACATGCTTATTTAAATATGTATTTATGTATTTGTATGTGCTAAAGTGTCCTTGTATGCATAACTAAGCAACAAGGAGTACAAATATATGACCAACTCTGCTGATTTTAGCAGCATTTAAACAAACTGAACATAGCAGAAGCTTGTTTTCATCTTTTTTTTTAATGGTTACTGCTCCTTTTTTTCTGTTTCCTGTGCAACAACGAACTCAAACTTGACAGACGGTTTAGTTGAGGAGCTAAAGTCTAAATTTTTTTTTTTTTTAAATTTGTGTCTCTATGGAGAGTTAGACATTCCGTTGTTGGTGTTTCTATTTTAAGTTTTTTTCTTTTTTTTTTTGATGCATGTTAAACATAATTATAAATCATATTCACATGTTGCCACTTAAAAGGAGAATAGAACAGAAATTAAAGGGAAATTATTAAAGACAATGTTAATGATGATGTTTTTAATGTCAGAGGAAATAAATAACACGAAGGGTTTAAAAAACTTTAATACTTAAACCCTTTATGTTATTTTCAAAAAAGAAACATTTAATAATTATTTTTCTTAGTACTATAGACTTTAGAGTATAAATAGTCCAGTATATATATTGTGAGTGGGTGAGTTGCAAAACTCGTTCATTACAAAATTAGAAATACGAGATGACAAATGATTCTCACAGTTCTAGCCTCCATGGCATGGAAGGTTCCACTGGCAACCGCAATTTAGCACAGCTTACGTGAGTCCAGCAATTAATTCCCGTTGCGTTACCATGTTACGCCGTCTCCCAATGTTACATCTTAGTAACAGCTACTTATTCTGAGCTAAATCTCTGATTTTTTCCAAAAAAAAAAGCATTATAAAGTACGATCGACACATTAAGGGTCACGTCACAGACTAACCTAAATCATCGCGTAAAGCGTAAGATGTTCTCACACCTAGTTTTATCGCTGCAATGACAAATTTAAATATGAGCGTCAACGCTGTGTCATAAACAGAACTGTGCACTTTTTTTGTTTAATTAAACCCACAAAAGGAGCTTAATTGCCATTACTTATCGACAATAGCATTCAACTTCGCTAGTTAACGCGCTTTCATTTTGTATGGGCATGAGAATTTTTGGCATGCTTTACGCGCTTATTTGGTTTGGCTTGCTACTCGTGCGTGAATGTTGCGTAAATGTAAACGTTGTGGTCGATTTCAACAGTTATTTGTTACTTAAATACGTAAACGTTTCACGTGTTGTTGAAATGTATTAAAAAGAAAACAGCACATTTTTCAGAATTTGTACTAATGATTCCAAAAAAACTTCTGATAAAAGAAGGCTATTGTTCTTTGTGCGTTTATAAAAATGAGTTAGTTCGTTTGGTTAGAGCAACTGAACCGCCAAGTATACGCTTACGTAAGAGTAAAGAGGCCTTTACTAAGGAGTTGAAAATCCTTCAGGCTCGTCTGGTTCCTCTATCGTTTGGCTTATATCTGCTAAGAGGTTTAATATACCGTCAATGTAATTTATTTGCGCATGAGCCCTTCAGCAATCATAACTTCTAGATACGTCTATCTTCTTTTTATCCTTCCAACTTTTATATCTTGCTTAATAGTACGTCTTCCGTTTTATGATGTGCGAGCTTGAGTCCAGATTTCTAAAACCAAGTTTTTAAAATACTGTGTCTAGCTCGAACTACTGTGGCAAATCCAACATTTATTGCTTCTACCGGTGCACATAAAAAATTCCCGCCAATTTCTTTTTGTTTTAATTAAACTTTTAATCAAAAATAAAAACAGTTTTGATTAAAAATTTAATCAAGTGAATCAAACTTTTTCTTATGGGGCAATCCAAGTGAAATCGGACAGTTTGGAGAAAAATATTTTTTGATTTCCTTTATTTTTTACTGTGCTGATATTTGTTATCAACAGCACATTTCAGCAAATTTTCAGATTTTTTTGGCTAATGGTAACAGAGCTATCAATTATTATTGAGTTATAAGAAAACTATGTTCAAATAAATACTCATAACTTTTTCAATAGTACTGCCAGTTCAACGATTGCGATTTTTTTCTTTGATTTTCCTAATTTTTTTTTAATATAAAACTTTAATTATTTCCACAAATTTTAAAACACATTTGGTTGTGGGCAGGGCTGCCATATAAATTTGTGAGGAAATCGTGAATTTCCTGAGAAAAAATAAAAAAATCGTCTTTTACCTTTAGAAAAATCGTCAAAAAAAAATCGAACAACTAAAAATTTAGTTTTTTTTAAACCATTTTTGTTCGATTTTTGTAAAAAAAACAACATTTAAACAAAAACGTAATTGCTTCATACCCAGCTACCATTTTCTTTCGTGTAAGATAAACTGGGAGTCTTATGAAGAGCGTCTTTTATCGTCGATGACCGCATTTTTTAATCGTAGAAGATTTCTCACACGTGAAAAACTGTAAAACGACTGAGGTGCTTCTTTAATCGTTTAGGATGTGGGTAAAGATTTGCTTACGAGTCTTTCATGTCAAGAATCGTGTGAGACACATGTACAGGGGTGTGCTGGAAATCGGAAACGTAAAACGCAAGAATTTTAAAAGTCGTTTTTTAATAAGATTTCTGTAATAAAAGATTTTTATGACAAATATTATGCAAATATTTCTCTATTAAACAGAATTTTATAACAAAAATGATAACAATTAGATTAAAAGTGTATTAAAAACAACTTCCAAATTCTGGCGTTTTCCGTTTAAGATTTCCAGCACACCCCCCGTAGATATTATCTTACTACCCGTGAAATGTTCGCCGTATAATTGTTGAAAATATGATTTAAAATGTTCATTGTGTTTTTTGTACTCTGAAAATAATAATTTATAGATTTTCTTAAGACTTGCATATTACAGCCGTTTTCTAGTTTTTGAATGGAGCGGCCTCAATGCTTTGCAATTGAAAAAAAACGATTTTGACAGCTCGTTCAATAGTGAAGTTTGCCGCTATTGTTAATTAATAATGGCAATTTCGCTATTTTTTGGTCAATCTAGCGTTTGTATCTTTATTTTTATTTATAATTTTTGGGTTTTATTTAACAAGAAACTATTACTACTGTTCGTCACACAACGTTGACGGCCTTGCTTTGATATGGCATATCAGCGTAAAAGCTAAGCGAAAGAAAACGTTCTGTAGTTAAGCATTCTGTTAAACATTCCAAGATTAAAAAACGAATGTGTCAGAAAATTTAATGTTTTATTCAGAATTTGGAGACTGACAAAAATCGTCACTTTTTGAAAAAATTCCGAAAATCGGCACTTTGATAATTTCTGAACAAAAAATCGTCACAAAGATGATAAATCGTCAAATCTAGCAGCACTGGTTGTGGTATTCAAATTACTACTATATTTTTCTGATTTTTTTAAATTTTTTAAAAAAAAAAATTTCGATATAAGCCACTGTGCAACAGTATAGTTGACAAAAAAAAAATACAAAAAAAAACTGTCCGATTTCACTTGGATGGCCCCTTATTTAAACAACATTACTGCAGAAAATATTGTTAATTTCAAAAATAACAAACACTGTTTATTGCTGGTATTTTGTTAAAGTTTTAATATCGTAGCAATTAGGACTTTTTGAGTGTTTGCCATTCTTATTCCCACTGCAGTTTTATTTGCTGATATCATTGGCTTTTCTAAAGTTTTTTTGGAGAATGTTTCCTGATGATCTGGCCTAAGCAACCAGTAAAATGAGCATAGAAACTAGCTTATCCTGCAAAAATAAATTTTAGTGTTTTTAGCAATAATAAATATCGGGAATTAAGCATGGCAAACAGAAACTTATTATTATCAAAAAATTATGGTTCAAATTTAATTAAATTTTTAGTTAAAAAGTAATTTCAATTTTTGGGAATACAAAATTTAAATTTCAAAAGATTTTGTTATTCGTGCTAAATTCCCAGTTTTTATTATTGATAAAAACACTTGAAATTTATTGTTGATGGGATAAGCTATTCCTATGCGCATTTCACTGGTTGCTTAGGCCAGATCATCAGGAAACTTCATCCATAAAGATTTTAGAAAAACTAAAGATATTAAACCAAATAAAAATGTTAAACGTATAAGACTTATAGCAACAGTTCTACTTGTAATAATATCAAAGTTTAAACAAAACAACATCAACAATAAACAGTGCGTTCATCTCGTCTTACATTCCCCGCTACAATTAGTTGAAATTCTCTCAACATTAATTGTAGTTGTAAGTAGGTTAAGAAAAACAAAATAAAAAACAAACAACAACTTACAAAAGATGTTGTCAATTAAGTGTTTTTTAGGCCGTGCACCTGCCTGTTTATTATCAAAAAGTAATTTCAATTTTTGGGAATACAAAATTTAAATTTCAAAAGATTTTGTTATTCGTGCTAAATTCCCAGTTTTTATTATTGATAAAAACACTTGAAATTTATTGTTGATGGGATAAGCTATTCCTATGCGCATTTCACTGGTTGCTTAGGCCAGATCATCAGGAAACTTCATCCATAAAGATTTTAGAAAAACTAAAGATATTAAACCAAATAAAAATGTTAAACGTATAAGACTTATAGCAACAGTTCTACTTGTAATAATATCAAAGTTTAAACAAAACAACATCAACAATAAACAGTGCGTTCATCTCGTCTTACATTCCCCGCTACAATTAGTTGAAATTCTCTCAACATTAATTGTAGTTGTAAGTAGGTTAAGAAACCTACCTACAATTAATGTCTTATACGTTTAACATTTTTATTTGGTTTAATATCTTTAGTTTTTCTAAAATCTTTATGGATGAAGTTTCCTGATGATCTGGCCTAAGCAACCAGTGAAATGCGCATAGGAATAGCTTATCCCATCAACAATAAATTTCAAGTGTTTTTATCAATAATAAAAACTGGGAATTTAGCACGAATAACAAAATCTTTTGAAATTTAAATTTTTAGTTAATATCAAAAATTTTTTAATTGAAATCAGTTTGTTTTTTTCTGCGTACATTTAACTTTTTGCTGTCACTGTCGTAAAGAATTGCACTCCTTAAACTGTTGTATTCTGAACAAATATTATACCAGAGGGCTTAAGCAGTTTAAAAGATTCAGTTGGAGTGTCTTAATATGGTAACGTTCTAAATGCATTTTTAATTACTCGAATAAGTACAGCACATTGTTTTTGATTGACTCTGTTTCCCCTTAATAATAGACTTGACTATAGGCTAGACTCAAAACTAAACTATAATCTAGACTGGGCCCATACAAACTTTAAGGGTGCATATGAACTTTCCTTGACCTCATTTATGTTTTTATTAAACTTCCTTTTATATGAGCTTTTTTTTACTCAGATATTTTTAATTTACAAATAATTTCAATAAATTTTCTTTAATGTTTCTCATAATAATTCATAAATTTTAATCAATTTTCCAATCTACTCTCTATGATTTTATTCTAAAGAACCATAAGAAAAAAAACCTTCTTGCAAACAATAAAATGAAGTATAAAAACGTAAATTATATGAAAATTGCAACACTTTTCGAAATAATTTTCATAACAGAGTGAGAGAGAAAGAGAGGGAGAGAAAAAACGCTTAAAAAAGAAATAAAGAAAAATATATTATTCATTATTATTCATTGCCACAAATAAAGTAGAAAAAATGTCAACGACAGCACTTTGCAACTTTAGAAGGTACAAAAATTCGTTATTGCTCCTACAACTAACCCACAACTAGTGCACTATGGGTAGAGAAAACTCAACATAAGAAAGTTAAATGCTTTTTGTTCTCAAATAGTTATTATAAATATCATGATTCATATAAAACTGGCTGCCTGCTGCATGGAAAGGGCAAGAAAGGCAGTTAATATTTCTATATTTTCTTTTGTTCTTCGAGTTTCTTGCTCTCTCTTAAGCACCCCATAACGCGAAATGGTGTGTAAATGAAGTAGAAAAGACATTTTATGACTACACTTTATGCAATGTAGTAGAAAAAAGTAAAAAAAAAAAAAAAAAAAAAAATTGTTGCACAAATGAAAATTATGTTGCAAAATTAAAGGCAGTCGAAGTTAAAGGATATACATACGTACATACATATCTGTAATGTTTGTTAGTCTGTGCCAACTAAACCTCCTTCATAATAATAATAATAATAATGTGAACATAAATTAATGTAACAGTTTGGCTGTAAGTCAGCTTAGCCCCAGATAGGCCAACTAAACGAGGTACAAGTAACAGAGAATACAACAAAAATAAATAAAACTTTTTGTTCAACAAACTGCAGCTTCTGAAAAGTGATTCAGTTAAAATTACGAACGAAAAGTTTTTTATTTTTGCTGTTTTAGTGGTTTAAGAAACTGCAAATTAAATCGTAAAAAGCAAAAACTTTTGGTATTTAGATTTGGTCGTATAAATGTAAACTATTGTCATGGTTCGAATGACAGTTCGTTTCGGGCTGTCACAGCTGAAACAAAAAGGTGTTTTTGATTAAACTTTTTTTTTAATATTTAGTGACAAAGAAGTAAGTAGATTTGACAATGGCAACGAACCGAAAGGGAACTAGAATGAAACCAGAATACAACTGGCTTCTTAAAATATCATTAGTAAAAATACCTTGAATACGAAACAAAAAAACTAGAAGCGAGCTAAAGCAGAACCAAAACAGAACCAAAACAAGTTTAACAGAGCCAGGGCTGAATAAGAGAACAACTAGAGCTGCAACTGAACTATAACAGAGCCAGAAGAGAATGAAAGCAGAACCAGAACAGAACTAAAACAGAAATAGAATGGAATATAGAGAAAAATTTTCCAAATTTGGAACAAATAACTGGGTTATCAACATACAGCCTCGCTGGAAATATGGTTGGGATTGGAGAAGTGGGTGTGGCACCTCCCGTACATAGATTATAGATTTCCGTATATCTGAAGAATGACAAGAGACAAAGTTTCGAAATTAAGAACAAGCATCTTGGCTATCAAAACACAACATCCGACAAGATGGTACCGAGATGGATGAAGTAGGCGTTGCACAAAATGAACCCTGCTCTTAGGCTTAGACCATTTTGGTCAAATTTTTTTTTATTTAAACTTGCAACTTAAAACGTCATCAAATATATCGAGCCCTAACCGCGAAAATAACGTAAGCGACATGAATTTCAGTTTTCGTTTTTTTTAATAAATGACTTTATTGGCAACACTTGCATCAACTCCTAAAACGTCATGGTCACATAAGGTACCGTTACGATTTTATTACAAGAACAATTTTATTGTAAGCGACAAATTTCATACAAACATTTTCCTGTAAAATTTGATTTTTGGCGCTTTCACTATTTCGCGGTTAGGGGTCGATATGTTTTTTCTTTTTTAATGTGTTGAGTAAGTTTTTAGCTGTCTAGGATAAAATCGAACAGAACAAAATTAAAAAATACACCCTAGAGGGAAGCGAACTGACACTAAAGTAGTCCCGTGATAGGTCTTTGGTGGTAGGGACCGGTTCCAGTTCAAACACTTTATATGAATACGACCTATCACTTTTACATGGTGTTGTCATTGGAGGGGGTCAATTGACACCATTTGACCAATCACAGATCTATTCTCAATGAACGTGTTTATTGCCAGTTACTAAAATGTAGTAATATTTCAATACAATGTAGTATTATTTCAATGAAACAAGTCCTAGAATTAATTTTAAGATCCAAATTTTAGAAATTATCAAAACATGTGTCACAGCACCAGTTAAAACTGTACTGTAATTCATTACTTTTTCTACCTTTTTGTTCTTAATAAACCAGTTAAGGGATTGTTTCTTCTTTCACTGGTCATGAGTCTTTTCTTTTTGTACTTGTTCTATTTTCACAAATCCCAGGACCAGTCTGTTGGACCAATTGACACCAATTTCCCGCAGGGCAAATCTTAGATTATGGACCATTCTTGTCAATGCAATTTATTTAATTTTGTACATGAGTTAAAGTGAGTAAAAATAATTATGGCTGATTGTTATTGGCTCAGCAAGATGAACAAATTGTTTTCCGATTCAATTTCATACAAAATCTATTGCATTTGGTATCATATTTGGATTTACAGAAATTGCAAATTCCCCGTTTTCTAGGAGCAAATATTTTTATTTCACTGCTTGTAGATGGTACACACTTTGATAACGAAGCTTGTTGTTGAGTCAATAGTTTCGGTTTTACTGTCCTTTTTAACACGTTGTCTTCTTATGGAAGACACATAGCTAGCGGACGTAAAAGCTCGGGTTTTTGCGATTCACATCATTTGCAGCCCACGAAGAATCAATTTTTGCATATAAAAGACAACATTTGGCCATTGATTAATTTTTTTTTCGCTGTAGATCATGACAGTTACTAAACACTGAAAGAAGAACTTCCAATTGTCGCATAATTTAATTGCACGACCAAAACATGCATCAAACAAACCATGCAAATTTTCGTTTGTGCCTCTGCAATACAAAATAAATAAAATTGTCACTTTACGTTACACAAGATCAAACATATTTTATACACCAATTTACGTATGTATATGTATATGCCCACAAGATTTTCCAATCTCTTTCCATTTGCTTTCACACAAGTGATTGAATGAAAAGCACTCAGTTTTTGAGCACATTAGTTCACCATATTTATTCGTATTTTCAATGATTATTTTTTTTACTCTCGGAGGGGAAGTAGCAGAAAATTAGACATAACGGCATCTGGACACCGCATAATGTGTACCTGGTGGTACTGATATAACATTATCTGCTAAAGCTCCAATCCATTCAAAGCCACATTCCCTTTCAATATTTTCATCTAATATGGAAGAAGTTCAAATATCTGAGTCACTTTCATTTAAAATTTCAACACGAACGCTGCTGTATAAATTTAGTAGATTTTAAATTTTTACTCCTGGAGAAAGTGAATTACAAAATTATTATTTGGTTTATAAATTATTTCAAAAGTCTGAGAAAATAGTATTATATCTTATTACTTATGGAAAATACAAAGTGGACGAAAATGGTCCCTGACCTAAGATTTGTAAGTTTTTTAACCTAATAACAGGGTTAAATCTAAAGAACGATATTTATATAAATATCTGATCTTATCATAGTGAAGGGTATATAAGATTCTTAGGCCCCGATTACGATTTACAACTCAACTCAGTTATAACAAAACTTACAACTGATCACAACCAGTTGTCTTAATTACAGCCCAACTGAGATTAGTTGTAAACCGTAATAGGGGCCTACTTGTTTTCAAATAAATTCATCTTCTTACTAAAGATTGAACATTTTTATAAAATTTTTGCAGCTTTTGACTAAAAATCTGTTCATTTTGGAGATACAAATTTTAATCAGAACAGAAAAACACATTCAATCTGCAAATATTTTGGTCTGACTATTACAAAAATTTCTTAAAGATTACTTTTATTTTTAATTTTTCTCCGTGTTATTTAAGATATTTTTTTCTGACCGAATTTTTGGACTAAGTTTTATAGCATTTGTAAGTTTATATAATTTTAAAGTGAAATGACATGGAAACTTAATTGAAACTTTTTAATAGAATGCCAGTGGAAATATAACTGTCTAAAGGAATACAAAATGAAAAACATAATAAAAAATCAACTGAAAATCAAATAAATAACTGACATTAAATGTGCATTAAAATGTTCTAGTGTGATAAAAGTAAAAAGAGATGACAACTTGAAGTCAGTGGCTGTTTAATGGGGTGTGGAGTTATAAAAGGAGTTTTAGTTTTTGCAATATTAATTTTTCATAAACGAAAATATAGAGAGAGAGAGGAATTGATTTGCAATCTTTAAAGTCTAAAAAGCTAGGGAGAGAGAGAGAAAATTATTTAATAAGAAAATCAGGAATTCTTTTGTATCGATAAAAAATCCAATAACTCTGACTTTTAAACATTTAAACTTTTTTTTATAAATTCCTCCCACCGACAAAAGAAAACACTTAAAGTTAATAAAGAAAATATTTACAAAATTTTAAACAATAACAGTTTTACACTGCCACCCCAACCGACGAACGAACACTTTGACACAGATAATAAACCATCAGTTATTTAAACAAATGCATATAAACACTTTTACGCAAATGAAAATATTGATGTGTTTCAATCTAAACAAAATTGATAGACAAACGTAACAAATCATTTTGTATGAGTAGCAACAGTAGTTGATTACAGCAATAGCAATAGCAACAGCAGTTGTTGTAGTTGTAGTTGCAACTCTTTTTGTATGTGACATCAATAAAATTGTCACAAAACGTAATTTCAATTTGGATTTTAATACGATTAAATGTATCAATTTCAAAACAATTTGCCGAATATAAAAGTCAACAGAAAAAACACACACATGCAAATACATAAACAAAAACTATAACAGAGACTTGACAGAAAATTAGGCTTACCAGGCGGCCTTGATTTATACAAATTTCCAGTGATTGTTAATAATAGCAGACAGAAGAAGTAAACATAAAATTCATGAAACGTCGGGAAAAATTAACATGGCCCACATACGACATATGTCGCTCTGAGCGACTTCTCAACTTCCTTTTTAATGAACCTGGAACTGAGGACACAGTATTTCATCTCCTATGTTCTTGCCTAGCGTTTAATTCAACACGACATGGATTATTTGGAAATTAGCTTCTACAAGGACTTTCTGAGATATCGCGGGTGAAACTCAGCAACTTGCTGAAATATCTCAACGCAACAGGCTGGCTATAGCCCTAGGCCATGCATGATCGGGGGGTTTCTATTCTTGACGAGTTGTGTGGTGTCAAATCGGAGTCACTGTCGACTCTATTTGCAGCACGCCTAGTTCTGGGCGTGCTTCCACGCTAAACAACCAGCTTTTCCTTATGTACACCGTATGTTGATTATCTATATATTATTTATATATCTGTATGTCTACCAAGTCTATCAAAAGAGAAAAATGCACAATGCTATTACTCTACGAAATTTATAGAAAATATAAATAGTACCAAAGAGAAAAGAGTACCAAAAGCCTTTCCACATTTAAGGTACCCAGAAAGTACAATGTATTTTTCGAATAATAGAAAAAAAACATTGAAAAAATCAGAACAGTAAGTGCTGGTAGTTTTAACCACCGGTCGGAGAAATATGGTTTAATGTAGGTTATAATCGGTATGCGTACCAAATTTATCAAAAAGAGAAAGAGTACCAACTTTTCCCATATGCTCTGCGTCAACCAAAGTCCTTAAAGCGATTTTTGGCGTGATTTTGCCAGAAACTAACAAACTTTCACATTTATAATATTAATACACAGAGACAAATATTTCAATGTTACATTAACATGGCGCATTGGTGATTGAAAACCATAGTAAATTTTTTAAATTTATCATTGTTTTTTTATTAATTTTAAATAAAAAATTTAAAAATAACTTTGCTATTTTATCTTGGGTATGGGAGTACTGGAATTCTTTGAATTCTCACACACCTTGAAATAAGTGAATGTTACTTGTTAGCGTCATAAAACTATCGAAAACAGAGTTCTTTTTGGTTCCCAGACCAAATTGAACTCGAGGTTGTACCTCAGAACCCTAAATTGCAAGTGCTACGGGTGTCAGTGGCAAGTAACCATGAAGCAAAATCCGTACCGAAAAATTTCAAATCACATTTATTTTATTGTCAAGAATTCTTTTCAAAATCAAGATTTTTTTAGTGAATGTCAAGAATTTTGCAAATTTAAGCCTGGCAAGCCTTCAACATGGTACACACAGCCATAAATAAGTCTATAGTGTATTATTCGAATACGTTAGAATCCCTAACAGTGGGAAAATGGAAAAAGTGTCGGATCGAGATATAAGATAAATCGAGCTTATTGCCGATTTTGGAATTAGTATTGCCTACTTTAAGTAGTAGTTGCAGCTATAGGTCTAGTTTAGCTCTAATTTTGTTTTTGTTTAGGTCTAGTTCAGTACCAATTTTAATTTAAATTGTATTTTTAAATCCTGCATATAAGCCAAATGGCTTCGCGGTATTAGATATACGATACTTAATGTACATAAATAAATGTAAATAGATAATTGCAGTTAGAAAAAAAATAAAAAAACAGTTCTTTTTCAGTTCTAATTCAGCTCTCTTACAGTTCTAGCTCTCTTATTCTGTTTTACAGAAAAACTTGAAAATTTATTTCAATTAACAAATTGACGATCTTAATTAATAAATTAATTAAATTTGCAGTAGTAAGCAAGTCAATACTATCAGTTAAATATTTTTTGATATAAATAACTTTTTCTGCAGTAATATTGTTGTCGTTTAACTCACTTGATTAAATTTTAATTTAAAACTGTTTTAATTGCTGATTAGTAGTGGTGTTATTGAAAAAAAAATTGGCAAAACAAATTTCTGTGTTCTTTTCCACTGTTCCCCAACTGTATGTCTGCTATAGCAAATTTAATTTATATTGACTACAATCATAGAGTTATGCCTGTTTCTATATGCGTTCAACTTTCTACAAAAGCAATTTGATGTGTACGTATGCACTTGATATGTAAATGATGATAGAATTGTTTTTATCACTTAAAATTTTTATGTTTAAAACTTTTTGTATTGACATTTCTATTGTAAAATTTTGACAAAGTTGTTTTTTTTAATCATAATAGTTTTTGCAAAATAAATAAATAAATTTTGTGTCATTATGATGAAGACTTAATTTACTGACAACAATAACAAGAACAAAATACATACGGTAGGTAACGGATATAAGATATTAAAAAAAACCATGAAATGTTTCTTTCAAGGGTTTTTTTATGTTATTTTAAGAAATTTATTCTGATTACTTTGTATATTGACATATTTTAATAAACAAATTTCTTGTTTTGCGAAGCCCTAGTAGTAAATTTTAAAAAGTGAGCACACATTTATGCGCTACGCAGTAAAGCATACAAACACTTGAAGAGCCATGACATTCCCTTAGTGCCGGTTCCCACTCGTCAAGTTTAACTAGTGAAGTCTTGAGTTTTTAGGAGAGAGGGAAAAAGATATCCCACTATTTTTCCCTTCTCTCTTTAAAGCTCAAGACTTGACTAGCCAAACTTGACGTGTGTGAACCGGCATTAACTACGAAACAGTTTTGTAAGGGAGCATATTAAAGAATAACGTAAACATGAAAAAATGCAGTGTGTAAAGAAGTTCATTATGTCCAACAGTTGTTTATGCTCTGAATAAAGCGCTTTCTGTGTCAAAAATTTATTGCTTCAAAGCGGGAACTCGCCATATTAAATTTATGTCTTCCGTAAGCGAGATGGTACTTTTACGCTTCTCCCATACAAACCTGCTTCGTTGGAAGCTTAATTTTTTATTAAGATATGAAAAAACACGGTGCTTTTGAAATATTTATCCTTTATTCGTTATCTTTTGTAAAAAGTTAAGAGATTTTATAATAACTTTAATTGTGAACGTTTGTTGCTTAATGAGTTTGTTTTTGTTATACAAAATAATTATGGAACATGTTGGAGAAATACCCAACCAACAATATAGTCTGTCGTCTTTCAGATATCTGAAATACCGTCGAAAAAAATCAGAATCGTATTCGAATTTTTTTAATAATTTTTTTACACATAAAATTGTAAAATAAAAAGATTTTCAACTAAATGAGAATTTTAATTATTAATAAAAACAACATAACAACTTAGACACCTCCATATAAAATCAATAAAATTAGACATATTGGTACATAAATTTCCCCGGTTAAGAAAGCGGCTAGGCAGACAAATAGTATTACAATTTTCAATTCAGCTCAGTGTTGCCGTTTTTTGTGGAAAAAAAATAATAATTAAATATATGTGACCTTCTCCGAGAAAAGGGACCCATTGTGTGAAAATTAAGTTTTGAGAAAAACGCATTTCATCTTATTCTAAACCCTGTTAGGTACCAGAATCCACTCTTAAGTCCAAACCCCGTTCACATATGTTATTGTGTAGTTTTAAATAAGTTTTACTGAATCAAAAAGCAAACATTTTTCTAATAAGCCAATTCACAGTGTTCTAAAGTGTTCGGTACTAAAATACTATCTTAGGTTTTAGTCTGTTGTATTATTATATGATAAATTATTGTAAACTTAAATACTAAATGATGAAAATATCAAATTTTTCTTTTATAACATAAACAAATTTATAATTAAATGAAATAAATGAAAATTGTGAACAAAAAACCGGTAAAAAAGTTTGCAAAAACAGATAAATCTGCATATTTGGCACCACCGATTCAGCTTAAATTATCCAGCCATCTTAACGTACACTTTCAATCCGTCGATGAAAACAGACCAGACTCCTGGCGAGAATCGAACCTGCAACCCTAGCACTGGTAGACCAGCTTACTACCTCCCGGCCTATTGGGTCACACTGAAAGAAACTATTCATTGGAGTTTTTATAAAGGAATGTGGTAAATACATCATATTTCATTTAATAGATGGACATTTAAGCAGATGGTGGTAAAACTGATATCCATTCATTTAAAAAAATTTTGAATATCTTTTCCCCAGTGTCTAGTTAAAATTTCTGAAAATTTAAAAATAACTTTTAACCCTGTTTTCCTTAGCAATTTTTATTTCATTTCTTCTTATACCCCTCACCACAGACACAAAGTTTGTCATTCCGATTGTAATTTCTACAATTTTGATCTTAGGCCGTATTAACAATAAAGATCTGGGTCCGAATGAGTAGCGAAATTGATTTAACAATGGCCCTCTGTCCGTTAGTTCATCTGTCCATATGCATGTTGAATTGGGTTTTACAAAGACCCCAGAAATGATGGAGACAAGGTTCTTTTACGTTTTTATCACACATAATCTGGATATGTTTGCTATTGAAATTCAGCCATATTGATCCAAAAATGGCTGAAATATGGGCAAAAAACTACGATTGCCTGTAATTTTACCCATAAGTTCCTTGTTGTGGTTTTTTTTATATCAGGAGAA
Organism: Pollenia labialis; assembly: GCA_949318255.1. Taxonomy (NCBI): domain Eukaryota; kingdom Metazoa; phylum Arthropoda; class Insecta; order Diptera; family Polleniidae; genus Pollenia; species Pollenia labialis. The sequence continues at coordinate 15,413,577 of OX439140.1, forward strand.
CGGCAAGAGCCAAAGTTTCAATATTAAGTACAAGCATTATCCGATAAAATGTGGGCAGGATTGAAGTGGGCGTGGCACAAGGGTTTTTATATCTATAGAACGGTAAGATAAAAATGTTCCCAATTTGACATAGTTGACTTGTTCGGTTAGATAATGTCTGTTAGTAGGTGAGTGGCCTAAGACGCTGCATTACGTTATGTAAAGAGTATTAAAGATTTGGCAATCTTAATTGCGTTTTTTAAATAACATCTTTAAAACTTTTAAATGCTTCTAAAATATGTTACTACTTAGTCAAAAGAATTAAACCCCAAAACTATTCTACGATGATAAAAACTTACCAAAAATGCTGAAAAGTCATAAGATTGTTTAAACTTTTGACCAATAATAAAAATACAAAATTTTCTTTAGTGTTGATTACAAAAACAGAAAGCATATCTAACATTTCTAAAGAAAAGACATAAAAACAAAAACATAATGAAGAAAAGGAAAGTTAAAATAAAAATAACAATATGCCAAAAATATGCAGTTAAAACTAAAAAGACATTATTGTTATCCAAAGATACTAAAGTGACTGTAGAGATGAGCAGCTAAATGGTTAAGGACATCGTTCGTTGAATTAGTGTAGGAAGTAGTTTGTTTCATAGTTTAGAAGTAAATGTGTAAATGTAACATTTGTTGTAAAGCCTAATGGTCTCTTTTGTAATATAAACTCATAAGTTTTACTAAAAGGGAACGAAGATGAAAAATGTATTTAGGGGGAAAGTTAAAAAATATCTTTAAGGTGACCAACTAAGTCAGGTATATATAAGAATATGTGTTACTCCTGTGAGGAGCATGGGACAGCAACAACATTTTTCTAGGATGTGAGATGTTGTACTTCCTTACAGTGAAGACGTAGGCGGGATAGTTCAGTTTCGGTTTGCCGTTTTCATGTTTGTGATAGTCGTTCTCTTCTTAAGTTGCCTTGTGGGTTCCAATTTTTAGCTTGGGTTGCAATATCATTAGATTGTTTACGTTAAGTACGGTCGATTCAATTCCACTTATGTTTTCCGATTACATGTGTGATTGTCGTTTGGCTTGTCTTAGACTGAAAATGGTTCTTGGCCAGTAAATTCAGAGGATCTTTCTTTAACAAAAACTCGTTTGGATTGAAGCTCACTTGATAATTTGTCAAAAACATGATCTTAAATGCGTGAAAAACTAAGTCGCCTGTCTTGTTGGCCTTAACTCATGATTGTCTTAAGGTCCAAACCACAACCACCACGTGATCTCCGAAGGCTCCTCACCCAACAGCCAGACCGGTGCCATGTCACGGGGGTGTATTTACTCCCGTGGTACCAGGTAGGATCACTGGTCAGCTGCGATCTCAAGAGAACTGTACATTTTTTAACTCTACCGAATTTACTTCACCTGATTTCCCTAGAGGATATAACCCCAAAAGGTGGAACATCCTTTAAATGGTTCTCTATATTCCTGGGCGGGTACTCCTGGGTGTATAACAATTGAAACAGAGACTTTCCAATTTAAAAACCAAAGTAAAAACTAGTTTATAAAATGTATAATTTTCGTCGTAGTTCATTCAATGGACTTAAAATTTACCCACTGTTTTATTTCAATATTCTGATCAGTTTTAATTGACTAATTTTTCCATCGTATCTAACTAATGTTCAACTTTTATTTAAACTGCCAAAACTATAACAAATTGTTAACGCTGACATTTTGACCATTCTAGCACATGACTTTCGAGAAACCGTCTGTTTAAGTAACGAAACTATCAAACTTACGCAGCCCATACGGTTGGTAACAGTATTCAGAGCGAGCGATAAGACAACAGGTCGAACTTCGGCATTAGGTTAAGTGTAAAATTCCAAACCTAAAACGAAGCCTTGAAAAACCATAGCCACCTTTATCTAGTCATAAAATTGAAACAACTTGTATAATGAAGATTTCAGTTTGTCGCTGAGTTCACTTACAAGTTGAGGTTTTAGTTCAGGTGTAGGTTCTTATTCACATTCTACTGCAGGTTCTAGTTAGTCTAGGTTCGAGTTCAGGTTCTTGTTTAGATTTAAGATTAGCGTAAGGTTCCATTATCGTTTAAATTTACATTATTTTCCCGATTGAAGTTTAGGTTCTAGTTCAAATGTTTGTTCAGGTTTGAGCAAGAGATCGACTTCAGGGTCTAGTTTATGTTCTACTTCATATTCGCAATAAGTACTTGAGCGCTTTAGTTTTCCGTGTTATAGATGCTATTCTTTTGCAAATTCTTAGCATTTCGATAATATTTATCATGTAAGTTGGTCCCCTTGTTTCGTCTTGAGAAAACCAATAATGCCAAATGTGTGCATGTATAATAATTTTTTCATTCAACATTAGTTTGTGCCCAGAAAATGGTACCTTTCTAGCTATTATCAATCTTGGACTGGTCAACAGTTATAAGCTGAAGTAGCAAAAGTAGGTTGTTAATATGCATGACCATATGCCGTCCGTTTCTCATAAACATTCATAAATTTATTCGTTAGCCAAAGTCCAATGCTCTACAACACAATAAAAGTAGTTTCATCAAAAATTATGTGCGGCCCTGTTCATTTTAGTTTCTATCTATTTAGATTTAAGTACTTTGTTAAAAGGTAACCTTACTTATGTAAGGTTACAAATATGTTTAGCAAAGTTTTGTCTTTTTACTATTAAGTATTTCTTCCGAACTCCTCAAAAGCATAAACTACTTTTTTCTACTCCTAAAAAAAACAAGCAAATGTAGACAAAAGTTATGGTTGTAATTTTCGTATTACGTTTTCCTTAAGAGTAAATATAAAAATTTGTGTAGCATAATTTTGGGGAGTTAATTCACTCTCTGAGTAATCTGCTAAAACTGAATCATGCTACGGCCTGATGCATTACACGAATAAAGCAATATGCTGTTAGCAATTTTATTTTCAGCATTATATTACGCTCAATGAATTTAATTGATTTTTTTTTTGATGGGGGAAGTGGCGGGGGTGTAATAGCGATATAAGATGACTTTTCTAAGAGACATAAAATATCTATAAAATGTTTTATTATTTATCTAAGAGCTTTCAAAAAGTATGTGTAGAATTTTTATTTGTTCGTTTGTGACAATTGCTCTAAGAAAAAAATATAAATCATAATTTTCTTGCCACCCTTACCAAATTTAACAATTTGATGCAATTTGATATCTTAGTGCTCTTTAAACTTTACTAGAACTTAACTTAACTGAGCTAAAACTGAACTAGTTTAGTATTAAAACTGGAATGAAAACTAACTATTGCTAACATAAGTAAAACTTATCTTAACATGACGAATGTTGGTTTTCAAATGCTTCAACGTTATGGGACCATCCGCGAAAGCACAGTCTTTGACAAAGTTCCACAAAAAAAGTGTATCGGCATCAACTCGCATGATCTTGGTGGCCAACAGAGATCTGCAATCAGAGCTGAAAATGTGATTGGAGTTAAACAATGACTCATGGTTTCTTGTACTCATATGCATTTATATTTTTTACAATGTTATCGAACCTCATATCCACTCAGAAATTAGCTATTGCTCATCGTACTCATACCTAAAAACATTTATGACGTGGTTAATTAAGATTCAATTTAACTCAATGTGTTAAGGCAACTCATTATAATAAATGCCTCCAGATTTGTCTTCTAAATAGCATGAATAAAACAGATTTATTTCAACATATCGAGCCCTTATAGCCAAAATGATGTAACCAGCAGAGAACTGCAACGAGCACCCGTTTTTATGATTGACGATATTCGCCTTAAAACGAGTTGCGGTGTAGTTAAAACAGCCTATTGTTTTTGTTTTTGTATGTGCTCGCCAGGCTCGTAAGAAATTGTATTTTCAACATACGAGCCTTTAGCAAACGCAATGAAATTTATATGAGTTCTGTTTTGTATTGTTTCTTAAATATATTATTTCAACATTCGGCAATAGCACTCGTACTTCTGATAAATCAACCAATTTACTCTCTTTTATTCAATGTTCTCTATCTGCCCATCGGTGACCTAGAGTTATAATTGTCTGAGTGCACAAGTGTTTACTCGCAGCATTCGTCATTCGTAGGAATACTTAAAGCAGCGTTGCCAGATGGTTTAGGGAAAAAACAATAATCGTATATTTAAGTAAACATGTAGGGCTAAATTCATTATGAAATAAAATGAATTTAAAAGTTATTATAAGAAAAATTTTCGTGGAAAATTTTAATTAAAATATATAACGAATGCGACAGGCTTATGAATCAATATTTTTTTATACGTCAATTTCATTTATATGTAAATATTTTTACAAAAATATTGACCAATGGCAACGCTGCGCATTCCGTTATTTTATTGTGCGACGTAAATACTGAATTTACTTTTTATATATTTATAAATTTTTGACAACAAATTTTACAAGAAACACACAATTATATTCTATGATGCTAAAGATGCACATAATAACATTTTTTTTAAATGTCTGAGTGCGCTCTTTATTAACGGTAAATATCGGCTGCTTATTGAGTTTTTTCTTTTACTAGTTTTCATCCATAAAATAAATAACAAAACATGCACTAAATCATTTAAACGCCTAAAATCGTCTAACCTAGGACAAATCATAAAATCTAGCAGCCACGTTTTCATTTAATGTTGAAATTTAAATACACGAACATATACTAAATGAATATGCCGTGAATGTTGTTGTTACGAGCTGGTCGTAACACCCAAGTCGTGTAAGTTAAATACAAAAAAGTTACCGAATATGAAAATAGAAAAAACACGAAACTTAGCTTTGCGTGGTTGTGATATTGTTCATACATTTTTCTGGGGTCTTACTACTTTATGTAGTTCACACATGTACAAGTAAAAGGTTATTGTGAATATTTTTATGCATGAAGCTCGCTTTGTATGAAGAACGAGCCAACGAACCAACCATATCAGTAAAAGCGAGTGTTTAAAAGTATTCGAGACTAAAAATGATTTAGTAAACTGCGAGTGCGCTCGCGAGTATTATGTATTGTTGCAGTTCTCTGGTAACCAGCAACATTTTAGATTTTTGTGTTTTGATCATTTGCATCATCTCATATCTCTGGGAAGCAGTGTTGCCAAGTTAGCCATTTAGTGGCTAGATTTAGCCATTTTTCAGCCTGTTTAGCCATTAAAAAATGCATTTATTAAAATTTATAAAAGCAAAATAAAATTTTTAAATTTTTTAACAATTTAAATCACAACTTTTACAAATGTTGAAAATCGCTATAAACGATGATGATGAAACATCTTTCAAAATAAAGGCACAGTATTCCAATATTAAATTTATAAAATGGATCACCACAAACATCGGTGTTTCTTTCTGGTTGCAAGTATGTATTTCAATAAAGAGATGCAGGCGACAAAAATTTTTTTTTAGAAATTCAGAATTTATTATAAAGTTGCTCTAACTTCCATTTTCTAATGCTGAAGTAGAGAGGATATTTCGCCAAGTAAACATCGTTAAAAGTAATTTGAGAAATAGATTACATTTAGCAACCGTTAATTCGATTTTATCAATGAAATATTTATACCAACACCTCAATAGTGGAGAGGATACAATGCGTTTGTGCTGATGTTTGTAACACCTGAAAATATTGGTCCTAAGCCGACCTTTTCGTATACCGATTGACTCAGAACCACTTTCTGGGTCGAATTAACGATGTTTGTCCGGTTGGCTAGCTGGCTGTTCATGTAAACCTTGAGCGAAAAGTACAGGTCGCAAATTTGCAAATAATTTAATAATATTTGGTACATATGTTCTAATGTGGTGTATGGTATCATATAGTTGGAGTTGATCGACTATACCTTTTTACTTGTTTTTTACAGTTAATCTGGACTCAAAAGGTTGGGTAAATGTTGTCGTGATTATGATTAACCTTCAAATTAGTAAAAACTAATAGGCTCTAGTGATTCCTATGAGATGAACAAAAACGACATCGAATTTATCGATGATTCAATCAATTTACGTTTATTCTTATTTAAGAAATTGATCTTAACTTACAATTTTATCGTAAACAACTTTAAATGAATTATTTCTGTTTTGTTATTGAATTTTAATGTGTTTTTCTTTAAAAACGCTTTTAGCCATTCTTTAGCCCATTTTTTAGCCATTTTTTTCCGTAAATTTAGCCATTTTTGGTCATCAAGTTTTGGCAACACTGCTGGGAAGTACCAATACGAAATACGAGTAAAATCAATTCCAAACGAATACTTAGACTTGAAGCAAAAATATTTTTAAATAACCTTCTCCTGTACAATTTTATTTTTGTTGGTTACATCTATTTGCTATAAGGGCTCGATATACATATGTGTATACTTATAAATCAATGTTGCTGTTGTGTAATTTGAACAATGTCTTCTTACTCATATTTAAAATTACAAGGGTTCTTCAGTTCAAGTGTTAGATATCCCAATGCCGGTGAGGCGTACTTCCTAGTGGACCAGTGCCCTGTTATAACCCCCATTATGTTTCTGAAGTCGTGGCAGGACAAGTCTGTAATGCCCGCCAAGTCCTTTATTTATCTATGATGGGCCAAATTTTCCTGGTTTCCCCATAGGTTGTTTCATCACACCATCTCTGGCTGGCACATATTTAACCTTCTCCATTTAAAGAGAGGCCTGCATACGCCAACGTGTCCGCCATGCATTTTCCATGTACGTCGTCCCTGTGTCCGGGTACCCACTTAAAGGTAACTGAATGTCTCACTGTTTTCTCCAGAGGCATCCGGCATTCTTGGACAATTCTCGATGTGATGAACACATTCTCCAGGGATCTTATGGCCGCCTTGCTAATGGTTATAATGTGAATATCCCTGCCAGATATTTTACCATTTCGGAAGTGTCTTGCGGCTGTGTAGATGGCCATTATCTCGGATTGAATGACACTGCAGTGGTCCGGCAAACTTATAGGAATGCTCCAGATTAGCTGACTATGAGCAGCGAAAAAACGACTCATTGCAGTTTCCTGATGGTTAATTAACGTTGGCAAAACTTAAACTAACGCATTTTGGAAACTTATCTTGAATTAAAGATAAAAATGGTCGCATTGTGGCACTGTCTTGTTGAAACCAAATATCGTCCAGTTTATTATCTTTAATTGAAGCAAAAAAAGTCAGTAACAATATCGCTGAGAACGCCATGGAAACGACATATTCGTACTATTTCCCACTCTTTCACCTTCAGTAGAGATATTTTTAGCAGTGTGCGCATTGCGAGGTTGCACAGGCCCGACCACTTCTGTAATGCTTCCAGTCTCTTCAAAATTCTTTTAAATCTTGCCAATTCCTTGCACATTAGGCCGTTTATGGCAATTATAATCACCCCAGAATGTTCGACTAGTGGCCACGTTTGAACCAGCACTCTTGTAGTAAATTTTGGCGTGACCACATCTGTGACGCCATCAATCTCTTCAAATTTCTTTATAATCCTGCCAATTCCCTGCACAGTAGGTCGTTTATAGCGACCCTAAGCAATCCAGAATGTTGACCACGTTGGTACCACTACTTTAAATTAAATTTTAACTATTATTACGCGTTCTTTTTCATTGAATGCTTGTAAAATATTCATTTAAAAAATGGTTTTTCTTCTACAGGGTGGCCACAAGCAACGCTATAATTTCTTTTTTCTTGCTGATTTTATTTCGTTCGCATTTATTAAGATTATATTTTGAAAATATGTTCACATTATATTATGAAGATAATATGTATCTCTGAAATGGTGAATATTGTTTTGTTCGAGCTGACGTGGTTTTTCCTGAGCTTTTTCCATAACTTTCTTAGAACTTCCGGTCCCATTGCCCTCACTACTACTGTGAAGTTATTATTACTTATGCGCCACCCGTTACATGAATTGGAAATTGTTTAATATTTGAAAGCGAATTTTTGCCACGGTTGTTAAATAACTAAACTCCAACTGAACTAGAACTAAATATTATTTTACCTTTAAAGGAATTAAATAATTTAAGGAATTAAATCATTTAAATTAGCTTTTTTGCATCTCATTTTAACTCTTCAGTTTATTTTACACAAAATGTTTAAAATTATGTTTCAAATTAATTCTTATTTATACTTTAATAGTTTGTAACTGATTCGTGTTTGCGTGTTGGGTATGAAGGTTTTTACTTAAATGCATAAAGGTAGAAGTGTTTTAAATAAATAAATAAAACCACAAAAGTGGTTACTTGAATAAAACCACAATCCTCTTTATATCTAGATGCACATTCATACCAACATTTTTATTAATGTACCCTGCAGATGTAGTAACTAGTATTTAACTAGAAACATACCAGTTGGTAGTTACTTTAAACTAAATCCATTACAATTATGATTTCTTTCATATATCAAACTGTAGTATTTAATGAAGGGTTGCCATATCAACTCAAATTGTGCTTTATTATGCAGTTATATAACAGTTTAAAACTAGTCACTTTATTTTTAGATTAAGTATTTCAGGCAAAATTATATTTTACTGTTCCCCATGGGTAATTTCATGTCAAATCGACCAAGAGTGGGGCCCGACCCCTTTCGATTTGAATGAAATTTGGTGAGAAGGTTCCTTTTATCCTATAAAGAACATATAGAACAAAAAAAAAATGTAAATTTTCAAAAGTTATGTCATATTCAAAATGCCATAAATTCGACGAATTAGCCGAATGTTTTGAGATTATTTCTTCAATATGGTTCACTCGGGACACTGGCATTATTTTAACCGAAATTGAATGTGTCCATTAAGGTTAATTCAGTGACCTGTTAAAGTGTTAGAGCAAGAACCAATTCCTATCACTTAAGAACTTTCACGTGACAAGTTTGGTGCTAGTTCCCTTTTCCCTCGGGTAATAAGACACACCAGCAGAATACCCGGTATGGTTTTCGTCATCATTCTACTTTGAAAATTGATTGTATTTAACTCGATAGTTTTAACAAAAAGAAATCGGGAATTTTTCCTTATTTTTAGAAATTATTTTATTCTTTCAACATGAAAACCAAAAAAAATGCTCTTGTTTATCTTTTTGTAGTGTTGTTGTTGTTTCTACAACAAACAAGTTAAAAGATTTTTACCTACGCTTGTGTGTTGTTGATTCTAAAACAAACGGCGTCACGTCGTAATTCATCATCTTTCTCATTGTTGTGCTCGTAACAACTAGTATTATACTTGTCTAAAGCCTTACTAGTTACGAATTTAGCTGCAGGGTACGTTCACGTGTACGATTGAATGTGTTAGTTTTAGAATTTTAAACAAACGTCATTTTAAAGTAAAATCATTAATTCCTTAATTTAAAGCAACTTAATAAATGGACGTGAAGTGAAAATGAATAATTGAAAAAAATACTTATAGAATTAACTCATTGTGACTTAAAGAGCTTTGATTAAAAACTTAACCCTTTAATGCCCTTATGTATATTTACTTTACGCTTTATAAATTTTGTCACTTTCCAAAGATTTCTTTATACTCTCGCAGCCATATTGTCACACTACACAACTTCATTATCATTAGTGGCCATTATGATTTTTTTTTTGTTTTTAATCTTTTGTTCAACTCCAGGCATGACTATTTTTTTTTCTTCCTTTCTCTCTGTCTCCATGTATAACAGATTTCAAAGAATGGTTTATAAACTTTAGGCCATCATGCATGATGGTGCCGATGATGATGAGGATGATAATGATTATGTGTGTACAAGTGAGAAAGTGACTAAATCAATGACTAACATCCTGTTTATGGATCAGTAAACAAATCTAAATGAATGTGGAATTTATGAGAACAAAAAAAAAAACCTAAATCAATGAATGAATCAAATTGTAGAGCAAAACGGGGTAGAGAGGAGGTAGAGAGGAGTGGAAATGCATTATCATGCTTAGGCATTAAAAAAAAAATAAAAAAATTCTAAAGAACAAAATGCTTAAGGCTAACAATACTAACACATCGATACAAGTAACACATGTGTATATCAAAACAGATACAAAATAGTTTATGCTCAGACATTTACAAATACGAACGCAGACACACACACAGAAACACTTGTTTAACTACTCAAAAAAAATGTATTCTTGTTTTTTTTTTTGCGAAAAGTAAATGTGAGTTTTCCAATGATTTTTCAAAATACAACAAACAAGGAAAAAATTAGAAACAAAACTGGTCAGTTGTAGAATTTAAGAAAAAAAACTTCTCGTTGTTAACCACATTGATGTTGTTGTTGTAGTTAGCTGCTGCTGGTAAAACATAATGTCTGCTGCTTACTTGCCTGGTCATTCGTCAGTCATCACTGGCATTCAATTGCAAAATGATTTATTCGGGTCACTTGGGTATTTTGATATCACTGGTATATGTTTCAGACCGGGTGTCAGTGTATTTGTTTCTCTAACAATAACACTTATACAAACATACAGAAACAAAAACCACAAGTCTTATGGGCTTTAACACTAACACAAGAGCAAACTTACATAAACACAATAGAGTTTAACAAACAAACGCATATTTGCTCTTATCCAATCTCACACAATACTGAGTAATATCCGCAATATATTGTGTGGAATGAAAAGCAAAAATCTATAAATTTGTAAATTGTAATTTTACATTAGATCCGGCCTTAGTTCTAGGTTCAGTTCAAGGTTTATTTCTGTGACTAATTCTAGCAGTCGTGATGGGATACTTTTTCGATTCGAAAGCAATATTATTTTGGTTTTAGTTTAGTTCGGCCATATTCTGGAAATTGAAATCGAGTGAAATTGTTAAATTTTTTTCTTCCGGTTGTTTTCCTAATTTTAAAAATAGTTTTGGTAAAATGCAAGGTTGTCAAAGCTTAAAGTATATAAAAGAAAAAATATTTGGAAGATTTCAATTTTACTTGAATTCGATTTCCAGAACATGGCTGTCATTTTTGGTACAGTTTTAATTTAGTTCTAGTTATACCCTTCACCGAAGGCATATATAAAGTACATATATTCTGGGTCTTTAAAAGAAGCGAAGTTGATTTGCGATGTCCGTCTGTCCGTATGTCCGTTGAAATGGGCCCCATATACAGGCCTTTCACAGATATCAATTCCGATCAAAAGTGATTTCGTTTTATGTGAAGCAAGATTCGAAATCGCTTCCAATTTTGATCGGAATTGATTTTTGTGACAGGCCTGATAGTCCGGAATTGTTTGCTATTGAAAATCAGTCCGATAGGTCCATAAATGGCTGAGATATGAGCAAAAAAAAAACACGACCGCTTCCAATTTTAACCAAAAATCCCTTGTTGTTGTTGTTGCTTTTCTATTAAATTTGTGTATAGCTGGAGCCAAAGTTTCCAAACTAAGTACAATACACAACATCTGCCAAAATGTGGAGGGGATTGGACAGATAGTTGTGGCATAAAGTTGAAGGCTATATAAGATTCGGCATAGCCGAAAATAGCACTCTACCATGTTTAAGTTCTTGTCAAGTTAAGTTCTGGTTTAAATTCTGGTCTCAATTCGAATTGTGGTCTAGTTCAGCTCTAGTTCAGGTCTAGTATAGTTCTAGTTAAATCCAAATGTTTTATTTTCAGTGTCGCTTTAAAATTTTTGAATATAATTAGAATTGTGGTTATTTTGTTGAACTATTTATGATTTTTAATCCAAATTTTTAATATTTTAATCAGGCTTAAGTTCATCAAATTTAATTTCGAGTGGTTGCGATCGAAACAGGTCTTGTTAACCAGACGCATGGGTTCGAATCTCAGGTTCAGTCAAGAATGAATGATTATCAATAACAATTTTGATTAATTTTCATGTAGTAAAATCCTTTCTTCATAAAAATAATTTAATGAAAATTAAATTTGATGAACTTAATTAAGCCTGATTAAAATATTAAAATTTTTGAATATATTTTTCCTCTTATCCAATACGTTCAACTAAGACTTCCAAAAATTGAATGTCTGTTTGTGTGTGTCTGTATGTGTCATACTTAAATTTGTGTTTTTTGTAAAAAAAATTTTTAGTTTTCAATTTTTGTTTAGTTGTGTGTTTAGTGTTCTCATAGATGTTGTTTTATTTGTTGTTGTAGTAGTTTTCATAGTTAGTTTTGTTTGGAAATGTCTAAAAAGCTTACACAAATTGTTCGTTCACATTACACTCACTCAGTCAGTCATTCTCTTACACATACAAACATTAACATATATATACATACATACACACACACAGACACACTTAAAGTTAGACATACTTTTGTATGTTCTTAATTTAAGCTTTACCTCACACACACACACACACAGAAATACACATTCAAGTAAATTTAGTTTGTTTTTTTTTTTTGTTATTTCTAACAATTCTACAAATGTTGAAATGTCAGTTTCAATGATTTATGTTTCACCATTAAAGCTGATGGGTGTTGGTAGTTTTCATTTTCAGTTTGTGTTTGTTTTTCTTTTGCTCTTCGTTCCGGTTCTGATTCTTCTGTGTATGTTTGCTCTATTTTACTTTTCCAAGCAGTTCAAAAAATATGTGTGCGTGTATGTGTGTGAAAAAGTAGGAGTTTTTCCAACTAAAAGCATATACCGAAGCATTTAAGGCTTAAAGCCTTGTTTTCCTTTAGTTAGACAGACGTTCTTGTGTATTTTCAAATTTTTTTTTTCATTTCGGGGATTCTGCTTAACTGGCCAAGATTCTTGGGTAAGAAATCATAATCATGGCAAAGTCATAGTGTGTATTAGTTGATGTTTTGTTGCCTAGTTTACTTTTGATTGGTTAAATATAGTAAGTAAGAAATCCTTAATTTAATTTTGTATTATTACAAGGACAATGAGAAAGATTTATTTCGTTTTTTTTCTACTGGTTTTTATTTAGAGATATTTAGAGATTCTAACACTTCGGGTTGAGTAAATGTAACCTGTCAAAGAACCAGCCAAGCAAGACTGAGTTATTAAATGGAACTTACTGGAAGTCAAGTAATTCTAAGAAGGATTAAATAATTGTTAGGATAAATATAGATGGCTATTAAATAGGCCAATTTTTAATTACTAAGACATTAACTAATTAAATAAAAAATTATTATTAAATTGAATTTGGAGAAAGTGGTAATTTCTATTAGACAAAATTTTTTTGTAGACATTTTTCAATGCTGGATAATACTTTTTTAAGTTATCTTGGAACAAAAATTTTTAAATCGAAATTTTAAGAAAATTTTAGCTATTTTGGCTGTTTTTCAATTAAAAATAAATAAAAAAACTTTTATGGAAATTATCAGACGTTTAAAGAAATTTAAAGAAATTTTTAAGAAATTTAATTATTATTTATTATCTTGTACTTACATATAATAGAAATTGAAATTATCGATAATATTAATTTCAATAGAAATTAATCGATAATTTTCTATAAAAATGAGACTTTAAAGGGCCCTGGAGACAATCAAATAAATCCATCAATCAGTGCAAGTTTTAAGAAATTTAATTATTATTTATTATCTTGTACTTACATATAATAGAAATTAAAATTATCGATAATATTAATTTCAATAGAAATTAATCGATAATATTCTATAAAAATGAGACTTTAAAGGGCCCTGGAGACTATCAAATAAATCCATCAATCAGTACATATGTGTTATAGTGTCGGTTATTTCAGGCTTATTCGGAGACGTACAAAAACACGTCAATCAACATTTATTTTTTTTATGTAAATCAGCGACTTAAAAAAACCAGAATTTATATTTTTTTAATTTATAAAATTAAATCTAACAAATAATCAGCCAACAAATAAAAAAATAAAAACATTTTGATTATCATCAAGCATTGCAAACAACATGTAGAATTTGTAAAAGAACGACTGCACGCACACAACTATGTGATTGATGTGTTTAAATGATAGTCTCCAGGGCGCTTAAAAGTTAGAAAAATTATCGATTATTTAAATTATTAGAGAAAATTATCGATAACTTTTGTATATGGAAAATGATTAATAACTTTTTTTTCGAAGATTATAATAATGTAATTTTAATTATTTTTGGAGAAAATATCTAAATTAATTTTAAGGGAAAGTTATCGATAATTATTAGAAAATTATCTAAAATGTTTGTTTTAATGAAAAATTATTGTTAATTTTTATAGAAAGTTACGTATAGTTTTTTTTTTGAAATATCAATAACTTGAAATTTCATACACATTTTCTTTAAAAATTAGCCTTTACCGATTAATTTTATTTTTACTTCAAATCGTCGATTATTTTAGTTCTAATAGAAATTTATCGATAACTTAAATTGAATTTTTAAGGAAAATAACCGATCATTTTATTTTTATGGTAGTTCCTATAAAATTAAAAAAGAAAATAATCTCTAATTTTTAAGAAATTTTTTTTCGATAATATGAATTTTTATGGAAAATTTTTATTTAAATTTTTCATTTTGATTTTCGAAAAAATGATAAATCATTTCAGTTTTACAAACAATTATCGATTAATTTTAATTTTTTTAAAAATTTTTATCGTTTTTATCGATCAGTTTTTTTTGAGAAATCATCTATATATTTTAGTATTGAGAGAAAATGATCGATAGTTAAAAAATCTAGAACATATTATCTATAACCCAAATACCACTATTTTTGTTATTTGGGAGAATAATCGAAAGCTTATGTTTTCCTAGAAAAACATTCGAATATATTAGTTAGTTTTGTTTAAAAAATAAACGATAATTTTCGATTTTCCAAAAAGTTATCGATAGTTTTAATTTTTTGAGAAGAAAATATTATCGATAATTTCTTGATTTTTTTAAAGATAATCCATCATTTTTGTTTTCCGGGTAATGAATCGATAAGTTTTGTTTTTTGAGAAAAGGTTTTATATTTCAATAAAATGATCGACAAATTTTGGAAAAACGCATAATTTTTGTTATTTGGGAAAATTATCGATAACTTAATGTTTTCCTAAGAAACATTGGATAATTATCATTTTATCTGAAATATGAACCGTAATATTTAGTGATAATATTCATTTTTAGAAAATAATTTCGATAATTTTCAAAAGATTTTGTTATTCGTGCTTAATTCCCAGTTTTTATTATTGATAAAAACACTTGAAATTTATTGTTGATGGGATAAGCTATTCCTATGCGCATTTCACTGGTTGCTTAGGCCAGATCATCAGGAAACTTCATCCATAAAGATTTTAGAAAAACTAAAGATATTAAACCAAATAAAACTGTTAAACGTATAAGAATTATAGCAACAGTTCTACTTGTAATAATATCAAAGCTTAAACAAAACAACATCAACAATAAACAGTGGCTTCATCTCATCTTACATTCCCCACTACAATTAGTTGAAATTCTCTCAACATTAATTGTAGCTGTAAGTAGGTTAAGAAAAACAAAATAAAAACAACAACAACTTACAAAAGATGTTGTCAATTAAGTGTTTTTTAGGCCAGATAGACCAGATCTTAATCGGACCTCAGAATCGTAACAGGTTTTCGAGATATCTCAGCTTAAAGAAAAAAAACACGTTTTCACCATATTCGAATCGTTGTAACTGTACGAATTAATTTTTATTCATAAGACCGGTATGTCGGATTCAGCGCAACACAAGCCTTTTAATTTTGGTGGCCTGTATTATCAACAATATTCCTTCTTTAATGATAGTATAAATTTTTACAAAAAAAGTTCTGGACAACTTTCAGTTTTTGCAAAAACATATCAATAATTTTCTTGTAAGAGGATACAATCCATAAGTTTTGCTCTAAGTGAGGATTACCTACAATGGCTACTTTTAGTCAATATTGCTGACGATTGTCGGTTTAATTTTTGGCACATAAAGCTTTAATTGTAAATTATTGATGTTTTTATAGTTTTTTTTTAGAAAATTCTTTATTTTGTCTGTTTAAAAGAACTTTTGTGTTTTTTATGTCAGGTCAGGACAATAGATAAACTATAACGTTTAAGCATACTTTAATGTAAAAACTGCTCTTAAATCATTTATTTGCATGTTATTTCAAATGAATAATAATTAATCTTAATTACTTTATAATCACATCACTTCTCGAGTTAAATTTACGGTAAACAGTTACACTTCAGTAGTTAATATTACAAAAGTTTAATTTTAAATGAGTCAGTCACTGAAAGTTTATTATATGTTTTCAGAAAAAAAATTAAAAGTGTTTGCAACAACTTTATTTAGATCATTGCAAAAGAAAAAATGTTTATTTTTATTGTTAAATCAATAAAAGTCATTAATTCCATTTTCAATTCTACAAACTTTGACCTCATTTAGAGATTTACAAATCTATTGCTATTTTACTTATTTCAAAAAAAGAAAATAAAAATGAAAAAGATTTGTTGGATTTTTCCCCAATATTTTCACCTCTCATTTGTAATGTCATTTCACACAGCTTCGAAATCGCCATAACAATACTTTATGGCCCAAAGGACATAAAGAACTACAACACGACAGGAAGATATTGAAGTTAAAAAGAAACCAACTTTAGATGTTTATGTGCCTTTCGATCAATTCTCCAAGCTAGAGTAGAAAAAAGGAACTTAAATAAAACACCTTTTTTTGCCTATTAAAAGTTTTTTATTCATATGTTTTTTCTTCTTCATCAGAGTCTTTGTGCGGTGGCGGCAATATGATATTCTTGTTCTGCTTTCTGGTATTTAAGAATTCCTTGGCTGGTTAGCAATTTCGCATTGTCATGGTGGATAAAGTTTGCCAAGAACCCCAAGAGGACATTCACTAAACAAAAAGCAATACTAGACTAGATTCCATCGTAATGTATTTTCTCTGGTGTGTTTTCGTGATTTTGATTTTTTGTTTTTTTATTTTCTTGGCCGTTTAGCGAACGACAATAATTTATATCGAAAGCGAAACATAAAAAGTTGTAGCCAAAGAGTTTTTTTACGTGGAAAAAATACACAAAATATCGAAGGAGTAAAAACTAGGAACTTAAATGAAAAGGTATTTTGTGCAGAAAAAAGGCATATTCGAAAGTGGTGCATAGAAATAAAAACAAACAAAAATTAGGGTGAAATATATTCTCCATAATTAGCGATTTTTTTTATCTATTTAAAAAAAAAATAATGAATAATGAGAAAATGATCGATTATGAAAGAATTAGCAGAAATGGTAAATAAATAATAAGCAACTATTTAGAAAATTGTAATAACTTGCAAAAATTACAATCGATAATTGTCGATACTGAAGAAATATTACCGCTAATAAAAGGCTTAAGTAAATATTATCGATTCCAAAGATAATTCTCGCTAGTTAAAGAATTTACAGAAATGATCGATAGTAAGCAACTATTTAGAAAATTGTAAAAAGCTTGTGAAAATAAATACCGCTAATGAAAGGCTTAAGGTAAAAATTATTGATTCCAAAGATATTTATCGCTTATATCATGATTTGAGAGAAAGTTATCGATTATTAAAGGTTTTTCGTTTAATTACAGGTAGTTTGTGATTTAAAAAAATATTGCTTATAATTTATGATTTAAAAAAAAAACAATTTTTGAGAGTGTAAAATTTTTCAGAATAATATCGATAGCAAAGATTTTAGAAATTATTATAGAATACTTTTCATTTTAGAGAAAATTATCGATTATTACAAGTTTTACAGAAATCGATAATTGAAAACTTTTCAAGAAATTTAAATAAAATGTCGAAAGTTTTTGAGTTAACGGAAAAATTTTGTTTTTTCGTTTTAATTTTTTTAAAAATATTTTTTGTAAAAATTTTTCACTTTTTAAAGAAATTTTTCGGTCATTGACTTTCACTTTTAGTAAATGTTTTTGTTAATATTCACATTTAGTGAAGATTTTTACAAATTTTCAAACAGTTTTAAAAATTTTCACTTTTAGTAAACCTGTTTGCGAATTTTCACTTTAAGTGAACATGTTCGCTAATTTACACAAATTTTTATTTTTGGTGCACATTCTTGAAATTTTTTTATTTATAGTAAAGATTTTCGCTAATTTTCACTTTTAGTGAACATGTTCGCTAATTTACACTTAAAGTGAACTTGTTTGCTAAATTTTAGTTTTAGTGAACATTTTTGCAAATTTTTTTCTCGCTTTTTTTTTGGTTTTAGAATTATGCATGATAGCGCTCATACGATTTGCGCAATTAATTTTTCAATACACCAATTTTACTTATTTTCTTTAGTTTTATGGGAATTTTTTATATTCGGTTTAATTGAACTTCCCTATTATAAATGTTTACCGTTAAACCTTAGTATATTATGTGCGGGCATAAAGTTGGAGAAATTTTATTTCTGTTCTGTGTTTTTGTACATGTGCTAAAGCAAGATTTATGCAAATCGGAAGCAAACATTAATCAAAGTTTTTTTTATTGTATATCAATGCATGAGTGTGTTTTTTTATCTTTGTTTTGGTATGTGAGTTGGCCTGTTAGTAAATTTTATTGCATACATGAGAAAGTGTATGTGTGAGGTGCCAGCTGAAAAACCGTGAACAAAACTTAACTTAGAAATGTAAAAAAAACTAACTGTACTAAATTGAACAGTGGTTTGATATTAAAAAAGGTTTAAAAGAAAATTTCAAATCAAATTTTAAACAGAACTAAAAGAATATTAAGAATTCTTAAGTAAGTATTAAACAAAAAAAAATGTTTTGTATGTGAAAGCTTTTTGCTCTTATCAAACCAATGTATTTCACTTTTTAGAAGTTTTTTCTTTCTTTTGGTCGAAGAAAAATATTCAAGTGCCTTTTGGCTGCAAAGTCGATTATGTCAAAAAATGTAGGCTACAATTTCATACTTGTTTATGTGCCCAAAACCAAAACTAAAAAAGCAACAAAAAATTCAAATTTTTCGCCATATATTACATACTCAAGTAGAAGTTGTTCCAAATGATTCGCTTTTTTTCGATATAGATTTTGTACTTTGACTTCATAAATTAAAACTTCATATGTCAAATAAGAATTTCGTTAAATTTTTTCCCTCGTTTTTTTTTACTCACTATTTTTTATTACATTTTTCGTGGTATGACTATTTCTGGCAACATTTCACTTTGGTGCATTCGCTTAAATGGGAATGTATGACTTTGTTTGTACAGATATTTATAGTTTGCGATTTGCTGTCATTTATTTCATATGTCAAATTGACAGATGATAAGTTAGGTTATGTTTCCTTAAAAAAGTTTTTATGCAAAAGGGACGAAGACAGTGGGGGATACAACATTTTTTTTTTATTAATTTTCCTTCAATTTAGCTTTTGGTTTTAAAAGAAAATTTACCAAACATTTTTTTTAAGCTGATTTGTTATTTAAGTGAAAATGTTTGTTACAAAATTTTTAGTAAAAATCTTCTAAAAATGCCACTATTTTTAGTAAAAGTTATCTCTTAATTCTCGAATTATATTTAAAATAAATTTACGGTAATTTGCTAAAGAAATATTTTATTATTTTATGATTGATTAAAAAACTCTCGACAACTTGCGACTTTTAAACTAAATTTCCGTTTTCTAGACAGATGTTTTCGAGTTTTTAGAAATTAATTTGAAGAACATTTTTGATTCAAAATTCAATAAAAAATTTTTTAAATAGTCTATAAATTAAAAAATGTTATTAAAAATGTTTCCTGAATAGCAAATTATCGATAATCTCCCATAAAATCGCAAACTATCTACAAAATCGCAAGTAATAGATAATTTTCCTAGAAATCGCAAATATTATAAATTTTATTTCAATTGAAAATTATCGAAAATTTTACACGATTTTAGATATAATAAAATTTTCGATAGTGTGAACAAAAACGCAAATCATGCAAATTTATTTTATCAAATCAAAAATTATCAGTAATTTTCTATTAAATCGCAAGTTGTCGATAATCTTCTATAAAATAGAACATTGACAATCATTTTCTATAAAATCACATATTATCGATAATTCTCTATAAACTCACAAGTTATCAAACATTTCTCTACAAAATGATAATATTTTGATAATTTTTTATAAAATCGCAAATATTCGACAATTTTTTTATAAGATCGAACAATAACGATAAATTTTTTACAATCGCAAAGACGCATACAATCGTTAGTTTTCTATAAAATCGCATTTTATCCATAGTTTTACTTAAAATAGCAGATTTTCAATAATATGTACATATGTACAAAATAGCAAATTATGAATAATTTCCTATTAAATCGAAAATAATTGGTAATTTTCTATTAAATGGCAATTCGATAATTTTTCATTACAATTTTTTACAAAATCGCTTATTATAAATAATTTTTTTAAATCGCCAATTATCAATAAATTTCTATAAAATCGCAAATTGTCGATTATTTTATATAAAAGCGCAAATTATCAATAATTTTTAAAAAACCGTTAATTTTCTATAAAATCTAAAATATTGGATTATTTTCTATTAAATCGCAAAGTTGTAGCTAATTTTCTATAAAATTTTGTTGATTATTTTTTTTGAATTATGAAATTTTCGATATTTTAACTTCTCTATAACATTCATGATAATTTTCTGTTAAATTGCAAATTATTGAACGTTTTCTAAAATCACACAATTTTTCCTGAGTCCGAAAATTATCTAAGTTTTTTTTTTGTTATTTTAAAGGGGTCAAAAAGGGATTTTATATTTCCTAATTTTAATTGTAATCAGGAGAAGTTATAATTTGGCGTAAAAGAAATTAACTCTTAATATTAGGAAATGGGATGCTCACCTCTTTATGGTTTCTCACTCTATGATAGAGTGTCTATGGTTTGTTTCATTTTCTTCAATTTATTTAACAACAAATACAAAGTTTACAAAAGAGTTATGAGTGAAAGTAAATTCGAGATTTTAGAGATGAGCTTCTAGTTTTAAATCAAAATAAAGGGTGTCGGTTTAAATGACAATTAAATTTTATTACACTTTAGTTAAAAAATGCAAACGGCTGAGTATAAATTCCGAGTTGTGTTTTCCAACGAGTACTAAAATTAAATGTTATACAAAAATACATGTATTACGACATGCCAAAAATTAGAGTTTTTGTCCAGAAAGCACACATTAATGTGCTGTTTCCAAATGACAGACGTTTGATTATCTAGTAAAATTTGTATAAAAATCACTCAGTCCATTGCCTGTCATTTGGAAACAGCACATAAGAGCAGTTTTCATAAACCATTTATTTAAATTTTAAATGTGTTTTAAGAAGATAATTTTTATTTAGGATTTTTTTTTTAATTTTTTATGCCGAAAAACTTAGGAGTCGGAGTCGCGAGTTTTTGTGGGTACTACAACTAAAGAAAATACATTTATTTGTACTGTTTAATCATAAATAGTTATTAAGTATTATAATGTTTATAGCAATTAATGTGAAAGGCCCAGCAGATAATATTTTTGAACAAGTGTATTATTTGTTATAACTAGCTACTGCCTCATTCTATTTTAAGAATATAAAAACAGTTTTAAGTATTATTCGTTAGAGAAGATTTTAATTGTATGTATTCTTTTCTTATTTTCTATTTTCAGGTATGTTCCTAAACTGTTCATATTACTATTGAAGATTACTTAATATTACTAGGGAAATTGGTAAGACAATTTAATAATCATATTAACAGCACAAAATTCGCAATCCGAATAATTTTTTTAAAGGGATTCGAACTCCTAAAAATATGCAAGAACATTTTGAACTAACACTGATTTTCGTATAAGGGTGATCTCAAGTATTCACTACTTTTATACTTTTATACTTAAATCCTTTAATTCTAAATAATTGTGGTTTAACTAAAATGATTAATAAATTTCTGAAGAATACATTCATTACATCAATATTTGAAATAAAGTATAAAAAAGATACCATTGCAACATTATGACTCTATAACAGATAAAAAAAGTCCATGTAACGTTTTTTTTTCAGGATGAAAATTAAAAAGTTTTGACATAAAAATGTTTATTTTTACTTTTTTCATAACTTTTTGTGTGTAGATTTTTTCCTGCTTGGTCATTTGTTTAGTTTGACTGCAATAAGCCAAAATATAAAAATATCATGTCTCTTTGGCCGCTGTTGTAACTTGTAACTATTATAGGATTTTGCCATACTTAAGACAAGAAGTCAGTCAGTTGAATGAGGAAAATTTTTATATGAAAAAAAGTTGTAAAAAGATTTGTGTGACTTGACAAGAAAAAAGATATCTATTTTTATTATTCGATGCTGTTTTGTTTATGCTGAGTCAGGGAATCTCAATCTGCTAAAATATGAGAGGATTTCAACGAGAATCACTAATTATCCATATTTGTTTATTACAAGTCATTAATAATCTATTATCTATCTTAATTCACTAATTATCGTTCATTGAAATTTTTATTTTTTTGGAATTTTGTTTAATTATTATTGATATTTCTTTAATCACAAATTAAAGACTTTTTCTTTTAAGGATTTAATTAAGGCTTAAATCAAAAAAAGAGAATTAGTTTTAAAAATCGCTAACTTTCTATAATTTTCCCAACAAATTATCATCATTTACTAACGACATTTTCTTTAAAATCGAAAATTTTTTCTAAAAACCCGAACCTGAGAGCAAAATTGCTAATGAACCGCAAGTTATCGATGTTATTCTATTATATCATAAATTATATTTATTATTATTAAATTTTATTTATGTCGTCTTGGAACAAAGTAGAAAAAAAATCGAAAAACTGAAAAAAATTCCTCTTTTAAAAATGTTCCAGCTTTCGGATGATCAAAAAACATCATAAATATTGCAACTTACCGATAATTTTATTTACACATGCAGCTTTTGTTTTTTGCAGTAATTGTTCTCAAAATTAATTGATTATTTTTTATAATGTCTCAAATTATTGTTGTTTTCTACAACATCGGATAATTATCGAAAAGTTTTTCTGTACTTATTACAAAATAATGCCAAATGTTTTGCTAAAATCACATTTTATCATTCATTTTTATTAAGAATCATAAATAACCAAATAATAAAAAAAAAAAAAAATTAAACCACAAAAATATGGAACTTTTGCAAAAGGTTTAATTTATTTTACTTGATGGGCTTTATGACAGCATTTAAGTTTTAAAATCATTTCTTTGGTTCACAACATCATTTGTCAAACTCTGTTTCTTCAAGTCTCAAAAATAAAAGAAATTTCACCTCATTTTTCTCAAACAGAAGTTGGTTGGGGACGGTTTTTATATAGACTTTTATAAACATAACTTTTCAGTTCCTTAGGGTCTGTAGCAGAAAGTTTATACACCATTTTTTCCATCTCACTCCAATAATACATTTTTCTAATTTCCTTCTTTTTTCAAAAAGTTCTTTTACAAATGTTGCAATTTTTTAATATGTACCGTTTTTATTTTTTGTAGTGTGTAATAAATATAACATTTATTGTATGAATGTGATTGAAGGAATCTTTTATAAGTAACAATATGACCATGATACAATTATTGAAATTAAGATATGAATGTTTAACAAAGTCAAGAAAAGTTTTTTTTAAGAAAAATATAGAAAAAACATTGAACAGTTTGTATTTGTATTCATATACAATAATAACTTTATCTCAGTATAAAGCTGAAAGGATAAATTCAATAAATGGATTTAATAATAAAAGGGAGAAAAATAAAACTTCTCGAAGGTAAACAAAAAAGTTAAAAATAAACCTTTTAAAGAAGTAGATAGAAAAAAGTTTATCAAACATTTCTTTCATAAAAATAATATTATTGAATATTTTATAGAAAAAGGAAAATTATTGAAATTTCTACAGAAAATGCAAATTATTGAAAAGTTTTTCTAAATTTTTTACGAAAAATAAAAAATATTAATATTGAGGTTATTTTGTTGAACTTTTTATGGTTTTTAATCTAAATTTTTTATATTTTAATTCGGCTCAAGTTCATCAAATTTAATTTTCATTAAATTTTTTTATGAAGAAAGAAATTTTACAACATGAAAATTAATTAAAATTGTTATTGATAATCTTATATTCTTGACCGTGCCGGGGCTCGAACCCTGGCCGCCAGGTTAC
Source organism: Pollenia labialis (assembly GCA_949318255.1). Classification (NCBI taxonomy): domain Eukaryota; kingdom Metazoa; phylum Arthropoda; class Insecta; order Diptera; family Polleniidae; genus Pollenia; species Pollenia labialis. The sequence continues at coordinate 15,437,536 of OX439140.1, forward strand.
CATGACATGTTTCGATCGCAACCACTCGATCTCCTCAGATGGATTTGCCGTCTTACACTCGCAGCCATCGACGACTGCTGACGTCAATAGTCAAACATCAATCCTTTAACCAAATTGTATTTTAACCTTTGGAAGATCGAAATTCGCTTTTTTGAATGATTATCCATTTTAATTAATTTTACATGTTTTTCCTTACTTCTGTTCTTTCCGTATTATTTCTCTTAAAAATGCAAAATATCAAAAAAAAAAAAAAATCGCAAGTTCACTTCAAATAAAAATATTAAAAATGGAATTAATCAGGGTTGCGCTGCAAATCGGAAACGTAAAACGCAAGAATTTTAAAAGTTGTTTTTTATTAAGATTTCTGTAATAAAAGATTTTTATGACAAATATTATACAAATATTTCTCTATTAAACAGAATTTTATTTATTAAAAACACCAGAATTTTAAAGTTGTTTTTAAAACACTTTAAGGCCCGTTTTCACAACTTACCGATAGCTAAAGGAAGGATTTTATCGGCCGTATAAAAACTGTTTTATTATAACAACTTTACTTTAACCTACCAGGTAGGATTAACCTTAATTTGCTTCATCTCTCACTTTAGGTAAAAGTAAAGTTTTAATAATTGAACACTTTTTATAAGGCAGGTTAAAGTTTTCTTTTAGCTATCAGAAAGTTGTGAAAACGTGCCTAAAAGTGTTTTAAAAACAACTTTCAAATACCGGTGTTTTACGTTTACGATTTCCAGCACACCCCTGTAGGTATTTATTTCTCATGGTGAGTAACATTTATTATATAAATTTTCATATTATTCAAATGTGTATTCTAAAGCGGCTAATACACTTGCAATAAAATTGTTCAATTTTGCGTATTGTACAATTATATCGCCAATGTTCATGTGATATTCGAAGGTGGCACAATATATTGGCAACAATCAAAAGACATTTGATTTTTATTGCACAACGAAAAGCAAGTGAAATGTGTTGGCAACATTGTACAATGCTGTTTATGTTATTCCTATAGGTTATGTGCACCTTTTTAGTGGATGAATGAAACCATTGTACGACTTATTGCATAATATAGGACAAAATGGAAATAATATGGCGAATATAATATACAATAATATTTCAAGTGTATGGGCCGCTTAAGTCAAATTACAATTTTTATACCTACACCATAATAGTTGTGGAGATCATTTGTGCTGATGTGTGCAACGCCATAAAATATTGGTCCTAGACCAATTCTCAGACTCAAGAACCAATTTCTGAGTCGAACTAACGATGTCCGTCCGGCTGGCTGCCTGTCCATGCAACCTTGTGCGCAAAGTACAGGTCGCAATTTTGGAGATAATTTGATAAAATTTGGGACATAGATTCTTATCAAAGACCAAGCCAATTGAAAATGGGCCGAAACGTAGGACCACGAGGGAAGATAGGGGAAAATTTCTTCCTCTCAGAAACTATCAGAAACCGATTTTAATCAAATTTAAAACATAGATTGAACCATATCTATATGGACACAAAAGGTATGCATATTTTTAAAAAAATAGGACCACGAGGGGAAATAGGGGAAAGTTCTGCCTCTCAAACCGATATTAATGAAATTTAAAACATAGATTGATCCATATCTATATGGACACATAAGGTATAAAGTTTTTCAAAAATAGGACCACAAGGGGATGTAGGGGACAATTTCTGCCTCTCACAAACTTTTAAACCGATTTGAATGAACTTTATAAACATAGATAAATCCATATTTTTATGGACACATAAGCATGATAAGGTTTTAAGTACTGTGGTGCTGGGTATGATATGGTCGGGCTTGACCGATACTATACTTTCTTAAAAGCTTTTATTTAATGGTCTTATTCCTTCAATTTTTTCTATGCACTATCAGAATTTTCGTTTGTTTATATCTGTTACGTGGCATTCGAATAATATGAACATTTTTATAATATTAAAAATGTTTACAAAAAGTTCCAATTGCGAAACATTTTCACTAAAAGGGCAAAATATCGAAAAATTTGCAGTCCAGTCCAAACTATCGAAAATTGTTAGTAAAAAATGCAGCGCACAAGTGCAGGTTGTCAAAAATGTTCACAAAGAGGAAAATTATTGAAATGTTTCACGCTTGTACCTAATTTGGAAGCTTGGGATCTCGCCGGTCACCAGATACACAGAAATCTATAATGTCATTTAACGGGAGGTGCCAAACCCACTTCTCCAATCCTGCACATTTTTGTAGAAAAGTTGGCTTAGAATTTCGCACCAGTTTTAATATACAAATATCCCAGTAAAAAAAATTGAATTTTTTGAAGCACTTAAGAGAAAAAGCGCATAATCGAGCGCTTCAGTAAGAGAGCTCTTACAAAGCAATAAATGAGAAAGAATGAAATATACAAAAAATCTTATATTTTAGTGCTGACAACGGTATGGTTTACGAAAATGATTGAAAAAAGGCATTTAAACCAGTAAAAGAAAAACATTAATGAAAATGTTAATACAGTTAGCCCTTAAAAAAGCACTTTAGGAGTGCTTTGTTTGCATGTTAAAAGAAGCGCTTATTGTCAGCAGAAAATAGTCCTTCAAACCGGGAACACCCTTTACAAAAAACAGGCATTCCAACAGCAGGTTTGCAGCGATTTGAGTTATGAATTCATAGAGAAAACCTGCTCCTTTTGGAGCACATTTTTTACTGGGATATATTACAAATCATTAATTTTTCTTAAAAAGTTTGGAAAGTTTACAACTTAGAAAACTATTTCAAAAATATTTTCAGAAAGTCGCTTGATTTTATATTTTATTTTTCCTACCTTTAACCCCTGCAAGGAACAGAGAAACGTACTCGATTTTAAAACAGGGTTACCTTTTGCTGGAAAGAAATAAATTAATTTCATAAAATTATCTTATGATTTCACAAATATTTTTAATATTCACAAATTATTTAATAAATTGATGGTCACAAAAAAAGTCACTTTATGTTAAAAAAAAATTTCACTTGAACTAATTAAAGTTTAAATATGTGTATTTTTCTTTTAGTTTAAAAGGAAATTTAAATTATTTCAAATATGTTGCATAATTTAATTTAATTAAAACAAAATCGATTCTGAACTGTTGTTAATTTATTAATATTTACCAAAGCACTTTGTTTCATATATTTTTTTGGGCTATTTAAATGTATAATTATTAATAAAATACTTTGTAAATAATTTCCACTTAAATTGATCTTTTACAAAATCATATATTTAAGTTCAACACATACTTACGTAATCAAAATTTTACCACACACAAGTTTGTTGTAAATATTTATCTAAAAAATATCTAAATTAAAGGGAATTTGAAGAATAAAGGCCTTAAAGTAAGGCCAGGGAGAGGTGACAGCAGACAGAGTCAGCGTAGAGCTTCTGTCTGACAAAAATCTGAACTCTGTACGATGTTCAAAATGTGTAAGTGCATAAATGCAAGAAAAATTAAATATAATCGTCGAAGGCAGCCAATGCAGGACAACGGCATGGAATGCGTTCAATGGCAAGGATAGTTGGACAATTGTACTTTTTTGAAATGAATTGTTGTACGGTGCATGACGGAGGAACACACCTAAGCCATTTTCTATCCACTTTATAATCATCTTATGGAAATACTAGGTGAATCATTTTAGATAAGTTTGTCATAAAGAATGATTGGAAAAACTAAGGCTGTACATATCCATTGGATTATACTTTTACAAGGATACAGACGAAATGTGGCTTGTCTAATATACTGTCTGATCTTCTGTTTTAAGCTCTGAATAATTTCCATAATCTCCAAAATATTTTGCTCGATTTGCTAACTTAAGCTCGACGTTGTTAACTATAATCGATCAAAAATTAGGTGTATTTTACTTACAACTGCAGATAATTAGTTTCTTTACGATTAACAGCAATTCTTTGGTTTCCAACATATTGGCGCAAGTTGCTAAAGCAGTTCTATAGAACTTTTTGTTACGTACTGTTTGGAGGGATTTTCCCTTAAACATAATTGCAACATTGCCAGCAAAACTATAACTTAGCAAATATACAGTACCAGTCGCATTAGATCTGTAATCGAAGCCTGTTTAAATAGAACTGAAGGAAGATCCTTTTCTTGAAAAGTTGTTCTATTGTTAAGTCGTGTAATGATAGAGAGGCCTGGTTTAAGGGTTTTCAGCCTTTATGTTAGTAGATTTTTACTCAGTTCAAAACTTTATAGAGGCCCAACTATTGTCTTTAAACATAGTTTAATTATCAGTGACTTGAAGGAAATTTTCTTTTTTTTTGTGTGGTGATTTTTTCCTTGCCCCAGAACTAAAAACGAATCTGTTATTCATCCACGTGGCTGGAAAGTTGGCTTAATAAAGCCTTTTAGAGAATTTTGCTAGTAGTCTTATAGCTACATGATAGCCAATGCCCAGGCATAATGTTATACAAGCCAGAAGATAACAACTTTCTTAATCCCAAAGAAGTGTTGGCATATTCTCCGACTGTGACGCAGCACAAAAACTACTCGGATCTTTATTACGATTCATTTGATTTTATAAAAAAAGTTTTTCAGTCTATAAGAAATCTCTGTAAAGCGCAAAAATAAATTCTCTTTTTTTAACAAAAATTCACAAGAGCCCTCTCGATTGCATAAAATGTTGTAAGGGATATTTCCATTTCTTTGAGAGTGAAACATGAGAATACTCTAATTAGATATTTCTTTGGTCTGGACAAGGTATATTTATAGCAGGTAGTCTCGGAAAGCCAGCTGTTTATTTTTTATTTGCTTGTTTTGCGATACGAACTGTCAAATGTTGTATAGTAAACAAGTTTTTTGTCTTTATCTTTTGTCTTTTTTGTCTCTTATCAGCCCCTTTGCTTTTTGACAGTTTGTATCGCATAACAACAATAAAAAGCCCTGTTGTTTGTTTTATTGTACAATTGTTGTAATCTCGCGGCTACCTGCTATAAATATACCTTGGGTCTGGTGAGCAAATTTACACTACAAAAACAAGTAATAAAGTATAGTAGGTCGAGCCAGACCATGTGATAACCTACACCACAGAAGTTAGAGACAAATTTTCAAGAGTGTACCCTATTTGGGACCCATGGGCAAATGGATCCGCCAAGACAAAATAATGTTATGAGGTTAAGATTAATGTGAAAGTTTATCTGTATAAGATTTTTTGGCAGTAAGGGATCTTAGAGAGGCGGTTTATATAGGACCTATGTTCAACTCTGGACCTACCAATACAACATTTTATCATGGCACAGTACCTATTGAAAAAATTACTGTCGACAATGTATATGTTAACACCAACTATTTTAACTAGACTGATCCTAACACAATTTGGTAAAATGCCTTAAATTGCACAAAAACAAATTTGGACCTTATTAAATCTAAATTACAACATAATAAAATGGTTTATGTTCACATAGACCCTATTCCGACAAGAAGCTTATATGAGGGCGTTGTGAAATTATGGACCGGTTGTGAACATTTTCAATAAACTTGGTTCTTCGAATAACTAGAAGCAATGTACCTAATATTTAAAATTAAGACCTTTACTTTGCACACAAGTTTTGCACGAATCGCCTTCCGGGCGGACAGACATCATACGATTAACAAAAATTAATTTTGACTCGATCGGTATACTAAAATGTGGACCTCTGAAAAATATCTTAGGGTCTTCCAAACATTAGCACAAACTCATAAGACCCTCTCCACCATTGTGTTCTGGGTACAAATACTTATTTTATTACTGTAAGGACTCTAAGAAGGCCTTCTAAACTTCATCTTAAACTTCATTGTCTCAAACAAAAATAAGCAAAAAAAAAATAAAATAAAATAAAAAATTTCTTATTACAAAAATCCATAGTAAATATTGTTATTGCTTTAACTAATCATAATAATTCTCTACTGTTAATAATCATGCTATAGATCACACATGGCCAAAATGCGGCACGCGAGCTTCAGCGGCTCTTTGAAAGAATAATTACAACTCTCTAAGAATAACTTAAACAGAAACACATAATGAAAACTGTGCTACAAATTGTAACCTACATATATTCAGATGAATTCAAAAACCCATCGCAAATTCAAGAATTTTCTTGAAGAATACGACCTTGAAGATCATCCTCAAGATATAACACTGATGTGCGATGATTATCCACATAAACAGTTCTAAGTCGATTTGTTGAGTTAATAGAATCTATCTAGGATGACAAATAATTTAATGACTATTGTATCTTTTTAACTGATAGAATGATCTTTTCAAAAATTATGATAAAATCAAAGCACCGTTTACTAATTACAAATGAGCATACAACGGAATTAATTCCTACCGCGGTAACGAAGTATTTTAGAAAATTCACGGCAAAGTAGCACATAATAGTTGTCATGAAACAATAATTTGTATATACTCAGGAAAAGAAAAATAAAGATTTTATAACATGTTATTATGTTTTTAAAATTTTCTTTTTACGTTGTCTCTCGTAACAAGAGATTATTAGAATACGGCTCCACATGCAGTGAAGTTCGGCCATCTCTGTTATGGATGATGAATAACAAATAAACACCAACTGGTATTTATATTACTGGTAGAATATGTGACAGCAAAAGAAGATGACAAAATTTTAGAAAAACCTTTTACAAGAAAGAAAAAGTAATAAACAACAAACAATCAATCATTTGTATGTATTTAATGTGGCAATAATTGGCAACACTTATGCAAGCAATTAATTACAACTGAACGATGAGATTTAATTTATACAACAACAACAACAACAACAGCACACATCTTCATAAATAAGTTTTCACACACGCACATACATAAAAATCAAAACGTTTCAAGATGTGACAGAATTGGCAAAAACGTTAAGACAAAATCATTTAAAGCCAAAATGATAAAGTTCGTTTATAACTCTTAATAAAAATGTAGACACAAACAAAATAATACAAACGAAGGTGGTTTTTAAAATTCTTCAAAAAAAAAAAAAAAAAAACACGATATCAAATAATTTTTTTTCATGGACTTTTCTAAAGTCAAGCGATATTCTTTGATTAAGAAGAAAAACTTTTTACAATTTTTATTTATTTTTTTAAATCGGTTTAATTTTCTAAAATTTACTGAATTTTGTGAAATCAAGTGAATTTTTGTAAAATATTTTTAGAAAATTTCGGCAGACAAGCGATTTTTCTAAAAATAATGATGTGACTTTTTGCGAAATCAAATGTCTTTTTCGAAAATAACTTTCTTATGGTTTTCTGTTAAATTGTGTAAACTTGATCCTTTGTGAAAAATTCAAGTAAAATTTTACGCAATAAAAGGACGTTTTGCGAAATTATAAAATTTATTTTTTAAAATTGTGATTTTTTTAGAATTTTTCCTGATATCAAATCAATTTGTTAGAATTAAGTGATCTTAATACTTTTTTATGAATTGACCTTAATTTTTAGTGAAATCAAGTGAATTTTGTAAGATCAACAAGGCTATTGTAAAAACAAATGAACATTGATTTGCTTTTTGTTTACAAAAGCGACCTGGCTTTTATAAAATTTGGTGACTTTTTTTTTCAAATAAGGTTACTTTTTGCAAGCTAAAGTGACTTTTTAAAAATTCTAATGACTTTTTAAAAACCTAGTGACTTCTTGCAAAATCTTGTTAGTGACTTTTTGCAACATCTAGTGATTATTTTCTGAAATCTATTGACTTTTTTAAATTAAGTTAGTTATTGCATTATAAAGTGCTTTTTGTTTTAATAATTTAAAAAATGGAAAATCATTTGACTTTTTTTTTGAAATTAACTGATTTTTATTTCCAGTGATCAAGTGACCCAACCTTTGAAAACGGGCCCAAGTAATTTTTCGTAAGCTCAAGTGGCCTTTTGTAAAATCTAAAGACTGTCGGTAAAAAAATTAAACATATTTAACATTTTGAGCATTTTTTTAAAAAAAGTCAACAGTTTTGTATTTTTTTTTATAAACATAAAATAGCTTTTTGAAACCAAATAATTTTTTTTTTAAATTTAAGTCAAGTTTTGTTGAATCAAATGATTTTTTTTTTAATATTTTTTTAAAAACTTAGGAGTCCTTTTGTGACATCAATTACATTAAGGGTTACCAACTTTTTTACAATTAAAGTACATTGGTTACTAAAGCTTAAGAAAAAAAGTATACAGCGTCGAAATAAAGTAAAATTTAGTTTTCTTTATTTTTAAATTTAAAAACTTCATTTTTATTGACTAATACGAGTCGTACTTAAAAATCTAGGCACGAATTACAATAAAAAGTTCTTAAAACTACCAAATGGTATAACTTTTGTAAAATGAAGTTAAAATTGTATTTTGTCAAGTTACAAAATCAAACGGAAATATTTTACAAAACTATTTGGTAAATACAAAATTTCTGGTTTTTATTTTAAACAATGCACCTACTGATTATTAGCTTTAGTAATTAGTAATTTTTGCTGTAACCCTCGTATATATTCAGACATTAAAATCTATATAAGTGCTTATACTCTCATACAATTATTCATACGATTAAATTCATAAATTTATTCTTGTTTTGCTAATTAAGGTGATTTCTTTTCAATAATTCATTTAATCAAATTATTGTCCTTATGATAAATTATTTATCTGTTTACAGTGAGATGATAAGAGATGAAAGTAAAACGTGATAGATGGAAAAGTTAAGATCTCATTTGTTGTGCAGCAGAAAAATAGCTTAATTTAAAGGCATCTCTTTTTCATTAAATCTAAACAAACTGAAAAAAATGTTCTTAATCTTACGTTTTGAACTGTCTTTCTAAGCTTGAAGTTTTTCCTCTTAAAAAATATTTATTTATTTTTATAATTTTCATATCAATCTAAGAGTTTATTAATTTCAAGATAATTAAACTTTAAGTTCTTAAAAGAAAATTTTGAAAAAAAAACAATTATTATTTAAGGTTCGAAAAAAAGCTGATAAATTAAGATAAACTCAAGTTTTTGTTTATTGTATTTTAATTAAATGCACAAAATATTCATTCTGTTAGTATTAATTATCATAAAAAGAATTTGTGAATATTTATTTCTTTAAATTTATATCTATCAAACTGAAATCCTTAAATAGTATCTCAAGTGGCCATAAATTGCAAGACTAGGTACTTCATAACTCAATTGACATCAAAATGGACAAATAACTGTTAAGAGAATAAAATAGCAAATTTATTGAACAGTGAACATGGAAAGATAAAAAGCAGGAATTTGCATAAAAGTTATGATAAGAATTACGAAAACATAGTCACACTACAGCATTAATCGAAAATTTACGAAAGAATAGACTGTTGAAGACCCATGGACAAGAATGCCCAAGTCAGAACAAAATTATGTTGTCAGGCTAAGTTTATAATAGTTTTCTGGAGCAACCAAATATCTTTCCTAGGGTAATTTGGTGGGCTGAATTCGAATCTGTAATTGGTTTTTCGATATATAAAAAAATGTTTTTAATCGTTTCTTACGAAAAAAAATCACTAGTTTATTTACAAATCAATGAATTATCAAAAGTGAATGGCGTAATTTGAACGTCGTTTGTATTTTATTGGTTCGGTTTCACGTATTAAGCTAGGATCACACGATTGCCGCAAATGCACCAATATGACACAATTATTATTGTGCTTTATTGACGCACAATAATGAAATTGCCCCAACCAAATTTTCTGAAATCACACGATTGCCCTGTTTTATACAAATTTAATTGCCGCTAGTTGGTACAAAGCGAAATGGTTACAACAATTGCCGCAGAACAGTCACACGATTGTTCTTACTTATGTATATTAACTGCGAAAACAGCTGTTGTGGTAGCTTTTTTATTTGTGTGAAAGTTCTTGTTGGATTGTTCATTGAACAAAATTAAATGATAAATGATACAAATCATATACTTAAACAAATTATTGTTGAATAGTTTTATTTAATTTTTTAAGATATTTCAAAAATTAACAGTCTGTTCAACAATTTCGTATGTTTAGGTTCGAATAGAAATATCTTAAAAATATTCGCACAGAACAGCTCAATATGCTTGCGAACATTTGTACATACTTAAAATAATTAATTAAAAAAATTTAAATGCAAAATAAATAAATACATACATATTTATTTTCATTACCTACTAAAAGAAACACAAAAAAGTAAATCTAATAAAAAAAAGGCAAATATTGGCGCGTATTGTGTTGTTTGATTGCCGCACAAGAACACAATAAATATTGGTGCATTTTTGTCATTTTTATTGACGCGCGGTTGCATAGCAAACATTCACACGATTGCCGCACCAGGGTTGCATTTGATTGGTAAAAGTAAGCACAATATTGTCCTCGATTGGTACATGAGCCATTTGGTTGTGCGGTCACACGATTGGGGTATTAAAAAGTGTGAAAATTGGTGCATTGCGGCAATCGTGTGATCCCAGCTTTAGAGTCCATCAATAGTCTCCCAGCATGCTTTTGTTTCAAAAACCTTGATAAATTCTTTAAATTTTCATTAAATCTTGGTGAGCACGCTCCCCTTATTCGTAAGTGTTTTGGTTACAATCACTTTCGGATTATTTTAAGTACGCATTCGGAATTAAACCAACTAAGAAAATCTTAAATTTTTATCTAACCAGTTTTCGGATTATTTTAAGTACGGTTCACTTGAATAATCCGTGCTTGAATGAAGGATATCCGTATTTGCCGTTCCCCTAACACCGCTTCGTCTTGATTAAGGTACGACGAATGGATTGGGTTTTCTTTTGAGTGTATATAATAATTTTTTTCTTTGAACTTTAATATTTGTTATATACATATATTTGCATGGATATTTTCTTACCTTAAATAATTATATTTTAAGACAACAAATCTTCAAGGTAATTTTTTTGTTTTCATTTATGTTTATAAAAACTTTTGATTAAAAACCCATCAGCTTTTAGACGTTAAAGCAAATAAACATAAATCATAAAGAAAACTTTCTTTAAAGCAAACAACCCTTCTTATTATTTTATTATATCTATAATATCGACCTTAAAATTTTAATTAACCTTACACCTAATTAAAATAAAAAGAAAAATAAAACAAAACAGATTTCTTAAAACCAAACAACATTTTTCTAAAGTGCAAAATAAAATTAAAGGAAAAACAATTTATTAAAAAAAAAACACAAGAAAAATTATATTTAATCTCGCAAAGAAAAAACAAACTTAGCAAAATCAAGAGAGAAGAAAAAACTCAAAGAAATTGGAAAATTTTTTTGAAATTATAATTAAAAGTTAGAAACAAAACATTAAGTTCTCTATTTAGAATGGCAAAGAGGAGAAAAGGTGTGAAAATATATTAAATATAGACAGGTTGGCAAAAGGAAATTTAAGTTAGAATTTTTTAACAGAAAGATAACGAAGAAAAAATGTTAAAAAAACGTCTATCTAATTTTTAATACTCTTCACCAAGAATAAGAACTGTATTGTTTTAGAATATGGATATATGGTATTTTTTATGTCAATAACCTTTTATAGAAACATCTTATAAAATGTTATGGATATGGCAAATATGTGGAAAAAAACCTGGAAGCAAATTTTCCTTGGCACAAAGGTGAGGGTGGAGTTAAAACTCTAGCACTAGTCTTAAGTTCTTTGCCTCAGCTGCCTTAAAGTATAGACATTGCCCCGTCCATGAGCAGTCCGTTTGGAATCGTAACCGTATATTGAGTTAGGTTAAGTTCCATGGGCAGCCATCCAAACAGACGACTAGCTAACTTAGTCAGGAGTCCCGGCCCTAATGTTCACTTTTCAGAGCAGCTACTCCATAGGTGTCACTGCGGATCCCACCCAATTTGTTTTCCTCGAAAGTCCATCCAAACATATAAACTCTCGTTTCCCCAGGTATCTTCTACTACCATGACACAGAAATTGCAACACAGTTTTCGCATTATCTTCTTCGTGATAATTTTGGGAGAATTCATTGAATTCCTGACCCATTTTAAATTCATGCATCCTTAACGGCCTGTACCAAAATGTTATTGTTATCAATGAGCTTATTTTTTTGTACTGAACCTTTGTAAAGAATATGCCTTCCATTTATCCTAGCCAGGCCATACAATTCTGGCTAAGGAGCAAATGGATTTACGACTAAGCCCCAACATTGTAAGCCTACAATTAAGACTCGAGCTAAGAAAGTTAATTAAAGCGAGCCAGTAGAGTGCCCGGTAGGGTAGCTGGTAGTGAGCTGGCTTATCAGCACCGACGTTGCGGGTTCGATTCACGCCAGAAACTTTGGTTCCTGGCAGGCAAGCGTAGAGCTTCGTGAGATTAGCTTAGGGATTAAAAAAAAAATCCAACAATGTAGTCTACGAATCTGTCATCCAAAGGGTCTTCCGATTTGGCGCAAGCTCATCTGCTGTTTGGTTGCTTCTTAAACACCATCAGTATTGTCTACATAAGTGTATCCTTCGAATATTTCGCAATCCTTTTTAAAGATATTCGACATTGGACAGTTAACCTAGATGTTCTTCTAAGATGCAGCTTTAATAAGCTTTGATATCAGTATATATTTCTGCAGCACTCTAAAATCATTCGATAGCCGAAAGGGAACATCAAAATTCAGTTTCTGTATATATAAATCCTATAAACCCATTTACAACATTTCGTTAAATCGTCAGTATAAACCCTTAGGTATGGTTCCGGGAAGACATTTTGATGAACAACTCATAAATGTCAGCCGTACACGCAGAGAAACATGTTTAAATAAGGCCACCTCCAACAAAACTATTTTTAAAGGAAATATTAAACATGTTCTGTTAAATATAACCATATTATTGTCACCTGCAAGCATATAATGTTTGAATAAGTCCTCCATCAAGAAGCCACAACCATATTAGGGTTGCCTCTAAACATGTTATGGTTAAATATGACAATAATTTGTTTTAAAATTAACAATAGTATTTTCCAATTTTCCAAGAGCAACATGCTATAGTTGAAAAACAACCATTGTATTATAAGTGTTAAATTTTTGTTTGTTTTTAGTGCTCTATTAATCCAACTGTATAATAATTTTATTATTATATACTTATAAAAAAAAATTAAATAAATACTTATTTTTAACCATAACATGTTCGGAGACAACCATAAAATGGTTGTGGCTTCTTGATGGAGGAGTAATTCAATCATAATATGATTGTTGATGACAATAATATGGTTAAATGAAACATAATATGCTTACAATGTTCTCTAAAAATAGTTTTATTGGAGGTGACCATATTTAAAAATGTTTTTTCTCTGGGTGTTTGTGTTTCATATCGTGCAGTTAAGAAAAGTTTCGATGTGGCAGTTATCTAGTAGTTGAATAAAGGGCAGACAATAGTGTCCTGTAGCATAAGCGAAAACTTTAAACTTTTATTTCCTATTCAAGTGTCTGCAATAAAACATTAATTCAAACACTTAAAGCACACTTTAAACTGTATCATAAAAATTGAAAAACTAGAATGCAGCATTTCAATTTTGGGCTAGAAAGAAATTTTTTTCTTGGTCTACTTTCGAAAATTGTTTACTTACTTATACAATCAAATGCACAGCCTCACACACAAAATCAACTACATACCTGCCTGCATAAATGCATATTTATCCATTTGTTGTCTTTCAAATTTGTACACATGTGTTGATTTAACAGACAAACATACTATCAGGATCTCTGTTCAACAGATACGAGTATAAACCACAGTTTCATGACAACAGAACTATAAACGAATATCTCTGCTTTCAGATTTTACTATGGATTTGAGTTTAACTGATGATTTTATGCAAAACTAAAAGTTAAAAAAAGGCAACAGCACTATTCATTCATACTGATGATTTCTATTTTATTTTCAATTCTTAAAACGTAATATAATTTTTATTTTTTATTGTTATTTTTCATATATATTTTTAAAAACAATTTTATTGTTATGTCCAAAAACAGCAACGAATAACAGCAAATGGCAATTTTAAGTGGCAACCAAAAACAAAATTTAAGTTCTAGTTTTTCATATTTTTGCTTCGTAAAACACGATTTGTTTTATCATTTGTTTCAGTGTTCTTTTCAAAAAACAAGAAACTATTTCTATTTTATTATAACTCTACAGAAAATTAGCTAGAAAACACCTGCTGTATGTAGTACAATTGTTTTATAACTTTTTTCCTTCTTCTTTAGTTTTGGTATGTGTTTTATAGTTTTATAATTCAAAAATTCTTTTCTACACCATTTCTAAAAGAAAATTGGTAAAATGTTGAATAAAATAGAGGCAGAAATGCAGCAAAGGAACCAAGGTAGTAACTTGAATATTGCCACGGCTATAGACAAGATTTAAGGCAAGAATTTTGACAGGATTACAAAGGGGGCTAAGGATATGATTATGTACACGACTTTAGACAAGACTGCAGACAAGAATTTAGATAAGACTATAGAAAGAACTGTACACAAAACATAGAAGAGATTTAAAGCAAAACAATAAACAGCAAGAGTAGTTCGGTAGTATGAGTTTTAGCCATTTAAAACTAAATTCGGACTTCCGTCCGAACCGACTGGACCGATTTTGTTCGATTTAAATCCCAATTTGCTTAGGATAACTCGAAGCAATTTGACACCAATATAATTATTTTGTTTTGCTTTGTACGAATCTTAAAGTGTTTTCAACAACCAGACAGACACATGGACATAGGGTTGCCAGATACCAAAAGTCAAATAACTGGACAAGAGCAAAAATTCACCTGGATTTTGAAAAAATAACTGGACAATTTGAAAAAGAACTTAACTAGTTATAAGAAAAAATAAAATGTTACTTCAGATTTTATTTTGCAATAAAAAAAATTTTTTAAAGCAAGCAAACTTAACATTTAAAATTTAGTCTTATATCATATTACAATATTATAATCAGGACGAATTCACTACAAGTGGCAGTGAAAAGCTTTCTGACTTTGTCAATTCGAACCAATTTGTTTTGGTTTCATAAAATTTTATTTATAAATAGTTGACATTTCGAGCCGTAAACATCTGCTGTTCCTGTGGTTTTTGTTTTGTTGTAGTATTGCTGCCACCGTTTTTATAAATTCAACTTGGTATATTTAAATTAAATCAAATAAAAAAGTTCCTAAACAGCCATTTTATGCATCGAGTGAAATTGAAATCAATGGAGATTTCCAGTTAAATTTTTGTTTAAATTACCGTCGTTTTTTTATTTTAAGATAAGCTCTACTCAAAAATTATTTAATGAACTTTAAATACTGGATCGTTTCTAAAGTTTGTTCGATTTTGATTTCACTCGAACTCGATTTCCCGAACATGGCTGATAACTTTTTGTTTCCCCACATTCATATGTATTTTATTTGTATTGATATTTGAAGAATTTAATAACTCTATTACTTAAGTTGTAAGCAAAAATTTTTGAAACATTTTGCTACTTTCATCAAAATTTATTCTTATTAAAATTTTAGTTTTTTTTCAGTCATAAGAATGGATTCTTGTGAATAAAGATTATCACAAATACATTCAGTTGGCATGACTAACAAACGAGATTAATTCATATAAGTTTAGTACGTTATTTTTATCGCATTTTTGAAAAACTCGACCTCTCTATTTCATTAGTTGGAATGTATGTCGTCAAATTATAAAATTTTCCTTACAATTTTTTCTTAGTATATGATTTTGTTCTTAACAATATTAAATATACAATTAATAAACAAAGTAATTTTTCAAAATCAAATAAAGTTTTTTAACTGGGCAATTTGCATTTTAGCTTGAACCTGAACAACTCCAAAAAAAAACTGGACAATCCAGGCCATTCCAGGCCGTCTGGCAACCCTAGATGGACATAACTGAATCGAATTAGAATTACTATATTTTATGAATACTAAAAAAGTTTTATATGAAATTTAGAAACTTTGTATATCCTCATTTACCTTTAGAAAAGACTTAATATGTGACCGTGGACAAGATTATAGAGAGGACCATAGAAAATACGGGACTATAGACGAAACTACTAGACTACAAGTTTGCCAAACAAGGCTTAACAACAGATTGTAAGAAAGATTATAGACAAGACTTTGAACAGGACTGCAGATAAAACTATAGAAAGGACTTTAGACAAGATCATAGACAGAATATTAGAGGAGACTTTAGGCAGAACTTTATACTAAACTTCATCCAAACCATTAGCAAGGCTATACACAGGGCTTAGAGAAGACTTAAGTCAATATACTTGACTGCAGACAAGCATATTCTTTAACACCCATATTCATAACCAGTTTTTAAAGTTATAGAAAGTTTTAAACCGGGTTTTGTATGGTATTCTGTTCAATAAGCCTGTGATAAGTGTAAAAATTGTTTATGAATACGGTTGTAAGACCTAAGACAAGAAAATATATAGGATGTAAGACAAGACTTAAGGCAAAACGTTAAACAAAATTGTAGAGAAAACCTACGAGAGGACTATGAAAGTCGAGAGTTCTACAAAATAGGCTGCAGAAAATAATATAAAGAAGACTTTAGACAACACTATTAATTAGACTTTATACTATTCTATTCCATATAATATGACTAAAAAAATACAGGGTAGCCCAAAATTACCGAAGAGGTTTGAATTGCTTATAACTTTTTTATTATAATATTTTTTTTTTCTTTTCCGTATTTTGTAAAGAAGTCTTGGGGAATTTAAAATGGAGCAGTACTCAATTGAACAACGTGCCCAAATTGTTGAGCTTTATTTTTCAAATCAACGATCCATTGTTTTGACTCAGCGTGATTGTGAGTCAGTGATTTTAATTGGTCTCCGCGTTCAACGGATTTAACCGCCCCAGACTGTGTTCTTTGGGGTTATTTGAAAGGAAAAGTCTGCATTAATAAGCCTAGAACAATCCAGCAATTAAAAAGCAATATACGCGACGAAATAAACAACATAACACCTGAAGTTTCAACTTAACACCTGAAGTTTTGCGAAAGATTATAAAAAATGTGTTGGAAAGAGCACGCATATGCGAAGCAAAAAATGGCCACCACTTGCGAGATATTATTTTTCATAACTAAACTAAAACAATTCCCCATTTATATACTGTATTAAAAAAAATAATAATTATTACTTAAATAAACAGATATAACGAATTCAAACCCCTTCGTTAATTTTGAGCCACCCTGTATAATACATTATTTCACACATTACCAAATAGACTTTAACATTTTTAGCATTTTCTAGGAGCTTTTTGCAATAGTATAAATACACCTTAAGAAAGAACAATGGAAAGATATTGAGCCTTTTCAATTTCACATGACTTACAAATCCTTCAGTTTAAACTTGCAGACCAATATGATTAACATTGGAAAAAGTGTTGGTTTTTCAAATTGAAATGTGTTCTGCATTTCTGTTTTAGTATTTTTTATGTTTTAGGTTTTTGTTTCTGCATTTGTACATTTCGGTGTTCCTGTTGTTTGTGAATGTGTACATTTTTATTCTCGCAAGAACTTCAACATTTTGAAATAAAAACAAAAAAAAAAAAAAGTTTACGTCAAACCTTTGAAAACACATAAAAACAATTTGTGCATTTTACTAAAAAGAAGCTTAACGTATAATAAAAACTGATTTTTGCTAAATAAGATGTTAACAGAAATTATGAGAATTTTGAAAAAAAATTTAAAGAATTTTAAAGTTGTTGGATTTAAACAAATTTAAATAAATTTGGTTTAAAATTTTATACACATTCTTTAGTAAATATCTTTATCTAATTTTTTATTTTAAATATTTGTCTTTACCATATAATATTTAATTTTTTAAAAGTTTTCTCTTTTGGTTTTGAGTTTTCCTAACAAGAAAAACAAATCTTAATATACTTTAAGTAACTATTAACATAATGGTGTCCATTATATGCCACAAAAAATAAGTTTCTCTTTTTTCGAGAAAAAAAAAATCAAACAAAACTTTTAATGAGGTAAATAAAGTAATTTTTTTTTTGTACTTGAAGACAAACTCAAAAGAAGAAATAAAAGAAAAAATTTCAAGAAATTTCATAATTTAAGTAATTGCATATATGAACAAATACAGCTAGAGAGAGAGAGAACTCTGGAGTAGTTTATTAGGCTAGAGCAAAACGAAATAACAGGGGCTTTGAATGTTATCTTTGCACAATTTTTGGCAGCCAAACATTTTCAATAACAAACAACTTTATCTTTAAGCTATTAATAACAAAAAAGTTAAGTTGCTATACAGTTTGTAAAGAGAAGTTTTAATAGAGGAAAATTTAAAAAACCCATAGGTTAACTTAAAAAAATGTGGTTATAATTAATGAATTTAAAAAAAATTTAGGTAGCCGAAGAGTTTATTTTAAGCAATTTCGAATAGCCAACCATTTTTCAAAAATTTATTGAGACATTTTCGGTAGCCTGACAGTTTCTTATAACGATTTTTAATAGCCAAACATTTTCGGAAAATTTATCAAGAGTATTTTTGGAAGTTAAATAAGTTTTTTTTTAAAAAGCTTTTTGTACGCGAAAAGTTTCTTCGCGAGGCAAACATTTTAATTCGAAAAGTTTTGGCTGAATAATTTTTTTTTGTAGCTAAATTTTTATTTTCGAAATTAGTCATACACATATAATATTTTCAAATTGTGATGCAAAAAGCAGATCGAGGCTTAACGTGACATTTAACAATATCACAAGATACGTCTTTGGCCTAAAATCCTATGGGAATCGTCAGCACATCAGTTTGTACTGTAGGCAAATCTGCGTGGTTCCACTCGATGACCTTAAGAAAATAAAAACGTTGCAACTAATCCACAAAATAATAAACACACATCAACCCGAAGAAATGTACAATTTACCCGATCTGAAAAGAACAAAACAATAATAAATATGAGATCTAAAACTCAAGTATCGGAATCGCAATTCTTTATACCCACTATACGTCTCTGGAATACTTTCCCATCAAACATTACGGCAGCAAGCAACGCATTGGATTTTAAGATGAAACTGTAAGAAAAGATAAACTCACTGTTTATTGTTGTTGTTTTTGTTTAAGCTTTGATATTGTTACAAGTAAAACTTAGGTTTATAATTCTTATTCGCTTAACAGTTTTATTTGTATAATAACTTTAGCTTTTCTAAAATATTTGGATAAAGGAATAGCTTATCCCTTCAACAATAAATTTCAGTTTCTCGATAGTATGAAATGGGAATTTAGCACACTTGAAAGAAACCTTGTTAATTAATTTTTGAATCCCAAGAAAAACTTGGAAAATTTTTCAGTTTTATTCTCGAACGTAACTTTTATTTTTTCCGAATATTTCCGATAAAAACAAATCTAGACTCTACACCCAATTTATCATACATATTATTATTATTTAAATGATTATTATTTTGTTTTAGTTATTATCTTTAACTAATTGTACGCTTCTGACATTTTTCAATTATTATTCTTTTTAGTAATTATTTTTAATTAATTTTATACTTTTGCTATTTTTCAATTACTGTTCTTTTAAGTAATTAATTTTTCTAATTGAATACTTCTGCTATTTTTAAAACTTAAGTTTTGTTGTAGAAGCTCACATAAATAAATAAATAATTTTTTAAGATAAATTTTGTTAAAAGAAAAATTTTCGATAGCCTTAATTTATACTAGCAAAAAAGTGGTCTGAATTAATAATTTAAGATAAATGTACGTAGCCGTACAGATCCTTTTGAATAGTTTTAATAGCCCATCAGTTTTTTTTTTTAATTTATTAATAACCGAATAGTATCCTTAGAAAATATTGCGTAGCCGGATATTTCTTAAACAATTTTTTGGTATAAAAAAAATATATTTTTAATTTTTGTAAGCAAATATTTTTTTATTTTTTATTTTTTTGAGTGGCCCGGTAGGCTAGCTGGTAGCGAACTAGTCTATCAGCGCCGGGGTTGCGGGTTCGATTCCCGCCAGAGACTCTGGTTTATTTCCTGCAGACAAGCATAAAGCTTCGCGGGATTAGCTTAGGATAATTAAAAAAAATTAAAATAATACAAAAAAAAAATAACTTACGCTTGTGGTTTGCTATTATTATAAAGAAAAGTATTTTTTAATTATCGTTAGCTGAATATTCAGCTTAGAAAACTATCGGTATTTTTTAATAAGAAGTTTCGATGGAGGAAACATTTTTGATAGCCATAATTTATACTAACAAAAACGTGATCAGAATAAATTTCTTAAAAAAAAATGTAGGTAGCCATACAATTTATCCTAACAAAAAAGTGATCAGAAATCATTCTTAAGAAAAATATAGGTAGCCAAGTAATTTGTTTAGTTAATTTTTGTTAGCCATTTTGATTTTATTAAGAAAATTTTGTTCAGCCGAATAATTTCTTTTAACATTTTACGGTAGCCCAATAATTTGCTTAGAAAATGTTTAATAAACAAACGGGTTTTTTTAGAAAACTATCGCTAGCCAAATACTTAATACAGGATTTTTTGCTTGAAAAACTTCTCTCGCCTACTTATTGATTTAAAAAGTGTTTGGCAACATACTTTTTAGTTTTAGAAAATTATTAAAAAACTTATTAGAAAGTTATTTAAATATCTTGTTCTTAGAAAATTTGTGAAATCCAAACGTATTCTATCAAAATTTTCGGTAGCCAAAGCGTTGCTTCAAATAAATTTCGGTAGATAAATAACTTATCTAGGAAATCATAGTTTGTGGAAAAATGTCTCTAAAACATTTTCTGCAGCCAATCAATTTCTCATTAAAATTTTCGGTAGTTGCGATAATATTGAAAAAAATTTCGGTAATCAGCAACTTTAGAAGAAATCTTTTAGTAGCCAATAGTAGAAAAGCAGTAGTTACAATTTATTTAGAAAATTTTCAGTAGTCTTACATTTTTTGCAGAAAATAATCGGTAGCAATAAAATGTATGGCATTGAAAGCTATTTTTAGGAGTGGTATTTGTATGGGAGATGCGGTCAAATCGGTCCATATTTGATTATACTAAATTTCCAAAATTAAAGCTAAAAAAATATTTTGGGATGAATTTAATCTAAATATTGGTTTTGGGGAGGCTTGTATGAGGGGTACGTGAAATTATAGAGACGATTCTCGTTATTTTTTACATGGCCTGGCATCCAGCCAACCATTTGTGCAGCCGATCAACGTCAGAACAATTCATTAAATAAATTGAACCAATATTTCTAAGTGTTACACACATCAGCACAGACTCATAATATCCTTTGGCTGACCAATAGCGTACCAAATTTTTTTTGAACTTATTCGTTAGTGGATCAAAATATAATATTTAAAGACCTAATCTTTTCTTTTTAAAAAATGTTTTATAGGAAAATAAATTATGGCTGCCAATTGTTTAAATTGTCAATAGACTGATACATTCTAGAAGATATTTTGGATAAATGGAAAATATTTCTTAAACATAGTAGCATAAATTTTCTCAAAAAATTTGATAGATATATATTCTCTAGCCATAATTTAAGGTAGCGGGTAATATTCTGCAAATAATTTCCGGTAGCCTGCGGAACATTTTAATAGCCGAATAATTTTTATTAACAAATTTCAATAGCCAAGTAATTTCTAAAGAAGTTTTCTTTGGCCAAGCAATTTCTATGGAAAATTTTAATCGCAAGTCAATCAAAAACAAATATTGCTTATCTTGACATTTTCTCTGCAGATGGCTGTTTAATTTTACTTTTCATACTATTAATTTCCTTTTATTAAAATCTTTAATCTAGAAACTCTTTTTATAACTTTATTAATATTTCTTATAAACTTCCTTTTATTTTCAACCTTACTTTTGTTATAATTTTTCGAACTAATAAAACTCATTTGCATTTTAATTACGTTAAATAATATCTGTGCTAAAAGTAGTGTGTGTAAATTACTTTTAATCTATTTTTAAGCATTTACAACAAGAAGAAAATTCAGAAAAAAAGAAAGATTTTACAGCTTATCAAAATATTCGGAGAAATAATTAATGGTAAAATAATTGCAAGTGAATTACAATGAATTTTATAAAAACAAAACAGGATGAGTTTAAGTTTTTCAACGGTGTTGGAGTTTAAATGCTTGTTCGTGATAGAGGAAAATTAAATTAAGAACATTTATAAATAGCTTATCATTTTCTATAAAAAATTTTTAAAACAAATAATTTTTAACACAAAATTATTAATATTTAATTAAGCACTTTATCAAAAAACTTATTGAAAGGTTAATTTTATTTAGAAAAACTATTGATAGTTATTCACTTTGTATATAAATTTTATTGGTACCCAAATTTTTTTTTAAAAAAAATTATTGGTAGCTTATTATTTTGAAATATTGGTTGCTTAATATATTTTTTAAATAATTATATTTTTTTTAAGCTTTCACTTTGTATAGAAACTTATTGGTAGCGAAATGTTTTTTATAGAAAATAATTGCTAATAAAATTTGTTTCCTATAGAAACATTTTTTATAACTAATTATTTTCTATAGAAAACTTTTCATATATGTAGGTATATGGGCACTTCCACAAAAATTTTTTTTTTTGTTATTTATCGCTAAATATAAAGAAAGTTGTGCTCTACTCCAAAATACAAAAGAGCAATAATTATATAAATTATTCTTTGAGAATCAATTCTGAATGCTTGGTGGCGTAACGCAATAAAAAGTTAACTTTTCTGTGGAAATGTCCATACATAAACAATAATTTTCTTACGAAAATAATGGTAAGTCGAATCATTTTAAATAGATAATTATAGATAGTCAATAATTTTCTCTTCGAAACTATAGGTAGCCAAGTACTTTCTACTATTAATTATTACTAGACAAACATTTTTAAAAGAAACTTATTAATATCCAAACATTGTATATAACAAATTTATAAAAGTCAAATATTTTCTATAGAAATTATTAATTAATTCCAATAATTTTTAATAATAAAATTTTTTTGTGCCAATAAATAAAATTACTCGTAGTTAATTATTTTCTATAGAAACATTTTGGTGGCCTATTTTTTTTAATACATATTGGTAGACAATCATTTTTTTTAATGAATTTTTATCTAATTAAAAAATTTTTGCTAACCTATGATTTTATGTCGAATATTTTAAAATGCCAATTGGTTTCTTCAAAAAATTAAAGACAGTTAATAAAGTTTGCTATAAAGTTATTGGTAGCCAAGTATTTTTTAAAAGAAAATATTGGGAATCAATAATTTTTTATTTAAATAAATATTGGTTGGCTATCATTTTGTTAAAGAAAATATTTGCCTGTAAAAAGTAATTGAGAGCATATGATTTTATAAAGAAAGTTGCTGATAGCCAATCATTGCCGATAAAAATTATTTATCACCAATATCGTTTGTTATAAAATTATTAGTAGCCAATCATTTTCTATTGAAAAATAGTGGTTACTAATATTTTCAAATAAAAAATGATTAAGAGCCTAAAACTATAAATATAAATTTGTCAAGTCAAGTTTGTTATAAACTTTGGTAGCCAAACTTTTTGTATAGAAAAATATTTGTAGAAATGTTTTTTTTTTATAAATAAAGGAGACTTTCTTTTTATTATAAAATTAGTGGTTCGAAGTTATCTATAGAATAATAAAGTGGTAGCCTATCATTTTCATGAGAAACATTTAAGTAGCCTATTATATTCCTCAGAAATAGCTTGGTTGCTATAGAAAAATATTGGTAGCCTTTTTTATGTAGAAACATTTCGATAGCCTTTCATTTTTCCCAGAAGAAGTTTGGTTGCTTATCATTTTCTTTAGAAATTTATTGATTATATACATACATATCTATTTATATGTTTTTCTAAAAAAAATTTTGAGTTTCAAACAATTTCACAAAAAATGGTTGGTGGAAAATTTTTTTTCAAACTTTTTACTGATAAAAGTATAAATTTATTTATTTTTAATTTATTATTAAAAGTTATTGCCAGCTGTACAAAACTTTAAAAAATTTCCAACATGACATTTTTACCAAAAATTTTTATCTGTAAGAAAATAGCAAGAAAAATTAACTTAAAGCAACAGAAATATGCGAATGATAGGTAGTATGAGTGTAAAACAAGATATTTTCAAATTAATTACTGAAGCATTAAATTCGAAAAGTGTCACACAACTGCAACAGATTAAACAACATGCGAACGACATAATAGCATATACCCTGCAAATAATATTGGACCACCTCATCAATTTTGATTAAATTAACTACTCCATGGACTGGTCCGATGGAATGCAAGCATGGACCATGTCGTTGTTAAAAAGTGTTTGTAGTGAGACGACATGTCTTCGTTTTTTAACGACGTGCTTTCGTTTTTAAACGACTTCAAAACTAATCCTCTTGAGTATACCATGGAGTAGTTTTAAAACTTATTCTTTGTAGTCCAAAGGTGGGTTATATGGTCCTGCCCTAGGACCTCGTAATGTTATATAGACCATGTTTTTCCATACGTTTGGGTTACTTTTGTACTAGTCTTAGTCTCTTGTGGGCTACTCTTTATACGCGTGTTTGGACTGGTCCTTATATTTGCAGGGTACTGCAACACTGAACAATAAATACATATGTACATATACATGAAAATATGAATAGGTGGCTTACTTTAATACATAAATGCATGTGTAAATATGCATATGAGAAGACATAAAAATTTTTTAAAAAATCAAAGAAAAACTTCATGTTGTAGTAATGTTGCATGTGTTAATTTTAAGTTAAAAAGGAAACAAGAACAAATATTAAGATGAAAGGGAAAAGAAAAAACTTACTACTCTCAATTAAGAATGAAATTAAAATAAAATACCTACATATGTGAACGAAGTTCTGTTAGCAGAATAACAGTGAAAAATAAATTAAATTAAAAAAAACCTAAAAAAAACGTTTCAATAACAAAATATTTTACTAAGGAAATTCTCGGTAGCCAATCATTTTCATTAAAACAATTTTGGTAGCCGTATAATATCTGTAGGAAACTTTTGAAAGCCGAATATTTGCATAAAAAAAAATTGGAAGCCATCTAATTTCTGGAGAATTTTTGATAGCCGAATATCTTCCATAAAAAAATATACGTTCACTGAAACCTTTCCTTAGAAATTATTAATAACCCAACATTTTCTGTTAAAAATTATTGATAGCCAAACAATTTCTTTAAAAAATTTTTGATAGCGAGTTAATTTGTTTAAGAAATAAATGTTATTTAAACATTTTACATAAAAAATTTATGGAAGCCCAATATTCTTTACAAGAATTAATTTTTTGTAGAACATTATCGGTAGCGGAATATTCTTATTATAGAAAAATTCTAAAAACCTATGCAAATTCTAGCCAGCTCTTTTTAAAAAAAATTAAAACATGTTTCTAAATATCTTATTATTTTATCTCTTACTGTAACTTGTAGAATACGTTTAAACACACGTCTGTATAAGTAAATTTACTCTCAGACATGAACATACCAAATAAAAGCAGTATGAAAACTGTTACATGATGTTGAAATTTAATGAAAACATTACAAAACGCATTCTTAATATGTATGATATTATCTTAAGATAAGTTTTCGTATTATATACAACCTTCATACACAATCTGAAAACGAAATTATAATACACACATATATGTACATATAAATATACCTTTACACTCGAGCATTAATTGCAATTTTTCTTAAACGTCTTTATATCGCTGTTTAAAATTGAATTGAAAATTTTGTAATTTTTAAGTAAAATGTGCATAAAGCTGCGTTTTTAATATCGAATTTTTTTATTGTGATAAAGAGAGACCACGAGGATGTCTCCCTAAAGATATTTTAACTTTTGGTGTTGCATCTTTTCTTTAAATCAGATCTACAGATCTCTTGAGTTCGCAGCTAACCAGAAATCATATCTGGTACTACGAAAGTCAAAAGCTCTTAGACCTTCGGTTCCCGTCTGACTATTTGTAATGGCAACTTAAAGGAAAACGCAATGGGTTTCGCTCAAACCAAAAGTCGTTGAAATAGAAATCCTTAAAAGTCGTCTTCACAGGCCCTGGTTGCTGTTGCTATTTCCACACAAGCTGCTTACTTCAAAACCGCTGCTGTGATCAAATAGCTCCAGCTCTAAAACTAGGCACGGGGGTTTATTTCTGCCGTATCATACCTTTTGCTACACGCAGAGAAAAAACATTTTAAAATATGGTCACCTCCAACAAAACTATTTTTAAAGACAATTGTCCCCTACAACCATATTATGGCTGAATTAGTCCCCCATGAAGAAGCCACAACCATGTTATGGTTGCCTTTAAACATGTTATGGTTAACTATGACAATAATTTGTTTTAAAATTAACAATAGTATTTTCCTCTTTTGCAAAAGCAACATGCTATGGTTGCAAACCAACCATGCTTTTATAAGTGTTAAACATGTTTTAGTTATTTTAAATCATAACATGTCGAAGGCAACCATAATATGGTTGTGGCTTCTTGATAGAGGACCTATTCAACAATAATTTGGTTGTCGATGACAATTTAATTGTTAAATTAATCATAATATGTTTAAAATTGTATTTCAAAATAGTTTTGCTGGAGGTGACCATATTTAAAAATGTTTTATCTCTGTGTGTTGATTGCTTTCACTATTCTTCTCCAGTGCAAAGAGCATCGTGGGGTTAGGTGTGTACCACAGGCACTCACGTCAATCACATCTAACTATTGTGCTAAAGAAATGGTTTAAAGCATATCTACGGTTCCAACCAATCGGGAAAGAAAGGATGAAACAAGTTGCTCAGTGGAAGTGTTGGATAGGATGGTGCTCATGTAAAACACGACATATCTATAGCTAAGAAAAATAAAAGTAGTTAAACAATAGGATATATAATAATTCTTATTAAAACCTAAATTTTATTTAAAGTAGTACAAAAAGAAATCAATTCGGCTACCATTTCATTTCCTATTTGCAGCCATTGTTTAAGGCTTTTATTTCCACCGTCATCGGTAACCTTGAAGGAAAATTGGTGTTCAAAATTCCTTGCTAATTTTTAACACAAAAAATGAAACTACGACATGAGTAGAACATAAAAATGTTCTATAGTGCCTTATCTGTAAAGGTATATTTACGTGAATTAAACTTTTGTTTCATAAAGATATCAAAACGAGAAGAATAAAAATTAAACTTAATAATATAATTGTTAAAATACTCATACGTTTTCTGTTAACTTGTATATGAGACAGTATGGGTAAGTTCATTTCAATGTCAGAAGGAAACCAAGCTAACAATTTTCTATATTTTTTTTTTTGGAAATTAACTGGTTCTTGGTAGCTTTTTTTGCTAACAATTTATCCGCACTTAAACATTATTTTTTAGAAAATTGACGGTAGTCTTAGTTTTTTTTATTATAAAATTATTAATTATTACCGGTAGCTATCCATTTCCTAAGGTATATTTTCAGTAGCCGAATTTTATTTAAGAGAATATAATTAGTAGCCGAATAATTTCTGAAGAAAAATATAGAAGTCTGCTGTTTTATAATTAAATTTAAACAAAGCATTTTATTTAGAAAATGATCGGTAGCTAATAAATTTCCATTAAAAATTTTTGGTAGCCACATATTTTCTGTATAAAATTTTGGTAGCCCAGCATTATTTTTAAAAGGAATTTAAGTTGCAGGATATTTTATAGAGTATATTTAAAACAGTCAAGCTTTTATAGATTATAATTGGAAGTAAATCATTTCCAATCGTTTCTACAAATACTAATTGTTTTTTTTATTTGAACAATCAGTATATTAACGGTAGCCACTTGTTTTCTATAGCAAAAATCCATTTCTAAATAAAATTATTTTTAATGTGTTCCGCAGGTTATACACATTTTATTTATGTATCAGGAATTTACTGTTCCAGACAATTATTAGTAGCAGATTATTCTATATAAATACTTTCGGAGGCTCTTTGTTATTGACAAATTATCCTGACTTAAATAACGTTTTCCAGGAAATCATCGGTAGCCGCACTTTTTACTATACAATTTTTAATAATTATCGGTAGCTATTCATTTTCTAGTGAAAATTTTCAGAAGCCGAATTTTTTTTAATCTGTAAAAAAAATAAAAGAACAATTTTTTATTGAATTCCACAAGTTTAAAAGCTGATTCTTCTGTATAGAAATGTTAATATGTAGTTAGTTATGAATAATTAATTCTTATGCAGATATTTTTATAGCAAATTATCCCTATTTAATCTTTTTTTTCTTGAAACTTGTCAAAAGCCATAAATTTTTTTTGCAGAATAATTTTTTATTTTAGGAAGCTTTTCTTAAAAAATTTCCGTGGCAGAATATTATTTTTTAATTATGATCTGTAGCAGAATAATTTGCTGTAGAAAAATATAAAATTCAGATATTTTTTACTTAAATTTTTTTCCTATAAAAAAAACCATTGCTGCCGAGCATTTTATTGAGAAAAGTTTCGGTACCCAATATTTTTTCATTAAAAAATTTTTAAAGCCATTTATTTTTCATTAAACATTTTTGGTAGACAATAATTTTCCATTAAAAATTGTTGGTAGCCAAATATGTTCTATAACAAATTTTGGTAGCCCAGAATTTTTTAAGAGAAATATAGGTAGCCGGTTAGTTTCTAAGCAAGAAAAAGTATGACAACCAAAAAACTTTTTTTTTATAAACTCATTTTAATTATAAGTTACTTAATTAAAGCAAAATTGTGTACTTGGTTTCTTTTAAATAACATCATTCATTCAAATTATATTTTAATTACATCTGTGCATATAAAATAATAGTTTTGAATGAAACTGTTGCTTTGTTGCAATTTTATTTATAAAGCTCTATATAATTTATTTTTTTTCTTTCCGAAATTCTTTTTTTATTAAAGAAAACAAGAGCATAAAAATGCATTTATGCATTTAATCTTAATTGTTTCTTTTAGTTGGTAGTTTTCTTTTCGTAATTCTTTATTTCTTTTTTTCGTATAAAACAATAAATATTAACAAGGTCAAAAATAATATAAAATTTAAGTCAAAATTCTTTTTATAAATAGTAGTGGTCACAAAGGATTTGAAGAATTGCAAGATAAGAAAAAAAATATAAATAAAATTTGTGAAAACATAGAAAGAATAAACAAATTGTTTTTAATATAATTTTGCTATGAATTTAAACACAATAATTTTTAAAATAATTGAACGAATTAAGATTATTTTATTTTGCTGTTAAGGGGTAGTTACGTGTTACCCCCGATTTTTTAAATTTCTTCCAAAAGTTTTCTTTTGCATGTTTCTTTTAACCCAATTTATTTCCTTAAAAAAATTTACTATCTTATAAATCTTATTTTCTCAGTAGACCCTTTGAATTTTTACAATAAATACTTTAAATATATTTTCCTTTTCTTTTAAAATGTGGTTGCCTTAACAATTTAGATGAAAAAAGTTCTTTAACCTTTTTCCTTAACTTCTTGCTTCAGCATTTTCATATCGATAGTAAAAATCTTAAAGCCAAATCAACCAACCCCTTTTATTACTAAAATCTTATTATATAAAAACGAAAAAATAAAGTCCTAAAACGAAAATATAAAATATGTATTTAAAAAAAATGCAAGTATGAGTTGTGTTAGCCACTACTATGATACATAAAGTGTATACAACTAGTTTCTAGAAAAAAATCAGAATATATTGGTATTTTGTTCTGATTCAGTTGTAGTGAAATTGTAAAAAACTTCAGTTTTACTTCTAGCTCTAGTTCAGTTCTAGTTCAGTTCTAGTTTTAGTTCAGTTGTGGTTCAGCTCTAATACATTTATAGTTAAGTTTTACTTCACTTCATGTTCATTTTAAGCTTAATTCTAGTTCAGATCGTGTTCAGCTTAAGTGCAGTTTCAGTTCCGTTCTTGCTTTCTACTAGTTAAGTTCTACTTCACTTCTTTTTCAGTTAATGTTCAGTTTAAGTTCACCTAAATAAAAAAAAATCAAACCACTGGCCATAGTGACCTAATTTTTAGAACCGACTGTATTACTTAACATGTCTACATTGTTGTATAGACGTTCCTTAGTTAAAGTGTGTTCATGTGTATTAAAACATTCATATGCATACGTTTCTTTAAATCTTTTTCTTAGTGTACTACCTTTCAGGATGACTTAACAACCATTCAAGCGCTTAAGATTATCAATATTTTGTAAAATTTTAAAGGGAAATATAAAATAATGACAAGATTTTCTTTGTCAAGACAAGGGATTCAAGCGACCGTATATAGCATTAAAAAATATACACAAATACACACACAGTTAATGAAGTTAAGCGCCGCTTAAGATATTTATTTCTTATTTTATTTAATTTTATTTTTTTGCAATAACTTTTTTTAAAACCTTTAAGATAAAGTTTTAAAGAGATTTTATATTGCTAATTCTTTGAATGTACCCAACAAGATTTAATTGATATTAACGAAAATATGCTAAAAGTAAGACAATTAATGGACTAATGGGAATATTAAGCGTTCACAAGTCACGTACTTTTTGACACTGCCAATCGTTTTCAAAAGTCAAACTCACTTATCCTCTGTCACGGTAACGAGGCTCCGACGACCGACCATGGACAGTTTAACCTTAACACTTGCACGGCAACCTTAATATAGTTGTGGCTTTTTAAAGGAGAAATAATTAAACAATAATAAGGTTGCGCATGACAATAATATGGTTAAGGTTACTACAATATGTTTAGAAATTGTTCGTTAAAAACAGTTTTGTTGCCCATAAAGAAAAATTTATTTTCTGAAATTCGTTGTTTTCAATATTTTCTGAAATATTTGTTTTTGCTTAAAAGTTTTCATTCTAATTTTATTTTTCTAAAAAAATTCATGTTTGCTTAAGCTACGGTCACACTTATTAAATAATATTAAATATATTAAATATTAAATATTAAATAACCAATAATTTTATTAAAAGTTATTAAGATTAAATATTTTAAAAAAATTTCATATCTTTAGTATTTTAAAATATTTTTCATATCTTTTACAAAAATTTTTATTTACAAAAAAAAAAAAATTGAAATCGATACAAAATGCAATTACTTTTTTTTAAAAAAAAAAACTAAAGTAAGAAATATGTTTCCCAGAAAAAAAAGATTTGACAATAATATTTTTAACAATTGACTTTTTGTATTCGAACAATAAAACCAAATTCACATACTAAAAGTAAAAATAACAAAATCTTACAGTTTCTTAAATAAAAGAAACAGTAACTTTTGTCATGTGGCAAGAAGTAGAGATCCGTATAGCAAAAAAAAAAAAATTGATGAAGAAAAACACACAAGAGAGATTGAATTGCTTGGTTACCAAAAATTCTGGTAAATGCTGGCGGGAAAGACCTGAAAATGCGCTTTCAGTTGATTAAATTAGAGCAAAAAAAAAAACCTAAAAAAATACAGGAAACTAGAGAAATCCTCAAGGTAGACAGACATAAAGACAAACACACATTCATGTTTGCTAGGAAAAATCAAGAAAAGTATGTTCAAGGAAAAATGTAGGTGACAATATCTGCGCTAATATTCGCGAATACAAATATCTGCGCTAATATTCGCCGAATACGAATATCTAATCTAAAATTTAGCGACATTCGATATTTTAAATTTAATGGAAAAAAATCTCCCATTTACGTCAATAACAATAAATTTAAATAAAAAAACTGTCACATTGCTAAATGTATTTAAATATATAAATTAAATATTCGAGCTTAAGGTCTTATTTTTATATAAAAACCATTTTTTATAAATTCATTAAAACCAATATTTTGGCACTTCTTTAAGTGCCTTCTTCAGGGGTTTTTTCTTTCTTTTTAACAAAAATTAACGACATTTTTAAAACAAATTTAACAAAACGACACAAAATAAACAAAATTAAGAAATTTTTGGAATTGAATAAACAATATTTTTCAATACAAACTTGTTTTTAACATTACAATCGCATTCCGATGACTAAATTCCAAATTATCAACTTCGACCCTGTTTGCCCAATGGAGCTTTTTAAAATTTTTATAAAGGGAGGTTCAACCAAAACGCACCTTGTTGATTGTAAATAAAACAAACAGTTTTCAGGGAATTAGCTAAATATTTTTCATTAGTTATTATAGAAGGATCGATCTATGACAATTATGTGTGAAACAAAATATCGGCTATATGCTCACCACGACCTCGGTGGCATACCGCTATCCGATGGTCCATATTTTTAATGACTCTGAGACATAATTGAAGTTAAATGTCGCTAATGTGCAGAATTATTTCAGCCTTAAGCTCTTGAATTGTTCCTGGCTTATTGACGAACACTTTTGCTTTTAAATATCCCCAAACAAAGAAGTCCACCGGTGTCAAACCACAGCCATTGTTTCGTTAAAACCACATAACGTCAAGGTCCATATCCTCAATTTCTGGTCATAAGAAGTCCGTTATCATCTCGCGATAGCGAACACCATTCAAGGTAACTGCATGGCCGACCACATTTTTGAAGAAGTGCTCCGCTAACCCATAAACCCCAGCAAACAGTCACTCTTTGTAAATGCATCGGCTTTTCAACCATCACTCGTGAATTCTCATTTGCCTAAATGCGGCAACTCTCCCGATTGTAGACAAAAAAAAAAAAAATCACGAAGTTGACAAAATTGATTTGAACACCTATTTTCGTAAAATGCTTCAACAATCTTAACGCGCTGCTCAATGCTGTACCTCTCCGGGGTTGAAATTGTCCAACACTGAAACAAGTTAATGTCAAATTAAGTTATCCAAACTTGACGTTAAGGTTTGACTCACCATTAAAATCGTACATTATGGTTTACTTACATGGTGAAAAGTAAATAAAGAATAATAGCCAACCAATAGCTAGTGACATCGCCAACGAGCGTTCCGAGCGAGCAAATGTTTATGATATACAGATTTTCAATATAAACTTAGAATTTGTTTATCAGCTCTAGTGTTCGCGATACTAAAAATAAAGGCACATCCAATAAGGACTTGATAACTTTTTTTAACGTGTGCTGTGGGGCTAGTGGCACCGTCCTGTTGAAACCGCATGTCGTCCAAGTCCATGTTTTCCAATTCGGACCATATCGGCAATCATGGCGCGATAACGATCGCCATTCATAGTAACGTGACGAATACAAATATTCTTAACGTCACTACAACATATATTTGTATGTATTCTATCTTTTTGCACTTTTACACAAGATGTAGACGAACAACTACAAACTAACCCACCAACGTGCCACAACAACGAACATGAAAATTCAAACTAAAATAATCTTTTTCTCTAAAAATTGTTTTCAATACAGGATTTACTTGTTTGTGTCTTATTGTTGCAACAGCCACATTTAGTTTAGTAAGTTGTAAGCAAGCTTAAGCATGCTCGCGTTGCATGCTTTTAGATTAATAGAAAATAAAACCACACAATAGGATTCCTAATAAAAATACACATAGAAACAGACACCAACATGGAACCAAAATTAAAAAAAAAAATTTTAAATATTTAGATAGAGATACAACAGAAATGCATTTTTCAAATGAAATATTTTTATCAGCAAAAGATAAAAGACAAAGCAAAAAAAAAACTCAATTTAAAAAAATTGCTTTCACATGGGCAACAAAAAAAAAACAATTTTAAACTTTATAGAAAATGTTTAATATTTAAAAGTTGCTGAATAAAAATTTCTTTGGGAAATTTATCACTGCGATAAGTTTTTTTTTAGAAATGTTATCATTGTGATACATTTCGTTGGAAAATTTATTACTTCAGCTTATTAAATTTAACATTTTTTTTTTAAATTATTACTTTGTTGTGTTATTTTTCATTCGTAAAAATGCTCAGGGCGGGGAAGCAGCTTGATCGTCGTTGTCAAATATTGTTAAGGACAATCTAGACGTCTTTGTTTGTCTGCCTTTTGTGCGTTTTGCTTTTTATTAGGCTAATGACTTGTTGTCGCTTTAGGCCGTTATACACTATCCCACAAAAACTTAAGTATTCTACGAAAATGCTTCCCTGATCTAACTATTGTTTGAAAATTTTAAAAATAACAAGAACAACTCATAATGACAGGGTTGTATTTTCCTCAAAATGCGAAATACTTGTGTGATAATGTAAATGACTATTTTACTGTACCGAGTTATAGTTTTTGCGGTTCTCAGCATTAATCAAAAGCAATTGTTTTGAATCTTATTTTTTTAAGTATTTATCCGGTGGAGAACCCTAAACAACTGGTGGAGAACCCTAGATAACCCAGAGGGAGGCTCAAATTATTTGTAATACTCTGGCAATATAACAACAAATATTTAGTAAACAAAACTTGTCGGAGGCCATTTCAAACTCAGACGATTAATTGCTGGAATACCATTTACCCTTAAGATGGATTAGTAGTGGAGTTTAAAATACTCTGAAAGGTTTCGTCTTCCTATATGCCCAAATTTGGGTGCTACCCTGTTAATATTACTACAGATAGTGAGCCAAAAACTTTAATAAGAATTAAAGCCAAGTAAAGAGTTTTAAATTAATTAAACTAGTGTTTGCCTAGTTGTCGAAATTCGGCCATAATAATTTATGCAAATATAAAGAAAACATTAAAATAAGTATGAATCAGATAACATGTTTCTAGAATTGGTTTTTATTTTGTCTTAGTAGATTGATTTGTCGTGGGACCAAACTCCGGCACATATTTTTTCATCCCCTCAAGTCAGTAAATGTTTACTTTAGTTTTGTAATTTCAATTATATAAAAAAAAATCAGAAAGTACCAATTGAAAATCAAAAAGTAAAAGAAACTATTTTTTTAATCTTTTTTTAATCTGTATGTTCAATTTTATGTGCCTATGTTCGGTTTACATAAAAATTACAAAAGTACTGGTTAAAAAAATAAAATGTCTATAAAGGGTATTTCTTACAAATTCTTTTTTACTCAGGACCCTGCATGCTTAATTTAATGTTTCTTAACGAAAATTCAAAAAGTACCAGTTAAAAAACAAAAATTCCCGAAAAACATCTTTCTTACTAATTCTTATTTCTAGGTCTAATACTAACGAAAATTCAAAAAGTACCAGTTGAAGAACAAAAAAGTACCAAAAAGTTCCCTTCTACAGATTCTCACCCGCTCAGGACATTTCATATTTAATTTTATGTTTCTAAATCCAATATTAACGATAATTAAAAAAAATATCATTTTTAAAACGAAAAAGTACCAAAATCCCCTTTTACAGATCCTTATTCACTCAGAAACATGCTTATTTAATTTTATGTTTCTAGTCCCAATATCAATAAAAATTCAAAAAGTACCCATTAGAGAACAAAAAAGTACCAACCGTTTTTATTTTACAGGTTCTCCTTCGCTCAGGATGCTGCACCTTTGAGTGTTTCTTACAAAATTTATCTCTGAGTTGAGGTTTCTTAAGTTTTCTTTAGAAAATCTATCACTGTGTTGAATTTTCTTAAAAAAAAAAATATTTCACTGTACTGAGTTTCCTTTATTACGGTCATTCTTCATAAGAATGTTTACTTTTGTGTTTAGAAATCTTATCACTGTTTAAAATTTAACTAATAAGACATGTCACTGTTTTCAAATTTCCTTACAAAACTTATCGCTGTTCTAAGTTTCCTTTAAACAATTTTTCTTGTATAAATTTTTTTGCTATCCACAATTCTTTCTCTTTAACTTAGTACTGCTTTCGATAGTTATAATAAAACAGACAACCTCAATAACTAAATTGATTATACCTATAAAGAACCTTTAATTTTTCAATCAGCTCACAGAAATTCATTAGATAAACTATCAAGGCATTGAAAGAAAATGACAAAAACAAGGTTTAATCTGACATGAAGATATTAAAGCTAAAAAAAACTCAAGGTAAAAGAAAATATTGTTCATCTGCATTAATGACAGACAACGTTGCTTATACAAAGCTCCGGTGGCAGCAACAGTTATGGGAATATTGAATTTATACTAATACTCTCAATACACACACTATAGAAAAGATTTAAGCTGGAAAATAAAAAGAAAAATGCCAATCTAATTGAAATTCTAGACAAAATCTTCCGCAAATTACCTTCATTGACAAAAATTTCTAATACCCAAACCAAAAAGCAGAGAAGCACACACATAAAGACACCCATTTGCACAGGCAACAGCATCAAACAACACGCAACAGACACCACAGAATGCGACAACGCATTTACTTACACAAACATACCAAAACCCGCATTTTTAAAGTAAAAAAGAAAAATAATATGATTGCAAGCAAAAAAGAGAATCAACGAAAATGTTGCTCAAAATACAAATAATATTAAAAAAAAAACCAAAAACCAAATCAAGAGAAAAAGAATTTAACAACACCAAACTAAAGCGCGTTTGTTAAGGTTCCGGTTTGAAACCGGATGCGGAAGTGGTGTTGCATTGAGTGTCGTTTTTTGAGTAAAGGAATATATGGATACTTGAGCGTCACCATCGTCATTTTCATCATTCTACATCTCCCTCTGCGATTTTCCCAGCCCCATTATTACCAACATAATTTTCTTTATTTTGTCTTGTTTTTTCACATTTAGTTTTTCTGTTTTCCAAATATTTTTTATTCTTCGCAGCAAGATTTATATTTTTTCGATTTGCTTAAGTATTTCAGTTACAGTTGTTGGGTGTTGTGTTGTTTGATCTGGCATTTTGTAGTTTTGTTTTTTGGAGGGAAATGTTGAATTTGCTGTTTGTGTCGAAAAACAAAATAATAATGCAACCCGTAACATCAGCTGAAATTTGATGCCACAAAAGCTGCTTACTTTTGAACAGAGACTAAAAATTAAGGAGTGAATCGAAACGGAAAATAATGTATGTTGATGTACATATTTTCACAGTGAAAAATTTTCTAAGGAAAACTTATCACAGTTAAAAATTTTCTAAGGAAAACTTATGACAGTGAAAAATTTTCTAAAAAAAACTTATCACGGTAAAAAAATTTCTAAAGAAAACTAATCGAAGTGAAATATTTTCTAAAGAAAACTTAAACTAACTAATTGTCTAAAGAAAACGTATCACAGCTTAAAAATTTCTAAATAAAAATATCACAGTGAAAAATTTTCTAAGGAAAACTTATCACAGTTAAAAATTTTCTAAGGAAAACTTATGACAGTGGAAAATTTTCTAAAGAAAACTTATCACAGTGGAAAATTTTCTAAAGAAAACTTATCACAGTGAAAAATTTTCTAAAGAAACCTTATCACGGTGATAAATTTCCTATCGAAAACTTATCACAGTGATTAATTTCCTATGAAAAACTGATCACAGTGATATATGGGCAGTTCCAGCGAAAAGTCTACTTTTTGTAACGTAACGCCAAATGTAGTTTTAATTGTTTCTCCAAAAATTGTAAATGTATAGTTTACTTTTTTATATATTTTGATGTAAAGCGCAACTAGCTCTACATTAAGTAACAAAAGGGATAACGGTTGAACAATATAGTCCTAAAATACAACGATATTTGCATTCTGGCGTTACATTAAAAAATGTAGACTTTTCGCTGAAAATGTCCATATGAACCTTTAAACGAGCAAAGATTTTTAAAATTGATAACTTGAAAAATAAATCTATATAAGTCCAAAACTTACTAAACAAGGTTTTACACAAAACGTCTTGCTCAATTCGCAGTCTTATCCAGTTTTGTAATGCAAGTCAAAATCCACTTCCGTTTTTTTAAGTCACGCCAGCGCATACTTTTGCTTATAACCGCAAATCGTTAGCGTCGATTGCTGTAATTTTTTTTCTGAATATAGTGCTACTTACTGCATTACTTCGTATATATAAAAACCCTTTTTACAAATTTGACTTCTTCAGTTAATTTTTTTATATTTTGTGCAAAAAAATATCACGACACGTCAAAATGGAAATGCCTATATTTGCTTAAGTTTACATATCATTGCTATACGCCAAATTAATACACTTAAAAGCATTTTTTCCTCTTGCTAGCAACATGTTGCTTAATGAAAAAAATAAATTCCATCTATAAAGAAAAACCTAAACTTAAACTAATTTAAAAAATTCAATAAAATCCTATTCATTTTATTGCTTTTTTAATGAAAAATTTCTATTAAGTTCTTTAAGCTGTAATCAACAAATAAAGCAGTTTAGCCTCTAGAGTAATAATCAAAATCATTGACGCATAAAATTAAAAAAAATATATGTTAAATAAAACAAAAGGAAGTAAAAATCTTTTAAAGAAAACAACTCTCTTCTTAGTAGCTTAATGCTCAAAAAAATTTTAAAAATATGTATCAAGATACATTAACACTCTGTAAAATTATGTTTCAGACAATTTTTATGGTTGTATGCAACAAATCTTTGAGAACAAAAACTCCAACAACATATTAAATGATTGAAGGCTTCAAGACATTTATTGTATGATGCAGAATATGGTTTAGCTAGAACACTTTGCGTAATGTTGACGATGATGATTATTACCAAGATACTGGAAAACACTTCGTATCACGCAGCGATAAGATATTCAATTCATAAGTAGGTTTTTCTTTAGTAGTACTGTTGTTGTATTTGCTATTGTTCTTGATATTTCGAGGTTGTGTTAAAATGTATGAGAGTTACATGATTATGCCCCTATTGAGCCCCCAGATCTTTTCCCTAAACCATGTAACAATTTGGTAAAAAACGTGAATAAGTAACAGAAAGAAAAATTCTATATTGTCGTATACCAGCTTTTAGCTACATTGTATATAAATGATGTTGCAATATTTTTAGCTACTCAAAGTGAAAAAAAACAAATAAGTTAAACGAAACAAATTGCAAAGATGTATGCTGGAGATGCTGCTACTACTTTTTCTCTTGATAATCAAGATGACGTTAGTTTTGCCTCATACTTTTCCATTGTTTTTTTTTTTTTTTTTTTAATAAAGTCTTATGTTAAATTAAGTTTTTTTTATCTACAATTATGCCCTCTGGCTGTCTTTGTTAGACTGGCACACACAAACTCTTGTTCAAAAATTATAATGTTGCCGAGTTGCTGGTTTAAGTATTACGCATTCTATGGA
Source organism: Pollenia labialis (assembly GCA_949318255.1). NCBI lineage: Eukaryota > Metazoa > Arthropoda > Insecta > Diptera > Polleniidae > Pollenia > Pollenia labialis. Next base: position 15,476,526 of record OX439140.1, read on the forward strand.
GTTTTTCAGTTTTTATTACAACATCCCCTGTAGATTTAAAAAAGTATGTAGATATTTAATATTAGAGCATATTTTTTATTCAAGTTTTTCTTGCTTTGTTTTATTTTCAAAACCATCATCATATTTTCAGTTTTATATGTTTCATGTTACTTTTTATACAAAAAAAAAAATTTAAATTTATATACTTACGCGTGAAATTTACACGCGTATAGCATAATTTGACATTAATTTCATCTCTGGAGGCCATAAAGTAATCCTCCACATCATTGTCATCATCAGCTCACATGTCTGCCCCGTAACGCCTTCATACAATTATTGTTACAGGAGAGAACATTTAAAAAGATGTAAAAAAATTGTTGGATTTCTTAGACGCTAAAGAAAATTTAAGGGGATTAAAGTGATTTTTTTTTAGGTATTTTAAGTGATTTTTAGGTAAATAAAGCTATAAAGTTAAGGACAGTAATAGAGCATTAGAAAATTTTGTTCATAAGTTGCTATGCAAATAAATGGCTTAGAAATATTTTTTTTAATTAAAAAAAAAAAAAATTAATTAAATGTGGTAAAAGTTTGTTTTTAATATTTTCAATTCATCAATATGTTGCCTAAATTTTTTAAATATGTCATTTATATTTTTTTGACGATAGTCTAAGAATAATGTCGACCAAATATCTTTCCGAATCATTAAATTTGCGTTAAAATGGCATCGATTTGTTTTTGCATATTTTGGTGAAAATGCATATGTTTGTATTTTTAGTTTTTAAATGCATATTTTGACATTGTGATTTTATTTTAATTTCCATATTTTAAAAAAAGTTCTTAAAAAACATTTTAATTACACAAAAAACGTTCAAAAAAAAATTTTATAATCAATAGATCCTTCTATTTTAAACCGATGCAGCACCTTACATGGTTAAGGCTTCCAATGGGTTTAAATATTGTATCCAAAATTGTTACAAGTTGCTTGCTTGGCATATCGGTTATACCGCGTTGCAGAGGAAATTAGAAGCCAATTCGATAATATTCCACCTTAGCCAGTAGTAACAAGATCGGGACCTGGCTAGATGCTTCAGAATTCTATTCATAAAACTTTTAGTAATTTGAGAATGTTTGAAAAGCTTGTTAATATCATTATGTTACTTTAAAAGTATTAAATTTATATAACATCAGAAGTAAATTAGCATTTGTATTTTCCAATTACGGTTATATTGGTGAAACAATAACTAATTAGGAGGGATTTAGTTTACTTAATTCTCAAGTCAAATTAATTAATGTTGCAGAAAGTAAAATAAACAATTTGGAATGAAGAATAGGCCGTCAAATAAAAAAAACTCAAAACGTTTTGCAAAAAAAAAAAAAAAATAAGGATTTAAAAAAATAAAATAGATTTCCAATATTTTTGATCTTATCAAAGTGGGATCTGAAAAAAAAATTTTTAAAATGCACTGACATTTTTCAAGTAAAAGACAAAGTTTTACTTAAATTAAACGATCTTCTATGGAAATTTTACAAGTTTTTAGTGCATATTTTTTGTTTTTTAGTGCATATTTTTTGATTTTTTAGTGCTTGAAAATCTCATCAAGAGGCTCAATTTATTTTTTGTACAAATTAATGCTGCGATAGAAAATTTTGCAAAATTTAATCTTTAATTAAAGTTTGTTTTAATGATTTCTCTTCCAGCAACATGTTACTAAAACATGTTGCTGTAATCAAGTAGGTCGCTAGTGTTTCGGAATTTTTTTATACAAGTAATCAATGAAGTCGTTTAAGAAAATGTATTATTAAGATTTATTGTGTTAATTATTTTAAAGAGATATTATTCAAATATTGCTAAAAAAAAATTAAGGACAGTAGTATAACAAACATTAATAGGTCTTAGCAACATTTTCCACAAGTTTCTGTGGGATATTGTTATGATACTTTTATTAATTGTTGTAATAAATGGTACCTAATAAAATCTTTTTAAAAAAAATGTTATATTATGATTCCTATTTAAATAAAAATTTTAATTGCAACATGTTGCTAAAGAAAGTTTAATCTATGAAGTCGCTATTAATTTATTAGAATTAAAATGATCTTTAAATACTACTCTGTAAGGGTTTATTTTATAGAAACATTATGGAATCCTAACTTGTATTTCTTAATAGATAATATTAAAACTTTTTGCAAATAATGTGACTTGAGAATATCATTCTAACTTCAAACTGAGACTCTTTTTACATATAAAGTACTCTGGAAAAATTTAATATAAGAAGCAAAAATATAATTTAGTGAAAATAAAAAACGACTATTTAATAACAAATAAAGACATATTTGGGACATTTGTTACATGTCAAATTTTTTAAATGAAATAATAAATGCTGCGCATTTTTTTCTAGAAATTTGAACAGCAAAAAAAGTTTAATGTTTAGAAACATTTCTAAAACTTTTCCATTAAGTTTTGCTAATAAAATTTAAAGTTTTTACAGAAAATTTATTTTAAAATACAAGTCTTTGTATACTGTCAAAACGTTTCCAGCCTAGCAACATGTTGAAGTGAAAATATGCAACATATGTAAAGTTCGGTAATACTTGTTTGTAATTATTTTTATTGTTTATTTTTTGACACAGCTTTAACTGTTTTCCCAATCAGCTGTGCAAGAAGAAGAAGAATATTTTTCTCCAAAAGCTCTCTCACTTTACCAAACTTTGAGTACGGGAACAGTTTTCGATAAGATTGGGATCCCGCGGGCTACCAACGTTGAGTACGGGATCACACCTTATAAATTGTTGAATTTTAATTGATATTTTCCAAGTTATAATGATAAGAAATCTTGTTAAAATAAGCTCTTAGTCAACAAAAAATGTTTAAAAAACTTTTCTTAAATTGTTTTATTTAATGCTGCTAAATGAATTCTATTAAAAAAAAAATTAAATTTCAAGAATGCTCCTTTTTGTTTAATAAACCTTTTTCTGTCTTTCAGCAAAAAATTGCTTAGAATATATAAGAAATATATTTGTTTACACATGTTGCTTAGAAGCATTTTAAAACATTAAAAATCTGTCACAGAAATAATGAGAAGAAAACATGTGTACAAACTATTTTTTATTTAAGAGCTGTTTTTTTGGAATTCAAAGTAATTAACAGAGCTAATAATTTCGAAATTACAAACTTGAAAAGAAATAAGATAAAAAAAACATTTCAGATATCTTACATCTACATATCTCACTATTTTGCAACATGTTGCTAGCTTGTAAAAATCTTAATATAATAATTAATTTTGGCTTTGTCCTTAGTTAATCTAAGATATTCGTTAGAACATATTTTTTTAAATATGACTCCAAAAGCGCTACATGTTGCTAAAAGAATTTTTTGTTAAACTTTTTTTTAATGTATATTTAGACATGAGCTACATACAAAATTCACATTAGCAAACATTATCTTAAGCAGCATGTTGCATTTATAAAACAATCTTAAAACATTTTGCTAACGTTATATTCTCTTTTTTATTTATAATTTGTTTTATATCGCTTTTAAAACTAACTAAAAATCAGGAATATGTTCTTCAGGCAACATGTTGCCAAAAGAAATAATTTTTTTCTTTTTTTTCTTTAAATTAGAGAAGAAACGCATTTTAAATAAAGTGTGTAAAATTTTAAAATTTGCTTATATTAACAGCAATATTTTAAAATTATCTCCTACAGACTTCAAACAAATAACCAAATTAAAAAAAATATTTAGGCACCATGTTGTTCGAATAAGACTCAACAATTAACCATATTTGTCTAAACATTTTTTTGGTTCTGTATAAGATTTTGGTCAACATGTTATTATTCTATTTAAAAATCAAAAACTTATAAAAATTCCAATATTTTTGGCAACTTTTTAACAGCAACATTTTAAGATTCCCTCGTGAAGAATTTAATAACGCGTTTGATGTTAAAATTTAAACTTTTCTTTATATACATTTTCTTATCTACAGTTCGTGTCAACATGCTGTATATCACTTTTTAAATATGTATGTGAAGTACTTAAAGGTTTAAAAATATTTACCCAGAAACATGTTGCTATGATAAAAACGATTGCTATTCTTTTCTAATTAAAAATTTAAGTATGTACTTTGTTTAATAAATTTACCCTAATATTCGATAAATTTCTTGTGACACGAGTTACATATTCACTCCTTTGTCTAATAGTATTGGCTGGTAGAAGTGTAGGGAACCAACATCATATTACATTTATATTTTATGTTCCCACATTTTTTCCAGACAGTAATATTAAACGCTTAAAATAAATATAATATTACAATTTTCTATTCCCATAGTTTAGCTTTTTTACAAATACAAAATTATTTTTAATTAAAAATTTAGTCTTAAGATTCATTTAAAATAAATAAGACGTTCTAAAGAACGTCAGAAAACAAATACTTATATATTTTGTTTTATTTAAAAACTGTTTCTCCCCAAACAGTTAACTGGCGCAGTCGGTTTCGCGAACCATATTTAATAATTTTGGAAAAAATTAAGTTTTAAACCTTTTTTTTAAATTAACAAAAATTAGAAAGAGAACTTTAAAAGAATATATATTTGTGAGAAGAAAGAAACCCATATTTAATAATTTTGAGAAAAAGTAAAGTGTTAAATCCTTATTTATACAAACAAAAAAAAATTAGAAAGAGAACTTTAAAAGTATATATTTGTGAGAAGAAAGAAACCCATATTTAATAATTTTGAGAAAAAGTAAAGTGTTAAATCCTTATTTATACAAACAAAAAAAAATTAGAAAGAGAACTCTAAAAATATTTGTGAAAAGAAAGAAAAATTTTTTAAGGAAAAATAAATAAACATATTTTTTTTTTATAAAACGTTTGAATTGTTCAAACTAAAAACAACAAAGTGATATTTGTTAAAAGATACTGCGAAAAGATGAGTAGATTCGATGTAAACAGGGATCTACAGCAAGACGACCGGGCAATGCAGGAAAAGATCGCTGAATTAGAGGCGGTCCTGCGGTTGCAAGAACAAAAAATCCTCCAGCAGCAACAGCAGTTGCAAGAACAACAGCTGCAAATGCAACAGCAGTTGCAAGAACAACAACAGGAACAAATACAACAGCAACAACTAGAACAAGCTCAACAAGAACAGCAACAGCGTCAACAATTACAAGAACTTAATCTACAACAAACACAACAACAACAGCTACCCCCACAACAATATCCTCTGAACGATGAGTTCGGATTTAATATGACGGCCAAGGACGTCATTGAACAGTTCCGGCGTCTAAAGCCTCTTGACGAAAGGCATAGCCCAAGAGCATTTATACATGCCGTTGAGGCAAATCTTGCTCTCTGCAGGAACAATGAAACTCTGGCTCAATTCTGCATTAGGATTGTGGCAAACGAAAAAGTTCTCGGAAATGCTGGTAAAAGGGTGAGAGAACTACCAAACAATGCCTCCTGGGAGGAAATTAAAGCAAGGATTCTACAAGAGTACAGACCGAGAAGGACCTATGCGGAAATCTTCAATTACTGCCGTACAATAAAAGTAAGGAATCTAAATGAATTATTTAATATATTTGAAAAAGCTAAATTCGAAATAAACGACATATATTTAGGGGATCAATTCAAACCAACTATATATAGGCCAGAAAATGTCGACAGGGATCTGGTAGATATTTTGCTAGAAAAAATAGACGGACCTATTAGGGCACACATAGGAGAACATGAGACTTTGACCGACATTATTCTTAAATACACAAGACTTAAATTATTGGACGATACAAGAGCCATTGCTTTCAACCATAGGACTAAGGGATACAACCAAGGAGTTTCAATCATTAACAAAAACCAAAACCACCAAATACGACAAAATTATCGCACAAAAAATTACAATAATTTAAGCTCACAAAATTCTAACCGAACACGACAAACCTATCATGCAAATAACCAAAATATTTTTAGCTCAGAACACACAAATAGAAATTATGAAACCCGACATAATTACCAACCAACTAACTACAATAATTTAACTACACAAACTAGTAACAGAAGGCAAAGCCATGAAAACAGACAAGAGTACAACCCGAATAAAGATAGATATAGCAATCAAACAAGGACTAGTCGTACTGACAGTCGTAATAATCAGTCCACGGACGAACCAATGGAAATAGGCAACCTTTATAGGGAAAATGAAATAAATTTTCTGATGCAGCCTCAAAATCAACACTGCCCATAATAGTTATTTCATTGGGAAAGCAAAAGGTCAGGTGCCTTATAGACACCGGATCAACAACTAGTATTGTTAAGAAAAATATATTGATTGAAAATTACCCAGAACAGAAACTGGAAACCCCAATTAAATATCGAACTATCAATGGGTCTAATGAAATATGTTTTCATGTGGTTACACCTTTCCCCAAGGAATTTCAATGTAAGGGAACACTTAGTTGGAAAATAGTAGATTTTAGAAATGATAGATACGACGCTATAATGGGTCAAAATTTTCTGATACCACTCAAGGCTGTAATAGATGATGAGCATGGTTATGTGAATATTTTAGGTAATAAATTCCTTTTTGAGAAAATAAACCATCCACTCCATACTGTTAACATATGTGCATTGGAACCTATCTCAAGAAAACATGTTTTAGATAAGCTCGATTTTAGTCATTTAAACGAAGACGAAAAAAATACAATGATACGTTTGCTTAGGGATTTCACGGACTTATTTTATGTCGAGGGAGACAACCTTTCGGCAACAACTGAGATAGAACACCAAATAATTACTAACATTGATAGACCTCTTTATTCAAAAATATATAGATACCCCCAAGTTCACGAAAGTGAAATCCAAAGGCAAATCAAAGACATGCTCAGACAAAATATTATAAGGGAAAGTAATTCTCCTTATAATAGCCCCTTATGGGTCGTACCGAAAAAGCAAGATAATTCGGGAATAAAAAAATGGAGAATTGTCATTGACTACAGAAAGCTTAATGAGAATACAGTCGATGATAAATTTCCCATACCAAATCTAAACGGTATTCTGGATAAATTGGGAAAATCCCAATATTTTACAACCTTAGACCTTGCCAAAGGTTTCCACCAAATTTTGGTAAGAGAAGAAGATCGCAAGAAAACAGCATTTTCAACGCCTTTCGGACACTACGAGTTTATTCGTATGCCCTTCGGCTTGAAAAATGCGCCATCAACCTTTCAAAGGCTGATGAATTCAATTCTGCGTGAGCAAATTAATAAAACATGTGTTGTCTATATGGATGACATTTTGGTTTTTAGCACGTCTCTAGAAGAACATAAAAATTCTTTAAAATCAATTTTCGAGGCCATAAGAAAAGCCAAATTAAAAATCCAGATAGATAAATGCGACTTTCTGAAGAAAGAAACGCAATTTCTAGGTCATTTACTGACCAATAAAGGCATTAAACCGAATCCCGAGAAAATTAAAATAATACAAAACCTGCAACTTCCTCAAACGACCAAACAAATCAAATCATTCCTGGGAATGACAGGTTTCTACAGAAAATTTATTAAAAATTACGCGAAAATCGCAACCCCTTTAACAAAAGCGCTTAGGAAAAATGGAAAAATTAATATATTTGATCCCAATTACATTTTGGCTTTTGAAAAATTAAAAGAAATCGTCACCAATGCACCAATCCTAAGATATCCAATCTTTTCCAAAAGATTCAAGATAACCACTGACGCAAGCAATTTCGCAATTGGCGCCGTTCTTTCACAAGAAGGCCACCCAATTGCATATGCCTCTCGAACTCTGAATGTAAACGAAACAAACTACTCAACAATTGAAAAGGAATTGTTGGCGATAGTATGGGGCGTTAAATACTTCCGACCATATATCTATGGAAGAGAGTTTGATCTTGAGTGTGATCATGAACCATTGAAGTGGTTACAAGTAAAATATACGGGTAAGGACATCAACCCACGTCTTCAAAGATGGTTGGTTCAATTGGGAGAATATAATATGAAAATCAATTATATAAAAGGTGAACTAAACAAAGTTGCCGATTTCTTGAGTCGTATTAATTCTGACACTAATGAAATTAATTACTTAACAGAAAATGACTCCGATGATACAAACGATAATAGGGATCAAGATTCATTGTTGGTACACACTGATCATTCTCTGGATGAAAACTCAATCGAAAGTTTACGAGAGTTTAATGAGAAAGTTTCAAGAATTCAATCAGAAATCTTTTATAAAACTGAAGATGTTACAAACATCAAGATCAGAATGTATAACAAATTTGAAAGTATTGTAAGTATTGACTTAGTTAACGAAACATCAAACTTCGGTGAAATGCTTTTAAGGTTACAAAAAAGAGCTAACAATAATGGCATTTATATTATAGAATGGGCAAAGAATGATCCATTTTTTTCTATATGCTCTGTTCAGAACTTTAAAAACCATTGTAACAAAGTACTTACTACCTTGAAAATTTTGTTGGTTGATCAGTCAGAAGACGGTGAGACCATACACTCTCAAGAGGAAGATCTAGGCGATAGTGTTCCAATATTAGATACGGTGGTTAATCGTTTTAAAACTCAAATTATAATACTAGATGTTAAGGAGGTAGTCACTGAAACAATTTTTGGTAAAAAACGAATTTACATAGACAGAAACGACATCGCGAATAAAAATATTTCAAATATTTTAAGAAGGGAGGTTGCTAAAGGAAAAATAGGAATATTTTCCAAATTGAATGATCACGAATATTACAAGGTTCAACTGAAGTTGATAGAAGAATTTCCTGACAAAAAGAACTTTAAATTTGTTAAGTGTTCTAAATTTGCCAAAGATATTGTTGAGGAAAACGACCTAAAAAAACAAATAGCATTGTTTCACAAATTCGAAACGGGCCATGCTGGCATAATTCCAACTTACGAAAAAATTAAACACAAAATATACAACCCTAATTTGAAAGAATTCGTACAAAAAGTAATAAATAATTGCGAAACTTGTTCCGGGGCTAAATACGATAGAAACCCAATAAAACCAAAATTCAAAATAACTGAAACCCCTTCCACCACGAATGAAATAATTCACGTCGATACTTACGTAAACAGTAAACATTCATTTATAATTTTTATCGACAAATTCTCAAAACATGTAATTTCATTCCATTTGCAGACAGAAACAGTCAAACCCTAGTTGGTAAAATTCGAGCATTTTTAGCCATCAAAGGTAAGATTACTAAATTTGTTTTAGATAATGAATTCAATAATGCGAATGTAAGGGACTACCTTGATCAAGAGGGAATCCAATATCATTTTACAAAACCAAACAGCCATACCGGTAATTCGGATATTGAAAGATTCAATAATACAGTCACAGAAAAAATCAGAGTTTTTAATTTGGAAGAAAAACTCCCAATAAATTCCCAAATTCTTAAAGCAATAAAATTCTACAATAGTAATTATCATAGCACAATAAAATGCAGTCCTTTAGATGTTCAAAATAAATTGATTGATCATAGCATTATAAAAGAGAGACTAAAAAATGCTAAATTCAAAATAGTTCAAAAAAGAAATAAATATCGTGAAAACTATGTAGAAAATAGGAACGTAGGTTTTATAAAAAATTATAAAAGCTTAAGGCATAAAGAAGAACCAAAGTTTATTAAAAAACCTTTAGAAAATGTTCATGTATCAAACATTAAAAGACCATTCAAATTTTCAGACAATATCACTGATGCTTCTGTTATTGATGAACATTCAGCTGAACCAATCCACTCTACGGATTAATCCAATAACAGGAGACGGCGGATTCATCAAAATAAGAATAGGCGAAGTGGAAATTGTCAACAAAACGACTACTCTTGTACATGTCATAAACATAATCGAAATAGAAGAAATATTGAACCAAATAAAGGGAAACATAAAACATTTACTTTTACATGAAGAGATAATTATGCAAAATGAAATTAAATTAATAGAATCTAAGATCAAGACTCTTAAACCAATTCAAAATAGGAAACGAAGAGGTTTGATAAATATAGGAGGAAAGGTCTACAAATGGCTCTTCGGGACAATGGATGATGATGATAGACAAGAAATTCTGGAACACCTTTCCGTTACTGAACAAAATTCACACAATTCAATCGAGACTTTAAATAAACAAATAATAATCAACAATTCGATGAACAAATCACTGCATCATCTGAAAACTGCGGTGGAAAACGATAGAAAGGAAATAAGCATATTTTTGCAGAAGATAAAGAACACGAATAATGAAATAGTGAAGGAGATAATTTACTTAGACCAACTTACAAAACTTAAAACCTTAGAACATAAAATAGATCAGATTCAGGATAATGTAGTTTCAGCAAAAAGTAATATTATACATCCAAGTATGTTTACTACACAAGAAATAGAGAAGTTTGAAATTGATTTTTATAAGCTAAGGATGTTGAAAGTAGGCATAATGACTTATAGTGATCATTCTTTGATTATCGCGGTACTAATTCCTGACAATTACATTAAAACTGATTTAAAAATGATTACACCTATTCCAAACAAAAACAAAATTGAAATAGACGCAAATGACGAATACATAGTCGAAATTAATAACCAAACTTTTGCATATCAAGGTAACGTACCTTTAAGGAAATTGAAAATAACTAATCATTGTACTTATTATAATACGTGTAAATTTAATTTTAATAACATTACATCTATATTAAGTCTTGACGAGGAAACAATTATTGTAAAGAATGTTTTTTTCGAAAAGGTGAATCAAGATTGTGATGATAGAAAATTTAAATTGGAAGGAAACTTTTTTATAAATTTTAATAATTGTAGTATAACAATTCGCAACCAAACATTTTCCAACAAAAAATTTATAATAAAAGAAAAATATTTTTATCCAAACTTTAATAAGTTTGAGAATTTAAGTATATCAAATGTTAACCCAAAATTTACTAATATCATAACAGAGCATTTTGAGAACATTAAGCAAATTGAGGAGCTTAAATTTCATAAAACAGTTTCTTATGGTATAAGTGCAACGCTAGTAATTATAATCGTTGTGATATCTGTAGTTTTGTATTGCCTTATTAAAAGAAATAATGTAAAGGTAACCATTAAAGAAAATGTTGCAACTAGAGGTAGCAGAGCCGAATTATCAGGTTCAAATGAAGTAGGAGAAATATTAAAAAAATATAAGTCATAATAAAAATCTAATAATTTAAATTTAAGATAAAATTTTTATAAAAATAAAATAAACTGGAAAAATGCAGTATATTTACAATGGAATATTGACAAAATAAAAATTATAATAACACTTAAAGTTTAAAATCTATTTTATATTGATAAATTAAAAAAACAATTATTTAAAAACCATAAGAAAAATCAAGTATAATGAAATCCAGGAGTATTTCAAACAAGGGGTGGAGGAGTTACATATTCACTCCTTTGTCTAATAGTATTGGCTGGTAGAAGTGTAGGGAACCAACATCATATTACATTTATATTTTATGTTCCCACATTTTTTCCAGACAGTAATATTAAACGCTTAAAATAAATATAATATTACAATTTTCTATTCCCATAGTTTAGCTTTTTTACAAATACAAAATTATTTTTAATTAAAAATTTAGTCTTAAGATTCATTTAAAATAAATAAGACGTTCTAAAGAACGTCAGAAAACAAATACTTATATATTTTGTTTTATTTAAAAACTGTTTCTCCCCAAACAGTTAACTCACGCGATTTTTTTTTTATTCTTTATCATTTGTCCATTAAAAACTAAATTTATTTTGTTGCATTAATAAATGTTCCTACTTGATATTTGGTCTGTTAAATACACATACATGTTTAAAGATTGTACTCAAACAAATACACATTATAATGCACAATCACATAAATCGGGGTACGAATGAGTAAATAACAATAAAATACATGATGCATAACTTTTGATATCACTGCACACAATTTCACCTCAATGCAACACAACAAAATAATAAGACAGGCAGTAGGGATGTTACTATTGCTTTAATTATATTTTTGATAAATATAAAATACAATTTTCTTTTCACTTTAAGCAACTCTATATGATTTGAGCAGTCCTAATAGAATGAAAGCAAACCTACAAGCATAACATGTTTCTAGATATTAAGCAGAGTTAACAACGTTTAATTTACAGCGTTGTTAATATAAATTGTCAACGAACAACTTGACCACTTAAACTGCTACACATACAACAATACACAACGACTTATAGTTGTATGTATGTCTATTAACAAACAATATTGTATATAATTAAATACACGCACTCACACTTGTTTAGCAACAAAATACAATAAACATAAGTTCGAATCTGCATTTGTAAAGTAGTATGCATATACATAAAGTGATGTTGTTGAATAACAAAACAAAAGTGTATTGGGGTTGAGTTAAACACGCACAAAGCCAAGTACTTAAAGACAATTGTCTTTATGTTGCTGAATAGAATTTGTGAAAGAATAGACGAAAAGAGACACATTTCCTTAAAATAAAAAGTGTTTGCCGTTTTGTTAAAAAAATGTGTACATTTTGTAAATTTTTGATTTTCTTTTTACATAAATTTTTAAATGTTGCTGAACAGTGTCAAACATTCTGCAACATAATTTAAAAAACATGTTTCAGTTTTAATTAAATTTTTTTTATAAATAAATATATATTTCTATATCGTTATTAAGATCCAAATGTTGCATAACATTGTTGCCGAACATTTTTAGAATCCTTATTGTAATAACATCAGAATGATGTGTTAGCTTGAAAATCTTAAAAATCATTTTAGCTTTCCAATAGATTTTATTTAAATTTTAATGCTACTAAATAATGGTTTTAAATTAAATAAAAAATTATGTTTGCTTGAAAACACATATTTTGCATCAAATGTTGCTAAGGAAATTAAACACAGTTGCTATATAAGAATCAGAACATTGTTTTGACATCAAAAGAATTCAAATTCGTATTTTTTTACATTAGTTTTATGTTAAATCCTCCAATAACCAGCAATTTTTTTAACGCTTAATAGGCGGCATGGTCCCTGGGACCTTATGAATTAATACAGCGGATTTGTATATTTTTATCAGGGCAAGTTTAAATATGCACACAAATTTTAAAAATATGGCTGCAAATATACAGGTGAAACAACTAAAATATAAAAGTCATGCAATCTTAATAAAACGCCCAACCTGTGCTAAAATTATGCACTTTTGGAAACGTCCCCAGGGAACTTGTCAGTCATCGGAGGCAAATATTGATAGACATAATGCATCCAAATTTATAATAAATTATAATTAAGTTTAGCTTAAAACTTTCTAAGGTTTTCCAAGTTGCTCAAAAATTTTCCTAAACAATGTTGTTATAACGTTTGTTACAAATTTTGACTAAAAGTTTTACCAAACAATGTTGCAAAGAGCTAAAGCATACTACGAAGAGTGTAAGGTATGCCGGATACATCTCACACTCACCTAATACTTAATTGATTATACATTTTAGCCTATTGTTATTCATAAACATGCTTATATGTATGTTTGTATGTACTTCTTTTTTTTCTATGCGCCTGTAGATTCAATTAACAAACAAGTTAAATATGCATTGTATGATTAAACTTATGTATCACATACTATGTACAGGAGTACATACATTATCTGTATATACATATGCCTGCCCAATTCTCATGAATAGGAATATTTTCATGACTCCCCTCTACAAAATGAAACGTTCATGTTTCTATGTGTTTGCATAATTATTTATTTGATTTATAAATGTTGTTTATTCATTATTTTTGATATTCACAATAATTTTCTATTTATCGTCTAAGCAGATGAGTGTGTGTAGTTCATCATGTTCTTAATTAGATTTTTTTGTTGCGTTTACTGCTGCTGCTGCAGTTTTTTCTATCATTGTGTTTGTATTTATCTCATAAATATTGAAATCATTCATACATATCCTCCCATACATTAACAGTAATTAAAAATTATTTTAGTGATACAAAATTTCAAAATTAGATAAAGAATTTAATTTTTCCACAAAAAAAATCGCAGTTTTATACCCTGTACCCGTAGTTGTGATGTTTTTCAATTCGTGTGAAACTTTTTTAATTCTTTTCTAATACCTTATAAAGTATATAACTACATATGTATATTCTGGGTTCTTAAAGGATTCTAAGTCAATATAGCCATGCTCTTTTGTCTGTTTGCTTGTAAATAACACGCTCACGCATCGCATGCATCTTTAAAAATAGTTCAAGAAAGTATCCAACGCATAGAACGCGTGGTGTAGACATCCGACTTTACACATATCATAAATACATCAACTTTAAAGAAAATCAACCCATATACAACAACAAACAACAAACAAATACAACACTAATAGACCGTTCACACAACCGAAAATAAGAATGATGATAGCTAGAACATACCTAATACCAAAACTTACTTATTCTTTTGAAGTTTTCGGCGGGTGCAATGCTAATGACAAGCGAACACTAAACACTACATTAAACGTTACATTTTTACTATACCCAGGTTTGTCAGTGTAACAACATACTCCAGACGAATTCTTGGCATGCATTTTGATAACTATCTGAAGTTTAAGAATTTACTTTTTTACACAAAATTATTATTACTAAGGAACCCAGCTACCTATACAAAAAGCTTACATTTACAGCATCTGCAAGAAAACGCAATGAAATTCAAAAAATTGCTAATGACGTACTATGCATAAAGTTTTGAATTATAAATGTAGAATCTTCTTGTTATTTTATTATTTTTTTTACTATTTACATTGTTCTTCAAGTTTAAAATGTTTTTAATGTTCATTTATGTTAAATTTCACTAGACTAGTATCTTTAGTTTTAACAAATGTTATTATTTTTTTATTATATCTGATAACTCATCTGATTCTAGAGCTGTTATTCATAAGATTGTATACCTCGTTGCTTTAGAAGGGCAATTATTAATAATAAATACAAAATAGAAATTCAAAAATGTAAAATAAAGGTCAGTCAGTCTACAAAAATGAAAACATTAACAACGGACAACATAGCCTTTAGCATTCACCCCCTCTTACAAAAAAAGTTAAAGTTCAAATTAGTTAACCAACACATTAAACCCATACATTTTTGCTTGGCTTAATTTGCTGGTTAACTAATGTGAACTTTGACTTTTTTTGCATAAGTTACCCCCTTATGCAAATTGTTTGTTAATATAATTAAGAAAACATGACTAAATTATAATATTTGAGATGGTTTTCCTGAAAATTACTAACAAACGACCAACTTTGGAATTAATAAATAATAAAAATTAAAAACGTAACAAAAGTTTTTATATCATTGTTTTATGCAGATTAATAGAAAACAATAAAGTACGGCAAGTGTGTACCATACCGTTTTATTCTATACGAGAAAACAAAATATATCTTTTTGTGTTCGTGAATATGTATAAAAAGAAAATATAGTTCAGAACGATTGTAAGCTGACAAAACAAAAACTAAGATAAGTTACCGACCTTGTTTAGCGTACGTGTTTTTTTAAAGTACACGTTCTCTATTTTAGTGAGCCCGTAGTGAACTTTTAGCATACGTGATCTGTTTTTTAGTGTGTGTAGTGAACTTTTAACGTACTTGTTTTTTTGTTAAAGAAAATATAAATTTCAAAAGATTCGTGCTAAATTCCCAGTTTTTATTATTGATAAAAACACTTAAAGAAAATATTTAAAAAAATAAGTATGTATGGGAAAACACATAAGAACTATAATATTTATTAATTGAAAAAAAACTTTTTTTAAAAAAAGATTTACTTCAGCTATATGTATGAATATAAAAGCGAACTACAATTCTTTAACTGAAAATATTATGTACGGTATGTTGCTGGTGTACAAATTCACACACACAAAAAAAAAGTTTTAGAGTTTGTTTTTTAAAAAAATCCACTAGGTTAGTTTAAAGTTTTTTTTTTTTTTAAAGAAATCTGATCTTATGCTGCCACTTACTTTTATTAAAAAACTCTCCAAAAATCCCTAAACTAAAAATCAAAACCTTAAAAACTTTTGGTGTTTTCTTTTATTCAAAAAAACTCATGCTTTTCGGGAGCAAAATTTTTAAGAAATAGACACCAAATTGCTTTTTTTTTAAAAAAAAGGCACATTTTTGTGTAGAAAAAAAAACACCATTAATATTTTCTTTTGTTATTTTTCTGACCAAATTTTGAATCTTGCTAATTAAAAATTTTAAACTTTTTCAAAATTAATAAGAACAATTTTAATAGGAAATCCCCAAAAGACCCCAAATTAAAATGTTTAGTAAAAAAATTATTTTTTTTTTTTTTTGTAGCGACTGGTTTCGGCATGTTTTTTTAAATTCTTTTTATGCGATTCCAGTGAGGAATTACAAGCAGAGCAATAAGCTGTTTTTGAAGCCATATGAGCCAATTTATAAGAATTTGGAGCTTGTTCTGTCAGTTTTAGCCATCCTTAAAGTCAACAATAAAAATACATACATCCATTTTGTCGATAATTTGATAAAAATTGGTAAATACGTTTTAATTATACAATAAACGAAGGCTTTGTTGAGAATCGGTCTATAATTTCACATAGCCCCATACAGACTTTGTTTCGAAATAGACTCTAATTAATTTAATTTTTTTTAGAATCAGTTCACATCTTATGACAGCTTTTATTACACATTTTGAAATTTCTTTTTTGTTTTAAATTTTAATTAAACGAGTCACTTTTGTGCTCGCGTTATAAAAACAGACTGTTAGAGTTGAGTTCGAGTAGAGTTAAAGAAAAGTAAAAGTAGTATTGGAGTAGAGTTAAAATGGAATTTCGAAAAAATAGAGTAAATTTAATAAAAAAAACATTACAGTAGAACTTAAGTAACGTAAAAGCCTCTGTGAGTTATTATAGAGTTAAAGTTGAGTTGCTGAAGAACTAAATAGAATTAAAATCAAACAAATTTTGTTTTTAAAGCCTATCGAGTATGGTACTTTAACACAGATCAAAACATTCCACACAACTAGTGCTTTGTTCATTATCTAAACACTTTCAAAAAAGTTCTATTTAAACTCACATATAGTCCCATCAAGTTGTTTATTGGAATCTTTGGTTTTTAAATGGCCACTGGGGAACCATATTTTGTTCACTGCTTAAGTTGCTTGTAGTTTCCTTACAATTACTTCTCTTTTCGTAATTATCGTTCCAACTCTGCTTAACAATCTGTTAATAAATTAATTGCTTTTTTTCATCCTTATAGTCCTGACCAGTGTTGGGCACCATACATGGTTTGCGGTATTTAAAATACAAAATACAAAATACTTGCTGGTCATGTATTTAAAATACAAATTACAAAAAAATTTCTGGTTATGTGTTTAAAATACAAAATATTTACACATCTGTATGTATCTTAAATTCAAAATACTTCCTTTTATTGTACGTATTTAAAATACAAAAAAATTCCACGTCATGTCTTGTATGCATAAAAAATACGAAATACACCATTTTTATTCAAACCAAAAATACATTAGATAAAACTTATTAACAAAACAATTGTTTCCTTACATAAATATCAGAATTTTGAATGTAGCATCAGAAAATGAAATGAAACCTGCTGAACAAAATAATTTTTCTATAGGTCCTGATGACCACAAACTTGTGTTAAATTCTATGAATACTCTTTTTATATTTGAATAGCTGTCAAGAGTGATAATGTCTTTGCTCTTGTCACTAAGGAAAATGACAATTTCCAACTCCAAATTCGATGTCCTAGAACAACATTCCTATCTACGACAACAACAAAATTATCGTCTTCTTTACTGGTGCTTCTACTTCTGATATTTCCATATTCTGATAGTTACGTTTTTTTTACCGATTCTAGTTTTTGGTAGATCAAAATGTAAACAACCATCAATAAACTGACAAAATATATATTGTTAACTATGTTTTTAAAATACAAAATAGGTACTCCCATTTTTTTATGTATTTAAAATACAAAATACAAACTACATACTTCTATTTATTGTATGTATCTAAAATACAAAATACTTGCTGGACATATATTAAAAATACAAAATACTTGCACGTCATGTATTTAAAATACAAATACAAAATACGTATTTGTATTTTCAATACGTATTTCAAATACATGTATTCCAAATATGTACTGCCCAGCCCTGGTCCTGACCATGTTTTTAAATACATTGTAAAATTGTTCTTGATTTTGAATGTTGTTCAATTTTCTTCTGCTGTAGTTGTTTACAAAAAGAAAACCTTAAATCAACAATATTTAGTTAAATACTGTTTATACTCCTACATTTATAGACTATAAATAATTTTAATTTGAAAGTTTTGCCATATTTGCATGTAGTATAAAATTAAAATTGATATTTGTTTAAGTAAAGTATATATTTTCAGAAAAGAGATAGAAGTTATTGTTTTTAAATTGTTAAGGGATAGTAATTTTTTTATTATTAGGTTTACAAGAGTGGTTTTTGAGATCATAATTTAGCATTTTAAGCAAATACATATATTTAGGAATTGGAACATTTTTGAAACTGACCAGTCTGTAAGAACTCCTTTTGACTTTAAAATGAAATTTTTTAATAATGTTTGTCTGTTAATAATTTCGTGAAAAAAAAATGATTTCTGTATTTTGCATTTAAATTACAAATACGAAGCACTTACTCTTATCAATTGTTTACAATCACTCCCTATTAACACACCAGAAATAATAGCGTTGAGTTCAAAGTGAAGTTAGATTAAAAAGAGTTAAAAAAGATTTAGAGTAGAGGCAGATTAGATTTGAATTAAGTGAAAGAATACTAGAGTAGTGTTAGAGTAGAGTTAGAGTAGAGTTTTAGTAGATTTAGAGCAGAGTTAGAGCAGAGTTAGAGTAGAGTTAGAGTAGAGTTATAGTAGATTTAGAGTAGAGCTAGAGTAGAGTTAGAGTAGAGTAATAGTAGAGTAAGAGTAGAGTTAGAGTAGAGTTAAAGTAGAGTTATAGTAGAGTTAGAGTAGAGTTAGAGTAGAGTTAGAGTAGAGTTAGAGTAGAGTAAGAGTATAGTTAGAGTAGAGTTAGAGTAGAGTTAGAGTTAGAGTAGAGTTAGAGTAGAGTTAGGGTAGAGTTAGAGTAGAGTTAGAGTAGAGTTAGAGAAGAGTTAGAGTAGAGTTAGAGTAGAGTTAGAGCAGAGTTAGAGTAGAGTTAGAGTAGAGTTAGAGTAGAGTTAGAGTAGAGTTAGAGTAGAGTTAGAGTAGAGTTCGAGTATAGTAGAGTTAGAGTAGAGTTAGAGTAGAGTTAGAGTAGAGTTAGAGTAGAGTTAGAGTAGAGTTAAAGTAGAGTTAGAGTAGAGTTAGAGTAGAGTAGAGTTAGAGTAGATTTAGAGTAGAGTTAGAGTAGAGTAAGAGTAGAGTTAGAGTAGATTTAGAGTAGAGTTAGAGTAGAGTAGAGTAAGAGTAGAGTTAGAGTAGAGTTAGAGTAGCGTTAGAGTAGAGTTAGAGTAGAGTTAGAGTAGAGTTAGAGTAGAGTTAGAGTAGAGTTAGAGTAGAGTAAGAGTAGAGATAGAGTAGATTTAGAGTAGAGTTAGAGAAGAGTAGAGTTAGAGTAGATTTAGAGTAGAGTTAGAGCAGAGTAAGAGCAGAGTTAGAGTAGAGTTAGAGTAGAGTTAGAGTAGAGTTAAAGTAGAGTTAGAGTAGAGTTAGAGTAGAGTAGAGTTAGAGTAGATTTAGAGTAGAGTTAGAGCAGAGTAAGAGCAGAGTTAGAGTAGAGTTAGAGTAGAGTTAGAGTAGAGTTAGAGTAGAGTTAGAGTAGAGTAAGAGTAGAGATAGAGTAGATTTAGAGTAGAGTTAGAGTAGAGTAGAGTAGAGTAGAGTAGAGTAGAGTAGAGTAGAGTAGAGTTAGAGTAGAGTAGAGTTAGAGTATAGTTAGAGTAGAGTTAGAGTATTGTTAGATTAGAGTTAGAGTAGAGTTGGAGTAGAGTGAAGGCAGAGTTAGAGTAGAGTTAGAGTAGAGTTAGAGTAGAGTTAGAGTAGAGTTAGAGTAGAGTTAGAGTAGAGTTAGAGTAGAGTTAGAGTAGAGTTAGAGTAGAGTTAGAGTAGAGTTAGAGTAGAGTTAGAGTAGAATTATAGTAGAGTTAGAGTAGAGTTAGAGTAGAGTTAGAGCAGAGTTAGAGTAGAGTTAGAGTAGAGTAAGAGTAGAGTTATAGAAGATTTAGAGTAGAGTTAGAGTAGAGTTAGAGTCGAGGTAGAGTAGATTGAGAGTAGAGTAGAGTAGATTTAAAGTTATAGCATTCGGTGTAGAGGTAAACTAGAGTAAGAGTAGGGTTAGAGGTAAAGTAAATGCCGTGAATAGCTTAAATAAATAACTCGAGAAAAAGGATAAATGGCTTACAAATTATTTTGGAATATTAGGATAATTTGAGTTATTAATATTATAAAAGGAGATATTGAGGTTAACATGCCGCAAAATTATCAATTATCTTGTAAACAAGTTTCAGTTTTCTTCTAATCAAGGATAAGATTAATATTTTTTAGTGAATGATTTTTAATAATACAGTTTAAGATATACTTTCATATAGCTTTTTTCGTCTAAATATTTACCCAACATCTCTCCCTGTTTCTAACCAATTAATGGGACTTCCTGTTGAGATTTTACGCACTGGATTTCTATTATTCTCTTTATAATCTTCATCATAATTATTCTTTTGTAAAACTAGAAAAGCAACAAAGATTACAACTACATATTTTACTCCCATATAAAATAAATAAAAAATAATATTTTCTTATGATATTAAATAAAGTGATTGAGAAAACTTAAATTTTATTTATGTTTGAATATTTGTGCACGTGTATTAACGGTTGATACAGATTAAACAAATATAATCAAGCGTAAATAAATGCAAACACACACATACATTGGCACAATAGGATTACTATATATTTGAAGAGAATGCAAAAAAAAATACTTACACAATTCTGGTGAAGCTAATATGGGTAACGTGTAAAATTAACAACCCTGCAGAGCCTACATAACATAAGTAAAGGCATTTCAACGCCTCACACATATGCCAACTAACCCTTCACTGGCATTTTTTGTTTTTTTAAATCAAAGTTAAAATTTTTTATACAAAACTTCATTTGTAGTTGTGTGGTAGGAAAAATTACTAAAAAAGGAGGTATTAAAAGAAAAAAAATTCTAAAGGTCCTTTAGTGGCAAGCATTTTTATGTGGTTAAGAAGAACAACAACAAGTCTAAAAGTCTCACATAAACAATGTTAATATGTAAAATTTCTTAGAGTAGTGAAAAAATAAAATCAATCCTCTATGAAGCCTCATTGGTTTTTTCTTAGGAAAGCCTTGTTGGTTTCCCTTCTACTCTTTCTTTTTAACTAGATTAAGTTTTAAATAAATTTTTTCTTTTTGTGATTTCCGAAGATGATATAATGGTTGGCGTTGTTGTTTAAAAACAAATTATAATGAATTTATCTCGAACATTGATTTAGCCGATTTCTGGTTAATTAAACAATATTTCAAAAAAATATAACGATTAAAAGTTTCGAACCCGTAATATTTCTTTTTTTTAATCCTTAACTCTTAATAAGGTATGAGTATATAAAATTTCACTCCTTTTCCCCCCAAAAATTAACCACTTTTGGTAAAAAAAATTAAAATTTTCTTCAATTTTTTCCACCCAAAACTTACAGATTTTTACGTAAAAATATCATTTAACCAAAAAAAAAGTCACACTATTTTCCCACTTTTTCACCCAAAAAGTCACATCTAAAAATCCAAAAATTAAGTCACAATCCTTTCACCCATAAAAAGGCACACTTTTATACCCAAAAAAAATCACAGAATTTTACCCAAAAAAAGTCACATTTTTTTAAAAAACACGCTTTGTTAAATAAATTGCTAACACTTTTTTTCAATAAAAAGGTAAATCGCATTTTTAAATAATAATTCCATGCCTATTAAGAAAGAAAATTTTAAGTAAAAAGTGTCTAAATAGTCACTTCTTTTCAAATAAGTAAAAAACACATCAATATACACGAGAAACGACCTTGATTCTAGGAAAACTCTTCTCAAAGAAACTTTGTTCTCTTCCCCAATATCTGTCCTTGATGTCTTCCAACTACATTCATAACCCTTCTTTAAATACAGCTGATGTCATTATAAAGAAGAGGAAAAATAGCAGCAGCTGTATGAAGCAAAAGTATCAGCATTAAGAAAAAAATTTTCAATACAACATGTTAAACGGAAAGAAAGAATTTCCCAGCCGCTTGAGAGTTATGTAAACATTGCAAGCAGCAACATGAAAACACAACTACAAAAGTATGAATATAAATTTCATAAGGATTTTTCTTGCTGCTTTCTTTATGTTTGTTATGGGTTGATTATTATTATCCTTCTTTTTTTTTCTTTATGTGTATGGCTTGAGCTGAGGTGAAATTCTCTGTTGATAGTAGAAATTTAGCGGTAAAGATGATGACGCTTTAAAATAAAAACAACAATAAAAAAAAGGATAAAGCAGAGCAGAAATAAAGAAGAAAAGCTCTTGACATGTGGCTGTTAGCACATGCAAAATAATAACATAGACACGCTTAAAGACAAGTGTTTATATTTGTATTTACTTATACACACATACAAAGAATCATATTGTTTTGTGTATGCACACACACTCGCGCACATGCTTGCAAACATGTTTCTTTAGATCCTTGGTTAAATAAAAAAGAGAACGTGTGTTTATTATTGCTTTTTTCCTTTTATTTATTTATTTGTTTGTCTATGATTTATTTATTTAATATTTTATTTCTTATTTATATGTTTATTTCGTTTGCTATAAACAAATTGCATTTAAATGGCTCATTAATAAAACAATAAGCTTCAGGCATTTTCGACAAAGAAGGGAAAAAATTAAATAACTACTTGAATTAGAGTTGAGGAGAGTGATACAAATTGTAAATAAAATACTTTTGTTTAATATGGAAATTAAGTGAAAAATATATATATTGTTAGAGGAATTTCTCTGTTTGAAATTTTTAAGACAAAATTCTTTTATATTTCTTTAAGAAAATCAACATATTTTTTCGCTTTCAAAAAATATCAAAAACCAAATTTTTGTTTTTACCGCCGCCTAAAAGACTTTAAAAGCTTTGAACTAATTTTTAAAGATTCTAAGAAAAAGGATATATGACCGACTTTGTTGTTTTTCAACTAAATTGAATGATTTTCTGCATGAATATATAAGACACTGTATTACATTTATTTACAGAATGTTTAGAAAGTCCGACGGGATTTCTTTAAAATATGAAAATTTTAAAATGTTATGTTCCTTTAAAAAATTGAATTTAAGGCAGTGTGTCAAAATGTATACAAAAACATTAAATGAATTTGGGTATGAATGTTTAAGGTGCGACCGATTTTCGCTAAAATTTACTAAACATATTTTAAATCAAACCGACTTTGTTGTTTTTCTACCAAATTGAATGGGTTTCGGCATAAATATAAAAAACACTGCATTGCATCTATTTACTAAAATTTTTACAAATGCCATAACTTTTTTTTATAGATATACATACATACATTTACTTGATTTTGTTTGTCGTCCTTAATTCCCAATTTTAATTCTTGATAAAAACACTGAAATTTATTGTAGAAGGTATAAGAGCTTCCTATGCGCATTTTACAGGTTGCTTAGGCCAGATCGTCAGGAAATTTTATCCAACGATTTTAGAAAAAGTAATGATATTAAACAAATGAAACTGTTAAGCTAATAAGAATTATAAGCAATAGCTTTACTTGTAACAATATCAAAGCTTAAACAAAAACAACAACAATAAACCGTGAGCTTAACTTTTCTTACATTCCCCACTACAGCTGGTTGGAATTTTTCGATGATTAATTGTAGTTGTAAGTAGGTTAAGAAAAAACAAAATGAAAACAAAAACAACTTGCTTTATTATTTTTGCAAAAAATAAAGCATGTTGCCAGTTTAGTTTTTTTTAGCCGTGCACTTGCCAGTTTATTATCAAATATAACAGTAACGTTCCTTTCTAAAAACTGGATGACAAAAATGTTTCTTTCCAAAAGCTGGATTTTTAGTAGTTGGGGTCAAGAACTTATCTTCAATCATTTTCATAAAAAGGATATATGGCCGTCTTTGCTATTTCAATACAAAACTGAATGAGTTTCGGTATATACAAAGCGGACACTGTATTGCATTCATTTACCAAAATTCCATAACTTTTTCGAAAGATTACATACATATGTTCGTCATATTACAACAATGTTTCTTTCCAAAAGCTGGTAATTATTCAAATTTTTTTTTTTTATCTTTTAAACATTTCTATAAAAAAGGATATATGACCGACTTTGTTGTTTTTCTACCAAATTAAATGATTTTTGACATATTTATATATATAGGACACTGTAATGCACTCATTTACCAAAATTTTTACAAATTCCATAAGTTTTCTAAAGATATTCCCAGATATAACAAAATTGTTTCTTTCCAAAAGCTTAATTTTTTGTTGGTGGTGTCAAAAAGTAATCTACAAACATCTTATTGGTCTTATAAAATCTTTATTTATCTTTTTTAACAGATCTATAAAAAAGGATATCTGGCCGACTATGTTGCTTTTTTTTAGCAAAATAATTGAAATCCGCTATAAACATAAAAAATACTGTATTTCAAATTTTTTTAAAGTCCGACACATTTTCCCTTAGATAGGAATAACTTTGTGAAAATCTTTTTAATCATGTTTATAAAAAGGATATATGGTCGACTTTGTTGTAGTTACACAAAATTGAATTAGTTTCGGTATGAAATTAAAGGCCACTGTATTACATTCATAAGTTTTTTCTAAAGATATCGATATAGACAAAAAATGTTCTTTTCCAAACATTATGGAAAATTATGGGTTTACAATCTAACCAAATACTTTTTTATTTTACAATCAATAATTTCTGTTTAATATTTATGACAATCAATTAACTTCTTTTACGATATTTTTCTTTTCTTTTTTTCCTGAAATATTAACAACAATAGCATTAATATTTGCTTGTAAAGTAGACAATTGTCTATTAAAAAAAATACAATATTTATTAACAAGCAAACAAAATATGTAATAATTACACAGTTATATTGCCATGCAATATAAAGCCATATTTATTTCAAGCTATAATGTTTTTCCATTATACAACGTTAACAAGTAATCACCTTATATTAAGAATATTATCAGTAAATTTATTTTTTATAACCAACTGAAATATTAAGTTGGGACCCTTTTCAAAAAATAAAAAAAAAGAATGCTTCAAACACACGAACCAACACTCTCTTTTTTGCTACACAAACGCAAAATTGTAAGTCAAAAGCATTTAAAAAGTCTTACATTTAAAAAACAATAACTGTAATTTTGGTTTGACTTTCGACAACGTTTTTTAGTTGCTATAATGACGTAGAATGTGTTTTGATTGTAACTTTGCATATATTTTTCTTTTCAGCCTGATTGTGTAGGTAATTTGGCTGTTAATGTCCTTAAGGAAATATGTATGTACGGGGAAAGTAAAGTCACCCTACACAGAAATATGTCTAAGATTTATGATTGCTATAAAAAGTAAATAGTACATTGTGTCTAGTACTTAAAAATTCGAGTTTTTTGGCTATTCCAAGCAGTAAAATATAAATAAATAATCATATGGATTCTGCGCCAAGAGAACTGCCTTAAAACCCTACCCTAGTTATTTGTAGTAAGTGACAGCTTTCTGGTCCCATCCACTACATAGCATAATATTTGCGCATAAGATATTCGGCTCTGGCGTTGACTTGGGCTGGGCTTCATACACAAAAATGTTTGTCAAAATTTCCCATTTAATAATTTTTAGAAACTTTTAATAAAATTTGTTATTAATAGGATATTTTTCATAAAATATCGTTTTTATAGGAAATTTTCATACAATTTGGATTTATAGAAAAATTTCATAAAATTTGCAATTTATAGGATCATTTTATAAATTTCGTATTTATTGGACATTTTTTATGAAATTTACTTTATATAGGAAACTTTTATAATATTTACTATTTATAGGAAATTTTTATAAAATTTTCTATTTATATAAAATTTGCAATTTTTAAAAAATTTGCTTTTAATAGGAAATTTTTAGAGAGTATGGTAATTATAGGAAATTTTCATAAAAAATTTTGTAGTTATAGGAAATTTTCATAAAATATCGTATTTATAGGAAATTTTCATAAAATTTTCTATGCATAGGAAATTTTTATACAATTTTGTATTTATACGAAATTTTTATAAAAGTTACTATTTATAGGAAATTTTTTATAAAATTCGCTATTTATTGGAAATATTTATAAAATTCGCGATTTATAGGAAATTTTCATAAAATATCGTATTTATAGGAAATTTTCATAAAATTTTCTATGCATAGGAAATGTATTTATTGGAAATTTTTATGAATTTGCTATTTATAGGAAATTTTTATAAAATTTTCTATTTATATAAAATTTGCATTTTTTAAATAATTTGCTTTCAATAGGAAATTTTTATAAAATATGGTATTTATAGGAAATTTTTATAAAATTTGGTATTTATAGGAAATTTTTATTAAATTTGGTATTAATAGGAAATTTTCAATAAATTTGGTATTGAAAGGAAATTTTCATAAAATATCGTATTTATAGGAAACTTTCATAAAATTTTCTATGCATAGGAAATTTTTTTACAATTTTGTATTTATAGGAAATTTTTATAAAAGCTACTATTTATAGGAAATTTTTTATAAAATTCGCTATTTATAGGAAATTTTTAAAAAGTTCGCTATTTATAGGAAATTTTTATAAAATTTTGTAGTTATGGGAAATTTTCATAAAATTTGCTGTTTATAGGATATTTTTATAAAACTTGCTGTTTATAGGAAATTCTAACAAAATATGGGATTTATAGCAAATTTTTATAAAATTTGGTATTTATAGGAAATTTTCATAAAATTTGGTAATTATAGGAAATTTTCATAAAAAATTTGGTAATTATAGGAATTTTTCATAAAAATTGGTAATTATAGGAAATTTTCATACAAATTTGGTATTTATAGGAAATTTTCAATAAATTTGGTATTTAAAGGAAATTTTCATAAAATATCGTATTTATAGGAAATTTTCATAAAATTTTGTATTTATAGGAAATTTTTATAAAAGTTACTATTTATAGAAATTTTTTGATAAAATTCGCTAATTATAGGAAATTTTGTATTTATAGGAAATTTTCATAAAATTTTGCTGTTTATAGGATATTTTTATACAACTTGTTGTTTATAGGAAATTCTAACAAAAATATGGGATTTATAGCAAATTTTTATAAAAATTGGTATTTATAGCAAATTTGTATAAAATTAGGCATTTATATATCATTTACATACATATATAGGATATTTTTTAAATTTGCCATTTATAGGACATTTTTATAAAATATGCTATTAATAGGAAATTTTATAATATGTATTTGCTATTTATAGGTATCTTTTCATTAAATCTACTTTTTATTTGAATTTTTCATTAAATTTACTATTTATATGAAGCTTTCATAAAATTTGCTATTTATAAGATATTTAAAAAAAAAATTGCTATTTAATGGAAACTTTCATTAAATTTTCAAAAATTTACTTTTTACAGGAAATTAAGGCATTTTCATAAAATTTGCTATTTATATGAAATTTTGATAAAAGTTGCTATCAATAGCAATTTTTTTTTGGAAATTTGCATTTGCATAAAATTGGCCAATTAAAAAAAAATTGTATAATAATTTCTGCATATTTGAAAGCTTTTGCTTTTTGTAGGAAGTTTTTATAAAATGCTATGTATAGAAAAGTATCATAAAATTTGCAGGAATTTATTTATAAAATTTGTTATTTTTAGGAAATTTGCTTTTTATAGAAAATTTTTTATTAAGAAATCACAGATATTGAATGTTTTTACTGAATTTGGTGTTTATCTTTTTTTTAAGGTGCTCTTTAAAGTCGTCACCATTTACACTTTAACTAAATCATTATTTGTTTATACAATCATTATTCATTTATACCATTTATACAATGTTGTTGATAATGATAATAGTGGTATCGTACTCGTATATTGGCGGTGGTTTGTTGGCAGTCGGTGGTAGAATGTTGGTTATGTGCAGTATGCCAGGAAGTCCTGGCATACAATACGCTATTGAATATGTAACTAATTTTTATGACGTGCCAATAACTGCAAGTGTACACCATTACCTCCTCCACCAGTGCGGTTTTTATTTGTATAACCAACTTTTTTTTCAATATTATTATTTTTCTACTGTGGATGTATATTTTGTTCCTGTTTGTTTGTTTTCTATATTTTGGTTAATGTTCAATATGACCTTCATTGTTTGTAAATAAGTACAAATAATATAAACATCGTTGCATGTAAAATTAGGGAAAATTGTTTTGTATGGCTTTTTGGAATCTTAAATACTCTGCTTTAATTTGCTTTTATGTTTTTTGAAAGGTGGTTGATGTTTTCTTTTTTTTTAGCTTTGGGTCGATTTTTTCGATATTAAATAGCAAAGTTTCCGCAAAGTTGTTTTGTAAGAGATCTAAATTTTTTCGAGACATTTCTGGCTTAGCATTCTTTATTCCTCTCTCATTTGTTGCAAGTTATAAGGTTACTAATTTATTGCTAACCAAACATTTTAAATGTATGAAAAGCGAAAAACCTACTTCCTTTTATTAAAAAGGCGTTTATTTCTGAAAACCTGAACAACAAGCATTTAATTTGATATCCCGATTTAAGCAGTTTATATGTAATACATGTGTGACCCTTCTGACCCCAACCAATATATAGAGCAATATCTTGGCGATAGCAGTATTTGTCTTTGACGTTGAGTCGGTGGGTTAGCCACGCTTTTAATGCAATTTCCTGCGTTCGATAGCATGGATCACTTCTTTTAAACTTCGGTAAGTTATTGATCGTCAAATGCACTTTTTTCAAATTTAGGCAGCAAAGCAAATGGCGAATTTTTTTGCCACACAAATTCAGCTTATTTGGAAAACTGGGCGAGGCTGCTCCCACTCAAAGATTTCTGTTTAACTGGAGAACGGTTATATTATAAGTTTCCGAATTTGAAGTCAATATCATGGTTATAAATACACAACATATTTGATAAAAAGTAGACTATATAGAAGGAGTGCGCGTGGCACCTGCCATACAAGGACAATATCAATTTCTGTAAACCAAGAGAACGGTCACAGAAAAGGTCTTCAATCTTGATAGTTTATCAATAACCAACATCTGTCAAAGAGTGAGCTAGACCGAAGAACTGGGCGTCACAACTGCCTTATAAGGACAGTATGAATTTTTGTATATCAACGGCTATAAACAAATGTCTTCAAGCTTGAAACAAATAACCTGGTTATCAATACCCAGCATATGTAAAAAATTGTGATGGACTAGAGAAGAGCACGTGACAGCTGCCATACAATCACAACATTAACTATTGTTTATCTGTATAATGGTAACAGTAAAGTTTTTTTTTTTTAATTTGGAACGCAAAGCTTGCTTATTAATACATAATAATTATCAAAAAACGAGCTGAACTAGTGAACTGGGTGTTGTAAAGAATAATAAACATTTTTATATATCTAAAGAAGGATAACAGGAAAAGTATTTATATTTAGTTTAAAAAGCTTCGTAATCAATAAACGACATCTGGGGTCTAAACGCCGCTGTCATTCTAATTGTTAAACTGAAATTTACCGTTGATGGGGTAAGCTATTCCTATGGGTATTCCACTGGTTGCTTTGGCCAGATCGTCAGGAGACTTCATCCAAAGATTTTAAAAAAACTTAAAACTATTAAGCGAATAAGAACTATAAGCCCCAGTTTTACTTGTAACAATATCAAAGCTTAAACCAAAACCACAACCATAAACAGTCCCGACTACAGTTGGTTTAATTTTTGTCAACTCTAATTGATATTAAATTTCTAGTACAACAAAAATTTAAGCCATCCAAGTTTAGCAAAAAACCCCTTTGCGCAAATTGTTGCCAAGGAAGAGTTACGGCTACTAATAACAATTACTGTTTCTTATTTAATCCATTAAAAATTTTTAGTTTAGTAACAACAAATATTTTCTTTGTCCATACTTATATTTCATGTATTTATATCAGGGCTTAAAAAACTGCAGTCGAAACCAAAAACTGTCGAACAAAAAACGAAAATTTGTGTGTACAACTTTATGATTTTTGAGTTGGTTTGACAGTGACTGTTTACATTTAATGAATCAGAAGTACAAGCAACAGTTTTTTTTTTTTGCCAATGACAAAGGAAGAAGTGGAAGAAATGGTAGTTTTTCCACTTTGACTGTAGTTTTTTAAACGCTGATTTATATATCCAATAGTAAAGAGGGTATTAACACGAAAAAATACTGGTCTTTGACCCATCTGTTAGTATACCGATCGACTCAGAATCACTTTTTGAGTCGATCTAACGATGTCCGTCCAGATGCTGCCATCTGCTCCCAAAAATAGCTTTTAATGCTATAACTTCCTTACAAATCTTAGTGTTGGCATCAAAATTATCGATAAAATTTATTGCAATAGCTACTATATCACGATGAAATGTTGCCCTGGTACGTCCAAAATTAACGATAGGTCCTATATGAACCTCGTATAGATGAAGATATGGGTATTTCCACAGGAAAGTTTCTCAAAAAAAAATTTAAATATTATTACATTTTTTTGTTGTATTTTAATGTAAAGCGCAATTTAGCGAAAGAGAGGAAAGATTTGAACAACATGGGTATAAAATTTTAGATTAATTGCTTGCTAGCGTAACGTAACGTAACACTTCTGTGGAACTGTCCACATCTAAATAATAGTCTGCACAAAGAACCTTTACATTAATCTTAACCTCATAACAGAATTTTGTTCAGACTGGTCCATGATTACCCATGGGTCCAAAATAGAGAATACTCTGGAAAATTTGTTTTTATATCCCTGTTTAAAAACCAATTTACATAATTTGAGAGTAGCGAAACACACTGGGCTTTGCTAGTGTTCATATAGAATATTCTTCTAGTTTTTTAAGGAGGGTATGAAAGATTCGCCACAGCCGGATTTAGAACTCCAACTAATTTTTGCTTTCTCTCCATTCCTTGGTTATAAATTTAAATGCGTTATGGTATATTTTAATTGAAAAATTATTGTATCAATATTTATATTTGTTCAACAACATTAATTTATACTCATAGAAAATGTACTTGATTGTGTATTTTATTTACTTTTAACTACCCTGTAGGAAATAGCACTAGTGTATCTGTACTGATTCACTAATGACACAGTTACCAGTACTAGTGACTTACTATAGTCATTGGAACTATACTAATGACGTTTGTACTATTAACTAGGTAGTTCAGAGTATCACTACACAGAACAAATTTTTACAAAATTTTTTCAATTAATTCATTAATGCTGTTTTAAACCATTTTTTTAATTGTTGCAATTAATTTGCCTTAATTGAAAATAAAAATTATAATGTTTGTGTGTATATTTGCAAATACGAAAACATACACATAAACTTCAAAATATTTTAAAGTTTCAAACAATTTTTTAATTGTTTCAAAAAAATATGTTGATTTGTGTTTACGTTTTATGTAGCCCCTTTTGCTAGTGGTCACATTTCAATTAAACCTATTGATTGAAACTGAACCGCAAGAAAAGCTCAAACTTCCAAACGTGTAAATTGATATGATCAATTTGTTTGCTGGCGGAAAATCAGTACGGAATTTAATTAATAGTACAAATTTCTAACAAATACGTTAATTAAAGTTGATTTTCCATTTTTTTCTGTGTAGTACATTTCAGTAACTCTACACAGAAAAAAATAAAAATAGATTTCAATTAAAAAATTGGTCATATTAATTAAAAATTTATTTAAATTTGCACCAGTAAACAAATTAATAGTATCAATTAAACGTTTATTTTACTTTATTAAACGTTTAATTCACTTGATTAAACGTTTAATTCAATTGATTATATTTTTAATTAAAACTGATATTATTTTTGATTAATGCTTTAATTAGTAAAAAATTTTGAAAAGTTTTTTCTGTGTAGTCTGCACTTTTGGTACTTTTTTAAAATGTATGTCAAAATTCTCTAAACTAACATTTTAAACAAAAACAAATTATAAAAAAGTGTTTTTGCTTTACATGTAAGTTAGGCAAACGAAGTCTTCGTTCGAAATCGACGAACTGTTTCCTTCAGGGTATGAATGTGAAAAAAATGTTAATGTTGTATGTATCAGTAAATGTTAGTTGTTGAGTGAGTCATGTGTGTAGAAGTGTTGCAGGAGTTTTTCTCTTCTTTATTGCCTTATTCATTATCGACTGCAATAATGTGGCCTTTGTTGTCAAGAGATGGCCTTGTTAATAGCAGTTAATAGCTGAATTTAATATAAATATACATTTTTATTAGCTTTTGGCTGTATTTTTTTCCTCAACTTTAGTTTTTTTTTATTAAATTCTTATTTATTTCATTAATGGGGTTTTTTTAAGGTAATTGAAATGATAAAATGTATGCATAAATTATTGCTCATGAAAATGAAAAGGAATGTTTGGCCATGAAATTGATTTAAATAAATTTTTAATGAAATTTTTAATGAGTTTTTTAAAAAGGAAAAAAGTATACGTTAAATAAAATTCTAAAAACTATTTAACTCTTGACGTTGCACCATTGAGGAAAAAAGTCCATCCAAAGAGAGGCTAGAAACCCTAATGGGAGAAGAAGAATAGCATTGCTGCCTTAGAATGAGGTTTGTTGGTTTCAAACTCAATACACTCCCGCAGATCTTCTTGCTAATACAGAAATCTCAAGGACCTCACTGCATTCTAAGATAACCCTAGCTCTTCCAAAGATTCAGAATAGAGCTTTTCAACAATGAAGTAACAACTCAAAAAACATGCTTCGATATGGTTACAGAAAATTCAATTTGTGTGGTGGCATAGAACTATATCATATTATGATTGATTTATCAACACTTTGTGCTGACGCAACTACACTTCACGCTGCCATATTATAAAGTGCCGATGTTGATTTTGAATAAAACACAAATTAGTTAGGAAATTATTTTAATTTCTTGGTATGGTTCAATTTTGTATGGAATAAAATATCGGCCAAATGGCCGTCGCGACCTTGGCGACACACCTCCATCCGATGGTCCAAATTTTCGATGACGCTGAGGCATAACTGAGGTTCTATGCCGGTAATGTGCCGAATTATCTCATCCTCTAGCGCTTGAATTATTGCTGCCTTATCGACGTTCACCTTTTCTTTCAAATAACGCCAAAGAAAGAAGTCCAACTGTGTCAAATCACATTTGTCGCGCAAGCCAAAAGCCATTGTTTTGTTAACTGTGTGGTAAGTGGCACCGTCCTGTTGAAACCACTTATCGTCCACATCCATATCTACCAATTCGGGCCATAAAAAGTTCGTTATCATCTCACGATAGCGAACACTATTCACAGTAGCTGCCTGACCGGCCTCATTTTTAAAAAAGGCCCGATGAGGCCGCAAGCCCATAAATCGAACCAAACAGTCACCCTTTGTGGGTGCATTGGATTTTCGACAAACGCTCTTGGGTTATAATACGCCCAAATGCGGCAATTCTGTTTATTGACGAATCCACTGAGGTGAAAATATTCCTCATCACGGAAGATATATTTCTTCGAAAGTGCACTATATGCATTTTGATTTGAACGCCCAATTTCATAATAAGCCTGAATAACTTTAACGCATTGCTCGATTTTGTCTCATGGTTCAAATTGAATTAGTCGGAAATTGAGAAATGTCAAATGAAATGCAGAAAAAAGCTTGACGTTTACGTGTGGCTCACATTCCCTGATTATTAGGTTTTTATTTAGGGAAGATTAGGGAATGGATTCTGAAAAGGTCTAATCGTGCCTGGAGGAATAAAATAAATTGTAGAGTATTAAGGACGTAATGGCTGGTTCAAAAGAAGACCGATTTTAACCCACTTTTAAGCCGAAATAAATTCTGTGTTAGGATGTGTGAGGACACAGAGAATATAGAGCAAGTAGAGCACATGCTGTGTCATTGTCCCAGGTTGCAGGACAGCTGAACAGGCCGAGATGTCTTGATAGAACGTTTATGGGTGAGACAAGTGATGTCTCGAGGATCTGATAGTATTCGTAATGGAATTGATCTGGTTGTATCATGAGCGTCTCGGAACATGGATGTAGACTTCTATGGGTATATTTTGTTTAATTAACTTTTTCATTATCTACCCCAACTGTGTCTTTTACTTACCCAGGACGGGTAGGGATTGTCTTAATGATATATCATCCTCTAAGAAAATCAGTTGCAGCCAATTATAAGAATTAGGCAGTAATTCAAAATTGACAGATCTTTAGGGGTCGTGGATAAACAGAGATCTTTTCTGTTACCGCGAGAATCAGTAGCTCGTGATTCTTCTGTACCAAGCTGACTGTTAATGGAGGCTCCTAAGCGCATACTCTTTGTAGAAGAATGCTTTTCGCAAGAAAAGATTGATTTTGCAATGAGCGACAGTTTTTGTAGAAGAGAAGTGGTGTGTATTTGTTGCAGAGGGAAGAAGTTAGTAGGCGAATGAAGGGTCCAGGGACCGGTTAAATACCGGTGAAGACCTGGATTTTCTGAATGTGCGAAGAGTCGAGCAACTAAGGATGGAGTAGGGTGGAGTTGGGTTGTGGAAGAAAAGTGGAGCGTGTTGGATTGAAGAGCAAAGCTGGGCTGTGTTAAGGGTGAGATTTGAATGTGGCGAATGAAGAGTCTAGATCCGAAGATGTAGAGGAAGGGTGACTACTTTCATCAGATGTGTTTTTCGCAGGAGGACGCTTTTGCACAAAAAGTGCTTTTCTCATGTAGAGGTTCCAACACGTGATCCCCTTATCACGTGTTGAACTAAAAGAATTATAAGAAAGGACCACCAATAAATGATATTGCTATCCAGCAGAAGCTGCGGAGATTTGATTGCTCTAGCTCCCAGGGGAGAGTCTATTATTTTGCCGGACTATAAATTAAAATGACTACCTGTGTGTTCTGGTAGCTCTCGCATACAAGTTCGCTTGTTAAACTTATTATTTGTCAGCCAGTAGTTAAGATCTCCATGGTGGATGGCCTTAGGGCTGGTATCCATGTGAATATTTTTCCCATTTTGAAAATCAAGCGAAGTCAATACCAGGAATTCGGTAAAGTACAAAATTCACAGATTTCTTGAGATCGCGAGTGTCTAAAGATCATAGTTGGTACCACGGGAGTCAGGATGCCCTGGAGGTGCGGTTACAACATGACTATCAGTGAGGCACTTTCGGGAATCACCTGGTGGTTTTGGTTTAAAAACTCGGCTTTAAAGCCTGGTACTGTGTTCAACATTTCACGTGAAATGCTGTCAAAACGAATATGAAAAAACTTGTGCGGATAATCTATTAAATAATGTTGATAGAGTTGTACTCTGTTCATTTTGTGAAAAAGTTAGGAAATGTTTCTGGCAACATTTTTTTACAACTGCGAATTAATGTAAGCTGCACTTATTTCACGTGGAATTTTAAGCAAAAGCAAAAAAGTATTAAATGATTATTAAATAAGAAATAAAAAATTAAAATAACACAACCGGTAACACTTTTTTATCAATATTTATATTCTTTTTTATTAAATTTTTTAATAAAAAAATAATTTTCAGTTAAATAAATGGCGGTTTGTTTACATACGCAAAACAATGTCGCATACTTTGCAGGAATAAAAACGTCAAATTGTACAAACTCGCATGAAAGGTAACATTAATACATGTCAAAATTTTCGTGTGAAATTATTAATGTTGCTCAACATTTTTCACAAATTTGAACAGAGTACCAGGCTTAAAGGTGAATTTTTCTACTTTTGTAGGGAATGTTAGGCTGCTGGCGGATCTAACTTCAAAGCCACAGCGGAGGTTATATCCAAAGATTACTTTAATATCAGCGTTTGGTCTAAGCTCTGCTTTCTTAGATGTACGAAATTGATATTATCTAGGATTATTTATTTTCAGACGTTTTTCCCCTTAAATATTTCATAAACATTTTAATAAATTTTCTCCTATTATGCCATCATCAATATTTTCTGTAGCTTTAGCTTGGATATCTTTTTTAAAAAAGCTTAACATTTATTTTTATATAAACACTATTTTTTTTTTTTTGATAATTAAGTTTTCAATCAACAAACAAAATTTTTTTTGCGTTTTAACTTTTTTTTCATAATTTACAAAAATTATTTTTTAGGTCTTATTATTTCAAAAGAGATTTTTTGTTGTTTTCTTTTGTTCAAAAAAAAAACTTTTTAACATAAATTTCATACAATTTAAGTCCTTTCATAAACTGCAATGAAAACAAACCTTTTTATGAAATGTTTATTACAATTCTTAATATTTTAACGCACAATATTTTTAAGGCTAGAGCAGAGTAGCAGGCAAGCAGGCAGTCAGTCAGTCAGGCAGTAAAAAGGAATAAAACACACACCGAAATGTCCTTGTTAAACAAACAAATCCAACAAAAGTTTGTCTACTTAAAACGGCAAGAAAACGTAGCAAAGACATTCATATGTACATATTCCAACAGTGCAAAATGTACAATAAAGAAAACTAGAAAAACTAAGCAAAAATATGAAAATAAAATAACTAAAGAAACGAAATTGTAATATAACCTAGATTTGTAATGACACGCTACTAAAAATGTTATCACACTGAAAATAATATTCCAGGCACAACTTAATAAAAATTATTATGAACATCATTTACAATAAGTCTGTTTTGGTTTAATTGGTACCAGTTAGTGTTCACACACTTGAAAATCTTGCAAGAAGAGAGTGAAAACACATCATAACCAGCGTTGCCACGACCAAAAAAAAAAAAATTTAACCAAAATGTTAAAATAAAGTAAACAAAAGCGAAAAAAAGAATCCAAAATTATTTTGTTTCAAAAATTACTATTTTAATCGCACTTCACATTGGAAAAAATTTAAAAAAGTAACTAATTTTGGTTAAAAGTAACAATAACGGCAACGCTGATCATAAGAATTTCATTTGCTTTTTAATTTTTATTTTAAAAATTGGGAGATAAATTTTGTAAATTAAAAATTTACTCTTTCGTTGCAAGTTTCTGCTAGCAAATTAAATGAACACACCTAATTTCATACAAATTGTGAAACAGAAGAAGACTTTATTTTTTAAAAAATACTTCAGTTCCATTAAGGTAATTCTAAAAGTGTTCTCTTGTGTCATATTGGTTGTATATCGTCGCATGAATTAAAGAACGCTGTAACTGACAAAAAATGGAAAATACGTTTTTTTTTTGCATAATTTTTATCAGAAAAAATACTGCGTCGATTGGTCCCGATCCCGGGATCACCGGGAATAATAGACTTGAGAGCAAATGTTTACAGCCGATTTATAGAAAGAGAGAAAAAAAAATACTTTTTTAAAATCATGTTCCTAAGTTGTATAGTTTTTGTGATATGAATTTTTTTCGACTTTCTTTCATACAGGCTTTTTCTCTCTGGTGAATATTTTATGTTTTGTCAGTTACGGCGTTTTTAAGTTCTTGCGACGATATCCATTTATTACATAAATGTGTCATTCATACTAAATATAGCATATACAACCAATATGACACAGTGGCATTACTTGTGAATTGCCTAATTTTTAATTAAAAAATTAAAGGAAAATATTTTACATTTTTTTTGGAAAATATGCGACAGAAGAAAAAAACAAATTTTTGCTCTCATTGTGAATGAAGCTTTACCGAGTGTGTGCATTATGGGCCTATGGTAAATTCCGGACTGATCTTCACGACATGTGGTATGATTTGTGGTCGTATGGAATGAATTTGCTTAAAATCTTATATTAATGTGTGCATTCCGCAAATATTAATGTTGGTTTTTGTAACAAAGTTTATAAGTTTGGGGGTGGCTCCACATTTGGATTTATTACTCTTATCCTACTGAACCGATTTTGCTGGTTTTTAAGCATAAACTTACCAATATTATTCCTTTCTTTTTTGTTTTTCGAAAGTGATCGTGCTTCCAACAGACGGATAGACAGACGGACATGACTAAATCCACTTAAAATCACTCAAGGACCTAGAATCTTATGCGGTCTTAGATGAGTATCACAAATATTTTCACACGAAATGACAATTAAATTATGCCCTCTACACAACTAGTTGTGAAGGATATGAAAATAATTATGTAAAATTTTTATAAGAGTTAAAAATGTTTTAACATTTTGTAAATTTTCGCAACTAGGCGTTCGTCGTACGCAAAAGTTTCTTAGATTCAGACATTGTAGAACAGTTTTCGTCTATTCAAGGCATCGACTTTTGCCAGTGTAGAATAAAAGAAAACAAACGAAACATCATCACTATGGCTTATAATACACATAAAGGTTTGTAAAAGAAAACGAAAAAAAAAAATTCTTGAAAAATAAAACTAAAATGTAGAAATGGTTATTACCCCGTTTACATTTGAGTAAGTGCATTCGTACGTGTTGACAATTTGTTGCTACCAACATTATGATTTCAAAGAATATCATAAAGTTTTCCTTTTTTTTTAATTTTTTTTTTTTAACAAATGTCATACATTTGTGTTGTTGGTGATATTTCAATTCCTTGGTACCTTTTTGAAAATAGGAAAAAAAAATATTGCAGGCTAACTTGAAATTTTTTTATACAAAATTTTTCTTAACATAGACTTTTAGTCAAAATTTGCCCAAGCGGAATCTAAGATTTGTTTTGAATTTCGGTAAAAATAATTTACAATTTATTTTCGATTTAACCATAGAAGGCGTAACCCGGATACACTAGAGATTTAAAATGTTTGTAGCTGAAAAATCAATGCTAAGAAAGTATTGTTATGTAAAAAAATGTTATAAAAAAGAAGGCTCTTCAAAGATTTTTTTTAATAAATATAAATAATAATTTTTTTGATATTTTTATTTAAATTGAATCAAATTAAATACTGTTTTTCTCAAAGATTAGAAATTATAATGGCGTACACGGGTAGCCTGGTTATGTGTTTGCATGATATGGTTTAATTATATACTCTGCGGTTAAAGGTTAAGCTAAAGTTTGCCTAAAAATAAACTAAAAAAAACAAGACTTTTGGACTTTTACAAAATCTGCTCAGAGATTTAATTTTTTTTTTTAATTTTATTTAGTTCTGGCATAACCAAGTGCACTTCGCACTGGGTTGATCCCAATAGAACTTAGGAATGGATTACATGTTTAACTAACTGTCATACTGCGCCCACTTTTGGTCATTTATGATCCGTATACTCTGGCAAATCATTGATAATAGCTTTACGCTTTAACAACGCTACTAATATATTTAAATTTACTTTGAAAATCCGTTATCGGTGTTCAGAGATGTGGTTAATTTTTGGCTTAACGGATTTGTTTATAAACAAAATTTCCGCATACAAAGAAAAAAAATAAAAATTAATTTTATTTAAAAAATTTGTGATATTAATTAAAAATTAATTAAATATGCACCAGTAAACAAGTTAATTCTGCCGTAATGTTGTTGATATAAGTAAACGTTTAATTCACTTGATTAAATTTTTAATTAAAACGGATTCTATTTTTTATTAATGGTTTAATTGAAAGAAACAAATTGGCGAGAATTTTTTCTGTGTAGGAGGTCTCACTTCCTACAGGCTCTACAGACTCCACTACATCCAAAAAAAAGTACCGTTTGGTGACATTATCGGACCATATTTCTTAAAAAAAATGAAGTCGAAGCTCGCGTTCTTGAGCAATAATCAACCAAGATCAATGATTTTTTGTTTGAAAAAATGGATGACATTAATACGGGCGATATGGGTTTTCTATTTTACATCTCATTATTATCGTCCTGTCGTAAAGTCACTGGTTTATTCGGATAAACAAGCAAACATTTTCATTTCCAATACGACAAACCGGCCCAGTGAGTTCGCGATCTAAAGATTTGTTAAACTGTATGAAAACGGGAAGTTTTGACATAAAAAACGCTATCAGCTCTTATTTCAGTACCTCAGGAACTGAATTTAGAAAAAAATTTACTTGGAGGCCTACGATTCTAGATTAGTTTGTTCTTATAAATTTCTTTGATTAAAGCCAAAACTTCATGACTAAATTTTTTTTACCCACGATTTAAGCTAAATTTTTCTAAATACAAATCAACGGTTTAAGCTGAAATAAAGATCCCTGATCTATCAGAATTTTTAAACTAAATTTGATTAAAAGTGGAAACCTACAATTTTTGCTATGTTGTGTCTTAACCCCTTTTTACACTATTCTACAAATCTTAAGATTTTTGGCCTGGTTGTCAAAAACTTTAATAAAAAACCTTGTTGACTGAATTTTTCGTCTACACTTAAACCAAAACGAAATCTCCTTGTAAATTAAAAATGGATATTCAGTATTACCAAATTTATATAATTATTTTAATAGAGCTTTAAAGCTTGGCGTAATTTTAGCATAAATTAAAAAATAAAGCTAACAACATAAAATGTAATAATTATCTAATATTTAACAAAATTTTGTTCTGAGGCTGGCGACAAGTTTGTCAACATCTCTTTTTGTTATTTTCATCAAGGGTGGGAGAGTTGATACGAATGTAGTTTTTTCATACTTTTTTTCGCTTGTTAACCGTATTTAATTTGTTTTTTTGCAACAAATGTGAAGGATTTATTGAAAATTTAAAGGAAAGCACACGAAATTTTATACAAATTTTCTTGAGTAAAATTTTCATTTTCCATCCCTGATTTTCTTCTCTAGCTTTTAAAAAAATACAACTTTGGTTTAATAAAAAATATCTTAGTTATCGTTAAGACTTGCAATTTTTGTTGCTGAATTTTTTTTAATTTCTGCTTTAAAATTGCATTAGTGTCCAGATATGAATTTTCAGTTTTCCAAATTTTGTATTTTCATCTTGCCTTTCCAAATCTCCTTTTTATATTTTATTTATAAGTACAACTTCAAGTTAAAAAAAAAACATAATTACTGAGTACATGCAACTGTTAACCCCTTCGAAATCTTCTCATCCCTCTCACTAATGAACTCAAGAATTGCTGCAAACAAAAATTGCAAGTGTGGACGATGATTTATCGTTTAGAAAAATTTTCAAAAAATGGTTAGAGATACACAACTCAGAAATATCTTTACGTAATTTTTTACTTTGCATAGCAAACTATTTTTACACTATTATACATTTGTTAGTATTATGGTGTAAAAGGGCCTTTAATAGAAACATAATAATAGATATCTAACATTCCAGCCCCCATTTGATTA
This sequence comes from Pollenia labialis, assembly GCA_949318255.1. Lineage (NCBI taxonomy): Eukaryota > Metazoa > Arthropoda > Insecta > Diptera > Polleniidae > Pollenia > Pollenia labialis. The sequence goes on from OX439140.1 coordinate 15,517,896, forward strand.
AACATAGTCCCTCGCTTTTGAAAAAAGTTGTTTTATTAAAGACCTAAAATATCAATTTAGTTTTGCTTTTCTGAGCGCGCTCTTTTTAAGACTCAAAGCTAGATAGACAAAGATTAAAGTTTTACTTAATACAAATCAATGATTAAAGGTTGAGCTCTTCGGATATTTCCATTTCTTCTGTTATTATTGGTATTTCCAAGTTAAAACAAATACATTATTATTAAAAAAAGCTTTTTATAAAAGACTTCTGACACTTATTTCATTTTAATACAATTTTAATTACATTTATAGAATTCGTCCTCCCTGAATAATCACGGTGATCACAAAAATTTCAATAACAAAAAATAAAAAATAAAAGTGATAGTAAAACAAAACTTGTAGATTATCTAAAATTAGCGTGCCATAGAAAGTTAGTTTTTTTTCATAGACATTACAAATTTCATACATATACAACGTTTATCTTTATATACCCAGTTGGCCAAAGCTTCGACGACAACAATAAATGCAGTAAATATTAAGAATTGCTTAAGTAAATGATTTCTTTTGCATTATTCTCAAAAATATAATGCGAAAAAAGTTTTCGTCTAGCAAAGGACAAGCGAAAAATTTCTAAATTTGTGTTAAAATGTATTTAAATAAAGAGTTTAAAAAGCGATAAATTCTTAAGGGTTTCAATTAACATGCTACAAGTATTTATCGCTTAAAGGCATCTCAAAAAAAAAATTCGAATATAATGTTAGTTTTGCTTTAAAAAAGGATATTTTTTATTGCATATTTCTTGTTTTTATTCAAATGATTTTTGGTGTTATCAAAATCAAACAATTGTAGCACTCAAACCAAAAACAAATTAATTGCAGATGCCTGCAAAATTTGAAAAAGTCGAAATCTTGGGGTCTGAGTATACTTTTCTAAATGTTTGAGTTGTGCTGAAGCCGATGATCACACAGAAAGAAAAACACTCGGAATAAATTGATGATTTTTTATGATAACTTTAAGAACGTGTCGTACTCAAAAATTCAAGAACGAATGACACTACAATAATCCTTAACGAAATTACTTTCGAAAATCAATTCTTAAATCAAGTAAAAAAAAGATTAAGGCCTTAATTCTGTAAAACGCAACCACAACGCCAAAAATAACATTAAAAGTAAAAACTATGTCAAAAATTTGTCATCCTTTTGTTGTTGCTTTCTGCAAAAATTCATACTGCGTTTTAAAATTTTCAACGCCACAAGATACGCAGCGTTTGAAATTTAAAAATTCAATATGAATTTCTGTGGAAAACAATAACAAAATAATGAAATTTTTTTTTATTTTGCTTTTGCTTTCAATGTAATTTTTGCCGTTTCACAGAATTAGGGCCTAAACTTTTCGTTGTGTTTAACCATCCGGCTTACGCATGTTTTGATTTACTATACACATTGAAAAAATGTCTTGCCAGACTCATGTGTACCGCAAAGGGTTAAAAAGTAAATTTGAACTCTTGCTTCTCATTAAGTTTATATTTTTTATTAGTATTGTGGTTATTTTATTGAACTATTTATGGTTTTTAATCCAAATTTTTAATATTTTTAATTAGGCTTAAGTTCATTAAATTTAATTTTCATTAAATTATTTTTATGAAGAAAGGAATTTTACAACATGAAAATTAATTAAAATTTTTATTGATAATTTTTCATTCTTGACTCAATCTGGGCTCGAACCCAGGTGTTTACGGACAGGTTACCCTGACATGTTTCGATTGCAACCACTCAATCTCTTCAGAGGGCTTGCCGTTTAACACTCGCAGCCATCGACGACTGCTGACGTCATTAGTCAAACATCAATGCTTAAACCAAATTGTATTCAACCTTTTGGTAGATCGAAATTTGCTTTTGAATGATTATCTATTTTAATTTATTTTAACATGTTATTCCTTTACTTCTCTTTTTTCGTACTTTTGTCAAGAATTCTTCTTGAAGTTCAAAGTACATATATATAGTTTCTTTATTAAGACACGATTAAATAATGAGTTCAGTTTTTCTTTATTAGATATAAAGAACAAAAAATGTTTAGTTTCTAGGGGTTTTTTTTTTATAATAAAATAAGAATTCAATTTCACAATATAAAGTTTGATGCGCGACTGCGTGTTTAATGTTCAACGGTTGCAACAAGACTAGCTTCGTCGAGTTGTTAGTTCTCAAGGGAGAGAGAGTGTGCAAATTCTCTTCCCACATCTCGGCCATCCTGCGGGTCATCTACCTCGACATCATCATAGCTTTCATCCAGGTTGAGGTTAACGTCAGGCCATGGCTTCATATATTCGGCACAGGTAGTAGTACGTCTGGGGCCTTCACAATCTGCATACTTCACCACATCATAAGTATTGTTGGGCTTAACTTTTGCGATTTTATAGGGGCCTAAATACTTTGCCCTCAGCTTTAAGCCTCCTCCGAGTTGGGTCCTCTTTATGGCAACTAGGTCATCAATTTTATACTGCTGGGCAGGTTTCCTCTTACGATTGAAAGATCTTTGATTCTCGGACTGGATCTTCAAAATTTTGAGTTTGGCTACCTCTCTTAATTCATCGCGCTGATTTTCATACGTAGCTACCATCTCCTGCTCAATCAATTCCTTGAGATGCAAATCAGACTTAGTTCTCATTTTCGAACCAGTTAATAATTGAAAGGGGGTTGTGTCAATACTTCGATGGTGTGTTGAGTTTATTATTTGTTGAACGTTACCAACAAATTTATACCATTTACTGGGGTCGTCAATACTAAGTTTAGACAAAACTGCTATTATTACACTGTTTAGTCTTTCTACTTGTCCGTTAGCTCGTGGTAAACCAGTTGTTATCAAGATGTGTTTTATCTTCTCGTCTTCACAATAGGAGTTAAAGTCTTCGCTGGTAAACGCTGATCCACGATCAGAAATGATCTGAAAGGGGTTTCCAAATACGTCGCCTTGAATTTTCAAGCGTGAAATTGCATCTTTCGATGAGGTCGTCTTTGTTGGGTATAGCCAGCAAAATTTCGTGAATGAATCTATTACGGCAAAAATATGGTTGTACATCTTACTTGTTGATTCCAGTGGACCAAGGTAGTCAATATGGTAGGTATGTAATGGTACGTCTCCCTTGGGTATCGAACGAAGTTCTCCCTCCTGCTTACCACGCTTTCGATTAGCTATTACACACGGGATACAATTGGCTATATGTCTTTGGATTTTTTCGTCCAATTTCGGTATAAAATAATCTCTCGCAATCAATTCCTTCGTTTTATTGACCGAAAAATGTCCCTTCTCATGAGCGTTACGGATGATCTCATGCTGCATACCCTTAGGCACAACTAATAGTTCACTATCATCAACAATCTTATATAAAACATCAGTCCTCAAAAAATAGTCTTTATAAGTTGGTTGTTCCCTAAGGATTTCCCTTAGGGTATTCAAATTTTCGTCCAACATCTGTAGTCTTGTAATTTTACTCATCAAGTTATCCTGGACAATTAACATAATAGGATTTCGACTCAGTGCATCTACGTGTCGCATCTGGGTCCCAGGACGGTGTTCAACAACATAATCGTACTCCTGCAAGAATAAAATCCATCGCGCAACTCTCGTCGATAAATCTTTTTTGTCTAAAGTTTTCGTGAAAGCATTACAGTCTGTAACCAATTTAAACTTTAGTCCGACTAGGTATACACGAAACTTCTTGAGGGCTTCAATCACAGCCAAAACTTCAAGTTCATAACTTGTGTACTTTCGTTCAGGCTCAGTTGTTTTCTTGCTCATAAAATAAACAGGGTGTAAAAGGTCATCATCTGGGCATTTTTGTAATAAAACAGCGCCGTACCCGTCGATTGAGGCATCTGTATGTACCTCGGTCTCATAATTTTGGTTAAAAATTTTCAATACTGGAGCTCCACTCATTGCTGCCTTCAAACCGTTAAATGAAATCATTTGTTGTTCCCCAAATTTAAATTTTACGTTCTTCTTTCTCAAGTCGGTAAGCGGTTTCGCAACCATAGAAAAATTCGGAATAAACTTCCTAAAGTATCCGGCCAAACCGAGGAAACTTTCCAACTGTTTTACGTTCTGTGGTACAGGGTATTTCACCATTGCCAAAGTCTTTTCCGGTGATGGGGCTATCTGCTGATTCTCGATCACATGGCCCAAAAATTGAATACGTTTTTTCAGAAATTGACATTTCTTTACATTAATGTCAAGACCGTAGTCTCTACAGATCTCCAAAACCTTTTCCAAATTATTCAAAGCATCGTCTTCGTTTTCAGCCGGTATAATAACATCGTCAATGTACGGTAATGCGATACCTTCACGCGTCAGGTCTCTAAATATAGCGTTCACATGCCGTTGGAATACGCCTGGGGAGTTCGAAAGACCAAAGGGCACTTTCCTAAACTGATACTGCCCGTTATGGGTCACGAAGGACGTATACTTTCTACTGTCCTTGTGTACAGAAACATGGAAAAATCCATTACGCAAATCTATGGTACTAAAAATCTTTGCCGTTTGCAAACGATCTAATTGGTCTTCTATTAGTGGAAGTGGATATCGGTCGCGAACAATAACCTTATTGATCTTCCTAAAATCCACACATAGTCTGGGAGTAGAATCACGTTTTTTCGCCAATACAACTGCACTACAAAATTCAGATTCCGATGGTTCAACAATACCCTCATCTAACCACTGTTGAATTTGGTCGTCAACTATAGATCGTTCCCTTAAAGGAAGTCGTCTCGGATTGCAATATATTGGTGTTTCGTCTTTTAGAATAATGCGCATATCTACACTTGTTGTTTTAGTTTTTGCCGGTTTATACTCCATAATCTTCTTAGTTACGATTGCCTTTGCCTTATCGCTAGCCGTTTCACCAATGTTTAGTACAGGTTCATTTGCAAGGTCAATTCTCATCATCATGTGGACATCATCGTCATCATTCTTCTCGATTTTTACGATATTAAAACCCTCTGGGGTAATGCGTATATCAGCCTGTAAGCAAAGCGGTCTACCTAGGACTATATTAACGTCCATACAATCATCTGGTACTACATGAAACGTCAAGTTGAAACAGCTCCCATCAATGGTCACTTTAAAGACTGTGTTACCAATTGGCCTTATTCTATTATTCTTTCTGTCATGACCAAAGCCGCTCAAATAAAAATTAGATTCCGTCAAAATATAATTTGGTGATGACTTCTTTAATTTATTGAAAATGGACTCCTTCATTATATTAAATTTACTGCCCGTATCGAAAAGAGCATTTGTCATTGCGTCGTCAATTTCAATTTGTTTTACCATAATGTCACCACATTCAGTTAATAAACGAACATTTGACTCACCTTTCTTCTGAGGGCAATCCCTCGAGATATGACCAAATTTATCACAATTAAAACATTTGGTACCTTTTGACTTATTTTGGCATTCGTTAGACCTGTGACCTTTGTTACCACAATTAAAGCATTTTATTTCAGGCTTTTTGTCCTTGGCTAAATTCTTGTCGTTTGCCTTAGATTCAGGTCTACGCCTATTGGATGACTTGTTCATCGTCTCGTAATACTGTAGCTTATCTTTAAACTCTCTAGAACCATTTGCGCCATACAAAATCATTTTGTTTACCTCACTGTCGTTTATTCCATCGATGACATATTGCATTAGTGAATTAAAATCAATGTTTCCTCTAGCCGCCAGTTCCTTCATCTTCAAATAATATTCATGGATGTTTTCCTCTTTCTTCATTTTACGTTCACTCAACATTTTATGAAGCTGAATACTGCTGGTGCGGGCCTCGAATTCGTCTAGCAGTGCACTCTTAAGTCTAGCGTACGTTGTAACACCCTTTTCACTTGAAATGAACAGCTTTGCTACGCCCTTCAGTGACTTTTTCATAAAAACGTACTTTTGAAACTCATCCCATCGCATCACAGCTGCCGTCTCTTCAAATTCTTCCATCCAGGAATTAATTGGCAAGCTATTGGTTCCATCAAAACATCTTATAGAATCTTCTATATCTCGAAAGCTCATTGAAAATTTCGTTCTACTAAAATTTATATCACGTTCAACGTTGTGCTGCGTGTAGCCATCGTTGTAATTATTGTTGCGTCGTTGACGCTGTTGTCTGTCGCCGTCGTTTTGTGTATCAAAATTATTACTGCGTCGTAAACACCGTCGTTGGTTATACTCATCATAGTCGCCGTTACTACGTTGAATTATTCGCTGTCTGCTGCCGTCGTTCTGCCCATAGGCATCCAAGTTTAAACCACAAGCGCTTGCACCTATTTCACTTATTTTCATAGCACTATCTGCTACAATTCTGTTGTTGTTGTTCTGCACCACTGTGTTGTCAGCATCATAATCATCTTCGTCGTCATGAGTATCATCATCGTCGTCAACGTGCTTTAAACATAGTAACTGATTCTTAAGCAGATTGCCGTATATGTGATCAAACAAGTTGTCAATGTTGTAGTCTAAATTGAGTAAATTGCATACGCACACTAAGTCTGCAATACTTAAATTCTCCTTTACATACATCTCTTTGTTTTTGTAGTACTCGTCATCTCCCACAAAACCTTCAAATTGTCTCAATCGTTGTCTGTTGCCGCGGTCGCCTTCGTTCTCAAAAACAAACTTATGCAGTGCCACTACTACTGTACGTGAATTTGTCGCCAAATTATTACGCACACACTCAAAATCACCCAAACACGGCATTGTTGTTATTGGTTTCTATTATACTCTTTTAATTTTTTGCAACATAAAAAAACTGCACAAACACCAAACAATGTTTCTGTGTCGTTAACGTTCTAAAAAAAGAAGTTCCTCTGCCACAAACACACACACTACTACAGCCTTACTGATTGTTCACCGCGATTCAGTAAACAGTGGCCGCGTCTAAGAACAAGTTTTTCTTTACATTAACCACCACAGAGACTTTTTTCCGTTACTTTTTTTTCTTTTTACTAATTCGTTCCTTTACTCAAAAAATTAACACGAATTTTACGATTTCGGACGAGTCCCCAAATTTATAGTTTCTTTATTAAGACACGATTAAATAATGAGTTCAGTTTTTCTTTATTAGATATAAAGAACAAAAAATGTTTAGTTTCTAGGGGTTTTTTTTTTATAATAAAATAAGAATTCAATTTCACAATATAAAGTTTGATGCGCGACTGCGTGTTTAATGTTCAACGGTTGCAACAAGACTAGCTTCGTCGAGTTGTTAGTTCTCAAGGGAGAGAGAGTGTGCAAATTCTCTTCCCACATATATTTTTTGTTTTTTCATTTTTTTGTCTTTCTTTTTCTTGTTGACCTTTTCAGCACAACTTGAAGGACAAATGCAAACATAGAGCTCGTGCCTTAGCTTTAACAATTATTAGTATTGAACTATTTATGGTTTTTAATCCAAATTTTTAATATTTTAAATTTAAATTTAATGAACTTAAGCCTAATTAAAAATATTAAAAAGTTTATATTTTTTGTTAAGATTTCTAAAGTAAAAAACATATCGGGTTTGTGTTTTATCATTATGTAAGGTCTAGTACGGGTAAGATATTCAATCACAATATTTTGTTCTTTCTAATTTCGTTTTTGGTTTTTTTAAGCACGTACTCGGAATAAAATCAACTTTATAATACTTGAATCAAGCGCATTCTGAGATTGATTTAATATTAGTTTAACTTAAACTGATCTCATTTTCGGATTATTTTAAGTTCGAATTCAGATTAAAACAATTTTATAATTCTTGAATCAAGGGCATTTTGAGGTTGATTCAATTCAGTTTTACTTAAATCGATCTCATTTTCGGATTATTTGAAGTATGAAATCGAGATGGAATATGGATAATTTAAGTATTTTGTGATTGAAAATCCGTACTTGAATCAATTTTTCTGAACTTGATTCAGGAAAATCCGTACTGACCGTACTATAAATGCCGCTTTGTATTGATTTTCGTACAGATGGGTTGATTTTTTTTTGAGTGAAGGTTTTCGTGATATCATGGCTTAAATTTAACAAAAACCCCTGCTTTTCGTCAAATTCTAGACGTTATAACTACGCGAATTTGACTTTCTTTAAAAAACCTTTTATATTTCGTTTTTTTTTAAATAATTTTGATTTGATTCTTTCGTGATTTTATTTAATTTTATTCTCTTTTTCATAAAATAATGATGACAAGTTATGCGATATTAAAAATTTTTTTTATATATTTTTTATCCTTTTGGATGTCTTTGCAACATGGCCAACTGGGTAAAAACCATTTTGTTTCATTTAACGTTCATATGTATGTATATGTGTGAGTATCATGCATATTCATGTTTAAGTAAATACAGTCACACGTACAAATACCAGTGATATTTAATTATTAAAGATAATTACAATGTGATTTAGACATGTTACACTCTTGTTATTACAAAACAACGACACCAACCAACAGCACTGACGACGACAACAACAACAACAACAATACTGACAACAATATAATACTGTTGTTATTTTTTTAAGTTGTTTTTAATTGTGCATTTGTTACAAGGTGCTATAATTTTCCCTAGCATTTGTTCAGTTTAATTTTATTTCACCTTTTTTTTTTTGCTTTTATTTTATTTTGTAATTGTATGAGAACGATAAAAATCTTAAAGTGATTAACCGTAAATAACAGGTGTAAAGGAGAAAATTTTGAAATAACAAATAATATGGGTTAAAAGAGATTTTGATTGTAAATGTCATTAGAAAATGTTAGGAAAAATATTTGTGCAAATAATGTTTATGTACGTAATAAGCAAACAAACCCAAAATTTTAATAATTATATACCCTTGCAGAAGAACGCTAAAGTTAAGACTAATTCAGAGTTTGTTTTTCTATTTGGAGGAATGTAACAAAGTCTTGTTATTCGCATCTACCAGAGAGTGGATTGACGCCTAGTCCAATTTAATAAAGAGTTTCTAGTATTTTATTCGATTTAAGGGAAAAGTTAACTTCTAGTTCTTGTCATGAACTGCTCTAACACGTGAGATAAACAGTGGTATGTTATGTCTTTTGCTTCGTATGTAAAAACTAAGACATGTGGATCCTAGATAAAATGTATAATCTAGATCCGTGTATAAATCAAGTGGGTGCGTAACTTAAAAATGCGTCATTGTTAGCAACTTTCAAACGTTTATTAGTACATAAATTTACTACCGTTTTACGAAGATTAAAGCAACATTTCGTGTAAGAAATTATATTGAAAACAAATACAAATTTTGCAATTTTGGTTCATGAACATCAGTAGCATTTTGGACATGCAAAAAATCGCCATTCGACGTTTCTCGGCTTAAACTTGTGTGTCATTAAATGTTCTTAGATAAGTCCCGATGCTTGCAAATGATTTTAAACAGCTGCTTGCATTATGATCATGCAAGTTCTGCTCTTTACATGCCACCTCCCATACAACGACAATAAAGGAGAACGGTTACAACAAAAGTTGGTAAATTTGGAAGAAATAGTATGTTTATCAGTACAAAACATCTGTCAAAAGCAAGCTGAAATGAAAATGTGAGCGTTGGACTGTCTCATATAAAAACACTAAAGTTGTCTCGATATCTGGAAAAATACTCATCCATTTGGTGGTTTAAAACCGGGGGTCTAAGAAGGTTGCCATTTTTAAAATATCTGTCATCCGAAGTGTCATTTATTTAGTTAAAAGTTTGACATTTACGTATGTTCATCGTTTAACAACCGAAGAACGGCTTAAAATAGTTTTTTTTTTTTTTTATAATTTCCTAGCTTATCCCGCGAAGCTTTATGCTTGTCTGCAGGAAAGAAACCAGAGTCTGCAATTAGCTCCTTTTTGAATGACACAATGACAGTTAATCTTACAACAAAACAGTGCAGGTTCAAATGTGGCCACTTTTCGAGCATTACGGGTTGATTATGGTCGTCAAAATCGATCTAATCTGCAAGCAGTTGGCAGGACAATACAGAAATTTTGAAGAGACTGGAAGCTCAGCAAATATGGTTAGGCATGCACAGACAAAAATTCCCTTACATTTTTCGCTAATTAAAGCATTAATCAAAACTAAAATCAGTTTTAATTAAAAATTTAATTAATTTAATTCAACATTTAATCAATTGAATTTAACGTTTAATCAAGTGAATTAAAGGTTTATTTAATTGATACTACTTATTTATTTACAGGTGAAAATTTAATTAATCGCTGCAAATTTAATAAATTTTTTAATTAATATCACAAAATTGTTAATTAAAATCCATTTTTATTATTTTTTGTGTGTTCGTCATCGCAAAGTGCGTACTTACGAATATATCGCTTCCGTTAGGGAAATTATGGCGTTAAATCCAAACTTGCCAATTCCACGGCTCAGAGCACCATGGCCGTATAATAGCCATCTTATTTTGGCCTCCAATTAGATGTGGTTTCAACAAGCAGGTGCCACGGTTCACACATAACGACCGATTGTTAATTTTATTGTATTGGGGGGTAGCGAAGATCACTGGGCTAGGTTATCAGCAATAAAGCACAGCTCATGTGGAAAGAGTAATTACTTGCCCCTGTTTTACCACGTTACAGCGTCTCCCAAGCGTCCTATGTTACCTGGCTGTTGAATATTGTTACCAATCTTGTGTAAGATTTATTTTATTGTAGGCTGATGGATTTTGTGCATTTCAGTAAGTGTGTACCTTGAATATTAAACGGCTGCTTCAGTCAGCGTGGGTTCTGTTAAAGTTAGAAAAATTACACGAGCCCTTACAAGAAACACCATAACAGAAAATTTGTACACACATTTTTAGATTTAATAGTGGTATAGAGAATTTTGGGTTTGGGACATAACCATAAACATATGAAGACTTATTCAAACAGAGCCTGTTCTATGCCTGCTCTTGACCCTACACCCTCCTTGTCTTCCGATGATATTGAAGACCCAAACACCTACACAATCAAATTAAACTAAGTTCAGACCATATTTAAAATTTTAAAAATTCATACCTGTTTATTTAACAAAATAATTATTTTTACAATTGCTGAGCCTTAACATATTATTGAAGGTTATTAGAAATATAGATTTGAATAAGGGTTTATATGGCACATCACAAAAGCAAAAGAAATATAACTCAAACAAAAAAATAAACCAAATAGTATTTACTAAACTCAACTGATACTTAAATAGAAATGAAAAAAAAAAATTATGGTAATAAAAATGCTGCGGAATGACAGTTTATAAATGAAACCAAAATTTCATGAATGAAGTAGCAAAACAAGTTTACAAAAATAAATAAAAAGTAGTAAAGAAAATAATTACAATTGGAGTACAAATAAGAGATTCACTAAAACAACAATTTCCATCTTATTTTTACTCCATAAACAAAAAAAAATAATAACAAAGAAATTAATTATAGTAAAGAGAATTCACTTACATGGCAATTTTTTTTTCTCTAGTTTTTGTTTGGCGCAGGCTAATGTGGAAGATCTTCTCCATCGATGCTCTTACTGCTTAACCAACAAAACAATACTTTGTTATTATTTTACTCTTAAAAAAAAACTTAAATACCCGTAAACAAATGATTAACAAAAAATTAACATTAAACTATTAACATAATCTCTGTAATTATGTCGATCTGTTAGTTTACTTTTACATTATTTTTGGATTAAGCGTAGCTTAATCAAAGAATGTATATAAGTAAAAGAAATCGATACAGCCAAAGAGCGAAAATATAAAAAAAAACTATAGAACTACAAATTACTATTTCAATGAATGAAATAAAGAATATGAATAACGAAGAAATCAAATAAAAATTCAATGAATGAAATCAAAAAAAAAACGTAGACGGCAAATTTAAATAAAATTACTCAAATTTATGGGAACACGAGGGTAGAACACTTTTAGATCCAAATTTTTAACTTCATATAAAAATTAAATGTTACAAGTTTTTTTTTCCTACTAGTCTTTTCTATGTAGCCAACTACAGCAATAAGAAGTCCCCTGAGAGGGTGCACTCTGCTGGGTTTAGGAATAAAACAAATAATGTGAGTTTGTCTTTCCGGTTGTTGGAGTTCTTTGGCCGGCGACAATTGTACGATGTGAATGAAAATTTAACTATGGAAATTATCCAGCGATATATCTAGTAATATCCCATTGCCAATAGTCGGTGGATCAAAGTGTCACGTTATGCACATCTATGCAGAATGATAATACAATTATAGTGCATGTGTCTAGGTTAGGTTCACTCTTCCACGACACGATTTTTACTCCAACAAAACCTCGGACTATATTAATTAAATTTAGTTTTCTGTCCAAAAATTAAAATAAAATGAATAACTATGGAAAAATTATATTTGCAAATATTCACCTTTTACTCCAATTTTAAATAAATTTACACAGGTTAGACAATGAAATATTTTAGTTTTTCTTCTAAGTTTTCGGCTAGAGCTTTGTTCACTTCCAAGGTTTTAACTAAAATGATGTATACTACTTTAATGCTCGTATGATTAGGAATATTACGCAATAGAATATTCTAGACTTATAAGATTTTTAAAAAAAATAAGAATGAATGAAACACGTTAATCAATGAAATCGATTACCTTTTAATCAATGAGAACAGTATATGAATGAAAAAGGTGGAAGTGTTCTGAAGTGTGTATGTATAGAGTGGCCATAGGAAGTTTATCAATGTCATGACAATAACATTAAAATTTACCTAGTACAATATTCACACAGCCATCCGCTTAATTCAATTAAAGATGAGAACCTTTGGGCGCGTTTCCCAATGGACTAGTTATAGCCGCAATTACGTTTCTGAGGTGAAATCTGGACAATCTAAATGCGAGCCGTGTTTTATTTCATCTATGATAGGCCAGATTTTCCTGGTTTCCCCACATGTAGTTTCATCCAACCACCTTGTAAAAATGGGTGCAGAGAAAGGATTGTCATTAACCGCTTCAACTAGGAAATTCACACACTAATAGACAGGGGGTAAGTCTTGGTTCGTACTCGGTTTAGACCCTTCTGGCATAGGAGGCCCTGCCGGTCTTGACTAACGTCGCTACCGCCAGCATTACTCTAAACGTCTTTGTAATTTAACTCTCGCATCGCGACAAGATGACAACCCCTTAGCTAGGGCACACCTGGTTGTTGTTAAAACCTATTCCTTCCAATGCCAAGAATACATGACCGATGCTTACCCGCCAAATTTACTAAAAACGCAAATTATGCGTTAAAGCCTCTTGTTGTCCATCCCGTATTTAGTTACACACTTAGTTGAATCCAGTTACAATATTCTAACGAAATTTAATTTTAATGGTATAATGCACGGTACTGCCTAAACTATCGTTGTTTTTCCATTCGTATGAAAATATTTTCGATTTTAATTTAGAAAAATGTAAGAAATATGTAAATTTATTATATTAACAATTTTTTATTTCGTTTTTTTCGTTCCAGGTAAGTCCATTCACAAAACTTTGACTACTTGCTTGTATTTATAGGTGAGCGATTTACTTTAAGTGTAATTTCTTTCAATGATTGAAGGAAAAAAATGTTAGATTAACTAAAATATTCAGACCACAAGTAACTTAGAGATAAATTTAATATTTGGCCCACTTAAATGGTTGAAATCTAATGAAAAGGTGTTTAAAAGAATACCAAATATGGAAACACATACTCACTCAAATATCACTACTACATTTACCACTTAAGTATATGAATATAAAGTATGTAATTTAAGTATATAAATACACTAAACTCATGTAAATGATGATGATGATGAAATAAACGCATTTTAACTAAATGACGCAAAAAAAAATGAAATAAAATAAATGAAAAGAAACCTTCTTCCACTCTGTCATATTGTCTGTCTTTCTGTCGTTTAAGTAAAATGTCTAAAACGGAAGTTAAGGATAAAAAATGAAGAAGAATATAAACCAATTTAAATCTTACTAATTACTTGGGAGACAAATTACAAAAGGGAAGAAGAAGATAAAACGAACAAAACGCTCTTAAACACATTGAAATGAAGAAAGAAGACGGGGAAAAAGATGAATTCGAATTAGAGCTGAATATAACGTGTGAATGGTGTGTGTGTGTGTTAAGGGCATTAATTGTTAAACAGGTGGGTGCGAGCACACACACAGCCTTGCTCAAAAAGCAAAGATCTCTTAATAATTACATACGCTTTCTTTTAGCTAAGAAAATCTATAGCATACATTTAGGACTGTGCTATGAAAAGACAATTTTCTTTGTCATTTACAGGTCTTCTTCATTTCATTTCATTTCATACGATAACTTCTATTTTTCTCGCCATTTGTACACTTAAGCCAGGACAATTTACTTGTCTTTAACGTTTTGCTCAAACTTGAATCATCTACATGAGTAGGAGAGTAAATGAGTTTTGTTAAATGAAAGAAAAAAGAAAAGAAATAGAAAATAGTCATTAGCTGCAATTTTCTAGGCGTTATACGTACTAAGGACCTTTTTATATATTTTCCATTTATTTCTTCTTTTTTTGCTAAATGTCCTTGTTACCGCCATCAACAGCAACTTGGCAGTTGGTTGGTTGGTTGGTTGGTTGGTTGCCTGGCTAAAGGTTTGAGTGTATTTAATTCATATCTAAGCTGACAATGAAATAGTTAAGCGTAATTATCAAGGCGGCAAATGAATGCATTAAATATTAAATTTAATTTTTTTTTTTTTGCCTCATCGTCTGTTTTACTTTCATTTTAAATCTTTTCTTGTTGCCACTTACCCTTATTGTCGTTTCTATTGCTAAGATGTTGCAGCTTGTGCGACAAATTCCTAGAAAAAAAAATAACAGAGAAATGTAAAGTTATAGATAATTTAATATTAAATAATGAAATTTTAATTTTTGTAATTAAATTTTTAATGAAAAACTAAAGACATGACATGTTTAAATACAAAACAAATTAAATAGAGACGCAACAAATAAATAAAAAATTTAAATCAAAATAAGAAGATGAACAAAAAATTACAAGGATAAAGAAATATTAAAGAATTTCATAGAGAGATTTTAAAGACAATTTTTACATATTCTTCTGCTAGTTCAAAATTTTTACCCACTTACAACAATAATTTCAGTCAGAAAAAATCCAACCAATTGTAGGGGAAGGTAAGAAAAGATAAACTCACTGTTTAAGCCTTGATATTGTTACAAGGAAGACTTTGAGTGTTTATAATTCTTATTCACTTTAAAGTTTTATTTGTATAATATTTTTAGCTTTTTTAAAATCTTTGGAAAACGTTTTCCTGCTGATCTGGCCTAACCAACCAGTGAAACGCGCATAGAAATTAGCTTTCCTTCAACAAAAAATTTGAGTTTATTGGTCAAAAATAAAAATTGGAAATTTAGCACGTCATACGTAAAGCTTATAAATAGATCAGCTTTTGTTCCATTCAATAATTGTTTAATTTTGATTAAACCATTAATCACAACTAAAATCCGTTTTAATTAAATATGTAATTGTGTGAATTAAACTTATACCAACAGAACATGTTGGTGGTATCAAACAATATTTAATTATTACTATTAATTTGTTTTCGGGTCAAATTTTAAAAATCAATTTTTTCTTTGTTGTTCATCAGGGATAATATGATGTATCTGAATCAGTTTATCGACATAAACTTTTATATGTCTTTTTTTGTTTAAAAATTTCCTAATAACTGTTATTTTCGGTGCCTGATTAATTTGCATTACAAACAAAAACAACATTTTAATATTGGTTAGTGTTTTAAATGTAAATAAAACGAATGAAATCTTCGTTCGAAATCGATGAACAGGAAGTTAAATTCTCAAAGTTACTCTGAAGTAAACGTATTAGTTGCGGATGAGCTGTTCCGTTTTACTCACGAAACTTTGTGTCGTGGAATAACCTGATAAAATTTGTATTTTATTCTCTTTTTACATATCAGCTGTCAAAGAAAAATTTGTGTGCTTATCTTTATTGACAAAGCGAACTTTGAATTCTTATTTTATATTATTTTATTTAATAAAAAAAACCCTCAAATAACAAGAGCTAAAATTTATGAGAAGTCTTTGTTGTTATCACCGTTACAAATTTTCTGTTTTCTTTTAAACACATTTCAACAAAACATGCCACGTTGAGGTATTTTAAGCAGAACGTTTACCTATCAGCAAAACCTACGTATAAGTAAAGAGGCCGTAAGCCTGGTAATTTTTAATCAAGTTTTTTTTGCATGGAAAGAATTATTTACTTAATCAGCAGAAAATATGGCTTGAACAAAAAAAAATTGCACCAAGCCAATAATATCTCATTCTAAATTTATATGTGGCTTGGTTTAAGCAAAAAGTTATGACTCAAAGCGAACTAAAACTTATTAAAATACTGATAAAAAAAATTATTTTAATTTTACACACGGAAAACAGTTTATTTTCTAAAGTAATCAATTTCGTTTATTAAAAAAAGAAAATCCAAAAATTATTTCATGATTTTAACGTATTTTGTTCGTATTTAGTAAAATTTGCTTAAATAACGAAACATTTTCTCATTATCAACAAATTCACGTTTTTCGTATATGATCAGAAATTTGTTAAAACATGAAATGAAAAAGTTTTTTATTAATACGATTGCCGTATGTTTTGTTTTTATTAATAATAAGAAATATATTTCTAAATTCATTTATTTAATATTAAAATTTAAAATTCGTTTTTCAGGTCCAATTAAAATAAAATTCTCAAAGTTTATCTTGGGATTCAAAAATTAATTAACATGGTTTCGTTTAAATGTGCTAAATAACATTACTTGAGTTAACTTTTACAAATTGTTTTCGATTCATGCGATAGGTTTTTAAAAGTTCCAGTTCTTTGCCCACAAACTTTTACAAAAACTTATTTAATTCAAAAATTCTTAACCAAAACCTGATTTTTTTAAAAAAAAATAGGAAAAAAATAATTTAATTCTTTTGTGTAAAAATTCCAAATCAATTACACTACCCGCCTCTAGTAGAAAAAAATAATTACAATTTACTTTTAATTTAAATGTGCATACAAATATTTAATTTTAAATTGCAATAGGTACATATAATTTATTAAGCTTTGGGTTTTTCTTTTTATAGGTATATAAAAATTAGATAACATTTATTTTTTAGTTCCAATATTTCGATACAGCAATGTGTATCATCGTCAGGGGGAAAAATTACACAATTAAAATAACGTTCACAAAATAATGAAAAAAATAATAACAATTGTCACATAGAAAAAAGTATTTACAATTAGAAAAATTTTTATACAAATAATCTATTACATTCTAAAAATTTTTTAATTTCATCGTAATTGCTCTTACTTTTCATTATTTTTTCTACATTTTACATTAAAAAATTTTTGCTATCAGTTACATTTATCCATCCCTGTAAATAATAAGTAATATTTACCTTAATTTTAATCCATTTCTTATTCATTTCCTTTTACTAAGCATATATAATTGTAATTCAAAAGTACACAGTTTAAACAAACAATTTTATAATTATTAGCAATTATCCATCCCTGTTGTCAATAGCCAAACTAAATTGAACTTTTTCTAATTTACCTTAAAAATTACTTTAAAACAAAACCTTACAAATTTCCCTAATCATCTCTTCTTATTGCAATAAAAGCTTTTTTCTACTTTTTCTCGCACTATCTGTCTCTTTTACTTCCACACTAAAGTCTAACCAACCGGTTTTTTTAAATTTCACTTTGCTTTAATTCCTTTTCCAAGTCTTTTTAGTTTTTAGAAATTTTCAAGGTGCGTAAACGTCTTAAAAAAATACTCCTTTAAATTCGTTAAAAATCCAGTCATAAGTGTTAGAAAATTAATAATTTTTTTAAATAACTGAAATTAAAACAATATTCTATTAGAAAATTATAAAATCTAAGTAAAAAGTTTAATACCTCTTTGTAGAAACAGTAATAGAAATTTTGTTCATACAAAGCGGAGCTAAGGACAGCGCAGTCTCTGTTGGTTTTTTTAGTTTTTAACAATCGTCGCGACGCGTCGCGGTTTTGGGAAGCAGAGAATGAATGATGTGTTTTTTTATTAATGTGATTGGGTTTTTTTTTGCAATGTACTTCAGGGGAAAAATTTCAAGTCTATAAGAAAAAGCAAAGTGTCTTGGCTAAAAGCAACAAGTAAAGTGAAAGAGAATAGGGTTTGTTTCGGTTTTTGATTGTTGGTAAATTAAGAGAACATCAGTTTTAAAGAGTAAATATGAAAATATCTTTAATTTTGAGAAAAAAATAGTAATAAAAGATGGTTAATTACCACAAAATATGGCCTTTTTTTTAGGAAATAGTGAAAAATTAAAAAAAAAATTAAAAGAAAGTTAAAATGAAATTAAGAAAAATTTTATATATGTGCATAAAAATTAGATTTAAGAAAATTTTAAAGATATTTTAAGCAGTTCGGTATTTGAGAAAATAAACGATTTTTTTAAGGTAAGTTTTACGAAATCTCAAAGCATTGAAATTAGTGTAAAAATAAAAATCTAATGCAAAAAAAATTGTTTTTATGTTGAAAGCTAAAATTATAAAAAATTTAAGAAACTTCAGTGTTTGCACCGATCTTCACGAAGCTTAGAAGTTTGATTTCCAGTTATTGAAAACAAATTTGGGAAAATTGTACCTTTTTTAGCAGCCTGCGACTTTTTGTGAGATTTTTTTATCACCTAATTTTACGGGTTTTTTTAATTTTACCATTTTTTGCAAATCGTCAAAACAATTTCGTCAAAATTTAAAAGAAATTCACGGATTATATAGGGAAATAAAATTAAACTTTTTTTGCGGCCTGGAACTTTATTGCAAATGTTTACTAATTTAACGTCGCTAATTCTAAGTGCACGATATGCCTGATTAACTTTAACGCGTTGCCCGATTGTGCATCTTTCCATAGTTCAAATTGAGATAGTCTGAAATTGAGAAATGTCTAATGAAATGCAGAAAAAAACTTGACGTTTTGGTGTGGTTCACATTCAACATCGTCCCTTAAAATTTTATTTTTGTATGGAAATCTGTTTGTTTATCAATTCAGTTTTCTCAGTAAATTCTAGATAAAATCAAAACTTTTGCACCGATTACAATGAATGTAGCGCATTTGATTCGAAAACAAATATTTCATATTTTCTTTAAATTGTTCTTTTTTCAAAACTTCAACGATTTCTCTAAAACTACTTGGCAAATTAAAATTAATAAATGTGCGACATTTATTATCTCAAACGACTTTTTTCTGCAACTTATGGCGTTTTCTTTTCTAAAAAAGGTGTTGTTTAAGTGTTACATGTGACTTGGCAACATTTTCAAAAAGTGTTTCATATTTTACGTTTACAGAAAAACACACATTTCGGCAATAAACAATAAAGTACAATTAGCGCAAGGTTCAATTACAGGTGGTGGCAAGACTACAACAAACCAAAGCCAACAGAAACAACAGATGTTTTTTTTATTGCATTGTTACGTTTTTTTTTTTTTTGTAACTGTTTACGGCTCGAAACTTGCCACAACCTTGTACTGAATTCGCCTGGATCTAGTGCTGCACTCATGTGCCTTTAATTAAAATGAATGTTGAACATGTAGCATTTTTTTAATTTTAAAGGGAACATCATCAGAAAAGAACGCTTTACACTTTTAAAAAAACATGTTTTTCAGAAAAGAACATATTTAAAAAATGTAAAAGGCAGAATAAATGCAGAATTTTACTCAGAAAAGAAAATGCCATTAATTTTTATAAAACGACATTTTGTGCGACTTTTCAAAAATCCTAATGGTAACCCTGGCCATTAGTATATGTTTTGTTACAGATATATAAGTTTTAAGGGACCCTTATGGGTCTATAACTGTTGTTCTAAAAGGAAAGAAATATTTTTTCAATCACCAACTTGAACCAAGAAAATGTTGCACCATTTTCGTCCAAGCCAAAAATGTCTTATTCTAAACATCGGTGTTGGCTTGTTTTAAGCAAAGAGTTATGACTTAAAGAAAACTAAAATTTACAAATTATTTACGGCATATTTTGAAACATGCTAAATTTTTTTTAAATGCAGTAAACAAAGGTTTTTTCTGTTCATCCAATTTCGCCATCTACATTTAAATTTTACTCTCAAATTGTAAGACAAAAGAGGTTCTCATTTAGGAAAAATGTTATGCGATGTTTATGATACATAGAAATGTAGACCAATCTTTAAGTATACCGATCGACTCAAAATCGCTTGTTAAAGTGATCTAACTATGTCCATCCGTCCGTCTGGCTGGTTGTCTGCCCATGTTTTTCCGTGTAGGTTTTGGTTGAGATTCAAGTTCAGTTTCAGTTTAGTTCTAAGCCATTTGTAGTTCAGATATTATTTAAATATAAAAGTTGTAGCTTAGTTTTATTTAAAGTTCAGTGAGTTTTTGTTTAGGTCGAGTTTAATTCTAGATCACTAATTTTATTAAAATTAGGAAATAAACAAAATGTTCTAGTTCCATTCTAGTTCTATTTTAGTTCAATCCTGGTGTTTTAGTGTCTTTCTAGGTCAGTTTAAGTTCAGGTGTCGGTCAGTTTAAAGTTCCAATTCAGTTTATTAAGTGTCTTTTCAGTGACGGTTAGTTTTTTATAAAGTTCTGGTCAAGTTACTTTTTATTTCTTCTGTAAAATGAAATATGTTTAATTGTGCATTAATTCTTATTTTATTAAGGGATAATAAACCATATTAAATTAACCACATTTAACTTTTAATAACTATTAAGAAATATAAGAGTATAATCTTCTAAATAGCAAAAAACTCAATATAATCTTTATAAAAAGTAGTTACTTTGCTCTAATATATGCAGACAATAATGAAAAACGTTACGCTAAAACGACATGACAAAATTCTAAATAATCTTGCAAGGATTCTAAGGAAAATAAAATAAAATTGTTCCTTGTATTTTTGTAAGTTTTTAAAATACAGAAGCAAAAATTTATTAGCTTATGAATAAATGCATATATTTAAATTAAATAGGGCTACTTGCGAACTGTACTCAAAGGAGTTGAAATAAATCTTTACACAGCCAGACAGTCAGGCAAAGGAAACGTGTTTAACTTCCTGCCTGTCCGCTCGCCATTCAACGACATCAGCCTTCAATATTTGCTCGAAAATAAAACTCAACAACGTTGCACTTTCAGGCCAAATATAAAGAAAGAGAGAGAGATGGAGATAGAAACTAATAATAATGTTGCATTTTGATGAGCTTCTAATTTTTTTTTTGTTTTTCCTGAAATAATTTTATAAAGTTTTTGCCTTACACCCTTGAATTCTTGGTATTTCATTACAAGCAAGAATTAATTTGTGGCAAGTCAGCGGGCACGTTACAGATATATAGATGTTGCTGTTGTTGATGTATTTAAGCCGGTCTAAGCTTAACACTGTTACATATACCACAGTTTAGCAAACAGCGGCAACAGCAAGTTTAATATTTTTAAAACTTGTTTTAGTTGTGTTAGTGGTTTCTGCTGCAGTTGCATAAGTTGCATAAAAAATGTATTAAAAGTCAACGTAAACAATTTTTTCTTACTCATTTCATTTCATTATTTTCAGTATTTTTCTACTTTTGTTGTTAGAAAATGATGTAAATTTTTGTTTGCATTTTAAGCACAAGTGCTTTTAATATGAATAGATGAAAAGTTTTTTTTTTTCTTAATGCCAAATAAGAAAATGGGGGAAAAATACTGCTGGCTCTACAGATCACTAACTAGTGGGGGGAGAGAAGTCAGTTAAAATCTCAACATAATTCAACTTTATTGAAATAGATATGAAGTTTATGATTTCATTTTGAGGATTTCATATTTTTAATTTTGCTTATTTTTAGAGTTAATCATAATGATGGTAATAAATGTTGCATAGCAATGAATAAAAAGAATTATGCATCTGGTAGAGGGAAAGAAATGGGTTTTATTGCAAGGTTGGCAACCGAAAATATTATCGGCATCGTTATTGGTTTTAAAGAATCTGTTATTCTGGCATAGGTAATTTAATCAAATCGGTAGCCGTATACCAGTACTGAAATGTTAAAAAGGGTTAAGGTACATTGATTTTACAGTTTAATAAAGATTAGAACATTTAATTTATTTCTGTTAAGCAAATCACAAACTTCGTTGTGTTCGGCTCAGCACAATAATGTTCGTTCGTTTCAGTTGTGCTTAGCACCATTTTAGCTGCCAGTAAAAAAATTTTAAACAAAATAAAAACATGTATACAATTCACACAGAAACTATTTGTGCTGTGGTCGCTGCCAACATTTTTTGTTTGATCGTTTCTTTATCAATTTTAAAAAAGATACACTATAGAACATTAAAATATAACGCAAGTTTAAAAAACCACTACAATTGTTCTGTTTTGTAACGAAGAACAGACCTCTATATAATTTTCGTTACTTTCTTGAATAGAGCTACGAATGGCATTAATGGTTGTGTTCGGTTGACAACGATTAAGAATAATTCGATTAATCGATCAGACCAAACCAAATTCTTGTACGAATAATTTTAAAATGGCGAGTTTCGAATAACGAATAAATCGTTTAATTAATGTCGATTAATCGAACAATTTTTATATTAAAAAATAAACTAAATAAAAGCTAAGCATTTTATTTATTCTTGTTCGTTTTGAGTGATTTTATGAAGGGTCCGTCCAAGGATCTATGAAAAGTATGTGTGAAGCAAAATATTGGCCAAACGCTCGGGTTAATGTTCCGAATTATCTCATTCTTCAGGTCTTGAATTGTTCTTGGCTTATTAACGTACACTTTTTCTTTTAAATATCCCAAAAGAAAGAAGTCCAACGTTGTCAGATCACATGATCGTTGCGGCAATTAACATCGCCACGCAAAAGAGTCATTGTTTGGTTAGCTGTGTGGCAAGTGCCACCATTCTGCTGAAACCACATATCATCCATGTTAATATCCTCAATTTTTTACTACAAAAAGTCCGTTATCATCTTGCGCTAGCTAACATCATTTACGGTAACTGCTTGGCCGACCTCATTTTTAAAGAAGTACGACCCGATGACTGACGCCGCCAACCCATAAACCCCACCACATAGTAACTCTTTGTGGATGCATCTGCTTATCAACAATCACTCGTGGATTCTCATTTGCCCAAATGCGGCAATTCTGCATGTAAACAAATACACTGAGGTGATAGTGTGTGTGTCACAAAGTGCACAAAATACATTTTCGTAAAAGGCTTCAACAATCTTAACGCGCTGCTTAATTGTGTACCTCTCCATGGTTGAATTTGCCAAACACTGAAACAAAGAAATATCAAATTAAGTTGGACAGAAAACCTAACCTTAAGGTTTGACTCACAATTAACATCGTTCATTATGGTTGGACCACCATTTACAAAATGTAGGAAAGTTAAACAATATTGTAGCCATAACCCTGATTGTAATTAATCCCAATGTTTACTAAACAATAACCGTGTTAAGTACTCATAGCATTTCAAAAATGTATTTTATGTTCTTGTTAAACAAATCGTTGACAAACAATTCTATCAGCTGTTTTCTTTTTGAATCAGACGCTAAACAAATTTCAAATAGGGGATGTTATACTTTGGGGTGAAAAACTTAGAAATAAATCAAATATAGCATTACATATATATAGTTTTTATATTATATACATATGTATATCTTTACCATTTGCGTAAGTGTTACAATTTTATCATTGAAAATTATCCAACGACTTCAAAACATGCTGAACTTCGTCTAAAGGAAAAATACATCAAAAGAGACAGCGGTTGTTCTATAAAAGAAATTGAATGTAGAAGGTTGGCTGAAGATGGAAGATCTGCAAACGCTTTTCGAAAATCCAATGTCATATCGGATTATTTAAGAATTAATGGCTTTAAGATGTTTTTAAGTAATACAACCATATGGAGTTAGGATGAAAAGGTTTACGCAAAAAAAAAAAAAAAAAAAAATAATTTTTTTTAATCTTTACTCTCATCGATTAATCGAATAATTTTTAAGATTTAATCGTTTGATCGAAGGAACAAAAACAATTATTTGAATTGACAACTCTAGTATACACTAAAAATATATATCGTTTCTGGGTGTATTTTGAAACACTGTGTAAAATTGTAAAAACTGTTGTAAGCAGACAATAAGGAGTAAAATAGCCTTAGCAGTAGGCTTGGGTAGGGCATCTATAGGAATTTTCTGATAATGTTTTGCGGGAAGAAAAGTCATAAAAATACCGAGTTAGTGACTTAACTGTACCCGTAACGTAAAAACTTCAGTCTGCTGGCGGGCAGAACATACATTGCTCCAGATTGTTAATAGTTCCAGCTCCTAAGCAATGGATTGGTGTAGTCTTTCGTATGCCAAACTAAGATAGGTCTGGAGATAAGGCCCAAGAATTTTTTATTACAATATGTGTGTTAGAGCCATGTAAGTCTGGAGCGGGCCGATTATTTGACTTAAAAGAGCTTTGGCGCTTAAGAATTTTTTATGTATTTCAGTTCGGTATACAATAGAAGGTGTTACTAGTAGTAGATGAGTTCCCTGTTTTTGTCTTAAAATTCCCCCTTATACTCGTTTAAAGGATAATTTTAAAAATTTTCAGTTTTCCTTTTTTAATTGCCCCCCAATAAAGCTGCTAGGTGCTGTATTATATCAAATCTTCTGATTAATCCTTCAACTACTGCTCTTTGTTTTTTAAATGCCCACGCATATTTGTTTAAGGAATAATTTTCTTAATATTTTTATACCAGATTTAGTTGTGAGTTTGCCATTCCGTGTGAAACTATTTTATTATTCCTCTCAGCCCCATAAAGTATATATATTCTTAATAAATAAATTGACATTAATTGTTGGAAGATAAGCCAGTTCCAATGCACCTTTTTCGGTATTTTTGTTTAGGCTGTGATATCGTTGCAAATAAGACTTTAGTGCTTGTAATTCTCATTCACCTTACAGTTTGATTTGCATCAATTAAGCTTATCTTAAGTGTTTTTTGAAAAGATTTCCTGATGATCTGACCGAAATTGGAACAATAGTCGCATAGGAACCAGCTTATCCTCCAACATTAAACTTCAGTGTATTTATCAAGAATGAAAATGGGGAATTTAGCGCAACAAACAAAATCTTATTAATGGAATATTTTTTTTATTTGTATATTTCTGGAACCTTAAAGCTGTCTATGACTACTTTATTACAATAAATAAACGTTCAAGACTACAAAAAAAATTCCTTTGCATCTCTAAATGCGCCCTTCTGCTCGTCTAAAGATTAATTTTCTTAATATGTAATATACTAGAATGGTCAAGTTGTCTTTTTATTGCAATTTGGTTTTCTTTATTCCTTCAAAAAACAAAAAAAAAAAAAAAAAAAACAAAAAGAAAAACTTCCTGGTAATTTTTAATGTCCCTCTATACTCGTTTGCGGCTTAATTTTTCTAAACACATTATTTTCCTTTATAAATTATACCTTTCAAGCTGTTAGGGGCCGTTTTATTGCAATTCATTTCCGTTAAACACTCCAAACAAATGAATGGCAATTTCAGTTTAAAATAAAAAAAACAGAAAAAAGTAATAATAAAAATTAAATTAAAAACATTTATTTCCTTTTCATATTGTTGTTTGTTCAAAATCCTTGAAGAAATCTAAAAATTAAATTCAGGTCACCATTTCTTTTGCCATGCGAACGTATGTCTTTGCTGCTGTCGATTAAATTTCAGACACGTTTTCTATTTTGAAGTTGTAGAAGTTGGCCATTATTGCTCTATGCACTCGAAGAAATATTTTATTGCAATTTTTTCTTTTGTTTTATGTTTTTTTTTTTTTGTGAGTATATTTCATTGAACTAAATGAAAAACCAATGTCGCAGCAATAAATTTATTGTTTTTGTTAAGACAAAAAGTTCTAAGTGAAAAACAAACACTCCAGCGGCTGCGTTGAAGAAACGTAAAAGAAACGAAAAAAATTTTGGTAAAATGAATAGTTCATTATTTGAGTTGTTTTTCTTAAATTTTGTAAAAATTTTTTTTTTTTAGGAATTATTGTTTTTCTTGCAAGCTTATAAATAAAAATCCAATCTTTAGTCCATTTTCATTTGTTTGCAACGGCAGAAAATAGGGAAAAACTTCTTTATTGTCCATTCGTAAGAACAGTAGGTTGGTTAATGAAGCTGGTACGCTGCTGCACAGTGGGAGAATTTCATTAATCTTCATTTATTATTTAATTGAATTTAAATTTTTGTTTTTTGATTTTGAAAAGTTTCGGAAGCTTTTGGGAATTCTAAGATTCGGTGGAAAAAAGTTCATGAACTCGATTCTTATGATTACCTTTTTGCTTGGGGGAAGCATCTGTGGCAAAGATTTAAAAGGATACATGCGATAAGGCCTACTCCATTGTGGATCCAAACCACTAAATGGCAAACAATGCGTTTACCAACCGCCACCCAACACACACAGGTAGCAATTTGAGTGCATAATGCCTTGAGATAATACACTAAGCTCTTGTTTAGCTAGTCGAGCTATCTTACCAACACTGCTTTTGGAAAAATGCTAGGAACATCTCAGGCCGAACTTTCAAAAAAGTGTTGAAAATCAGTCCTTTAGCAGGATTTTAAGGATCATCCGCGAATTTGGGTATTAAAACCCAACCCCCACCATCAGGCGAAACTTCCGCAAAGACTATCTCCCTGGAAGACAGGAAGCATTTCCCGCATGAAGCATATGAACACAGGCATGAACCAGAAGTCAGTCCGGTACCGTGTCACCGACGGCAGCTCACTGCTTTGGTACCAGATTGGATCTCTGGTCCACCGCGAATGCAAGAAATGGGAATATCTTTTGAGATCTGTCAATTTTGGATTTTTGTCGAATCCTAGGTATTGCCTGAATCCGATTAGGCCACGGAGGATGTAACACAAAAAGGCGAAATATTTTTAAGATCATGCTTACACTCCCGGGGGAACAGGTTAGATTCGGTTAGTTGCAACGGCCAACCAACACGGGGACGGGTCACCTAAACCCTCTAACGTTCCCTCTGTAAGCCCTATTATTTTTTGTTGTTTTGTAATTTTTTGGGAAATTTCAGAGATTTTAGGAATTTAAAGGTTGTATGGGGAAAATGTACTTAGACAGGATTTTTATGATAATCTTTTTGCTTGGGGGAACAGGGTAGATTCGGTTAGGGTCAATGGGCAACCAACACGGAGATATCGGTCCCTGTGAGATAATCTGTCTCCCAAAATGACAGAGAAAAGTATCTCTTCCTGCGCTTCACTCTTATAGCTCCTACAGTAGTCTTTATATTCCAGGCCCATTCTGGAAGGCCTGGTATAATTTTAATGTTTTATAGACAAGGGGCTTTTCTTATTTTTCTAAAGTGATTTTTAGGAAATTTTGGGTTTTTTCATTAAGAACTTCTTTTGTTGTTTCTAGTTTAGAACTCACCACCAACGTGCTTTTATTTTCGGTAGTTTATTAAAACAATGACTGTTTTTATGCTGGTTTATGCAACCATGTCCTGCATTTGCTTTGTGTGTGTGTGATGCCAACCTTATATAAATATATTTTTTTTCGTTGTTTTTGGCTTTCTGCTTCCAATTGCAGCCATTTTGCCTTGTTGCTGGCTCCAATTGAATTGTTTTTTTTTCCAGTTGCTTTTATTTTTCTTGGATTTTAAGTAATTTCAGCACGTAATCTGCCATTATTATGCGACGACTACAGCTTAAAATTTGTGTTGTTTTTGGACTCATCGTTAAACCCAGCAACAAGACCGAACATTAGTTGCAACAACATCAGGCAACAGCAACAATTTTTTTTTATAAAGTATTGAGTTTGAAAAAAGAACGAAAAACTTCATATTTTATATTTCAAGGGACATTTGTTAGTTACTCACTGGGTAAAATTTGGTTTTCTTCACAGCTTTTAGCCAAATAAAACAAAAAGCGAATAGAAAAAATAACAAATTATTGGGCCAACAACCAGTAAGAAAAAGATAGAACGATTTTCCATTTTCTCTAAGTTCCAAATGACAATTAGAAGAAATGCTTCATGCATTTTGCAGATGGCGCAATGTTTTTTATTCATTTTCAAATGAAAATAATGCTTTACAACATATACTTTTGATAAATATTTATTTTGGCACTTTAGAAAAAACAATTCCCAAATGGAATTCCAAGGACCCCTTGGAGTGCTAAGAAAGTATTTCTATTTCTGCTTTTTTGCCTTAGGTAAAAATTATGAATGAAAATTTATAGGAAATGGATGCAGAAAGGCATGTATGATAGATAAGTATTTCTATGCCCTTCACCTTTAAGTCATGTCTGCTCCCTTAGGCAAAAAATGTCTTAAAAGTCTATTTTTAATAGCTTTTCCAAAATGAAATGACTAAAATATAATATATTTCCACAATTTGTAATAAAACTTTAAGTCATTGATTTGAAGGTTTGTAAAAAATTTTAGAAAAAAATGCAGAAGTTAGTGCCGTATTAAACGTTGAGAACCTCTGCCTTAGACGAAAACAAAATTGTCAGGCATAAATTTTCGAAAGAAACAGCACATAATTTTTATTAATTTTCGGCCAAAAATAAATAACGAATAGAAAATAGTTAAGGGCTAAAGAACAGATGGATAAACAGTCGGAAATTAAGAAAAAATATACATTTTAAATTGGCAATAAAGAAGCAGCAGTGGCCTCGCTATTTTAAATCTTATAAATATTGTATCTATCGTGCAGATGGACGGACATGGCCAGATTGTTAAAGAATTACAAAGAGATCCATATTTTCCAAATATACATATGTATAAACTTTTTATTATCTCCAATAATCATTTCGATTTTTTACAAATAGAATGACAAAATTAATTTATCCCTCCTTCTTCCTTTCAAGTGGTTGAAAATAATATAGTTTTTAAGATTTATTTAAAACTTCTGGATAAGTGTTCCTTCTAGTTCAACAAAAAATTTCTTTTTTAAGTACTGAAAACTTTAATATCCTTGAAAATGTTCAAGGGCTATCAAATTATTTTAATGTTCTTTCCCAAGAAGTAAAAGGTCTGGGAAAAATAATTCTATTCCTCCACCGCAATTCTGTAATTTTTAATAGTTTTCTACCGACATCGTTAACCAATAAGGATTTGCCTATCCTCTGATTAAAATTTAACGATTAAAGTCATTAACAAATCTTAATGAAATATATGGATAGAAACAAATAAAGGTTTTTAAGTCCAGATTTAAGTTTTTTAATTTTTAACCTTTCCAAAGCTTCGACGTTTTTTTATACAACTTTTTATTAATTTGTCTTTGTAATGGATTCAATACAAACAAAGATTCAATTTGTTTTCCAAAAGGTTGAATAAGGACTGCAAACACTGCATTAACTTCAGTCTTAAAAGCCTCAGATGTGCAATCTTTACAGCTTGTCTAGTTTTTTTGGATAGGAATGTTACTGACACACACATCGATCCGTTGTCGAGACTTTGCCCATAGCATTAAGGCATATTTCAGCCCCTATCGTTAACTTACGAATTTTGACTAATAAACGACACATTTTTGCGTTCGCTACTGAAATATATTTTGCAGCTGTGGGTCAAATTTAAAAATGTTTCCTTCTTTCATTTAATAAAATTATTATTTTACATTCAAAATTATATTTTACTTAAATAATAAATCATATTTAAACTCTTATCAAAATTAGTCAAAGCTCGAAAAAACTTATATTTTTCTAATCAATTCCTTATAAACCTACCAAAACTTCAAACTTCTTTTGCAAATTAATTTGCTTTTAATAGGAAAAAAGAAACAATTTTCTATGTTTTTCTTTCATTTATTTATTCAGTCATTTCTAAGCAAATTAAATGTTATCATTATTTAAACATAACTTTGAATAATAAATTTCCAGGAAAAATAAACTTATCTACACTTTTGTTTTTCTTCTTGTCTTCGTTATATTGTTTTATATTTTATGCAGCAAAAACAAAAAAGTAGTAGGAAAGAAAAACACAAAAAGTAAATACAAAATAAATAATTATTTATCTGCAACACTTAATTAAAAACTTAAAATGCAAAATGCTACGACATCTTTTATTTTTTTCTTCCTCAGCTTTTCCAATCTTTGTCTGTGTTAAAGTTCTAACAACTAAAATATTTATTCATAACAACAGCAAATACAACTTAAAACTTTTATTTGCAATAACAACAACGACAACAAAACAAATTCATTAATAATTTCCATAAACAATTGTTAAGAAACAACCAAATAAAAGTAATAGACAGACAACTAAAATACTAATATTTTCTTTTGCCTTAATGTATACTACACTTTTTTTTTTTTTTGTTGCCAGCAAAGTACAAGAGTTTCCTTGCACGTCTTTCTGCTTGCAATTTGCTTAAGTATCTACATGTTGCTGGTAAATGGGTTTGTGTAAAAACTTGTTTGAGTTGTCAATACTCTATTCAATATATTCAATTCATTTATTTTCAATAAGTTTTGCTGTTTTTACGCCATTCCTATTTCAATTTTTCCTGCAATTATTTATGAATGTTTAAGAACAAGTCTGCTTGTGGCGTGTTGTGGCAAGTAAGTTGTCATTTTGCATTGGTTTTCAATAAATTCTGAGAGTTCGTAAAGTGGCCAAGTTCTCAGAGAAGTCAAAACACTATTTCAGATCCAATTCTTCACGAAATCCGAGAGGCAAACAAATAAACAATTTTTTCTAAAATCGACTAAAAACAAAACTTTCGCAAAATCCATTCTACTACAATCAGATTGCAAAAAATAAAAATTTGGCCACCACCTGTATTTGCTGGCTCAATTATTTAATAATTTCTTGTAAATAATTTATTCAAGAATAATGGAAATAAACTATTTAAAATTACAAAGAAAATATTGATTGTGTATTAAGGCATTTTTATACTTTCTCAACCAATAGTGGTAAATGAGAGTAAATTTAGTTTATTATTCCGCCTGAAGCTTTTAAAATATTCACCTAGCGCCACTGGGTAACTCTTAAGCTACGGTCACACTTATTAAATATTTGACCAAATAAGTGTAACCCCTATTTTTGTTAATAGTTATTGAGATTTAGCATGATGTTAATATCACAAAATAGACTAATTAAACTACTACACATAGCAACAAAATGTTGTTTGTAAGATGTGATATTATTATCAAAATAAGTATTGGAATTGAAGGAAATATTTATTTAGTTTTCTTATTGGTCCCGTTTTTTTCGTCAAATATTTGATAAGTGTGACCGTAGCTTTAGTCGATATAGACATGCCCGGCTCACTTTCAAATGAGTCAAGCACAATCGTTGAGGAAGGAAAAGAGTTATAAACCCAAATACAAACCGAAATCCATTAAAAATATATATTTCTATTTCAAAACTTAGTGTTGGCGGAATGCAGCGATCGTCATTCATTTGTACAAATTTGTTTTATATGACAAGAAATCACAATACCAACATTCAGCAAAATGTGTTCACAGTTTACCATAGGCCCCATATAAAGCCCATTTTCGGTCATAGTTTCATAAGACTATCTATCAATCACGTCATCAAATTTTATGAAGATCGAAAAACAGAAAAAATTCAAAAAAATTACTAAAATTGTTCCTTTATTAGCCTTAAAATTTCATAGCATTTAATGTTTTAAAATAAACTCCAGCATATGGGGTCCGCCACTGCTCCCTATAAACGCCATTCTCTTGGTCGAATTTTGCACCAATTTTTGGAGCATACCTGTACCCATGTTCTGTAACTTTAGTGAGAACTTCTCGCATCGAAAAGATGTGGAACAATTATTCCATCGTTTCTCGAAAAGTGAGAAAAAACTGTGTCTGTAACTCATGTCGAAAACTATCAAAAGAGACTACGTCGTTACGTTAAAAATGTCATAACATTGCACCCGAAGCCGCTGAGACATTGCAGACGTTAAACACGTCAGTAACACATATCGTTGACGGCGAGAAAAATTAACTCAAATTGAACAGTTTTCAACGACGGCGGTGAAAATACAACCGTCGGCTTTACCAAATAATGTAAAGTGCGACTTTAATGTTTGTTGTTTGCAAACGAGCTTTGAAAAAATTCCTATATTTTGTAAAAATGTTAAAAGAAAAATAATTTAACAATGGAAAATTGTGCCAAGAACAAAATGTTATTATTATTATTCTTTGCATTTTAATTTTTAATTGTTTTTTAGTGTTTAAATTTTTTCTCGCCCCATTTTTATTCGTGAGTCTTTTGGCAGTTCAAAGAGGGAACTTTTCTCACAAAAATGTTACAGACACACTTTTTCTGTAAATTGGCGAGTAATTTCCTTCCGTGACAGCTAGTACTCGCCAAAAAAGTTACAGACACAGTTTAGTAAGAAAAACAGCTGTTTGTTTCAATTTATGCCATTTTTGTTTCATTTCACACATTTAAATCGAAAAGTTTCTCGACGCGAGAGTTACAGAACATGAGCACTGGTCTTATTTCGGCAAAACTGAGTCAAATGTTGGCATATTATCAAAAGTTGCTGGTTTATCATCATATACCATATATTTGTCGTACCCACATAAAAAGAATTCCAAAGGCGTCAAATCACACAAGCGAGGTGGTCAATTCACTGGCTCATTTATATTCGATCACAAAACGTTTGACTCAGTTCTAGTTCAATTCTTGTTTATTTCTAGCTCAGGTTTAGAAAGATTTTGGATTCTGGCAAAATTTTTTTTTAATAACACTTTGCTATTTTCGTTACCCGCTTCTGGTACTTTTTAGTTTGTTTTCTATTTAACTGCCGTCTCCTTATATCATTTTGCTGTTTTTAGTTTATTAAAACTTGTCAACAAATTTGTCTTGTATTTAAATTTTCAATTATAAATTGCATGTAAATACGTATTTATGGTTCGTTGTTGTTAATGATGACAATGTCAATTACTTTGCTTTTATTTAGTTTTGTTTTAGAAACGATTTAAAGTTTTGCAAATGAGAAAATTTTGAAAATCAACCAAATTACTAAACAAAAGATTCTAAAACAATATTTCGCACACAGAGTTTCAGCTGTTAATTTTGAATTGTTTGTAAAATGCATAAAAGTAGTTTGTCTAACTTAAAGCCAATTGTTAAATTTATTTATTTATTGTAGGAAATTATGCGAAAATTTGTATAGTTTTTTTGGGAGATAAAGGCAATATATAAAATTTTTTTGTTTGACATATTTACGTTAAAAATCCGCTAATCGTAAGGTAGACTTTTAAAACTTTATTAGGATCATATCGTTTTTTTTAAAGCAAGAAATGTATGTGCTACTTTTAGTTTTCAATACCCCCCCAACATTAAAAATTAAAATCGACGCAATATTTTGTTCATATTTTCTTTAAAAACAAACCTTTATGAATAGCGATGTCTTACTCCACAAAATTTAGTTAAATGACAATTTTGTATTTTCAGTTTACTAAAATGATTTAAATTGCTGTATCCCCCGTTTTAGTTTCACCCTCTACTACCCCTTAAACAAATCAACTTCTCCACATGTTCATATGTCTGTCTGCCTATTCCTGAGTCATGTAGCCATATGAATGGTGGGTTTGTCTGTCTATTTTCTAAAAATATGATGCAATTTATAACATAAATGATATTTTTGTGTTGTGCTGCTGTCATTGACATATTTGTTGTCATTAAAAGACATTAAAACAACAGCAAGAGCAACACCAGCAACAACGACAGCAGCAAGGGCAGCAACAAACATTCTACTAGTTTTCTTTAATGGTCCCATTCATTTACGGCATGATATGTCTTAGATTTACATGTGTATGTATATTTAATGTTGCGGATGTTTGTTTTTATGCTATCGATAACTACTGACTGGTAAACATAAAAAGTCAATTCATTCGCTTTTGAAGCATTTCACATTTTCTTTTTTTTTTTTATATATATTCTTTAATGGGTTTCAACAAGAAAGATTGCGGGATTGTTATTGAACGGCCAATTGAAAGAGAAAAGACAAATTGGGAACAAAATTAAGATTAAATAAAAAAATAAAGACATTTAAGATATGAAATATTTTCGTAAGATGGGTATAATTACCAGCCAATAACAAAATCTACAAAGATTAAATGCGTGTCCCGGTAGTTAATAGTGAGATATTCTCTCAGTGCGAGGTTTGCTGGTACGATTACCGCTAGAGACACTGGTCTGTTTTACCACAACGGCCTGAAGGTCTAAGTAACTATTGCTCGGTTAATTAAGTTAGAATACAATTTGTTATTGTATTTCTTACTTTCAGCAAATAAATAAAAAGAGACAATTTTTGATTTAATTCAAATTTTTTATCCATTTTTATGTTAGAGAAAATTTTTGATCAATTTCTGATTTAACAAAAACATTAGATAAATTTTGATTTGAAAAACATTTTTATAAATTTATGTTGCACAGATTAGTTTCGATAAATTTTTGTTACCGTGAAAATTTACTATAAATTTTTCCCAAAAAGAACAGTTAATTTTCGTTACAGAGAAAGTTACCTTAAAGTTCTAGTAGCTACAGAGAACATTTACGATAAATTTTCTTTAAAGAGAAAATTAACTCTTAATTTTAGTTATAGACAAATTTATCTAAGAATTTCAGCTACAGAAAACATTTGAGCAAAATTCACTACAGAGAAAATTTGTGACTATAAATTTTCGTTAAAGGAAAAAATTATGACCAAAATTTTCGTTACGGAAAAAATTTACGATTAATTTACTTGACACAAAATATTTACTATACATTTTCTTTACACAGAAAATTAACGAAAAATCGTCGTTGCAGAAGAAAATTTACGATACATTTTCTTTACGAATTGATTTGGAAAAAAGTTGTGATGAATTTTCGTTAAAGATAAATTTTATGATTTTAAACTATAAATTTTTGTAACAGAAAACACTAACGATAAATTGGATTTACAGTGAATATTAACGATACAATTACTTTACATAAGATATTAATCATACATTTTCTCAATTGAAAAAAATTAAAAAAAAAATTTGCCTAAGCCGGTAAAATTTACGACAACTTTTCTTTACAGATGGATTTGATAAAAAAATTTGTTAAAGGCAAGCCCCTGCAAATTTTTGTTACAGAGAAAATTTTCTAAACAGTTTAGTTACAGGAAAAATTGATGATACATTTTCTTAAAACAGAAAATGTATGAAAAATTTTCTATAAAGAGAAAATTTATAAAAAAACAACGAAAATTTAAAAGAATAAAAATAAAAATTTAATTATAGAGAACGTTTAAGGTAAACTTTAGTTACATCGAAAATTTTCGAAGTAAACGTCTTTACAGAGAAAATTAACTATTCATTTTCTTTAAATAAAATATTTATGATACCTTTTATTTCACAGCGAAACCGCCTATACAGAGAAAATTCACGAAAAATGTTCTTTACAGATTTTTGATAAATTTTTCGTTTAAAGAAAAAATTTACTAAAAATTTTAGTTACAAAGAGAACGGCTAAAAATTGTATGTACAGAGAAAATTAACGTGAAATTTCCTTAAGAGAAATATGTTCGAAAAACTTTCTTTAGAGAAATTGTTTTCAAAAAATCGTTAAGACATGTAAAATTAACTATTAATTTTCTTAACATAAAATATCTAAGATACATTTTCGCTTCAAAGAAAGTTAACGATAAATTTTCTATATTGATTGATTTCGAGAAAGTTTTTGATAAATTTTACTTGAATAGAAAATTATGTTTCATGACCATTAACTCTTGCTACAGAGGAAATTTACTCATGATTTTAGTTGCAGAGAAAATTTACAAAAAATCGTTTTAACAGAGAAAGCTTACGAAAAATTTTGGATTTCAACAGAATTTTTGTTAAATATTTTATTTAGAGAAAATTTTCGGTAGTTTTTGATAAACAAAACATATTTGATGAATTTTGTGTTTGGAGAACATTTTTGATTTAAGAAAATTTTAAATTAAATGTTGATTTAGTAAAAATTTTCAATGGATATTTTAAAGAAAATGTTTGATACAGAGTCGGTTTATAGAAGACTAGCTGTTTGGTCCCGGCGCTGCTCGGGGTTTTCTAAATAATAATAAAAAATTAAATAATGCAGAATTTTGTTAATAACTTGATCCCAGCGCTATCTACCATCAATAAAAAAAATTAAATATTACGACAACAGCGCCACCTATCGGTAGTTTTTTTATAAGCCATCAGTTTTACAACGCAAGTACTCATTTGAAAATCGGTTGAGTGGTTCTCGAGTTATAAAATCACGAACATGGGAAAATTTATGTATATATTTTTAGATTTTCGATTAATTTAGCAAGGACCGGAAAACGTTTTTTTTTATGTTTTTCAAAAAATATTTATCATTGGTGTTCGAAAAATATTTTAAACTGTACAAACAACAAAAAATGATAAAAATATTTTGTTTGATATTGTTTCTTAAAGTTCAAAAAAAATAAAGTTCTCATAAAAAAGTTTTCAAGAAAATTATTTTTTTTCTGTACAAAAAATTACGAACCGAAATTAATTTTTAATTTTTTTCATCCGTACAAAATAAAATTGTTTTCATTACTTTAAAAAAATAAAAGCAAACACAAAAAATAAGATATTTATTTTTTCAGAACAATTTTGTACATGAAAAGAAAAAAAAAGAACCGAAAATTAAAAATTAAATTTTTTTATTTGACAATTTTAAAACTCATACGTACAAAATTATAGTAAAAATTTATAAAGCTAATTAGTAATAAGTGGTTATACAATTATAATGATTATCCTAGAATTAAATAGTAATAGTAGTAGATGTTGCCATGTCATTTATGGTCACACCAATCGATTTAGAATTATACTTTATTTCAAATCCATATGTCCACGGTTGCTGAAGATTCTGAAACGCTTGTTTGTCAAAAACGCGGAATGACATATGCATTGCTGTTACCGCTTGAACCACTGATTTAACAAATTCACTTCTGTTAATGGTTAGGAAAACTTGTTGAAGTTTTAGTTTCTTTTTTTGCTGTGGCGAATTTGAAGATTCACCTTCTTCCATAACAATATGCCCACTGTGTAATGAGGAATAATGACGCTTGACATTTCCCATATGAGCCTTAAGTTCTTTATTACACATCAAGCACTTTCCTGTACTGTTTTCACCCAGCTCTAAGTAACACTTTATATTATAACGTTTTTCACGACACATTTATGAACACAGTATACACACGTATTATTAAAAAATATTTTTTTGCAATTACAATTTTAAGCACAATTTCATATTAAAAATTTAATTAAAATTCACAATTTTAACTTCAAAATTGAGTTTTTATTGTTAGTTTCTAAAAAAAAAAAAAAAAAATATTTTCCTCAAAAACGTTTTTTTAAGAACTTTATTATTTTCAACTTTTAAGAACAAATCAAACAAAATAATTTTTATTTTTATTTTTTTTTGTACAGTTGAAAACATTTTTTGAACATCAAGATAAATATTTTTCAAAAAAAAAAAAAATAAAAAAAACGATTTTGAATTTTTATTTTTTTGTTTCTTTTCATGTACAAAATACATATATTGTACTTTAAAAAAAATATCTTTTTTTGTGTTTCCTACATTTTATTTTAACTGATAGAAAAAAAAAATTTTTTTGTACGTATGAGTTTTGAATTTTTTAAATGAAAAACTTAAATTTTATGTTTTCGGTTCTTAATTTCTGATGCCTGTAATTTAGAGAATGTTTTTAATAAAAAAAATTTTATTTTAAATTAATATAAACAAATTTTCTGTTTAAAGCATAGCTTGGGAATAATGATTAGAAATCCTAATGATTACCAATTGGATTAGAAATTTTAATTGTGCTGAAAAATTGATTAGTAATGATAAGTTAGTCATTTTAGACGATTACTAATTGATTAGATTAGAAATAATCAGAAATCTAATCACAATTAGTGACGATTAGCATTTCTAATCAAATCTAATCAAAACTAATCCAAAAAATAATTGATTCGATTTCTTGATTATTTTTGATTAGATTTGATTAGAGCAACTATTTTTAACTATTTTTGTGAAATGAAAATATTTTTTTATCACATTTGTTGGTATATTTACATAATGTAACAGTTTTTTAATATTGCATAAAATAGTTGATCTAATCAAATCTAATCAAAAATAATCAAGAAATCTAATCAATTATTTTTTGGATTAGTTTTGATTAGATTTGATTAGAAATGCTAATCGTCACTAATTGTGATTATATTTTTGATTATTTCTAATCTAATCAATTAGTAATCTGAAATTTTTATAAAAATTAAATTCTAATGATTAGATTATTTTATTTCTCTAATCGTAATGATTTCTAATTGTAATCGAAATTCCCCAGCTATGGTTTAAAGAGTGTTTTTGATGACTTCTATTCACCGTAAGTTTACGATTATTTTTTAGCAATCATTTTATATTTATTCATATGGTTCCTGTTGATCCTACAAGAAGCATAGGACCTAAACGAATTTTCCCCAGTTATTTCTGTTTAATGCTAGGTGCTAGCAACAAATGATCTTGTTGAAATTATCTAGTTTTTATCATCTCTAACTCCACTATCTACACAAACTATTTTGGTGCGTTTTAAAGTATAGCAAGTAATTTAACGGCAAAGTATTTCTAATGTTAACTAAAATTGTTTTGGGGATATCCAACTAAAATAAAGTCGCGTGTCAAGAGAAAATGGGTTGATGTGTAGACATTTAAAAGGACACCATTAATTAAAAGCAAATACAAATGTTGAGCCTTTGAACTTGATGGGTTGTTGTTCGTAAAGAAAAAATGAAACTAATATGCCACCTCCCTCTGAAGACAAACCCAAAAAAGAAGACAAATAAAAATGTATACAACCATTTTTTGTTATTGATAAACCAAACCACCCACATGTGTAACAAATTGGTTTAAGGAAGACGATGACAAAAATAAAAAGTTCTACACAGAAATTTGTTTCCTCTAAGAAATATTATATTTATCATCAATTAGTTATAGATTGTGCGTTTGAATTGTTACTGTCATTTGGAAAATTATCAATGAAATGTTATTGCAAAAATTCGATGGAGGAAAGGAAAATTTATACGACTTAATGAAGACTACCCGCAGCATTTTCCGGTCTCAATGTCAGCTCCATCATCAGACAAAAAAAAAGAATAAAACAGTTCATTCAATACGACATCATTAATAGTAGAAGCCAGCATCAGCTTAGAAAGTATCACCGTATCACCATTAACGTTTCATCTTTTTAAAAGTTTGCTGATGTTGTCGTCGCACCATTGTTGACATCATTTCTCACATCTAAGACAATTTAGCTGCCAGTTTTATTTCCAATCTTGGCATTTTTTTTAACATTAACTACTGAAATTAAAAACCCCAAAGGGAAAAAACTCATGGGGCACAAAATTATTTTTATAATAGAAAAATATTGAAAAAAAGCATTACAATTTTTTTTATACATATATACAAATTATTAAAAAATATTTTTTTCAACAAACAAACATTTATAGAAAATTTTTTAATATTAAAATTTTTCTTTAAAGAAAATTTTAAATCAATTTCTCTGAAAAGGAAATTTAAAATCAATTTCTCTTTAAAGGAAATTTAAAATCGAATTTCACTGTTAAGAAAATTTTAAATAATTTTTTCTTTGCTGAAAACGGAAAATCATGGATAATTTTTCTTTACTAAAATTGCTAAACGATATTTTTAAAAATAAAAATTTTAAAAAATTTTTTACAAGTCTTTTTTTAGTAAATTTTCTTTTAGTCAAAATTTTATGAAAAATCTTCTCTTGAACAAAAATGGAAACAAATATTTATTGTTAATTGGTTTTCAAACACTTTAATAAATATTTTCTTTACAAAAATTAAAAATCAATTTTCTCTTCCATGAAAACTTAGGCTTAATTTTCTCTTAACCAAAAACTTATGGTTATATTTTTTAATAAAATTGTTTATCAATTTTTTTATAAGGAAAAGTTATTATAAATATTCTAACAAAAACTTTTTGGAACTTTTATCCTTAAACAAATTTTTAAAAATTCTCTCTTTTTTTGAGCAATTGATAATCAGTCGATCAATCTCTATAAAGAAAATTTATTGAAGATTTTTTTTACAAATATTTGTAGAATATTTTCTCTTTTACGAAAACTTAAAATCAATTTTTTCTTCGACGAAAACTTAAAGTAAATTTTCTCTTTAACGAAAATGTTTGGTTAAAAATTCCTTTTTTCAAACATTTATTATCAATTTTGGCTATAACGAAACTTTATTAGAATTTAAAAATTTTTTTCAAAAACTTGTAGTAAATTTTCTCTTTACGAAAATTTATGGCAAATTTTCTCTTTAACGAAAATGTATGTTTCAAAAATGTATCGCGAATTGAGTTAATTTTCTTTAAAGAAACTTTAAAATCTAAAAGCAATTTTTTCTTCGATGATAACTTATGGTAAATTTTCTCTTTTACGAAAATTAACAGTTCATTTTTCTCTTTTACAAAAATTGATCTCAATTGAGTAAATTTTCTCTTTTTCGAAACTTTCAAATCAACGATAACGAAAATCTATATTAAATTTGTTCTGAACCAATTTCTTACTTCAATTTCTCTTTAACGAGAACCCCATTCTAATTTTCATACTATAACAATATTATTGTAAATTCATCATTACAAATATTTGAAGTTTTTTCCCTATGACGAATATTTATCGTAAAATTTCTATATAATAACAAAAAATTATCTTAAATTGAGATTGTGGAGTAAAACGTATTCTTAATCTGTTTAATAACCAAATAAATGTACCCTAAATCTTTTAAATATCGAAAAATGTACAACAATGTAGTAAATTTTTACAATTTTTTTTATAAATTTTTCATTTTGACAAAAGTTTATTGTAAATTTTAAGCTTAACTAAAATTTTTCGAACAATTTCTCTAACGAAATACTCTCTCAAATTGACACTATGAAGAAAAATGTGTCTTTAATTTTACTTAACAAATATTTATAGTAAATTTTCTGTATGACGAAAATCTATCTTTAAATTTCTCCATATCTCTATCTTAAATTTAGATTGTCCAAAATATTTTTCTTCAACGAAAATTTTATCAAATTTTTTCACTGACGAAAATTTATCTTAAATACTTCCTGGAGCAAAAACTTATGGTAAAACTTATTGCAAATATTCTTAATAACTTTAATTAATCATAAATTTTCTCTTTAACGAAAATTTGTCGTAAATTTTCTCCTTTACTAAAATGTTTCCTAATATTTCTCCCTAATAAAAATTTAGTGTAAACTTTCTATTAAACGATCTTTTTGTTTTTGTTTAATCTTCTTTTGAAAGAATATCTTTCGTATTTGCTTTCTTAAATTTAAATATTGTTGGCGATGTTTTCCTTTTTTCTACTTGGATTTTTGATTTTTTCAAATCTTTTATTTCAGTCTGACCCATTTGCATTTGTCTTGTGTGATTGAGAGACATCTTCACTAATTTCTAGTCTCGTCATTTACTGCTTTTTTCTATCGTGTGTTGTGTGGGGGTGGGTGGGGTTTTCATGAGTAAGTGTTAGCTTCCTACTGTGGCTCTAAACAAACAAAACATGCACCCATAGCTAGACTTAAATTTATTTCCCCCCTTGAGCTATTCATCCCTCAGTCCTCTAGCTATTGTTGGTAGTTAAAATCCCATGCCTGAGTAAGTTTCCATTTTCGTTCGCTATTGTCATTGTATCGACATTTCAAGCAAACATCCCCAGATTACTGCTATAGTTTCTAATTTTTGCTGTTGCCAATATTTTTTGTTTGTTGTATCTTTGCTTTTCTTTTTGTATTGTTTTGCCAAAAGGAGGTCTGAGTGTTTGTGTGTATTTTTACCCAAAAGCAAAGTTTCGCGCGAAACGTTTTGCCATTATAGCTGGGCTGGATTACAGCAGCTACTCTTTCCAAAAGCCTAAAAAAATTGGTACGGTTTTCTTTATTATTCGGATTTTTTGTTCGCATTTTCTTCTGCTTTTTTTTAATTTTTTGCACCAACATCACAGATTTTGATGACGATTTTTCATTGCTCAGTTTTAATTTTATACTTGAGTGGATTTTTGTGTTCGCTCCACAGCTGATGAGAAAGTTTAATGTCAATGTTTCTACTTTTTCTTCTTCATACAAGTTGCAATGTATAACCTTAACATGTATTTGTTTTGTTGCCCCTGCTCCTTCCACTTTTAAGCTGAACAGGAAAATTAAAAAACAACGTTTTTTCTTAAAAAAGAAAATCAAAACAAAAAAAAACTTATTTTCCCCCTGCTTCACCGGTTTCATACAAAAGATATACAAATAATAGATTTTATACAGGCGAATTGACTTCAAGATGATGGTGACATTTTGTTCTGTTTAGTTCTTGCTTTTGACATTGCTTTATGCAACGAAACTTTAAAGGGAATATTACCTGAATTTAAGATATTTTGAAATTTGGCAAATTATTTGGCGATAGAACAAATATGTATAATCTATAGGAAATTTTCCAATTCGTTTCCTTCCACAAAGTAACAATAAATTTTCGCTGAAACCAAAATAAACAATAAGTGCTCAATTCAAAGTATTAGCATTAATAAATTTGCGATAGGAATAAAATTTGCGATAAATTTTCGTTATAAGAAAAGTAATTAATTAGTACATATATTCTTTAAGTAAAACTGGCGATATCTTTTAAGTTCTTTATAAATGAGGCTATCAGCGCAGAAGTGATGTTACCCACCATTTAATTTGATTACGGTTCTGGTGTAAGATATGGTCTTTGCACTGTTCTTTTTAGTGCAAAAGTCAAGTAAACCAACTGTTTGTATCCAAAAAAGATGGCGCTAGAAACATAGTTTTTGCACGGGCCGTTACAACCAAGTACTATAGTGCAAGAGTAGTGTTAACTCCTCATTATCTCATAAAAAGTAGTCTGGGGTTATACCACTTCTGCGCTGATAGCCTCAAATATTTGCTATAAACCACCTTTTTACGGTTTAGAGAAAATTTAAGTCAAATTTTAATGATGATTTCTTTAAAAGAAAAATGTATGCTAAATCTGTGTTATAAGAAAATTGACAATAAATTTCGTAATAGAGAATAATGGAAATAAATTGACGATCATTCGAAGGTAACCATTACGATAAATTTTTTTAGTCGAACATTTACAATTCATTTTTTTAAACAGAAAATTTACGATGTTTCTTTTAAAAAGCAAAAAATTGGAGAATAATTTTTTTTATGGAAAGAAAATTTCAAATAAGTTTTTAATGAAGGGACGAAAAACTAATGATGACTTATTTTTTTCTCATTATTTATTTATTGAATCTTCATATCTTAAATATGAACTAACAATAATAATTCAAATCTTATCCTAATTCTTTATTTGTGTCCTGCCAGTGCCAGACAAAAATTTTCTTTATTACGGGTTCTGTTCACAGTTTATCGCCCATCTAATTGGGTAAGTGCTGCAGTGTCCCTTCTTCTTAAGCGAGTGTGGCCGTTATGATTTTAAATATTTCGAGCAAGTGGATTTGGGTGTTGTTCAAGCCTTTTTAAATATTTTACTGCATATTTTGTAATCATAGTTTTTATTAATGGCACATTGAGATCCTTATGAATGTTTGAATTTTTAACGTACCAGGGTGCGGCTGTGATTATTCGAAGAAGTTTATTTTGACGCCTTTGAATTTTTTCGATATTAGAAGCCGAGGCAGTGCCCCATAGTTGAATGCCAAAGCACCAGATAGGCTTAAAGATAGAGTTGTCGAGACTAAGGACAGAATTTCTTCCAATTAGCCAATGAATTTGAATGGCTTTAAGTTTCGTTTGAGTTAATTTTGCCTCTTCATGGCATTTCCATTTTTGATGAAGAAAAAGTGGATGATTAATTTTCAATATAAAAGAAAATAATTAAAATATTTTTAAATCATGGAAAACTTTGAAAGGTTTTTTTAAACACAATAAGGGTCCTCATGATATCGTTTATAAGTCTCGTAATCTGTGCAAACTGTGCATTTTTACGCCCTCGTAAATGAACTGTCAAAAATTGTATGAGAATTCATTTACACAAACTTGGTAAATTTGCCCAACAATTTTGTCTCGTAAACTTGCGCTGTTCAATTGTGCATTTATACAAACAGATCTTTTAATGATTTTAACGTCGTTTTCAATGAAAAATCCAAGTGTCCATAAATCACAAACAATAAATTCTAGCAATAATTTCAGGAAATTGGTCTTTTGGCTTTCTTTGAGCATTTTTAAAAGCAAATTTCTCATACATATTAATCACAAATTTAAACACAAATTTTT
This sequence comes from Pollenia labialis, assembly GCA_949318255.1. Classification (NCBI taxonomy): domain Eukaryota; kingdom Metazoa; phylum Arthropoda; class Insecta; order Diptera; family Polleniidae; genus Pollenia; species Pollenia labialis. Next base: position 15,562,171 of record OX439140.1, read on the forward strand.
ATATTTTTGAATTTTAATTTTTAATTTATTTTTGTATTGACGTTTCTTACAAACTGACATTAATTGTTTAAAATTACACAAAAGTAAAAAAGGGGCTTCATGAAACAAGACTCGTAAGTTTGCGCATTTGCACAAATGGCAATTTTAAGCGACATCATGAGGACCCTTAATATTTTAAAAAAATTCTTAAAACTTAAAATATTTTTGAAAATCCAAATTTAGATTTTATTTCAAATATAATTTCCATTTAATTATTTTAAGGAATACAGGATGGAAAATGTAAAGAAAATTAAACAAATAATTTATTACAGCAAAATTCGATCCACCGAAAACACCATTGCCTAAAATATTGATGTTTGACTATAGACTGCCAGCCATTGCAGTGTTAGAAAGTGTAAAACTGCAAAGCATTCGGATGATGAGAACGTGGTTGTTCTTGAAACATGTAAATTCGTTCAAGCCTTGGTGTAGTCAATGAAAATTATCAATAATTTTTAATTCATTTCATGTTTTTAAATTCATTCTTTCATTAAAATAATTAATAAAAATTAAATTTACTGATTTTTATTGTTGGATTTGATTAAAAACCACAAACACAAAGTAAATAACAAACAAAAGATCGGAAATGCCGTAAAACATAGAATAATTCGGAAACGTTCCTGGAAAAAGAAAATATTTTAAAATTTTTCTTAAGCAGCGAAAAAAAACCTAAAGCAGAAAATGTGTATATTTTTTGGAAAATTTTCTAAAATATAAAAATTTATGAAGATTATGTAAAAGCTCAAAAGGAAAACAAGTTCTTTTATTAATACATTTTAAAGGTCGAATAAAACACAAAATAAGAATTATGTAAAATATATAGCATTTTAAAAAATTTCTGAAACATTTTTTTAAGCCTATAAAATAAAAAAACAGAATTTTGAGAAAATTTCTCAAGCTAGAAAATTTTTGTAATCGCAGAAAATTAAAAAAAAAACAAAAAATTTTGGAAATTTTTGTCAAGTCACACATCGAAAATGTTGACAAATTTCAATAAATTTTAAATTTATCGACATATTTTTAACAATATTAATAAGTTTTTGAAAATATTTTAAAACCGAAAATTTTGAAAAGTATTTTTAAACTTTCTTAGCCATTACAACTTTTAGCAAATTTCTTCTTAAAATTTGGAAAGTAGACATAGACAATTTTTAAATATTTTTCGTAACATAGAAAATTTTGGAAAACTTGCTAACATTTTCAAGTACTTTAAACTATTTTTAAAACAGAAAATTTTGAAAATAAAAATTTTAAAACAAAGAAAATTTTTGATTATTTTCTATTTGTTATAAACATTTCAATGATTTGGAAAAATATTGACGATTTTCCCTTCTTAAGACAGTTTCAATGATTTTCTATGTTCCTTAAACAAATAAAAGTTGGAATCTAAAATAAAATTTTGAAAAACTTTTTTGATTTTCTATGTTTACGAAAAGTTTTGATTAATTACTCTTTTTTAAAAATATTTTCATAATTTTGAAAAATATTGATAATTTTCTGTGTTTAGGAAAAATTTCAAGGATTTTATATGTTTTAAACAAATTTCGAGGATGTCTATGTTTGAGAAATATTTTGGGAAATTTTCATGTTTAATTTTTCTAAAATTTTGAAAAATTTTCTAAAGTAAAGATAATTTTGGAAAATTTTCTGTCCTTAAACAAACAAAGTTTTAAAATATTTTTTAAAACATTGAAAATATTGCAAAATATCCTAAAACATTGAACATTTTTTTACACATAGAAATTTTTTAAAACAATTTTAACATATAGAAAATTTATTAAAACTTTCTAACATTGAAACTTTTGGCAAATTTTTAATAACATTGAACAGAAAATGTTTAAAATGTTTTTAAAATTAAATGTATTCCCACGAATATTATTTTGATAATAAACTGGCAGGTGCACGGCCTAAAAAAACTAACTGGCAACCCGCTTTGTATTTTGTTTACGAAAACAATAAAGCGAGTTGTTTTTGTTTTTATTTTATTTTTTCTTAACCTACTTACAACTACAATAAATGTTGGAAGAATTCCAATCAATTGTAGTAGGGAATGTTAGAAGAGATAAACTCACTGTTTATTGTTGATGATTTTGTTTAAACTTTGATATTGTTACAAATAGAACTATTTCTGTAATTCTTATACGCTTAACAGTTTTATTTGGTTTAATATCTTTAGTTTTTCTAAAATCTTTATGGATGAAGTTTCCTGATGATCTGGCCTAAGCAACCAGTGAAATGCGCATAGGAATAGCTTATCCCATCAACAATAAATTTCGGTGTTTTTATCAAATAATAAAAATTGGGAACTAAGCACGAATCACAAAATCATTTGAATTAGTTTTTAAAAATATAAAAAAAATAAATTTAAAAACCTTTGTACACAAATGTATTATTATAGAAAATTGTCTTGACATAAAAATATTATATAACAAGTAAATTTTACTAAACAGTGCCCAGATAAAAACCTGTCTCATGAAATTTACCAAAATTATGCGCTGACAAATTATTAACACATACATATATTTCTTTACTGTCGCTAATACACAAAAATATTTATGTATGTGGATATTTCGTTAAAAATACAAGTTTAAAATAAAATGCTACTGTCATACACAAAAAGACAAAACAATATAGTTGTGTATCATGTTCCAATATAAACGTCGTTGCGACAAAAAAAAAAAAATAAAAAAAACAAACATACGTTAAAGATTGACACGTGACCGTGCAATGATTTTAACTTTAACGATGTCACATACGCTGTTTTTACTTCTGCCAAGAATCTTTCTCTATATCTGTTTGCTAGTTTTAGTTGTCCTTTAAATTTAGATTTATTCTGGGTTTTTGTTCATTGTTGTTGTTGTTGTCTATTTGGTTTCTATGTTACAACGAAAACATGTTCGCAAAACTGCATTCCGTTGTCTATTGTTCTTAAATAACATATGTTGTTTGTATGTGCATTCGTGTGTTTGTTGTTCCATTTGTTGTTTATAAATACAGACATGTTGCCATACAACTCATACGCCCCCAGGATTTTGTTGATTATTGCCAAAAGGGCGGGATGTAGGAAAATAACAGGGTGAAGGAGTTAATTTAGAAGAGAAACATTAAATGAAAAAATTGCTTGATAGATGAATTAAAGAATTTTTTTTAATTTCTTGAAAAAAGAATCACAGGCGAAGAATCCTTAAAATAAGATCTTTGCTAAGCAAATCGATTAAGGTCAAAAATAATTTTAAATTTTTGGTTTTTTTGACATTTCGTCTTTAAAAATTTTCGACATTTTCAACTTCAAATCCATTTATTGAATATTTCGAAACTAAATTTTCTATTTCTCATTTGAGTCTCCCCATAAATCTTTCTTAATATTTATGAATTTTACACACAACTTTAACTTATTCCCCCAAGCATCCGTTTTAATTAAACTGGCAGATAAAATATGCATTCGGTCGCAAAATTTGACATTTAAATGCTAATAAATTGCAAAGATTTTATTTCTTTTATAGATTTAACACAAAAACTTGAATAAAAATGTCATTTACAGCAAAAAACAGGGGAAAAAATTATACCTCATTAGTACAATTATTTGTAATACAGACTGGCACCCCTCAAAGAAATTTACAGCATGTGAAGGAAAATCAAACAGACTCTGGGAATTGTAGTGATCATAGGAAATGACATGGTTAACTAATTTTTTAAAAGTCTTTCAGAGAAAAAAAAAATTAAGAATATTTTTGTTTTTAAGGAGAAAGAGGCATTTTAGTAAATAATTTTATGGTGCCATAAACCTGCTCTATGGATAAATAAAAAGAAAAATTTAAAGAAAATTTTTTTAGAATTTTGAATAAACTGCAGGAAAAATAAACAAAAACAGACCCCATTTGAATTTAAATCCATTAAGTTTTTATAATTTTCCTGTCGTTATATTAAGTTAATATAATAGGGAGGTGCACATTTAATAAATTATGTACTTAACAAAATTTCTGGTGGACATATTTCGTTTCAGAAATATTTTTACGATCTGCCGTAATTCAGAAAAAAGTTCGATGATTCTTCTATGTTTTTGAAATTTTTCAATGGTTTTCTATATATAATAAACCTATGGATGATTTTCTATGTTTTAGAAACATTTTGATGGTTTTTTTTATCTGATTTTAGATGATCTTCTATGTTTTTGCAAACATTTAGATGCTTTTCTATATTCATGAAAATTTCGATTATTTCTATGTTGAATGCAATCGAATATGTTGATGAAATTTTATGTTTTAAAAACTTTTCGACGATTTTCAGTAACTCAGAAGAAAATCTAATGGCTTTAAGTTTACGCCCATATTATTAAACATTTTCTGCAGAAACTTTTTTCGATTCTCTTTCGAACCTGCATTCGTTTCTACACAGTGAAACTTTCGTTTTACAGTAGATTTTCTATGTTTAAAAGATTTTTTAAGTTTAATAAAATTTTCAATGATTTCATATTCCATAAAAAAATGTTCGATTATTTTCTATGTTTAAGAAGAATTTCAACAAGCTGATGTCTCAGAAACGTTGTTCTGATGTTCTATGTTTTAAAAATGACTTCAAATATTTTCTATGTTTTTGTTTATGATTTTCTTTGTCTTAATTTTTTTTATTATTTTTCGCTCGGTGTAGAAATGTTCTTAGGGAACTCATGGAGTCATTCAATGTAAGGCTGTGTTTGGTACCTGGACACTGCACGGTTGATGGAAATGAGGTGGCGGACTAACTCGCGAGAGGGGGCTCGAATCTTGACTTAGTGGTTAGGGACAGGGGGTTAAGCCTCCCTATGTTACTACTATGGGGTGATACGGGAGAAGTTCCGTGAGGATGTTAACCGATCCTGGGGGAACAGAACAGATTGCATGGTGTCTAGGGCACTATGGCCCAGATTGGACGCGGGAGCAACCAGGGTTCTACTGGGATTGGACAAGGATGGTCTTAGAACACTTATAGGGTTCTTGACGGGTCATTGTTCTGTTAGGGCTTTTACGGGCAAATGGGATAACACCATGTCGGACTTCTGCAGGTTGTGCGATGATTCCGAAGAGCTGGAGACGATCGAGCATGTATTGTGCCATTATCCTTGGATGCAGGGTCTCAGACAGAAGTGGCTAGGAGATAGATTTCACGATGAACTGGGGTACATTGCTGGATTTAACTGGGGTTTGTCAGGGAAATAGTGCGGTTGTTTCTATTGAGGGGACTGTAGAGAGGGTAATAGTTTTACGTGGTACCTACTTATTTTATAACTTTCTTAATTCTATCCACCTCATACTTCTTTTCTTTACTTTTCTATTCATTGAAGGGATTCGAAATGGACCGCATTGGTCTCCGAGTGGAAGTGTGCCCTTGGGCACATAACCCTTCTTAACCTAACCTTACCTCACCTAATTGAAGGATTTACATTTTTTATTAGTTTCAAGAATTTTCTTTGTTTTAGATAATTTTAATAGATTGACTGTAGAAAACATATTAAAAAAAATTAGAATCAACTTAATATGTTCTAAAGAAATTCGATGATTTGGTCTATTTTTTATGTTTTATATAGCTCGCTTTATGATCTGGAGAACATTTTGAAAAAAAAATTGACTTTTTTTAAATTATTTAACTTTCTATGTTCTTTAAAAAAAAGTTTAACAATTTTTTTTCAAGATTTTTTTTTTAAATTTATCCTTGTATTTTTCTATGTTCTATAGAAGTTATTTTAAAACTTTCTGTGTTTTACCAAATTTTGATTTTTAAAAAATTAAAAAATGCTTTATAAAAAATGTTTGTTAAGTTTTCTATGTTCAATAAAAAATTTTTATGTTCTTTACAAGTTTTCAAAATTTTCTTGGTTTTATACAAAGTCCTCTATTTTCTATTCTAAGTTTAATGGACAGTTCAAATGACCGCCAACTTGGCTCAACCCTTTTAAAAACATTTGCCTTTTCTCTCCATTGTTTTATAAATTACCCAAGAAAACGCCTTATTAATGAGCGTATTGTGTGCATTTCTCGGCAAAACATAGAACATTTAAGTGGCAGGGTATATTATTTTTTTGTTCGAACTATAAATTCATACTTCTAGATGAAGTCGTGCACCCGTTAGTCTGTCTGTCTTTTCGAAATGAATATACTTGTAATACACTTGTTGTCTTTTGCTAACTGTCGCCTCAATTTATGTTGCGCCAAAAATTCTCATTCAAGCGTTATTTACGTCTGTGTTTTAAATTCTTATTAACAAGTGTAAAATGCCTCAAATATAAAGGAGGGTCATAATGAACGTAGATCAAGTGTAAAGGAGTGGGAGAGGAATAACAAAAACAAAATTTGTAGGTTTCACACGTGTTTCCTTTTAAGAACGCACTGAAATGTATTGCAATAAACCATTTAAGTCATAAATGGAATTTATTAATGTTCTGATGTTCGTTCTATTCTTCGTCTCTGCTCGCTGCCATTAATGTGCGTCTTTTCATGTGTTTTTTCGGGTGAAATGGAGTATTATACACACTCAGAGCAGTGTCTAAGCAAGCAAATTAACCCATAAACTAGAGACTGGGAAAGTTGTGTGATTGGAAGGGCTGTATTTATTGAATACAATACTCATTATCAGATTTAGTAACGAGAAAAAAAATTTAATTTTAAAAATTTTCACTTTTAAAGAAAATTCTCTAACTTATATTTCTATTAATAACTTATAGAGAAATGTTTGGAGAATTTTAATTTTTGTAGGAAATTTCTAGAAAAAATTCTCTTTTATTGAAAATTTACCGAGAATTTTCGTCTATTTTTCTCTAAAAAAATGTATCAAGAAGTTACGTTTCTCTAAAATTTTTAGATTCCATAGCGAACTTCTCTAAAATTTTAAAGTTCTATAAAAAGTTCACATGCGAACCATTTCTAATTTTTTAATTCTGTAAAAATATTCTTGTGAATTTTTTTAGGTCTTATAGAAAAAAATTTTAGAATTCTTAGATTCAAAAGAAAATTTCTTGTAAAAATTTGTTTTAACAAGCTCTCGTTGGTGAGTAACAGGCTCTCGTTAGAGCGTAACAAGCTTTCGTTAGACAGTAACTTACAGGCTTTTGCTGTAGACTAACTTGATTTAAGATTTAATAAATAACTGTTATTCCTAAATGAGGTGCTTAAATTGTCTTAAGCAATTGTACGAATACATGTAAATCATATGAGGAAAACCATATTGAACTCAAAGAAACTTTTTGTTAAATTTTATGAAACTGTCATTTGCTTAAGCAAAGTGCGAAAGTGATCGCCGATTCCGTACGGAATCAAATGTTTGTTGATTTTATTTTTGTTTTTTTAAATACATTTGAGAGACTTTTTGTTAATTTTTAACAGTAGCTTAAGCAAGGCTATGCATATTATGGTTGGGCCTTTAGTTTTTACAGAAGCTATTCCGATGCATTTTTAGTGTGTTCATTAGATCTTTGATAAAACTGTTGAAAACTTTTAAAGTCTGTAGAAAATTAAAATTGTATTGCAACCATTCGAATGTTTTAAAAAAATGTTTATATTTTATAGAAAATATAACGGGTTAACTACTCTTATTTTCCAACTTGTCGTTGGATTTCTCTTTAAACAAAACCTGTCATATTCATTTATTAAAAAAATTATGACAAAAAAAAACACGTAAGACATTAAACAGAACATGTTAAATGTCTGCTAAATATATGAACTGAAACTAGAAAAATTTTACAGTTTTCTGGCCGAAAAGCTGGTCTCTTAATTATTATTTCTGATGCACCGAGTACAAGACAAATGCCGTTTAAATGAAACACAAATATAAATAATTTTTCTTACATTAAACACTTGAAAATTTATCTACAAAATGTTTTTATTCCAGTAAAATGTTGCCAGCAACTTTTTCTGCAATAATTTATAAGACATGTCATACGAAATGTCTGATGTTACCAAACGGGTGGCAAAGAGAGGGCATTTTGTTTTTTTGCTATAAAATGAAAATTTTCATAACAAGATGATGATGATGATGCATGTTGTCATTATTAACACAATCTTACTTAAGAATCTAGAAGAAACAATGCAAATGAAGATGCAGATGCAAATAATAATGAGAATCAGTCGCTTTACTGTACGTCTGAAAATGTTATTGGTGTTTGTTTGTAAATGCTGCTGTTGTTGGTGTTTATGATAACAATTGGCCATATTTAAAGCTATTAATCATCATTTACAATACATGGATAGACATTTAACAAGATGACATCAAAAACAACATCAAAACAACAAGAACAACATCATACAAATACGCTCAATACAAATATGCAAGAAATTTAAACTAGAAACAACTACAACATATTGTTTAACACCAGTAACTATGTAGTAGTTGCTGAAGAAACTAAAGTAAAATAATTGTTTGTGGGGTACATTAAACACCTTCTGCCTTGTCTGTCCCGTGTACGCTCCTTTTTATTAGAAGCTAATAAATAACTTGAATATTTTGTTTATCTAGGAGCTCGACAATGAAGTTTTTCCAATAAAAATTAGAAAATTCTTTAATATATTCAATTTAATAATTATTCAGCTTTAGCTTACATCTTTTTTAGCTCAGCTTTAATTTTGATGCAGTTCTAGCCCAAGTTCAATTTTAGGTGAGTTCAGCTCAAGTTTATTTCTACTTTAGTGTTAATGCAGTTCTAGTTCAGTTGTAGTTAAGTTCTGGTTCAGACATTGCTCATTTCTAGTTCAGTTTTATTGCCCCTCTAGTTCATTTATAGCTCATTTCTTGTTTTTGTTTGGTTCTTATTAATTTCCAGTTCACTTTAATGCGGTCCTTATTCAGTTCTAGTTTAGTGTTTATTCAGCTTTACTTCAGTTGTAAAGCAGTTTAGTTATAGTTTAGTTCTAGTTCAATACTAGTTCAGCCATAGCTCACTTCCATTTAAGTTTTATTTCACCTCTATTTAATTTATAGTTCAGTTAAGTTCTAGTTTGTCTTAATTTAGTTTTAGTTCAGTTCTAATACAGACCGATTTTGAGTTTGAGTTCGATTCTAGTTCAGTTCTGAAGTTAAGTTTAAGAAGAAATGCCAGTGAGGTGGTGATAAATTGTCCAAGTACAATTTTTTGTCGCTGGATTGACTCAAAAAATGTAAAAACAATTGATTTCTTCCTCATTTAGTAATGCATTTTTACCCAAAAGCACACGTAGAAAAAAATATGGTTGGAGGTAACCATATTCTTGGTTGGATTTTAACAATGTTTATGTTTTGCAGGTAACCATATTATGACCATTGTATGGTTAAAATGAACAACAAATTTAACGAAATCAACCATATTATGGTCAGAATTAACAATAATATGGTCACTGTTAACCATATTCTGGTTATTTATTTCATACATTTTCTCGATTTGTTCGTTAAGTGCCAAATTATAATTTTATTTAATTTTTTATTTCAGATAGGTGATATGTTATACTTTAATACAAAATCCCCTTTGATTCATATTCCAGTCTGTGACGACCTTCAGTACCATTTTTTCTGTTCTTCTAGTTTATTCTTCGTAAATTTGTGTATTTCAATCAATAATTAAAATAAATTGAATGAGAAATTTAAGCACACCAAGCTTACAATTATATTTTTAAGAGAATAGTTGTAGCTTTATTTTATTTAAACATTATATTGTTAAATTCAACCATATATGAAGTTTCAAAGGAGGTAAACACTTTATTGTTAAATAGAAACAAACTATTATCAATCGTTCCCTAAGAAAACATTGAGTTCTTTTGAAAGGACATCCCTCTTGTACTGATATATTTCTGTGGCCCCTTCTCTGTCCGCTCATTAAAGATTCCACTGTGTTTGTTTTTAACGACGCAAATCATGTGTTACAAATACTTCATCTTAAATGAATCCGGATCTTTTTCTTTCATTTTTTTTTAAAAAAAATTACACGTAATTTTTAAATGAATATCTTTTAATAGTCCTTAATTTTCGTTGACACTTGGAATATTGCAATTTATTTTCAACTTATAGTTTACATTTATAGCGTAGCACTTAGCTGCCTCTCCTCTCTTTGCGGACTCAGCTGAGGCTTTTGCACTAAACCTTTACCGCAAATGTAATCCCCAAGTATTAAGTTTACATCTTAACTGTCTTGCGGTCGGTTTTTGGCGTTTGTTTAGGGTTTAATTTTATATGGCATATGCTGCTTTAATGCAGAAACAACGAAAACTTGCATTAAATACAATCAAATAGAGATAAACAAGTATCAAATGGCTTTAACCGACAAAAGCTGCATTAAATTTAAAATGAAGTTAAGCAAATATGAGATTTTCAAATTTAACTAAAGCCAAAGAACTAATGGAGAATTTCCACGTCTTAAAATTAATTGACTTACAATATTTTTTACAATTTCAAATCCAGCTCAACACTTTAACTCCTCTTCAAAAAAAGGAGCTGGCCATAAGCTACAGTACATAAATGCATAATTAATTCATTTCTGGTTTGTACTCGTTACTATAATAAAAATTGTGTTGTTTTACATTGCACCGCATTGAATTTCAATTTGACTAACGTTGTTAATTAGCCACTATGCTAGAGGCTTTCTGTATACACGCAAAGAAAAAACATGGTTGTGGTAAACATATTCTAAGAGCAACATATTATGATAAGATTCATGATTGTAGTCACCATATTACGATTGTTATTAAATCATATTATGACCAAATATGTTCGTAATATAACATCATAATATTTTTCCCTTAATCATATTGTTATCCTGTTAATCATAAAACGTTAAGAAGTTATAATATTACTGTCATGGCAATCATAATAAGTTTAGAAGTAATCATATTACTGTCATGGTAATCATAATAAGATAAGAAGTAATCATATTGTTGTCATGGTAACCATAATAAGTTAAGAAGTAATCATATTATTGTCATGGCAATCATAATTAGTTTAGAAGTAATCATATTATTGTCATGGCAATCATAATAAGTTTAGAAGTTATCATATTATTGTCATGACAATCATAATAAGTTTAGAAGTAATCATATTATTGTCATGGCAATCATAATAAGTTTAGAAGTAATCATATTATGATGCAAATTGATATGAACTGTTATACATAAATTTTTTACATCATAATATGATACAACTTTAAACATAATATTTTTATTGGAAAAAAATACTTATGATAAAATAAAAAACATAATATAGTTACTGTAATCTTTTTGTCGTAGGTCGCAATTATTTATAAATTATTTTATGGAGTTTTCATTATTTTTCTCTTAAAATAACACAAAACTTACCAGTAATGGTGAATATTTTGCACCAATATTTCACAAATCTTTCCACCACTTTAAGATTATTAAAATTTTTTAGCAAAGATATTTTATTTTGTGACACTACAACCCTTTTTTAATGTTTTTTCTTTATTTTTTTTTTAATTTCTTGTTTATTTAAATGGTTATTTTGTTATTTCTTTTTTAATATTTTTCTTTTTTTTTAATTTCTTGTTTATTTTAATGGTTATTTTTTTATTATTTAGCCACTCTCTAACAAATAATTCGATATGTTTATGTAAAACACGACACAACTGATACAAAATTATTTTACAAATGGCGATACCAAAATATTATTAGAGTAACGATATTTTGATTGCATCTTAAACTTATTATGATAAATGTATATAAAGTTATCATGTTATGGCTATTAAATATCATGTTATGGTTGTGAGTAATATAATATGTTTTGAAAGTTATCATAATTTAGTTGTTAGAAAAATAATTATTTTTCGGTCAACAATACTCAAATTTATAATTGCGATAAACATTAATATGTTTACAGTAACTATAATATTGCTGATATTTAATAAAAATAACAATTATTTGTGTACAACAACAATATATTGTTACAATAAACACAGTGTGGTTGCCGTGACCATGCCCAACCATATTTTTTCTCTGCGTGTATTCATGCGTCATGTGAATATTCTATAAGTAAACTTACAACTACACGCACATACATAGATTTTCAATACAAACGTTACTTTGACACACACACTTAAAGCAAACAGCCTGCTAACACATCCGTCCTGGCGAACAGTTATTTAATATGTATGTGTACATTTATAAATTTCAATTTTCCCATTAATTAAATACGTAGAAGATATTTGCAATATTCTTGTAACACACATCTTTAAACAACATGGTTTGAATTCAATGAAATACTGTGGCTTTCGCTGTAAAAATTTGCAAAACTATTGACGTAAATGAAGATAATTGACGTTAAAGAGGGGAAGTATTAAACGAAAACCATTCTAATGAAATCGATCTGGTAACTTATTTAAAATTTAAGGGTTAAAGAATTCATTAAAGACTGGTTAAGAAGTGAAATAGAAGTAAATTAGAACTAGAAGTATCTAAAAATTTAATAAACACCGAACTAGACCTGATTTTAACTAAAACCAAGACCAGCAACTTAAACTACACCTGAAACTAAATAAGATTCTTAAAAAGTAAAAAAATCGGAATCTGTTAAAGCAGGCGAACCGATTTGAATAAGAAAAACGCGATTATTTTGATCGCCAAAAAGTTCGCACTGGAGAGCCATAGTTGCGCGGGCTGTGAAATCAACTTTTAAATAAGATTTCTTTATGACGTGCTTAATTCCCAATTTTTATTTTTGACAAATACACTGAAATTTATTGTTGAGGGAAAGCTAGTGTTGTTTGCGCATTGCACAGGTTGCTTAGGCAACAAATAAAACTGTAAAGCGAATAAGAATTAAAAACATTCCAAATTCTACATGTAACAATATCAAAGCTTAAACAAAACACCAACAATGAACAGTGAGTTTATCTTTCCTTATATTCTCCTATAATTGGTTGGATTTTTTTCAACTTGCTGGAACCACAATTCTAGATTGTTCTCTATCTCGGGCCATAAAAAATGTTCAATCATTGTCCGGTATTGAAGGCATTCACATACACCGCATCTTGTTCGTCATTTTGTTCTGCAATAAGTTTTTCTATTATAAACTGCCCAAGTTCTTCAAAGTTAATTCTAAAAAAATGTATTGACTTATAAAATTATAGCGTTAATTATGCGCCACCCTATTTTTCTAAAAAAGTATGTGGAAAAATTTTACTTTAACTGATTTTCAATTTTATCAATTTTTTATGTTTAGGAGACATGTTGAAAAACGAAAAATTCAAAAAAAAAATCGCAAATTTTCAGTCTCTTAAATTTACAGGGTTGCATTTAACAGTAAATGCCTTTAACATCGGTACAGTGTTGTTGAAAGCACCTTCATCTCTCCTTCTTATTTGTCCTTGTTTATTTTTTTTATTCTGTTTTTCTTTTCTTTTTCTCTTATTTTTTTCTAGACAAAAAACAACAAGTCATTAAAATACGGTCAACTTATTTCTGAAGTACTTTGGTAGAGAAGTACTTGTGCTTAAGTTTGTTTTAAGTAAATTTTGTGGTTAAACTTTGCAAAATGAAATTTAATTAAGAGACTTTGAAACACTTAATATTAAGTGGAATTTATATTTGTTCATATGCATAAGAGTGTGTCTGGGTATACATTATGGGTTATTACCAGAAAGTCGAATATCCTTGCACTTATTTAAATATTAACACAAGTGCGTATGTACTTACGTGCGTGTGTGTATTTATGGTTTAATTTTAAAACCATATTCAATTAAAAATGATTGCAAGTGAAATTGAAATTCTGAGGTTTAAACATAAGGACAAAATGAAATTTAGGTTTGATTTGATTTAACAGAGACCTTTTGTTAATCAGTTTTTTGTTTATAGGATTTCAAATTGGTAGTAACTAGTTTGAGGCTAAAGTTTAAAATGTTTAAAAACTGTGTTAAATTGATTTGGGATTTTTTTTTTTTTTTGCAAGACCAAACCCCAACAACAAAATTCTGGAAAAATTATAACCTCCCGATCACTTCGATAAGTTCTAGTTAAGTGATATTTCAGTTCTAGTTAATATCTGGTAAAACACTAGTTCTAGTTCGATTCTTGTTTAGATCTAGTAGAGTTCTAATATAGATTAAGTTAATTTCTAGTTGAGCTCCAATTTAGTTCTAGTTCTAGCTTTTTTTTAATTCTGTTCCAGCTGAGGTTCTCGCTCAGGTTGCATTTCAAGCTCTAACTCTATTGATATTCTTGTTCTAGTTAAGTTCTAATTTTAGTTCTAATTTACATGGATGTGCTGGAAATCAAAAAAGTAAAACGCAAGAATTTGGGAGTTGTTTTTAATACACTTTTAATCTAATTTATACATTTTTTGTTATAAGATTATGTTAAATGGAGAAATATTTGTCATAAAATTCTCTTATTAGAGAAATCTTACGACTTTTAAAATCTTGCGTTTTGTTATAATTTAGTTGTAGTTAATTTTTAGTTCAGTTCTAATTAACTTTCAGTGCCAGTTCAGTTCCAGTTTTATGCGATTCAGATTTTATTACTTTTCTACTTCAGGTTGTATTTAAAGCTCTTGATAAGTTTTGGTTTACTTTAAAGTTTAATTCTATTAAATCCCTTCACGTTTAAGTATAAAGGGTTGATACAAGCTTGTTACTCCCACAATATTGATGTAATATCCTTTAAAGTATATATAGTCTGAGTCCTATTGAAAGCGAAGTTCACATGTCTGTTGAAATGTGATTTCCGAAGACCTCAGAAATGATGGGTATTGAATTGTTATAAATTTGTACCATATATGCTCAGTTAAATCTTGCTATTGAAATTTATCTTGATTGGTCCACAAATCACGACTGCCTCTAAGTTTACCCAGAAATCCATTGTTGTTTTAATACCCTTTACCGGAACTAAAAGGGTGCATATAACTTATTTATTCCGTTTGTAATTTCTACAATAGGATCCTTATAAGGAGAGAAATTCAAATCACAACGTCCGTCTTTGTGTCCGTTGAAATAGGTTTTCCCAAGACCTTAGATATGATGGGGTCACGTTAAGTCTGGAATTGTTTGCTACACAGAAAAAATGTTTGCAAAAAATTATTCAATTAAATAATTAATTGGTGTACATTAATTATTCAATTAATTTTTTGTTTGCAGCCATTACATTTTTTAATCAAACCCCATAAAATTAAATGTTTGTGTATGTGTGGTGTATTTTTTAGTTTATGCAATTAATTTTTTAATTGACTAAATTTGTGTCTCATGACTCGAAAATACAAATCCGTTAATTGATATGATCAATTGCTTTGCAGGGGCAAAATTAGTAAAATATTTAATTGTCTGAACGAATTGTTTAATTAAAGTCGATTTTCTATTTTTTCTGTGTATTGAAATTAAACCTTATATTTAACCTAAATCGCTTGTTGTTGTTTTTTATTTTTTAATGTAGGTCTAGAACACTGCAAGAGAAAAAATTTCCAAATTAGGAACAATCATCAAGGCTACCAGTACACAACATCTAACAACAAATTTGGAGAACGGCAAGAGCCGAAGTTTCAAAATAAGTTACGAATATCTTTGTTATCAATAGACAACGTCTGACAAATTGTAAGCGGGGGTGGAGAAGTGGGCTTTTCTCAACATAGACTTAATTATATTAAAAAAGCGGTATTTATATAACTTTCTCTTCTTATCTGTTGGCTGTTTTTGCTTTCTTACACATAACAAATACGTAAATAAGTTTTCGCTTAGATGGAAAAAAACCCCACCAACAATAAATTTCCGTTTATTAATAGTAAGAATTCGGAATTTAGCACATTAAAACTAAATCTTATTAATGAAATTTTTTTATTTGAAAATGTGTGTTTGTATGTGAGGGGTCCAAGACGCTGCATTACGTTAGGTAAAGTGTATTCATAATTTGGCACTGCACTCTTAATTGTTTCGGTTCTAGTTTTAGTTCTAGTATAAGCTAAAGTTTATTTTTTGTTCTAAAACTTTAAATTAAGTTTTTTATGATTTTTATCGTGATTCTTTATATCATATTTGAGTTGCAGTTTTTATGTATTTAAAGAATTTAATTACAGCTGACGTCAAAATCAAATGCGCTGTTTCGATTTTTTTTTTTAACTAACAAAAAGTTGAATATCGCAAAAGGGAAACTAAAAAGGAAAACTTTAGTATACAACAATATGGCGTCTAAATACAGACATACTGATTTCCGGTGACTGTTTAGTTTTTACGTGTTTTTGGTTAAACTACAAAATTTCAAACAAAAGCAAAAAGATTCATATATAAGTAGTTGTTTAAGGTGAACGTTTAATATTTGATATTTTTTGTTAAACCTTATTTACCTTGGCTTTTATATACAATAATTCTCAACTAAAAATGACGTTAAACCATTTATGGTTTATATGCAAATGTTTTCTATGTTCTAGACCTAAATGTAGGTAGAGTATGATATGTTTAAAAAATAGTTTGAAAACTGCAGTGCTGTAGTGTGGCCACATAGCTGAAGGCCATTTAAGCCGTCATATGGTTTAAGGGCTTGTTGCAGAACAGCATTTCCGGTTAAACTAGAATAACACACGCATACATACAAAAAAATATTTTTGTGAATAACAAGAAGCGCTTGGCAAAACAGTTAAACAATCAAAATTGCAAAACAATTGTTGTTGCTGTTGTTGAATTCTATAGATGGTTGGCAGAGTGTGCGGGAGCCGATAGATACTCCGGCAAGGTACACAATGGCATGACTATTTTTCGCTTTTGAAAGAGGTACAAGGTTAGAAACTAAAATTTTATGTAACGTTAAAAAGAATTAAGCTTAACGAAATGGTTTTGTGCCTTTACTTATGCAGTAGTTTATAGATTTTGTAAGGTTTTTGTATAAAATGGAAAAGAATTTTGGGGAGCGATAATGAAATTTAAATTTGAATTAATGAATCTAGGGGAGGAAAAAAAGCAAGATTTATAAAAAAATATTTTAAAGGGGAAGAAAGCCAGTAGGCGTGGTAGGCCTGAGTATGTTAATTTTTCGTTTAAAATTTTTAGTTTTTGTTAATGGGATTCCTCCCCTTTTTTTCAAAATTGTGCTTTTGTGTCCAACATTTAACAAATTTTAGCAGTTTGAATGCAATAATCCAAAAAAAAAAACACTTCTAAACATTTTTTCAATCGACCTTTCATTTTAGTTGTTGCTGTTTTCCATGTCTAACTCTTGTTTAAAATTTTGTTTGAAGTTTAATGTGCATAAATATTTAAATATGGGAAATTTAACGATTGGATGGATAATTGCGAAAACAACTTATAATTAGAAATACAGATATGGTTATATTCGCTTTTATTTCTATTATTTCAAAATTTTGAAAATACATAGAAATTGTTTGGAATAATGAAATAAAATTAATTTTAATTATGCCACATTAGGCACAAAAACATGCCTAAAATGATGCCAAACGTAATATAAAAATTAATTAATAAAATGCTTAGCAATTAAAGAAATGATTTCAATTTCAATTTAAAATCAAATTGTTGAAAAAAATTAATTAGTCTGAATTTACACGTTTCATCTTTTGATGCTCAACTTCATTTCAATTCCCTTTTAAAGATGCCAATATATTCACACGCAGCAATTGGTTTCAACTTTTTTCTGCACAAAACAAGAACAATATTATTAATAGCGAATCAAAGAGAAAAAGAAAAGAAAAAAATTACATGCATCCATCGTTGGGCATATACCAACGAATAAAAAAACAAAGCGTACTGACCGAGTACAGGCATCTCCGTACTAACCCCCTTTCTTCTTTCTTCTCTCACCTAAAAACATAAGAGTTGAGCATCAAAAGATGAAACGTGTGAAAGCAGACTTAATATCAAAAGTACAAAAGAAAATACCATGGGGAGACCTTTTGCTTTCTTAATACTTCCCTTCTTAGCATTAACTTCAAAAAAACCTTTTTCTACTTCCAACTCCTTTATTTTACTGCAAATTCTAGATTTTATTTGTCACCCTAGTCGGAAAGCAGAAATTGTTGCCACTTTTCAATCATTCATGCTGCAGATATAAATATGCCCTTAAAAATACTGGAGAACAAAGATTAAGAGCTTTTTGCGTTTACATCACGATTGCCTTAAAACAATTGTCATCTAAGAGAGAGTAAATAGAAGTTAGATTTAATCACTTTTAAAGCATTCAAATTTGCTAACTAAAGTTTCAATTGGTGTTAAAAGAAACCAATTGTATCCATCTCGGATACCTTTCTTAATTATAAGACAGTTGTATTTTCATGTATAACCCTTAAATGGAAACCTGGGGCCCTTATTCTGGCAGTCTTAATCGAATACTGTTTCTCATTCTTTCAGTCGATACTGAACGAATCTAACTAATTTTTTCAGTGGTGTGAAGTATTTATTTAAGTTTGGCAGCACTGAAATAGTAATTTCGATTCGTCCTGTATTGACTGAAAGAATTATAAATTAAATTGCTTCCAAATCGAAAAAGTATTCGATCACGACTGCCAGAATAAGCCCCCTGGGATTGGGCAGGCATTTTTGAAATTTATATTATTATTTTACCTATGTATATAGCATCGACAGATCCTTCAAATTTTTTCTTGTTTAAGGTGTTCTGAGTGAAAAAAAGTTACGTCGCACTAAACCGATCGAAATTACAATACAATTTAAATGGGAATTTCCGATCGATATTGAATGCCATAATTTGGTCCCAGGATGAATCAGTGGGCTTAACGCCTACTAAATCCATATAGACAATACTGTTCAATAGTTCATGTACAGCTTGTGGACATGCCCTTCTTAACACACAACACAATTAAAGTTCCCCAGTCAGCCCTAATGCATTAAGTTCAGTGAACATAGGGTGCAATTTAGTACAGGCTTGACTTGGTTGCAGAATTAGAAACAACTTTTTAAGGTGCATTTTAATTCTTTATAACAGTGGAAAAGCAAGGAAAGAGCATAATGTTTGTCTTTCTGATTTCATCTCAATATACATGAGAGATGAGAGGATTTGTACTGAAATTTATTTGGCGACAGGCTTTCGTGGGATGGGAAAGCTCCTTTTTTATGTAGCAGCCCTAAGATAAATTTGGCCTAAAGCTATCTAATAATATCTATGATATTTATTCAATTTCTTTCATATATTACGTTCTGTGGTTCCTAAAAGGAACAATAGGCCACAAAGAACTCTTTCCATTCGGTCCTATTTGTTGAGAGATGTAACATTACTCTGCAGCTTAGGCCGATTTGAGAGATTTCGAATTCTAATTGGCATTTCCAGGTGCGCGAAATCTAAAGCAGCTTTTATACTGTCGCCCACTGGTCTGCGAAGCGTGTGAGCAATTCAATGGCATTTAGGGCTAATTATCTCGATGCGGATTGGTCGCTGATATGTTGGCCCCAATACTTGTGTGTTGGAGATGCTGTTTGGTGAAAATATTTTAATTAATCTAAGCGATTGAAAAATACCTGGAATTTATTAATATCATGCGATGTGGTGGTCTAAAATTCACTTGCATTAAGGAGTACCGATTTTACACAAGGGCTTAACATGCTAATCATTTCTCGTTTTGAGATATCAGTGGACTTTCATACAGGTCGTAAGATACTTAACGACGGGCTAGCTTTTGAAATCATAACGGCTTTATCATCCCTGCAACCGCCAGTTTTTGTTAATATGCTGCCAAGATAGCAGAATGTATTTACTTCTTCCAGTTAAACATTCTGTATGCGGAATTTGTTGTTGTTTAGGGTGTTGTAGTGCATTTCCTTTCTCTTCCTTATATTTATCCTTAAGCCATCGTTTTAAACAGCTTTAACCATGAACTATTTCCGATCTACAATGTTATGCTTGAGGCCAAGCGATAGATGCTCTATTGAGACACATATGCTCCTACAGGATATTTCGGAAGAATTTATTTATATATTCAATAACCTATACGGAAGAATATACACCATTTTGTGTGAACGCAAGTGTATCAAAATTTATATTTTTAATAAAGAGATGCTCGTGGAGAGTTTTGCCGCCATTCATGCGGATAAAGATGGGGGTCCACACCACGCATTCTATGCTTTTTCGCATCCTACTTATCAATCGAAGAAGTATAATCTGTGTAGTTTTACGTAGCAAGTTACATGCACAAAGTAGCATATCTTGGCGCATAGCTCTACTTTTTACTTTTATAAGCATCACAATCGCGGTTCGAACAAATCTGGGGGCAAATTTCTTTCCTCGATATCGGTCAAAAGTTTCATTGTTCTGTAATATGGATCGGTATCAAAAGCGGTAATTTGCCAGCCAGCTGATTTTCACAAAATAAATTTAATTTTTACTTGATCTGATGGCACGTTAAAAGCGTTGTAACTTGAAGCATAGAACGCAAGTATGGTATGAAAAGCAATATACACATTAACGCAAAACACAATTGATGGAAGAGACTTTCTATGTTTAACAACAAAACCAGTCATTAAGATAATAATATGACTTATATTTTCTCTTTTGAAAGTTGACATGCTGCGGAGTACATGTCTTCTCTTTTAAGCACTTCACAGTCCAGAGTTTTGTTACATAATGCAGGGGTTTCCATTTCTTTGCACAATTGTGCAAACCACTACAAACACATATTTTTATGCTCTTCAATTCAGTAGTCGGTGTGACTTCGACAAGTGTACATGTTTAGCGGATGCTATATTATTTTGTTTCAGCTTACACTCAAAAATATTGTGCGGTCAAAAATGCTTTTGGTAACATCCAATGCCTTGCGTGCAATATTTAGAGTCTTAATTTTAAGACTTAAATGCAGAGTAATATAACATTTCTATTTAATTTTAACATAATTTAAATTGTTGAAAATATTTAACAGCAAAGCTAGCGTAAATCTTATTTAGTAACTTTTTTTAACAATAACATTTACTGCAACGTTTAAGCTAACGATATGTGTTTTGTGTGTGAAAAAAATTATTTGATACCTGTAAAAGGGTCCCTTTTGCTTTCTTTAAAAAGACGTACCTAAATGCAGAAATTATTAAGAAAAAAAAATAGCCAAAAGAATTTGTTGGTATTTTGCTTGTAAAAAATATTTTCGTTTCTGTACCAATTGCGTCGTTGGCTTTTTTCTTTCTTTGAAAACCCTTTTCTTAAGTAAGTAGAAATATTTAAAAAACAAGTAAAAAAGTCTTGTTTTGCTACAATTTATGTGTAAATAACCTCTACACATAAAAGCAAATGTGACAGTAGGTAAAATGTTTGGGTAAGAAGATGTGTTTTATTGATGTATTAATGAAACTTTATTGTTTCGCACTATTTTTATTGCTTACTTTTTTATGCTACAATTATTTGACCGAGCCCAAAAAGTTAAGGCTCAGTAAGTCTTTACTTTCTGTTCTGTTACGAACCAGCTGATTTGTTTTTGTTATTAAAAAATCAAAAACTTGTAAAGTAATTGTAAGTTGCCGCAAAATAAATAATAAAAAATACGTTAGTTAAATTTTATTTCTTCAAATTTATGTGCATACAAGTTATTGAAATAAAACAACGGATGGCGCAAAACTAATAAATTTGTCATAAATGGCTAATAAGTTGCTACAGAAAACGTAACTTTTACAATTTTGAAACATAACGCCACGGAACAAAACAGAAACAGAAAGTAAAGACTAATTCTGCCGTTAACCTTACTAATTTATCGTAACTATTTAACGTAACTTTGACCCGTTATAATAATTTTATACATTTTTGCATGCAAACTCATGTGTGCATTTGGTATTTTCTAAAAAGTTATGATATACCATTAGCTAGAATAAAAATGTATGCACAGATGTTTGAAGTATGAGCAACCCAACACCGTGAATACAATTTCTATATTACTTACCACTATGTATACCCTAACTGTTTACTAAAATAACACATTATAATTCTCATATTGAATTGAAAAAATGGTTATTAGAAGAGGAAATTAATGAACCAAAATCAGTTCCCAAACTGAAAATGGAGCTTTCAAGTTTAGTAATATTGGAAATTGTTAAGAAAGGAAGACCATTGTGTTGATGGTGTTTTTATCAAGCAATTGCTGAAGAAAATTTGTGTAGAATCTGCAATTAGGGAAAAAGTAGTTAATTGCGAATTTTTTTCAATTTGTTTAGACGAAAGCACTGACATAAATGACCTGTGTGAACTTGTAATTTGTATTCGATGCGTAGACAGCGAATACACCATTTTTGAGTCAATGTTTACTTTAGAATCATTTTATGGAAATGTAACTAGCACGTTGTTGTATGATGTTGTCAGAGAAAAGCTTCTTTCCATTGTAAACATAAACAAATTTGCTGGAGTCTGCAGATGGAGCCAATGAAATGTTGGGCAAATATAATGGAGTCATAGGCCAATTAAAAAAACACGAATTTGCAGTTCATAATTTTCACTGCATAACACGGGTCAACACAATATTTGTCTTTGACATTAAATCATAAAATTACGATATATTAGGTCTTAATTAGACGAAAGAAAAATATACGACATGAAAAAGTTTGCTTTTGTATTTAGGAGACCGATTTCAGGACTCAAAAAAAATTTTCGTTCTTTGTCCTAAAGTTTATTTTGTGATTTTTCAGTTAATTATACACAAAAACGAAAAGAAAATACATTTTTTGTGTATAAAGTTTGCATAATTATGCGATATTTTTCAAAATATGTGTTTTTTAATTTTTACTATAACTATCACAAAAGCAAACTTTATACACAAAAAATGTATGTAAATTTGTAACCTTTTTAAAAAACAAAAATGCTGTGAATTGTGACCTGAAAATGTTTACAGAAGTTCGGTGGCTAAGTCGCGGTGATTGCCTGAATAGACTTGTTTATGATTTAAGAGAAGAAGTTCTTCAGTTTCTAGAAACTGAGAAAATAGAAAAAGTTTTAGTCCAGTGTTTAAAAGACAATAATTTTATTTTAGACTTAACTTTTTTGGCAGATACGACAAGTATGTTAAATGAACTTAATTTGTAATTACAAGGAAAGGAACGCAATATATGCGACTTGTCAAAAATCATTCACAATTTTAAAACAAAACTTTTTCTAATTTTTTCCCAAATTAAAAGTGGTGATTTTTCCAACTTTCAAAAAACTTCACTTGTTTACAGAAATCTCGAAATCGACAAAAGATATGAATATGCCGAAATATTTGAAACACTTTTCAATAATTTTCAAGACAGGTTTCAAGATTTTGTAATTTTACAACCGCTATTAGATCTTTTCGAAAACCCTTTTCATTGCGATGTAAGCAACTACGAATTTGATATTCAACCAGAACTAATCATACTACGAAGCGAAGTAAATGCCCCAGTCGAAAATAATATTGTAGAGTTCTGGAAAGATTTGGATGGCGAGTTCTATCCTGAACTTAAAAAAATATATTGAGGTGCCTCTCTTTATTCGGCACTACTTACCTATGCGAACAAATTTTTTCGGATTTAAAATTTATTTGTTCCAAGCAACGTAATAAATTAAGTTCATCCCATTTGAAAAGCATTCTACTATTACGAAACTGCCATAAAAGTATAAATTTAGAAGATTTTATTTTATAACTTGTATAACACAAGGGAAAAAAATTTAAATTTTTTTTTGTTGCTAGAAAATTTGTAGCAGTTCTTTACCAATTCAATATCGCTGATTTTAAAACTGCACTTTTTTTCTATCAGCTGTGATTTGCGTGCAATATTTTTTTTTTTTGAATTTTTAAAACATAAAAATATTTAATTTTTTACAATTGTTTAATAAGATATTTGAAACTGAATTAGAGTCAAAAAGCTTCCGAATAAAAAAAATTGTAGTTTTAAAATCAGCGACATTGAATTGGTAAAGAATTGCTACAAATTTTTTATCAACACAAAAAATTTTTAATTTTGTACCTTTGTGTTATACAACTTATAAAATATATTACTAACATTTTATTTTGGCTGTAAATAAATGCATTCTCTCAATTTGCTTACTCTCTGGTACTCACTAATACACAACCAAAAAAATTTTGGAAATCCCTGACTTAATGTAACAATTTCTCCTTGTGGCTTGATAGCCTTTCATTGCTTTTTTTTTTTTTGTTGCCATTCTCTTTATAGACATAACTTCTAACGAGCGCTAGCAGAAAACAACCAAATGTTTTTGATTGTTGATAGCTGTCATTACGTTTTGAAACATAATTAGGCCTTTCATTATTATTGTTGTCATACTCATCCTTAGAGAAATCAGGCATAGGCCCTTAGGTTTAAGTATGTAGATAAGCAAGTGCATTTATAAATATAGACCATTAAAATAGGGAACAATTTTAATGTTTAACTAGCTATAATTATTAATTTGTACTTTTTCTAACGTACAACAAGCAAAAAAAAAATTGCAGCGCTTTGGCAACATTGTTTATTGAAAAAGGAAGGTTTTTGATTTTTGTTCATTCCTTTTTTTACGCATATCCCGCTTATATTCATGAAGTCTATAATTATAATATGTTCCATGAAATTTAAAATTGTAGAATTTATATTTTACACAGTATAAATGTCATGTGTAAAATCTATAAATAAATAAATTTGTGTAAAAGAACAAGAAGACATTAAATATTGTAGGTCAACCCCATTCACATAACATCCTACACCAGTTACTGCCAGGTATGAAACGACTTTGAAAATATAAAAAATTAAATTAGTGAAAAACTTTTTAGTTTCTCTTAAAAATTGAGAGAAATAGAAATAACGATTTAAAGGTTATACAAAATTAACTGCCAGTTATGAAACGACTTTGAAAAAATCAAAACTGAAATTTGTGAGAAACTTTTAAGTCTGATAAAATTTAGAAAAAAAATACAGATAAAATCGGTAAAATTCCAAACAGATGTAAATATTACGAAAACCTTTGTACACAATCATGCCTTTTCCTCCAAGCAAAACAGTCATAATTAAAATCCAGTTGTTTAATACCAATTTTGAATAAACAGTAGTTAATTTCGTTTCATGTGTAATTTATTTCATATTTTTTTATTGAAACTTCTAAATTGTTTACCATTCTAAATAAAAGCAACTAAACAAATGAAAAGTTCTAAAAAAAAAAAAATACAGCAGAAATATTTCAAGGAAATAAAGTTTTCCCTACAAAAAATAAAAAAATTTAAATTAAAAAAAATTTCTTGAAAATAAACATTCATATGAAAATTTGTAAAGGACGAAATGAAAGTTAAAAAGTTTTAGTACGCAAAAGTAAAATTATAAGTAGAAAATTGCAGTTCTTGTTATACTTTTTTTCAAGTCTAGTTTACCTTATTAATAATTTTTAATTTCCTTGATGACTACAAAAAAATAAAAAAATAAAAAAACTTGTTATAAACTTATTAAAAACTTCAAGTGAAACAATTTAATAGCAACTAAACTATAGACATTTTCTCCAGGTCTTTTTTATATTTGAGTCTTGTTTTAATTATTTTTTCTAGGTTTTCAGGTTTTTTGTTGTCGTTGTTTTTTCTGTCCTTTCTTGCAATTAGAAGTAAATAACGACAAGGACAACTTTGTGAAATAAATACAGACAGGATGTACAGTGTTTGGTTTTTATAAAAAATTTTTTTTTTTTTTTGAAAAACGGTTTTAGTTTTTTGCTTTCATATAAATTTTCTAGAGTGTGGTATTTTTATAATTACTAAACAACAATTGCCAGCAGTTTGTACCTTCTTTTAGTATGACTGTTTACTTTTTAAAGAAATAAATAACAAGTGGAAAATTTCCTTTGAAAAACACTTCTCCCTTGTTAAAGGAGAACAACACAAACACAATAATTACCGAAGTTTATGAAATACATAAAATTAATCTATGGAAGTTTGGTTTTTTCATTTTATTCTATAATACTTTACTAATCGAGCAATTGTAACTTAGACCTTCTTCCCGCTGCACACAGGGGCCAAAGAACATTTTTTCGAGGATTAATTCATAGCTCCTCAGCTACCATTGTGAGTCACACTAAATTTAATGCGGGTAACTCTTTTATCAAACTTCATGTTCTAACATCATCTTAGGGGTTTAAGAGTGGGTATACGGGTACCCCCAAACAAATAAAAATATTTTTGTTCTTATATCTGAAGAACTACAATAGTGAAGCATACTAAATTTGATGTGCGTAACTCTTAGAAAAACTTCATGTTCCAACAAAACTTTGGTGGTATAAGAGGGTGGAGACGGGTACCCCCCATACAACAACAATTATTAAAAAAAGAAAATAAACATAACTTTTTATTCCGAATAACCAGTGCGTTTCTATACTTCCTCTTTAAAAGGTAATAAAAAATTAAATATAGTGCTTTCGTTATTCATACTTAATTCCCAATTTTTATTCTTGATGAAAACACTGAAATTTATTGTTAATGGGATAAGCTATTCCGTCGTTGCGACGGCCTATTTTCCCGGCGAAGAGGATGTAGCCCCACCAAAAGAGGTGGCGGACCTGGTGCTGTACTGTGGTATGCATGGAAAGCAGCTTATCCTGGGCTGCGATGCCAATGCCCATCACACCGTTTGGGGAAGCAGCAACATCAACAAAAGAGGTGAGTTACTACTGGAGTATCTGGTAGGTACGAACTTAGACATAGCAAATGTCGGCTGTAAGCCGACCTTTATTAATGCGATCAGGGAGGAGGTATTAGACCTCACACTGGTTAGCGGCGCTTTGCGCGATTCAATTCGTAACTGGAGGGTTACGGATGAGGCCTCGCTGTCGGACCATCAACATATTAGGTTTGACATACCGGGGGGGGAGGATTTGCGTAGAGGCGCTTACAATCCCAGACGAACGGACTGGAATGAGTTCAGGTCCCTTGTGAACCGGAAGGCTGAGCTCCTGATGACAGATATCGGGTCTGTTGATGAGATTGAGCTAGCAGCCAACATTGTTGAAGAAACATTGCTCTCCTCCTTTCGAGGAAGCACGACATTGCGACCCTTAAGCTCCAGCCGCAGGACTCCATGGTGGAATGAGACGCTCGAGCAGAAGCGGAGGCATGTCAGGAGGTTATTCAACAAGGCGAAACGGACCAAAAACTGGCAGGAGTACAAAGGTGCCCTAACAGAATATAACAAATCCTTACGTAAATCCAAACGGGATTCATGGAGGAACTTTTGCAGTAGTGTCGCGGGCCTCCCTAGCGCGGCAAGACTTCACAGGGTAATGACCAGGGGACACTCAAATGGAGTGGGTCTGGTGGAGGGGACAGATGGTTCCTTCACGACAAACCGCAGGGAAACTTTGGAAACCTTGCTGAGGGTACACTTTCCGGGCTCAACTGTTGTGGGTGATACTGGGCACACAAACGTCGAGGCGGCGATCCCGGGGACTCGCCGGGCAAATGGGTTGGCCGGTAGGATTTTCGATGAGGATAGGGTACGGTGGGCAATTGGCTCGTTCGGCCCATTCAAGTCACCAGGAGGTGACGGAATCTTCCCTGTATTGTTACAGGAGAGTCTTGATATGATAGTAGGGCCTTTGATTGGACTCTTTAGGGCAAGCTTCACCTGGGGATACATTCCAACCACTTGGCGTACGGTCAGGGTTGTATTTATTCCCAAAGCTGGCAACAGGCCGCTGGAGAAGCCGAAATCCTATAGACCTATCAGCCTTACTTCATTTCTGCTCAAGACTGTTGAGCGGCTACTGGACCTGCACATTAGGGAAAAACTGCAGGCTTCCACACCACTGCACCGAACGCAGTTTGCTTACCAAAAGGGTAAGTCAACTGAGGTGGCATTGCACCATTTGGTTGCGCAGATAGAAAAGGCACAACGTAATGGGGAGATCGCATTGTGTGCATTTCTTGACGTGGAGGGTGCCTTTGACAACACGAGCTACGGTTCTATTACGGATGCTCTGGCGCGGAAGCGGATAGACGAGCTCACGGTCAACTGGATCGGGGCTATGTTGAGGGGAAGGAAAATTACTGCCTCCTGGAATGACACTAGTGTCAGCATCAGTGCTGTTAAGGGTTGTCCACAGGGGGGGGTGCTGTCACCTTTATTATGGTGCCTGGTGATTGATGATCTGCTGGTCAAGCTCGAGGGATATGGCCTTCGGGCCATTGGCTATGCAGACGACCTGGCAATAGTGGTGACTGGAAAATTCGAGAGCACCATCACAGAGGTGATGCAGGGTGCTCTCAATAGGGTTCTTGGATGGTGCCATGAAAGGGGATTGAGCATCAACCCTAACAAGGCGGTCGTGATACCGTTCACGAGGAGGTACAACTACAGGCTTGAGAAGTTAGTAGTGGACGGAATTGAGGTTGAGTATTCCAATGAGGTCAAATATCTGGGAATTGTTCTGGACAGACGGCTCAATTGGAACTCGCACTTGGATCAAACCCTCGGAAAGGCAGTTAGGGCCTTCTGGGCATGCAAGAGCTTCTTTGGGAGAACTTGGGGTTTCAGTCCAGGTATGGTAAAATGGCTATACTTTATGATGGTCAGGCCGATAATCACTTACGGATCATTGGTATGGTGGCCTAAGATTCGGCAGGAGACTGCGGTGAGGAAGTGCAACAAGCTGCAACGGATGGTGTGTCTGGCTCTAACGGGGGTAATGCGCACATGTCCCACGGCAGCACTTGAGGTTATAGTGGGCATATTGCCACTACACATCCATATAAGGAGGACTGCTATGTCCGGTCTCCTTAGGATCAAGCTAGCATCGGGACTTGCTGAGGTCCAGGGGCATGCTTGCTTGATGGACGTGGCTCCGGGTCTATCTGTCTGTACAAGGGCAGACATAATGACCACGGAACTGGTCTTCAACAGAAGGTTCAGGGCAATCTTTCCGGACGAAAGGTCCTGGAGTATTGGGAATCCATGTCGGGGAAACCGTGAACTGCACTGGTATACTGACGGGTCTAAATCGGAGCACGGAGTGGGTGCAGGGGTCTTTGGACCTAATACACGACTCTCGATGGCAATGGGCGAATCACCGAGTGTTTTTCAAGCCGAGATTTTCGCCATTGATGTGTGCTGCAGCAACATTCTTGATAGGGGAATGGTTGGTGGCGGTAATGTGATCTTTACTGATAGCCAAGCGGCCATCAAAGCACTCTCTTCTTGGAGAATGTCCTCGAAGCTGGTGGCGGAGTGCCGTGGAAAGCTACAGGAGCTGGGAACAAGGAGCAGATTGACGCTCTGCTGGGTGCCGGGGCACTCAGGGATCCCGGGTAATAAAATGGCTGATGAACTGGCCAGGGCTGGCTCTAGCGCGCAGATGGTGGGTCCCGAGCCCTTCTGTGGACTAAGTTGGGCAGGGGTTCAGTCCGTCATGGAGGACTGGGCTCTGGGCGAACATAGAGGATACTGGGTATCGCTACCGGGAATGCGTCAGGCAAGGAGATTTATCTCTCCCGGAAGAGTAATGAGGACGAATGGTCTCGGCAGACAGGATCTGCGACTGCTGGTGGCCTACTTGACTGGTCACCACGCGGTCAAATACCACCTTTATCGGATGGGCCTGGCTGAGGATCAGGAATGCAGACTATGTCTAGACGGGGACGAGACGACTGAGCATGTACTGTGTGACTGCCCGGCGCTGGCATGGGCCAGGAGGAGGCACTTGGGGCATGGTACAATGTGTGCGTCCCAAATCGGTGATATACCGGCAAAGGCCCTGGTTGGGTTCCTATGGGAAGCAGAGGGTCTTTTGGCCAACTAAGGGGAGTGGGTACAATAGACCTAGTCTGGTCGCGGTACCTGTCACTGTGGGGAAACCTCCCCGCTCCATCGTACAAAAAAAAAAAAAAAAAAGCTATTCCTATGCGCATTTCACTTGTTGCTTATGCTAGATCGTCAGGAAACTTCATCAAAAGATTTTAGAAAAACTATAGATATTAATTCAAATAAAACTGTTAAGCGTATAAGAATTATAAGCAACAGTTCTACTTGTAACAATATCAAAGTTTAAACAAAAACATCAACAAGCTTAACTCCCCTTACATTCCCCACTACAATTGATTGGAATTCTTCCATCAATAAATTTCAGTGTTTTTATCAAGAATAAAAATTGGGAATTAAGCACGAATAACAAAAACATCTGTATATAAATTTTGTATTCCCCAAAATAACTTTGAGAAATATATTGCATTGAAATATACAAAACATTTAAAATATATAAATTTAATCACGGTCGCGCGTGACTCATGTGTAACTCACGCACAAGAAATCACGACATTTTCACAATTCTTATAAAAACACATAAAACAATGACAACAACAGCGATCAAAATTATAGCAGAAGTCGGGAAGCGCTTTTTGTTGGTGAACTCAACGCGTGTTGATACTAATTGGTACATTACTTCTAAGGCGCACCGATGACCACCCTAATTATTTATAAAACAACGCCGGATTGGTCAACCTTTAAAATAAAGTTCAAATCTGCACTTAATTACGCCTAATTAATAACTTTATCTCCACTTGAATTGATAAAATTATTTTTTCTTTGCATTTTCCATAAAAACTTTTAAAATAAAACCACTTCACTTTTTGCAAATTTAAGCTACACCTTTGAATAAATACCTAAGCTTGATAATTAAATCGAAATTATAGACGAAAAAAAATTTGGCACCGATACATAATTGACATTTACT
Organism: Pollenia labialis; assembly: GCA_949318255.1. NCBI lineage: Eukaryota > Metazoa > Arthropoda > Insecta > Diptera > Polleniidae > Pollenia > Pollenia labialis. Next base: position 15,592,773 of record OX439140.1, read on the forward strand.
ACTGATGCAGAATTTTGTGCACTTTAACCGAGTCCTTTTAGTTTTCACGATACTTAAAATTTTTTTTACCTAATCCGTAAAATTACTGCCTTTGGCCCCTGTGTGCGCTGTAGTTAAACAGACCAGAGGCTCTGGCGGAAATTAAACCCGCAACCTAACAACAAGTCTAACGGGACACCGAACGGTAAAAATAACAAAGACTTCAGTTCTAGTTTAATTTTAGTTCAGTTCTTATTTGTTTCTAACCACTACTTACCTCAGAGGCCCATAGATAGAAACCAAATTATTATTTACTAAAAAGTTAGACGTGTTCATTCGTAATAATGTACTTTGAAAATTGTATGCCCTTTACTTAATAATTTTAACAAATAGAATATGGGAATTATTGCTTCACTCACAATATTCTGTACGTAAAATTAACTGAAGTTGTTTTATTAAATAAATTAAAATTCAGTTAAATACCGGTTTACTTATTTTTCATTTATTTTTAACGAAAAGTTCATTTAATTTTTACTGTCAAAAATTCAACTCCATGTTCCGGAAAAACAAACGAATTTTTAGTTATTTGATATAAATTAAGTATCAAAAAATTAACTACATATTGCGTAAAAAACAAAGGAATATTTGGTTTTTTTTATTAAATTCAGTACACACGTTTGTTTTACTTTTCTGACCACGTTTTTAAAGAAGAACACGCAATTATAAGACACCAGCAGCATGACCGATATGGTTTTGCAAATATTTTACTTTTAAAAATTGAATTTTTTAACTAAATAATTTTAACAAATAGAAAATGGGAATTGCTTATACAGAAAAAATGGAAAACCAACTTCAATTAACGTATTTGTTCGAAATTTGTACTATTAATTAAATTCCGTACTGATTTTCCGCCAGCAAACAAAAAGATCATATCAATTAACACATTTGTAAGTTTGAGCTTTTCTTGCTGTTCTGTTTCAATCAATAGGTTTAATGGAAATTTGACCACCAGCAATAGAGGCTATATAAAACGTAAACACAAATCAAAATATGTTTTTTCAATCATCACAGTTTATTAAACAATTAAAAAATTTCTTGATACTTTAAAATATTTTGAAACATTATAATTTTTATTTTCAATTAAGGTAAATTAATTGGAACAATTAAAAAAATTTTTTGAAACAGCATTATTGAATTAATTAAAACAATTTTGGTAAAAATTTTTTCTGTGTACACAAAACAAGCAAATTGTTTTCTATAGATAAGTAAATAAACTACAGTCCGTTACTTTAATAATATTGTGGGTGTTCTGATATTACTTTTTAATCAAGAAAATTATCTATAATTTTCTTCTTGTGGTGTCGGTGTTGTTTCTACACAAAACAAGCAAATCGCTTTTGCCTTATTTTTTAGTGTTGTTGTTTCGTTAACAAACTTTTACAAACACACGCGTGTCCCGTTAGACTAGCTCGCAGTGATCTCGTCTATCAGTGTAAGAATTGCGGGTTCGAAGCCCGCCAGAGTCCCTGGTCTCCTACAGACAAGCGTAGAGTTACGCGGGACAATCATAAGAAAAACAAATGTTGGTTTTCGATAGGTATCCCATTTTGGATTGCTTTAAGAACTTTTAAGTGATATTCGTACTTGAATTTTTAAAAAACTTAATCTTAGTACGAGTTGTTTCTTTCTCTGTAGAATTAATTTAGTTCAATTTAAGTTATAGTTCTGTTCTTACTCCGTTTTAGCTCAGTTTAAATTCAGTTTTGGTATCACATTAGTTCTAGTTTAGTTTCCTTCTATTCGTGTCAACAAAAGTTTTTTATTCCCCAATTTTTTTTCCTCATTAAATTCCTGAGTCTTAAAAACGTATCATCTAACAAATTTTTTGTCCCATTCAATTAACATTGACTTGTAGTTGCAATTTTATTATTTTGTACCACATTGTGAAAATAAAACCTTAATACCTGTTTCAATATTAATAATAATGTATCATTTCTTCTGACACATGTGCAGGCATGCGTAACGTCAGACAATATAGAATCTTTAAGCAATTTTGCTGCTGGTATTCATTAAACTAAACTTTTATACTATTCTTTAATTTATTTTGCTCTATTATTTAGTTTTGATAATTTGACATGACGATTGCGACATACATGCATACACAAAATTTGTAGAGACAGAGACATGGACACGGCAAGCAAACAGCGACTGACAACTGACATCCCCAAAGTGTTTGAATGACAAAATGCTAAAAATCTAGCACGTGTTTGAGTTTATCTGTAAAACGTGCCCAAATATCTACTTCAAGAATGCTGTAACCGAAAACTTACACAACAAAATATAAAACACAGTAAGAAGAAAGTAGCAAATCACATCAGGACTTTTGCTTGTATTTTGTTGGCCGAAAAGGAAAAAGGGATGGTGTTAGTGGTATTAGGGGGGGAGGAGAGATATGTTGCATTCTTATAAAAGCTTAATTGAATGCAATTTTATTATTGAATGAAATGAAAACAATGCTAACTGTAATACTTGTAGCTGCTTGAATAGTTAGAGGGGTAGAAAGGTCGAAAAAATATTAACGTAATTTACAAAAACGCTTTTTTCTTGTTACATTTCTAGATTTTTTGGCATTATTTTTTCGTTACACTCATGGCTGACCTTAAGCCTTAATGGAGTAAATTTTTGGCCAAGACTGATACATTTATGGTGAAGTAGTCAATTTAAAAAATCAGTACGTGGACAATTATTTTCTAATAAAAAGGGTATTTTGTTGCACTAGTCAGTCTATTTGGACTAAATTAAGTCAGTCTTACGTCTAGTTTTCTCTAATTTATCAAAAAGAAAAGTAAAGGAAATATAAAATGTACACAGAATTTAACCAGTGAAGTACGTCGTAATACTTAGAGGTGAGAACTTTCAATATTCCCCTCTTTTTACTGGGTATTTCAAATTTCTACCGACTACAATCACCTCCATCGTTAACAGCACTTTCGCGGAACTGTTTTAGGTATTACTTCGCAGAGTAATCAACTAAATTTGTTGAATTCCCAACTTTGGAGGCTTTGTTATTTTGAAATTCTAAGCTGCTGCCGCTTCTGCTCTTCTTGTCTTAATAATAAATGAATGCATATAATGAAGCTTTTCACTTTCTCCCAGTTTTGTCTGATGTCAAGATGACATATTTTTTGGCGCTAGGCTGCTGCCTAACTGTAGCTCTAGACGTGTATAGTTAGACACCAAAACAGTATAAGTAACTCCTATGCCCTGTAAAAACTGTCTTAGGTGATTGCAGATTTCCCCATGTCTGCGCTTAACCTTATTTTTATAGATACATGGAATCAGTTTTTAGATTATACTCTGCCCAGAATCTGGATTACAGTGTCTTGTCTTGCATCTAGTTTATTCTGTATTTGCTTTCTCTCTGTTCTTGTTTTCAAATGGTGTCACTTTATCGCAAAACTTGGAAGACTTGTTGTGAAAATAATTTTTACTTTTTTATTCAATATAATTGAGTTGTAGCCACAGTTTTTATCATTTACAAAACAAAAACGCCATTCAAAAGATTTGCAAATGCATGAGATCCACATTCTTAGCCAATATTTTTTCGAGGGTAAACGGAAATTAGCGCATTATTGTGAATCACTGCATCAACTTCATTTTGCCCCGTTTTGATAGTTTTTTTCCAAATTTATTTTCTATACAATTTTTGCCAATAATTCATTTTGTCATCCGTTGTAATATTTTTTGCAATATTTTTCTTGATGGTATTCTGTATTTTTAAAGCAGAAATTTTGTGCACTGCAACTCATTTTGAGGGATGATATTTTTACAGTAGATTTTATATTCATTATTAAGTCATTTCGTCTTTTATACCCTCCACCACAATTTGTTGTGAAGAGGGTATACTAAGTTTGTCATTCCGTGTGAAACTTTTTTTTTTCATCTCAGACCCCTTAAAGTATACATACTCTGGCTCCTTGATTCTTAGTCGATTTTGTTACCAAAACTAACATAAATGGTGGAAAAATGCACGGAATAATATAAGATTTTGCAAAAGTTAGTTTTTTTTTAATTTACCCTAGGCCCGATATAAATACTACTCCCGGAGAAAAGTTAAGTACGAATAAAGAATAAACTTTAATACTTCGTAGTTTTATAGGACTAGAAATCACCTTGTAAAATTTCGTGAAGATCGGTCCATAATTTACACTAGGCCCCATTTAAACCCTTCTCCCGGAAAACAGTTTATTAAGCCTTAAACCATAACAAATAATATTATCAGAACAAAATGTAATACTTCACAGTTTTATGTGACTAATAAAACACTAATAAATTTCGTGATGATTGGTCCATAAAAAGCGAACTCTGGTAAATTAACGCATAAACCCCTAGCAGATATATTTATTGTGGTAACATTTCTTCCAACTAGCTAGTAAAAATAGGTACAAAAAAGCATAAAACTAACTGATTGTCGGTCAAAAATTTAATATAGCTTTAAACCGCAACCAATTTAAATACGGAATAATAAATAGATATTATATAGATCACACTCCAGAAATATTCGAACCGTCGGTGGAGGGTATCCAAGATTCGGCACAGTCGAATATAGCACTCTAATTTGTTTTCACTTAAAATTGATTGATTCGTTGTGGTTATTAAGTGCATTAGTGGCTGCTCTAGTGGTGTTAATAATAAGAGGGTTTGAGATGGTATTAGAATGAAGCAGAGATAGTCTAAATTAGATATTGGGCTTAAAAAATAAGCATAATTAATAAAAAAAATCTCAAACTGTGGAGGACCAAGGAATCACAAAACGATATTAATTAAAAGTATAGATTATTCCCAGTTTCCATAAGCGGCCCCAACTCTCGCTTTCGTTTGTACAACACAAGGTAAAAGCGTTGCACAAACCGCACCATATCAATTAATCGAACCGTATCTGCAAGAGTACCGCCGATAGACTTATAACCACGGAAAAGATATATACTATACACAGAGTTCAAGAGTCTATAACCAAGCTTTTTATAGAAGGTGGCGTAAAAGTCATCACTCTTTTGGAAAATGCTATAATTTTTACAAATAGCGTTAAGTGCCAGTTCTGCTTTAACATTTGTGAAGTAAACTGATACAAAATATAATTGTTTGTATCTCTATCGATACACTAATGAGCATTATTATCGCATCTGGTGCACCGAAAATCCGAGTGTAACATCCCGCTCGAAGTTACTGTATGATGGGGTGTTAAGTTGAAGTAACTTGCATAATCTATTTTATTCCAAAGTATAGTTAATATGCTAGTCTAATTTTGAATCTATAATCTAGGCCATATTCCTGTTTATAACACAGTGCAACAAAATTCAGGTCATCTCCGCCATCCTCAATACTTGCAACGCAAAATGAAACTAGACTATTGCTAGAGCAAATCTGCCATAGGGTTTTAAAAAGTTGGCTCGGGTTTCCGAAATATATACATATATATACATCCCCTCAATCCTATAAGGAGCATAACGCCTTAACAAACTTCTTCCATTCAGATCTATTCATCGCAATAGTTTTTATTTCACTCAAGCTTTTGTGCATTTCAAGGCCCGGCATTTAGAAAATCCGTTTTACGTACATTGCACGATTTTTTGGTCTTAGATGACCCTTAATAAAATTTGATGCACAAAATATTCATGGAATATTTTAACCCTCTAAAGTGCCGTTTTTGTATACTTTTTTGGGGAAGTTAACAAAAAACAACAATTACCCCTTAAAATTAGTATTAGAAGATTGAGGCTGGTTTTTTTTTTTGCACAGTGTAATCTAATCGGTTATGAGAGAGAACGGATTGTGTTTCCGAGTAAATGTACCCTTCAACAGTATGTATATATATATATTTGTTCCTTTTACTCCTGCAAGGAGCATAGGGCCAACTGTATGTAATCACCACCAATTCTAGCAACTTGGGAGCATAAGAACAGGACGGAAAGATGCGCGTCCCGACCTATGTATCCACGAGTTGCTTAGTTAGAGTAATTATTGACCCCAAAAACCTGCGTGTCAAGACTACCTACCATTCATACTACACCCGGGCTTGTACTAGATCAAGCAATTTAAGAAGTTACTATTAGTCGTGTATTAACTTGCTTTAGAACTGTCATCTATAGTCTAGTTAATGTACTAGTCAAAATTTTAATATAAGATTACATATCCAGTTTAAAATCTAGTCGATAATAATATATTTTAGAATTTCTTTAGCTTTGTGTCTTATTTTATACTTGGCTGCACTTTAATGTTTTTGCTATGATTTCACTCTCTCTCTCTCAAATCTTGCTGCTGCTCGTATTATATTTAAATGGTCAGTTAAGGGCATTTGAAGGTTTTTTGATTGCATTAGAACGAGAATATTACCACCATACGTAATCACAGCTTTCAGTTTTATTTGGTAGGGTGGCAAAAACAACAATTGTTTATCTGAATGAGTGGGTGGTTGGGTAATATATATGTCTGCATATGGGCTAATGGGTGGATGACTGGTCGTTGCTATTGTTTGCTGAATAGCTTAACTAATTGTTGTTTATTCTTAAATAATATTGAAAGTTTTTGAAGGCTCTTTCCCTCCAACTTACAAACAAACATACAAATAAACAAAATTTTCTAGACAATTTAAAAAGAAATTTTGTATGAACGATAAAACGATTACATTGATTTGTTAAAGGCGATTAAAGAAGAAGAAGATGAAGGCAATTGTTTGACCAGAAGGGGATTAGTATTAAGTAAAACAAATAGAAAATTCTGTAAAAATGAATGAAAAAATAAATGTAAATGAAATATTGAAAATTTAATGAAATATTTTCTTAAACAATTTTATTCATTGTAATAATAATTTCTATTGTCTTCTTTTCAATTGCAGGTAATTACAGTTCTAATTTTTGCCCGAACATTTTTTATTAATAAAAAAGGTAACTCTTATTAAATCGAAACTTTACTTGCTCATAGTGGTCCTTAGCTTTGGGCGGGTTTTGGTGTATTAATTATAAACCTATTGAAACCGTCCAAAACTGAGGCCTAACATGATGCTTTAAAATCCTGCAATATACAACTAGTATTTAATTTTTAACATAAATATATACATATATAATTTAACAAATTTCATTTCATTTCTGCTTTTGTTTGTGTTTAGATAATTTATTTGGGTAAAAAAAAAATAATTTTATATATTAAAAAAAAAAACTAATTAATTAATTCACACAAATGTCCCGCATTTATAATTGCTAAATGTCATAAACTATAAGCAGGATGTTATAAATTGTTCCATATACATATATACATACGAACTTTGTTATTTGAATTCTATTACTACAGCGGAGTTCGGTTATAGCGAACTGCCTTTTTCTTTTGAGTCGTTCGAAAGTGAGCGTGATTTCAACAGAAGGAGAGACGGACGGAAGGACATGTCTTAATCGACTTAGAATTATTGAAGGACTTTTTGGGGTCCTAAAATAAACGAAGAGTTTGCAAGCTTTCCTTACATCTTTGCAAATATTTCCTCATATCGTTGATATACATACTATATTTTATTCAATGTTTTAAAAACATCAGCCAAATATAAGCGTTTTTTTTTGCCATTATTGGCGTATGAAATTCCATACAGTTTTATTTATACATCTTAAAAAACAGTACTTTGTAACCTGAAATTCGCTTTTACCAGAGTTTGCCATAAGCGATTTTATGTGTATGAAATATTAACGCAAAACTGTTGGGACCGGAGAAATTGTTTGTTCTTCCCGATAATTTGTTTACCCTTAAATGCCCAAGGACACCGATTTTGATATATATGATGTGTAAAATGGTCGACAAAAATCAACTGCGTACCAATTTTGTCGAAAAAATTTATTTTTAAAGTTATTTGGAAAATAGTGGTTGGATCTTAGAAGATACACTGAGCACTCGCCCGAAAGTACTTTTCATACAAAAGTACTAATACAAAGAATACATACATAGAAAACATAAACTTGAATTTTTTTTAAATATTTTTATTTCATTTTAATAAAAAAAGTACGAAAATATAGTCGGTCAAGCCCGACCATATAATACGCTAAACCACAGTATTTAAATACACATTTTCGGGAGTGCACCTTATTCGTGACCCATGCAGAATCATGCTTATTTGTCCATATAATTATGTATCCATCTATGTCATAAGTTTCATTAATAACGGTTTTAAACTTTGTGAGAGGTAGAAATTGTCCCCTACCATAAAATGCATAGATTGTGTCCATATAAGTATGTTTCTATTTCTGTTTTAAATATCATTACAATTGGTTTGACTGTTTCTGGGAGGCATAACATGCCCCCTATATTGCCTCGTGGTCGTACTATTCGGCTTGGTCCTTGTGTCAAGAGAACCTATGCGCCAAATTTGATTAAATTATCTCAAAAATTGCGACCTGTACTTTGCGCACAAGGTTACCTGGACAGCCAGCAAGCCAGTCTGCCAGCCAGCCGGACAGACATCGTCAGATCGACACACAAAGTAATTCTGAACCGATCGATATAATTTAAGATTGGTCTAGGATCCATATTTAAAGGTGTTACAAACATCATCAGAAATGAACAATACCCTCTCCACTATTGTGGTGTGGGTATAATTAAACAAGTTCATAAACTTGTTAAAAGCAAAAGCTATTGTAATGAAAATAATCAATTATGTTGATAATTATAAAACCAAGAGTGATGTTGTAAAACAATTGTCAAAGTATACGATATAGTTTTTAAATCTTGGCACTTTGTGAACAAAAGGCAAAAGTTTCAGCTGAGCCAATATATACTTCAAATTTGTTACCATATCCCATTGTATTGCTAAGTACAAAAAGTTTATAGCCTCATTTGATTTATTCGGCAAGTACTGCTTCATATAGCCTCCAACTTTATTGGAGTACATTTGTGGAACGAAGGCAAAAGTTTTATTGAGAATTTCAATAAGAAGTCATGTTCGATAAAGCCTGTCAGTATTAGAACAATCCTGAACAGGCTTTTCAGTTGTATCATTGAAATAAATTATTTGAAGAATTTTTTTAAAACGTATTTCACTCATTTGTCTTTTTATGATTGTACAGCAGCGATGATTTTTTTTCAAACCAAGTTCTCCCGAGAACTTCGAAGCTTATAATAACTCATATAGAAAAGAAGTTTCTGAGAGAGAAGTGCTAAATTTTGCATAACCTGGCCATAACCTCTGGCAGAAGGAGGTTCCTGATCATTATCTGCATTTATCATGTTGCTAAAAAAAAAGTCATGTACGAATGCGTCAAGGGCAATTCTCTATCTGAAAGCTTCAACATAAAACTAAACAAACAGCGGTACATAAGTACAGCAAAAATGAATTTTTAATTTGCTGGTAGTGCCTATTGTATCTTTAGAGATAAAACCATTGGACAAAGCTTTACGACGGGTCTCCGGAATCTATTGTTGTTAGATTATTGCCAATAGCGTCTGGACATACATATATTTGAACCACCTAATATTTTTTCTGGACCTCAATTTCCGCTCAGATCTGAGATTAAACGTTGTTAATAACCCTATTGATTTAGATATTCAAAAACATAATTTTTTAAGTTTACGGCTATTTAAACATAGAAATCTTAAATTTATCAAATAAAAACAAATTTAAATTTTAAATACAGTGGGCATTTAAGGGTTTAAACCAGTGTTGGTTATAACCGAACTCCATTGTGTATAATAAACAAGCGGTTCAACATCACATTCAGCTCTAATTCGAAATACCCTATAATGGATATGAAGAAATTAAAATGTTTAAAATTTTTTTCTTTATACATCAAAGCCCCTTTTACACCTTTCCGTTCTAATTACATTTTCCATCAACACTATCACACTTTAAATTTAAATAAAAAAAAAACTCATTCGTTGTAGAATAGAAACAGATGTTCAGTATAAAAAACATTTAAAGTTTTGTTTTAGAAGCGCTTTAAAATTTGATGTGATTTTAGCAGATATTAAAATAAATTAAAAGTGAGAAGCGAACAATATTAAATTTAATATTTAAATAAATTTATTCTGATGCTAGCGGAAAATGATTTATTCAACAACTGTTTTTTTGTTATTTTCAACAGAGGAAAGTTAATACAAAGTATTTGTTTCATACTTTTTAATAAGTTTTTAAAAAACGATGAGTGATTTACTAACAATTTAAAATAAAGCACATGAAATTTTATATTTCATTTTATCATTTTTAGTTTTGTTATTAGAAACAAATAAGAAAGTATAGTCAGCCAAGCCCGACCATATGTTACCCTACATCACAGTATTTAAAAACAATTTTTCAAATGTGAACCTTATTTTAACCATTTTGTCTCATTTCGTTCATTTAACTTAACAGTGGAATTTGTTTTGAGTAGCGTGTTTTTAATAAATTTATGTTTATTGCTTTGTATTTAAATAAATCTATAAATAATTAATTAATTAAATTTTTTTTTGTCATCTTTCAAATACTCTTTTTAAATATCATTTTATTATTTTATGTATTTATTTAGTAATACTATATTTTTATAATTAATAAATTATCAACTCTTTTGTGTGTTCAATAACGTTTTTTTTTTGTGTAAATTCTATTATTTAATTGTTGTTGCTGTTAATTCCCAAAATACTACGTGCCATAATTAAGATTAAAGTTTTTTTTTTTTAATAGCAAACAAAATTGTGGGGAGTTAAAACGGAATTTAATAAAAAATTGAGAAATAAAAATTTCAATATGAAATTTAAGATGTCGAAATTCCTGTTATTTGTGTTTCAAAAAAAAAAACAGATTAATGCATTAAACACATTTACAACAGCACGCTTTGTACCGACTTCAATAAGTCAAATATAAAATATACACGTTTATATGAAAAGGTTATTTTGGGGACTACAAGGGTACACGGCTGACTGCAGGTTGTTGTCTGTGCTACTTTTTTCGTTGTAGTCGAATCAAACTAATTTTTATTTTTGTGACGTATAAATCAAAAGTGTGCTAATACAATACTAAAAATACGGGAATGGAGTGCTTGAAAATTTTTTTTTGCTAAACAGTAAAAAACCGGCTCTTAATCTTTAAATTGAATTTTATATTCAACAGTACTTTGATATTTATAAAACTTTTCAGTATCCTTAAACGAAGTTCTATACGAAGATATTTTTCTCTTCAACGCTCATGGGAAAAGACTCCCGGTTGATGTTTATTTATAATTAATGTCGATCGCTAAAATTCCTTAGAAAATACAAAATTTAAAATTCTTAGCCATGACATTATAAGCTTAAATTGCGGCGAATTAAATTTGTAAAGCATTGCCAAACTTAGAAATGCACGTTACAGAATTGCATTCATAGCCAAAAATCGCTAAATCAACTTTATAGATTTTTAGCAATAGAGATTCAGCTTAAGCGAATTACAGAATACGGCTGCAGCACACAAGTAGCTCAAAAACGATTTGCTTGTTTTATGTAGAAACAACGAAAACAAGAGAACAAAAAGAATTATTATAAATTGGTTACATGTTACAAAAACAAAACAAAAAGCTGTTTTTTTCTAATTGTAATTCTGCAAACAATGAAAGTGTGGTGATTCGTACTTGTTAATTTAAAAAAAAAAATATATTAATTAATATATCATTTATTACCAAGGCCCATCTATCAGGTCTGCTTACTTGTACAAAAACAAAATACGATTCTTTTTAGTTGTCAAAAATTTACTACCGCATATACAAAGCAAAAGGGAAAAACGTGTATGTGTGGCATACCATAAACGTATACATGCACATGTAAGCAAAATGTAAACAGCTTTTGACAACTAAAAAGAACATAAACAATGATCATCAGGCTTCTTGCACAGACCTTTTCAATGGGCCTTGTTTATTACAATATTTTATTGTCAAATTTTTGCATACAATTTTTCATTTAAATTTTTTCCTTCTAACATAAATTTAACTTTTTTTTTAATAAAATTTAACTTTTTTAAATAAGTACGAAAAATTGTTTATTTTTTGTTTCGTATTTTTTATTAAACAAATAAAAATAGCAAACAAAGAAAATATAAAAGCAATACAGAAAAAGTGAAACCAATAGGTGTAAAACGGGTAAGGAAATCAATCATAATAACATAATCCTTCTAAATATGGTTCTCTGGAGTAAGTGTTCTAGGTTAGAATCAATCTAATTTCACATTCGGATTATTTCAACTACGAATTATATACTTGAATCAAGCGCACTTTGAGATTTATTCAATCTTAGTAGTTAAGAATTTCGCACTTTAATAATCCGTACATGAATCAATCTTTCTGTACTTGATTCAAGAAAGTCCATACTTACCGCTTGGGATTGATTAAAGTACGAATAGATTGACTTTTCTTTTGAGTGAAGGGATTTTCTTTATAAAGATTTTTTTGTATTGCGGGTCTTGAACACTTTTTAATTATGTCAATATTGCAATAATTCAATATCTAACTTATTTATTTATTTATTTATTTATTTATTTATTTATTTATTGAATATCTAACAAGTGCATAAAATAAACTATGGGACAAATAGAGCACTGCGGGAAAATACACAAACTGCACAGTGAAGATTCGATTGAATTACCTAAGCGTAGTAAAATCTGTACCTAGTTTGGCGATTTTGTAGCCAATTTTTTTTTATGGTCCTCCAAAAATTTTGAAAACCTGTGAAAACCCAAGAAACAGGTGTCATTTGTTTTTGACTCTTAACAGTGCTAAACAGCGTCAAATTGCACGTTCTTGGTGGTAAGTTCACATCCCTGAAAATATGGCTTGAACCAAAGCAAAATGTTTCATTATTTTAAAAAAATTTTACTAAATACGAAAGAAAAAAGCTAAAATCAGAAAATTGTTATGGATTTTCTTGTTGTAAGAAATGAAATGGATTACTTTAGAAAATAAACTTCTTTCCGTGTACTATGCCCTTAAAGCCCTCTTGTAGTATGTCCAAAGTGGCATTCGCTGTATAACACGTAACGTCGTCCTTTTTAAACCACATGCCAAAATTAATCATCTCCCTAAAGCGATTGTTTTAAAGTGTAATAGCCTGGCCAACAACATTCTCAAAGAAGTGCAAACACCAAACCGTGAAATTTTTAGGATGCATTGTCGTCTCAACATACTGTGAATAGTTTTCTCGGTGGAAAGGTTATGGCGACCTTTTAAGGTGCCAATTCGGCAGATGCCGCTATCAAAGTTTGAAAGTGCCTATTAGAAAACTTTTTATTTATTTTACTGCTTCTTTTAAATAGACACTCTTTCAGAAACTCCATTTCTATAGATAAATCACAAATAATTATTTGTTTTAAATTTAAATGTTCAACAATAATTTACAAAATAAATTACCATAATAAAGCTGTTAACAAGAAAACATTAATTTCAAAAAATTTATTTTCGCTTACAAATCCAAAAAAAAAACCTGAAAAGAAGAGTACTAAAAGCAAGATGAACCCTTTTTTTGTTTGTTTAACACCTTCACTTACATAAACAAAGAATTTAATTTCATAAGTATGTATGTGTAAGAAAAATTGCCCTGCAAATATTATTGGACCACCTGATCCAATTTGATTAAATGAACTACTCCATGTAATGCAATCCGATGTAATGCAAGCGTGGGCCGTGAGACGACATGTCTTCGTTTTTTAACGACGTGTTTTCGTTTTTAAACGACGTTAAAACTAATCCTTTTATGTATACAATGGAGTAGTATAAAGACTACTCCTTTGTAATCCAAAGCTGGGTTATATGTTCCTGCCCTAGGACATCGTAATGTTAAATATACCATGTTTTCCCATACGTTTGGGTTACTTTTGGAGTAGTCCTAGCCCCTTGTGGGCTACATTTTACACGCCTGTTTTGACTAGTCCTATTATTTGCAGGGTGCATACACACACACATGTGCCGGAGTAACAGAGTGCGAGAGCAAATATTGCTACAACAATAAAATAAAAGGTATTGTTAAATAAATTGGCTTAAAAAGGCCATTAGTAAAAAACCAATGAAAATATTTTATGTGAGTATGAATTAGAACCCTACAACAGGTGTGCTTAATAAGTAGGCTTTTTTCCTGGCCAAACTCAAAAACTTCCAATAATGAAAAAAAACTTTCAAGAACTTTCACTCTTGGACGCATATAGCTTTCAACAACACCTGCAAATTATAAAATTGTTTTATCAAGATGACACGCTTCGTTCGTTTTTTTCTCCAAAGAACTACCTAATAATGGATTATAGTATGACTTCCGTAGAGATTGCTCTACGGGTGACTTACTGGACCTGTTATCGGGAAACACGGCACTCACCATTTTGGCGAAAATTAGGTAATTGCTTTAGATATTTGCAAACCCATTTGAGAGAGTCTGACGTGGTGTTCTCTTGTTAAAACTTGTTGCATTTGGTGTAGGCGATAGTGTCTCTCGATTTACAGCGAATTTTCTCAGAGACCTCATTATACGAGTTGTTATATATGGGGTTTCGTCAAGCGAGTATAAGATTCATTCTGGAGTGCCGCAAAGATGGTATTTCGTCAAACGAGTCTAAGATTTATTTAGGAGTTCCTTTTTTTATAGTATTTTTTGTATTATTTTATCTTAACAAAACACGACTTTTTAAATATCACCGAAAAAATCAAATTATCTGCCATATCACAGAGTACAATTCCGATCGGAATCGAAGAAAACATATGTGTTTATTTATAGGAATTGTATTTTGATAGTTTTTGGCCTTTCAGATACAGCAAACTCCTATTCCTTTCATGAAAATAAAAGTAGTTTCATTCTGAAAAATTTTTTCGCCCTTTTCTGAATCACCAACATACGAAAATAATTCCGTTGCCAAACGGAATTTTACTCTGTGACATGGCTGTATATTTAAATACGGTTTAAGTTTATAAGAAAATTAACAATATACAGATTTAAAAACTATTCTAAAAATTGCATATTGAAATGTTTAGAATTTATTTTTCTTCAATAAACAAATTGTATGACAATAAAACCTACCAGTTATTTGACAACGTTGCATATATAACAAACGGTATGTTTGATATTTTAGCGTTTATCATTTAATCGGTTTTGTAGACAGCTCCATTTATTTTTGTTAATAAAATCTCTGATTTTGGTGAAAGTGTCCAAAACATCAGAACCAATGAAAAAGTTGAGTTTTAATTTTTGGTTAGTCGTTTTCGGTCACGATATCTTTAGCTCATTATTGGTTTGATCTACCGACCATTTAAAACAAAATTGAGTTAGGTATGGGGTATATATGTATATTTTCAATACAAAACCTGTTTTAAGAATTTTTTTTTCGTTTCTGAGATTTAAGAAATATCTTTGCTCCGTTTCAACTATTTTAAAGTTTATTAAGTATTTTTTTTTTATATTTTTTTTTTAATTCATCAAATTTAATTTTTACACGGAATTTTTACAACTTGGAGTTTTATTTAAATTTTCTTGGCTGAGTTGGGGCTCGAACCTGGGCTGAATTTACATGTTTTAAGAACCACCACATTCTTTCATCCGAATTCTTTGAGCTCTAACCTCTGCACCACTGCGGTGCCTAAAAATGATCAATAAATTTTAATAAAATTCCAAGTTGTTAAAATTCTTTCCTTCAGTAAAAATAATTTAATGAAAATTAAATTTGATGAACTCAAGCCTAACTAAAAAAAAATATCAAAATTAAAATCAACAGTTCAACTAAAAATCACTATTGTTTTAAAAAATAGCTATGGCACAAGCTCTAATGTTTACATTTGTACTTCTAGCTGTACAAATAAAATGTCGACGAAAGTAGACAAAAAACATAATAAACAAATGTATTCAGGCTTTCAAGACAAAATCAAAATTAAAATCAACAGTTCAACTAAAAATCACTATTGTTTATTAAGTATTGTTTTGCTCTACACGCCACTGTTTGGCGAATACTGCAAATTTCTCACATAAAAAAGTATAAAATAAATTTCACTCTTGCTTTGCTTAATTACCTTTAGAAAAATAAATAGTTAAAGCGGAATTAAAATAAAACAACAGCAAGAAAATAAATTTTGTAAAATCAATATAAAATATCTATTACTCAATACACAACAGTCAATATATGTACGTATGCAGCACAAAGAGCTTTTTTTTAGAAATAAATTTAGAAAAGTGGCGAATACGGCATGAATCAATTATTTTCAATTTCAATAAAATATTTTTAAATTCCTAGTTCGATAATGTGCGTTCAAAAAAATTTACTATTTTCTTTAAAACATATGCCAGAAGCAGATGTGAAGATATAAACAAAATCTATAGGGTTTATTTTCAGAACACTATGTAAATCTTGTCGTTTTTCTCTATAACGACTTTTTGGCATAAACGCCAAACTAATAATGAGCTGACGATATGTAAAATTTTTTATATTAACTTATTTATAAAAGCTTATATGGGGAAATACATAAATCCCATTTAATATGAACATTGTAAAAATGTATTAAGGATGATGATTTTTATTTTTTTTTGTTCAAACTCTTGCTCTTGCGAACACAAACTCTTTCCCGTCAGGCTCCTTTCGAGTTCCCATACATTCACTCACATACTCATACGTGTATACGTTTATATTTTATTACGTTAATTTAAAGTGAATGAATGGCACCTGCATATATCTGTGTGTATGAATATGTATGTGTGTGATAATATGTGAGAGTGTTTGGTTGTGTGTGTGCAGTTATATCCGTATTTGTATTAAAATGTTTGGGAAGGGGTTGTAGTAACCCAACGGGAGAATAATAAAACATATGTTAATATTATAACTTTCAACTCCAATGGTTTAAAATTTTCCTCTTCCTATAAAACTGTTTTTATAGTCCTGTAAATGTTAACGACGTTGAACCAGTGTTAGTAGGCTTTTTTTTTTTTTTGTTAAACAATAATTTATTTTTTATATAATTTTTATACATATAAATTATGGTTAAATGTTTTTGCTTTAAATTCATTGTATGCCTCCTTTTTTTGTCTGGCTTAGTACACAATGGCATCTGAAGTAAATTGAGTTATTAACAATCTCATATTTTTACTTGTTACTTTTTTCAATTTTTATTTGTTTTCGAAAAACAAAAAAAAAACCTTTAGAGAATATTAAATTTTCTTTTTTTTCATAAAAACAAATGTAAGAAAAACTTTTTTATTTAAATCAAATAAAAAACCTTAATGGAAGGAAACTAAGCAGATGATTTTAAGTTGTTTTACATGGAAATTAGATGAAAAGGGTTGTGTAGGATAAAGCATAATGCTTGCCAATTTACTTAACAAGACCCATTCGAATACTCGAATTGTAAAACAAACAAAAAATAAACAAAATGCTACGTTTTTATCTACATATGCCGCTTTTAAAATACCCTTCACCAAGAATTTGCATAATATTTATTTAGAACTAGCTTAGCCCAATGCGTAGCGCTACCCCATTGAAATAAAATTATATTTTATTTTTTTAAACTAATACCGTGTATTGATAACGAAGCTATTAATATCAGATTTAAATAATTGTACTTTACTTATTCTTCAGATATCTAAAAATTTATATTGTCGTTCTATAGAAGGTGCCGCAACCACTTTCCCAGTCCATATCGCTTTAAACAAGTGATTTCTTCTTCATTTTGATCCTTTTCTGCAACCGTTTTCTAGATATATAGAAATTTAAATTATCCTTGTAGGGTAAGTGCCACGCCTACTTCACCAGTCCAGCTCACTTTCTGAAATAAGAAACTGTTTTATGTAGGATGTTGTATTAGTATCAAACTAAATATTGAAATTAAAAGAAATTATATTTTAAATCAAATATTTGCCAAGTGTGGCCGTAGCTTTGCGGTTTTGTGGTAAAGAAACTTAAAACTTCTAAAATTCGAACTTTTTTTATAGAAAAACTATAAAAAACGAATTCCAATAGACAAATTTTGTTAGCAAAATTAAAACATCTTTTATATTTTGTAACTAATTCAAGTATTTTTAATTTCAGACAAATTTTTATATTAAAGAAAATTCTCGATAATATTTGCTTTTCACAAAACTGTCTATAATCTTCATTTGGAAAGAAAATATTTAGAGTTTATGAGAGCGAACTTTTAATAATTTTCGTCCATAAAACAAATGTTCGATAACGTAAATTATCTTCAGAAATTTCGATAATTCGACGATTTTTATTTTTAAATGAAATAACTGTGTGACATAAGAAAATTTAGTTAAAAAATTTCATACTTCAAGAGAAAAAATATTTGTTAATTTTCGTTTTAAGCACATAACTCCGATTTATTTTTAATTTATAGCAATAATTAAATTTTTAGAAAATATTTTCGATTATTTTTGGGTTAAGAGAACATTTTCGATGTCTTACGTTTTGAAGAAAAAATTTCAATAATATTCGATTTAAGAGAAATCTTTCGATAATATTTGTTTTAAAAGAAATTTCGATAAATTTCGGCTTAAAAACATTTTGAGGAAAAATTTTCGTTATTTTAAATTTTTTTTAGAAAAAATTTTGACAGTTTTCTCTTTCAAGAAATATTTTTCGTTATTATTTTATAGAATACTGAAAAAATTATCAATAATTTCTAAATTTCATAGAAATTGTTTGATAATTTTTAATTTTTTGACAATTTTTCGAAAAATTTTTTAGACATCTCAAAAAGAGAAAATTGCCTTAATATTCGATATTAGAAAATGTTTCGATTTTAAAGAGAATTTTCGGTCATATTATAGTGAGTTTTAAGAATTTTCGATTTTGGAAATTACAGCTTTCATAATAATATCCCATTTTAA
Organism: Pollenia labialis; assembly: GCA_949318255.1. Classification (NCBI taxonomy): domain Eukaryota; kingdom Metazoa; phylum Arthropoda; class Insecta; order Diptera; family Polleniidae; genus Pollenia; species Pollenia labialis. The sequence goes on from OX439140.1 coordinate 15,611,568, forward strand.
AGATAGTTTTTAATATTAAAGAAAATTTTAAATTTCTGATAATTTTTGATTATATTTTTTTTCAATTTGGGGAAAATTTACAATAATTAAGAAAATTCGAATAATTAAACATTTTAGAGAAGCTTTTTGCTAATTTTAATAAAACAATTTTTATAATAATCTGATTTTAGGGAAAATCCTCTATAATTTCTAGACTTGAAATATAATTATAAACGATTTATAGATTCTTAAGAAAACATTTTGACAGTTTCAAATTGTTCCTATAGCATTAAAATTGATGTTAATAATTTTTATTTTTCGAGAAAATGTTGAATAATTTTTAGATTCCCAAAGAAAATTGTCAAGAATTTTCGATTTGTACAAAATATCTAACGAGATTTTGTTTTCTTATTAAATTGTCGAGAATTATTAACAACATTTCATTAATTCCATGCAATAAGCAAAGCAATTTTCTCTTTTAATTTTGTCCTATTGACAACCAGCAATGGAAAACTATTATTTCTTTTGAATTATTATATTGTTTGAGGTATCAGAATAATATAAATTGAATATTTCTGATGAAATTGAATTATAGCTTAAAAATTAATATAAAAAAGCCTTTTACAAAAACCACAATAACAAGGAATACAAACACAAACACACACACAAAACAAAATATAATAATAAAAAGAAATCAAAAGCTGATTACATTTTCCACTTAAGTTCCTCATTTATTATGCATTTTTGAAAAAAATCACACACAAACATACCAAAATAGTACGACACAAAAATGAAGACAAACCTTGACAAAAATGAAAACGAAATTGAAATATTTCATCATCAACTTCTATTATTATCGAACAAACGATAAATACAAAAAAAATGAAAACGAAAATTACCTTCCCCCTTTTGTTAAGGAAAATGAGATAAAGGTTTATTACATATTCATTATGGGCCACAAGGAAATCGAACACATACACACACACAGGAACACTCATGCAAACACGAAAACATACAGATGGGGTATATTTAAGAAAACTTACACATCTCTTTTAGTATTTGTATCTTTAAGAGGGACCGAAAATCTATGGATTCTGTACTTTTTCTAAAAAACGAACTTTTTCTGTCTTAAGAAAACATTTTACAATTTTTTTTCTAGAGTGGGTTAAGGAGAGGTCGTATTCCCTTAAGGATTTATTAAAAAAAAAACCCCTTTTATAATGTTCCAAACGCTAAAAACAAGCCAAACGTTAAATAAAATAGCTTAAAATATGAAATCAAAAGAGGCCCCTCTTTCGAAAGAAAGTTAAAACCCTTTCTAAGTGATAAAGCTAAAATTTTAAGTAGAATTTAATTTTAAGAAAAGACAATTATTTCAGCAGGACAACAAAACTTTTAAGGATTAATTGTTAACATCATTTGCTTTAGACAGCGTCGTAGTGATGTTTGTATAGCCCCATTATTTAGGGCACTACCCGAAAAATACAAATATTATAATATTAAATATTAGTCAGAAAAAAAGTCTATACAAACAGTGCTGCCAAAGAACCTCGATGATTTTATTAAATTAAAGAAATATTAGTGCAAATTATGGCAGCCGTGATCGAATAAATTTTCGATCCGAAAGCAATTTTATTTCTCATTCTTTCTGTCCATACTGAACGGATCGAAATTATTTTTTTAGTGTTGTTAAGTATTTATTTAAAAAAAAAATAATTACGATTCGTTCAGTATCGACTGAAATAACATTGCTTTCGAATCTACGAAGCATTCGATCACGACTGCTATAATTTGCCCCATTATTTTAAAATCTACATACCAAAAAAAATAATTCGTTTAAACTATTTACGTATTTATTTTAATGTATGAAATCTACTCTTTTTTAGCATGTTATATAATTTTTATAAAAATTATCATGATAAAAGCTAATATGGCAACATATCCGAATCTGTGCGTTAAACGTTGCGTTTTCTAACGCCTAAGAGAAAACTCACAAAATAATTATAAAAATGGGGATAAAACCGCTAGTTTGACCTTAAAATACATAGTTAAATTTTTATTTCTTTTGAAAAATAGCAGCCAACTGCACTACTAAACGAGCTGTCAAAATCGGATTATCTAAACGCAAAGCATTGACGAAGCGCTATTTTGGGTTTGCTTTATACATTAAGAAGAATGTTTGACAGATAGAAAAGTGGTTAAGATGTGGGATTAAAAGACAAATAAAAGCGTGTAGGTTTGCCGGCCAAATACAAGCTCCTATTCAAGCCTCTAGGCTACTAGCACTAAATGTTGTTATAATGTTAAAATTATCATTAAGATCGGGTTTTTGAGATGTGGGTTAAGTCTGAAACTCGCATTTTTCCGGCGAAATTTGATTTGTTTTTTATTATTTCATTAATGACCAACATTTTAAGCAAAACTAAGCTGTTCCGTTAAAGTTTTGTACACAAACTTGGTAATGGTGGCACAAATCTGTTTTCTAGTTTAACTAAGATATCAAACACCCAGCCTAAGTGTACAAACATAATTGAGACTTCAACTTCAGACAAAAATTCTAAACCCCATAACTAAACCCTCGGCAGCAACTTCGAATTCTCTCTCGTTTCTTCCTTTTTCTTTTGTTTTTATTGTTTTATTCCCTTTCCTAATGACAAGAAGAAGAAGCAATTATAGTTCTATCCTGAAGGGATCTAAACAAAGAAGAACTGATTTCCTCAGTTTTTCCCCCTAATGCCATGGATTACAAACAATGTTTCCTATTCCTTCTCGTCATGACAGCTTCAGTAGTAATTACTAAGATGCAGTTTATAACGTTCAATGCCTTGTAATAACTGAATAACTGACTAGATTTGTTCCCTAGTAACCCTTAGTAGAGAACATATCCTCCGATTATCACAGCCACGTCACAAAGTCCTGGCAAAGGACTGCTCCTTCATTCACAAGTCCACCCCAACTGTGCAATTCTTTAAGTCTCGCGCTTCAAAACAGTGACATACAATGAGCCAATGGAAAGCCAACAAAGTAATCTATAAAGCTGTCGTCTAGAAGGACATCTTGGTAGGTAAGCTCAGCTGCCCGGAAGTTCGTAAACCCTTGTAGCCACATTTGCGTTCCCCTCGTGTGTTACGCAATCTCATTTAGAGTTATACTGTTAACCTAGAATGCGTACAGACATCTGATAGAGCTGCAATGTCAGCATTTCTATCAGTAAGTATACACGCAACCCTCCATATACGTTAATGCCTTTGCCAGTTAGCCAGCCACCTTTTAGCAGAGTTGCAGGACCCTGCAATTATCCGGTGCCCAAAAGGAGACATTTAAACTAATGTTCTCTATGTATAAGCCACCGCTTATCTTACCTCATTTCTTTCAACCGACAAAAATAGGGTTGGTTTAATACAGGCTGATTTTTATAAAACTTTAGTTTGCTTTTTTCGAAAAAATGTTTTAGTTAGCATTGGAGCTCGGAGGGTTTACGAACTTCAGCTTTAATAGTTTTTTTTTAAAGCAATAATAAGTTTTCATTTGTATACGGAAAACTTTTTACCTGTCGGTATCACGATTGGAGACCTGTTATTGATTTGTATACGGAAAACTTTTTACCTGTCAGTATCACGATGGAAAACAAGATAAAGAAATTGATAACTATTTGATTTTTGAAAAGCCTTTAAGTTGTCCCACGCCCTGTCAAAAAACATAAAAAGTATTCTGTACATTAATGTCTATTTATTGGAAATATTAAACATGATACATGCTAGGAATTCCAAGAAGCATACAGTATATAAATTTTCTCAAAAGGAAAAAGAATGCTGTAAAAGTATCTTTTTTCTTTTCCAGCGATTTGCAAAATTGTGTGTGCGTGCTGTGTAAACTTTCAGTTGCGTTTTTTTAAAGCTATGCTTTTAAATAGGCGATGATTGTCCTTATTTGTGTTGAGCATAAGGCTGACAGCCTTAACAACAACAACAACAACAGCAGCCATAGGAACAGAAAGGATAAATTTAACTTTACTTTAGATTGGTTTTACGCTTAACTACCAATATAAATGGAATATGTGGCATCCATTTATGGTAGATGTACTTAGAAACGCACGCCGGCATACAAAACTCACGCACTTACACACAAACATTCATACATATACACTTAAAAGCTTAGAAAAACACGCAAATATCCTTACACACTTACACTAAGTACTCCCGTTATGGCTGCTGACACAAACATTTCAATTTATTGAACTTCATATACACACATGTATGAATGCGTGTGTTAGATGTAGTATAAGTATCACACACCGGATATTATCTTCTATGTATCTTGTTATTAAACGTCTTTCGGTATTGTTACTCTTACTCTTTGGAAAATTTTTAACGCAAAATGTTTTACTCTTCTCCATCACACATCCACATGAAAACTGTATGTATGTATGTAAAAGTGCTTGTGCAATGCCTGTCGACCGGGTTAAATGCCGCCACAGGATGTCATTCGTATAGGATTTATCGAATATTATATGAGTCAATATGAAAATAAGATTATTTCATATATGAAAGTCTTGTTTTAGTTGCTATTGTATCTTTTACTTTTAAGTGGCAAAAGGTAAATTCTTATTAGATTTACAATCATCGTTTATGCACATTACAAGCCTTCATAAGAATTTACAGGGAATATTTAAGGTTATTGGATCTGTTCAAAGGACAAGGGATTTATAACGAATTTAAAAAGGTTTAAGTTTAATATGTTACAAAAAATTGGTATTCCGATTCGTTTTTGTAGTCAAGAAAAATAATCTTAAGAATAAGGTACAGTAGCGAAGACAAATTTACCCAAAACAAGTTTTTTTTTAAATTTGCCTAAATTAAAAAAAAAGTTTACCAAAATTAATTGTTTTATTCTACACAGAAAGGATAATTTTAATTTTTTTTAGACAAGTTTTTATTCGAAAATTTTAGTCTAGTCTTGGAAACGTTTCTTTACGAAAAGTTCAGTTTTGTCCAGACAACTTTTTATATTAAAAAATTCAGTCTAGTTTGGAAAACTTTTTATACAACTAGACAACTTTTTTAATATAAAAAGTTCATCTAGTCTAGAAGACTTTTTATATACAAAGAAAGCTCAGTAAAGTCTAGACAACTCTGCAATACAAAAAACTTCAATCTAGTCTAGAAAACTCCTGTACAAAAAAGCTCTGTCTAGTATGAATAACTCTTTCTATAGAAAACTTTTTCAGTACAAAAAAACTCAGTAGAGTATAGGCAGCTTCTACTATACAATAAAGCTCAGTCTAGTGTAGACCTCTTTTTTACACAAAAAACTCAGTCTTTTCTAGACTACTTTTTCTTTACAAAAAAGCTCGGTCTAGTCTAGACTACTCTTTCTGTACAAAAAAGCTTTGCCCAGTCTAGCAACTTTTTTTTAATCGAAAATGCTCAGTCTAATCTAGACAATTATCTATATAAAAAAGCTCGGTGCAGTCTAAATGTTTTTTTATGCAAAAAAGCTCAGTCTAGTCTTAGCGATTTTTTGCCTACAAGTAAGATCAGTCTGTTTTAATTATTTTATAGCAAAAAGCTGATTTTTTTCTTTACAACTTCTTTTACACAAAAAGCACAGTGTAACTTGTTATATAAAAAAGGTGAGTCTAGTCTAAAAAAAATTTTCAATACAAAAAAGCTAAATTTTATCTAGACAACTTCTTTTATAAAAAAAGCTCAGTCTAGTCTAGACAACTTTTTCTAAGCAATTTTTTTATAAAAAACAGCTCAGCCTATCCTTAACAGCTTCTTCTATGCAAAAAAGCTCAATATTTTCTAGACAAGTGTTTCTGTACAAAAAAGTTAGGTCTTATTCTATACAAAAAGCTTAGTTTAGTAAAGACAACTTCTGTTTAACAGGAAACGTTTTTTTTTTTAAAGAAAAGTTCTAGGAATCTGAAATTGGCTTACACTGTTAAAAAGAATTGGCATTTTTTTTAATAAGTTGTGAAAGTGTTTGTTGCTTGTTAAATTATTTCTTTTAATATTAATAATTTTTTACTTTTAAGGAAAGTATATAAAATAACTTTGAAGTTTTTTAAAATAAGGAAAGGCTCTCTTCTCTCTCTTTATTAAAAGTCTTTAAGCCGTGAAGAAATATTTCAATCGAAACAAAAAAACAGGTTTCCAAAAAAAAACAAACAAACAAGTTTTACAGCATTAACGGTGAAAGTAGAGAGTCGTAGGGAATAGCAAAATGTTTACGTGAGAAACTGTTACAACCAAGGTTACCAACTATATCGCATATAAACTGGTTAGATTTAATAAAAACTGGCTAAACCTTAAAAATGTGTAACAAATATAATTATACGGGGTGGTTCAAAAAAAAACCTAATAGAGTCGTATATCAACCACATTAATGCAGAAAATATTGTTAATACCAAAAAATATTTAATTAATACTATTAATTTGTTTACTGGTGTAAATTTAACTATTTTTTTAATTAACATAACATTTTTTTGAATTAAACTAAAGTTTTATTTTTTCTGTGCACTGTCGCAGTTACAATGAAAGGGAAAAAGAAGAAACCGTTCTTCATCGTCTCTTCAAATGCCAGTTCCAATCTGTCAGGATGAACGGATTTCTTGGTTAATTTACACTATCCAACCTTGGTGAGACATATTGCTTAAGACTATTGAAATATCTCATGGCTACATGATGGTTCTGATACTTCATTAGTATACCTACCCAATAAAAAAATGCATCATTCTGCAAAGCACTAATGGTACATTTAAAAAACAGTCAGTGTGCAAACTGAACGCTACGTTCACCAGTTTTTATATGCGTTGAATTAAGCGCATTTTGTGTTAAAAATGTATTCTTCAAAGTGGGAATTCGCCATATAAAATGCATGCCTTCCGTAGGCTATATGGTAGGCGAAACTCTTACATTTCTCCCTTACAAACCTGCTTCACTTGAAGCTCAATTTTTTATTGAGTAACGATATAAATGACAATGCTTCTCACGACAGACCATTATCTGAAAATTAAAATTTATTTGAATAATAAGACCCAATATAGAAGACTTTATGTCAATAAACTTCTGTCTTAACTACCTCCTAGACATTTGGAGTTTTTCTTACATCCATTAAAAACTTATTAAAAAACACTATTTAATAATATAAACGTTAATTTTTTTTTAAGTTCGCGGAAAATTGTAGAAACAACATGTAAAAATCAACCAAAATTATTACAATAAAACCTCACAGACATTCAATTTTAACTCATACCCACATTTTAATAAATTGTTTGGTAAACCAAAAGAAAAACTTAAAGAAATTTCACTAGTTGAACAGGGTTAAAGACAAGAAAAAAATCAAAATTTTTATTATTATTATTATTCTTCTTGTTTTAGTTCAAGTATTTTGTTTTTAAGATTGTACAAATTTTGTAGTACTTAGAGTACAAAGTGTACTACTTTGCCAGTATTTTGTAGTTGAAGTTCAGACGTCAAGCTGTGTTCTATGTCAGTGTCGACAACAGCAATTTCCAGACACGCAGCCTAAAAGTAGACACACAAAAATAACTACAAAGCACTGACAAAAAAAAACCAAAGAAAAAAAACAATAAAATTCAAAATAATATTTGTAGTATAAGGCTGGAATTTTGAAAAAGGCCTTAAAAACCAATAATTGAAAAAAACATGTACTTGAAGTAGCACTAAAACAAGAGCAACTCTATAAAAAAGTTGGTCTAAACAGATGCTCAGCAATAACACGCTATTCTATACCGAAAAGTTTTTTTAACACGAGTCATCTTATTTAAATGGAAAAGTCGCTATAAAACCTAAACAAATTTTGTAAAAGTTTGTCTAAACAAGATAACTTTTCTATAGAAAAACTTGCTCTAAATGGGCTATCTTTTCTATTAAAAAAGGTGATCTTAACGAGCTGTCTAAACGAACTAAATTTTTTATACAAAAAATTGCTCTAAACGAGCTGGCTTTTCTTAAGAAAAAGTTGCTTGAATCCAAATTTTAATATTTTTAATCAGGCTAAACTTCATTGTATTTAATTTTAATTAATTTATTTTTCTGAAGAAAGGAATTTTACAACATGAAATTAATTAAAATGTATTGATAATTGAACTGGGAATCGAACCCAGGTTTTCCCCGACAGGCTGCCCAGACATGATTCGATTGTTACCACACAATCTCTTCAGAGTGTTTTGTCGTTTAAAACTCACCGCCATTGACGACGGTTGGCAGCCAATAGTCAAACATCAACCTTTAAGTCAAATGGTATTTTAACTTTTGGTGGATTGAAATTTATTTTGATTATCTATTTTAATTGATTTACATGTTCTTCCCTACTTCTGTTTGGCTACTGTATGTCAAGAATTCTTCTTAAAGTCCAAACTACATTTTTTGCTTTTCACGACCAGGATTAGGTAAGGTTAGCTTCCATTGGCATGCCCATTAAAGTGTTGTCTCGAAGGAGTCCTTTATTATCTGGCAGCCGAAATTTTTACTCAGTCAAGCGGTTAATTTAATAAAGAGTAAAGGAGTGTTATATCGTCCCCATAATGTGACCGATATGTACGCCGAAGAAAGTTTCAGATTATATTAAACGGCGAGCACCCCTGTTCGCCATGCAGTAAGCCTTTTCGTTGCCACATGGCCCTTATGGCCGGATACCCACCACAAATTCAGATCATGATGGGTCCCTTGGTTATTCAGAAATGCACAACATCTCCTCCCCCCCCCCCTCCTCAGAAATTCCCTGGCGCGTTTGAGGATATTTTAGATCTCCGCCTGAATGCATATGCAAGCCTTTTTGGAAGACCGGGCCCATAATACCCGCCTCAGAATCAGAGATACAGAAAATATTATTGTTTACTTACCCGTTATACATGTTTGTTTCACCTTTATTGTACAGGAAACTCCTCAATTATAGGACACCAACAACATGTCCGATATGGTTTTCGAAATCATTCTATTTTCAAGTAGTTTTAACAATTAGAATTTGGGAATTTTAACATTTTAAACATGAATATAATGTATGTTTTACTTCTTATAGTGTTGTTGTTGTTTCTACACAAAACAAGCAAATCATTTTTCACATTCTTTTGTAGTATTATTGTTTTTTTGTACAACATACTTTTTTACAAACACACGGGATGCTCACATATTGGTTTGCGAAAGTTATCCCATAGTTTCAAGTACTTTTTAGAACTTAAATTTTTAATAACGACTCGTACTAAAAGTAAGTAAAAAAAACTTAAATTTATAAAATGTGTCTTTCTGTGTAGGTTTCTGACTTGAATGAAGTCTTGACAATTTTAAACGCCACTGAGTAATTTTTCGATCTAAAGTTGGCCAGAGTTTCATCGCACCATCTCTGACTAGCAATAAGATGAAATTTGTTGCGATTAGATGCTTGCTGTTTGAGAGCAAAACATCTCTATAACTTATTGGAACTTTTCGATTCTAAGTGGTGCCGGAATGCGGCAACGAGCCAGCTTTACGGGTTCAAGGTATGCCTCTGTGTCCAGGGACCCAATTAACATTATTATCGGTAATAATGTAAATATTCCTGCCAGATATTTCAACAAACGAGCAAACCTTTCTTTAGAAAAAGTTGCTGTAAACCACATTTATTCTTGTTTTTATGTCCTGTTATTTCGAACACCGTTTTATTTTATTATCTTATACTATTTGATTGTTATCTCTTTATAAAAATGTATTACTCCAAAACTTTTTCTGTTGGAACTATTATTTTAAGATATTTGTGGTCCTAAGCCATTTCCATATATTGTAGTTTCCTTTGAAACAGCTCTAAAAATTCAAATTTAAAATATTGCCATTAGTAAGAAAGAAAAAGGTTTGAATATTTTTTTTTTGTCTGCTTTAGTTTAAAGAAGATGGTGTGAGAAGAAAGACTAAAAGGAGGAAAAAGTGATTAGCAAAGAATGTTTGAAACAACATACATATTCTCACATGCTTATACGCCAATAAAATAAAATGCCGAAAGGAGACCCATGTTTTGTTTGCTTTTCTTCATTTTGAAAGCGAACAAGTTCAAGAAACTTTTCTCAGGGAAAAAATAACTTTAAGCAAACACATGCAAGAAGAGTCTACCTTAGGGCGCAACAAATTTATGGAAAATAAAATCAAGTTAGTGAATACTTGAATTTGGAATCAGGATTTGTAAGGATTGCTTTGATTCTGAAGACCACCCGGATTTTGAAATTTACTCTTTATATCCACAACAAACTGTATACGAAAATATTAAAATAACAAGAAACCCACTTATGATCGACCATGTTCTTTTTCTTTTTTTTTTTTTTGGTTGTTATAATAAATTTTCAACCAAAAACCTCAGTATACTATATAAATATGTTTAAATAAATTTTCAAATTATTTTAATTTGTTTGTGTGCGTCGTGCAAGCATGTGTGCGTGTAAAACCAAAGGGTTTAAAAAAAACTCTTTCATAAGCGAAGATAGTTAAGGGAAAAAAGTTTCATTTTAATTGTAATAAAATTAAATTTTCTTTAAGATTTATTTCACTCAAATGTAACGTTATTTATATAACACAATTTTCTAGGCAAACCGACAGATGTACGATTAAGTGTACAGGCAAAGAAAAAGGAAAGGATAAATTGTTAAACAGCTAGAGGTTAAAGGTTAATCAGACGGTTAAAAAGAAACAGAAATCTTTTGATATTTGTAAATAAAATAAAGGATTTTGTTTTTTTTATAGAAGAGGAAAGAATGTTTTCAGGCCAATTAATGTTTGTTCTACAGATGAAAAAAATTAAAATAGTTAGATATTTAAAAGCTTTAATTTCACATGTTAAAAAAATATTAAGGTCCAAACAATCAAGGTAATTTAAATCAAGAATATTTGATTTTGAAAAAAATTTTAAATAAACCGATTAAATATCTTTTGTATAGAATCGTTGTCAAGACTGAGTAGATAACATATAGCTGAGCTACAGAAAACGATTTATAAACTTTACTGGACTGACTGTTCTTTTCCTGACTTTTCTTGACTGATCACCTTTTTTTTAGAAAAGTGGTCTCGAATAGATTAACTTCTTATTTGGAAAAGTTATTTAGACCAGAGCAACTTTTTGCTTTGAAGATTTGTCTAAACTATGTAAACTATTTTTTAAAAGTTGTCTAGACTAGACTGATGCCCGTAAATTCTTTAAACAGTTATCTTTATCTATCCGGTAAAATTAGTTTAGTAATTTCAACGTTTAATTTATATACGTGCTTAGATTTTCTTTTAAAATATGACATCATTTGTAATTTTATTTACCTTTTGAATTCACTACCGAAAATCGATGGTGAAAAATACACTAGACTTAAACCGGCAGGTAAGATATACACAGAAAAAAATCGAAACTAAATATAAATTATTTACCTATCTTTAAGACGAGTCGTAGTTAAACACTTAAGTACGAATTACACCAAAAAGTACTTAAAACAATTCTACTACTATCGAAAACTATTGCATTGTACATAAAACATACATTATTTTCATGTTTAAGAAGTAAAATAAGAAGTGAAAATTCTCGAATTCTTTTTGTTAAAGTTATTTAGTTAAGTAAATAAAAGTTTAAAAGTAGAATAATTATGAAAATTATATCGGGCATGCTGCTGGTGTCTTGTAATTCTGAGTTCTTCTGTAAGCAAATCAAAGTCTCACTTTCGTATTATTTTAAGTATGAATTTGGTAGAAATTCTTGAATCGAGTACAGTTTGAGATTAAATTTTATCTCACGTGTACTAAAGTTAATCCCGTTTTCGGATTATTTTAAGCATGTAGAGTCGGAGTTGAGGTTTTTGTGCCGTAGTCTGAGTCAAAGTACTCACGATTCCGACTCCAACATTTTTCGGCATAAAAATTTAAAAAAAATTTTAATATGGTATATTAAAAAAAAAAGTTCTTCGAAATTGGCGATGCATTATTTTCAATATCGATTTTAAATTTTAAGAGAATGATTTTCTTGCCATCTTTTACCATTTTAAAGGTACTGCATAAAAAAAAGTGTTAAAAGTCAAATAAATCCCAATCTCATTTAGAAACAATGTAAGTAGTAGTCAGAATGAGAGTTGGACTTGGAATCGGAGTTTTAGTCGGAATCGGACTTAAAAACTTTCAGTGGTTTGAGTCGGAGTTAGAACAATATTTTGACGACTCCACAGCCCTAATTTTAAGTACAATCCACTTGAATAATCCGTACTTGAATCAAGCATTTTGTACTTAACTTAAGAGAATCCGTACTTACCCTACTATTCACCGCTTCGGCTTGATTTCCGTACGGATAATTGATTTTTCGTTCAGTGTTTATGTTAAAATTATGAAAAATTCGTTACACCATAGATATCTTTACACAGCAATATATCTATTTGTAGAAATTGCGGGCATTCAGCAAATATTTTTCTTGAAAAGTTGTCTAGAATAGATAAACTTTTTCTCTAGGAAAGTTGTTACGACTTAATCAATTTTTTCTTAAGAAAACTTTCTAGACTAGAACTTTTTTTTAGAAAAATTGCCGAACTCGATCAAATTTTGCTTTTGAAAATTTTGTCTAGACTAAATCGATAAATGTCGAACTATATCTACTAATATCCTTTTTGAAAAGAAAAGTTATCTAGACTAGACGAAACTTTTTTTTTTAGTTTTCTAGACTGAGCTGAATTTTTTGAGTAAGTGGCTGTTATTTTTTCTTGCATTTCCTATTTGGTTTAAATTTTTATTTCTGCTTCAACTTTAAATAATAAAGTTTTTTATATTAACTAACAATTACTTTTTGTTATTGTTATTATTATTATTACACTAAACTTAAATACTATTATCAGATTAAGCCATACACCTGTTTAATTCAAGTTGAATGTTAAAAGGTAAAAGAAAAATAAATTATAATTGAAAAGCGTCTCATAAGTTGTACAACAAGGAATAATGAATAAAAAGAAAAGTTATACAATTTCTTTTATATTAATAAAATGAATAAAACTTTTTTAAATTGTATATTATTATCATGCCATTTATAAATAAGAATAAGAAACATTTATTTCTTATTATTATTATAATTTTTCAATAACAACAAGGACTAAGTTACTGCTCATTATAAATATTGAAAATAGCAAAAACTTTAGACTATGGAAACTTGAGAAAGCTAAATATCAGCTGCAAGGCTACAACTTTGTTGGGTTATTCAATTAATCTATTCAAAAGTCTTTGCTTTTAATCAAACGTTTTGTGAGGACTTGGAAGTTTTCCAATATTTTTTTTAGCTCCCGTTGTTTGGCTTTCTTATCAGTTATCTTTAGTTTTTCTTTTATATGCTTTAAAATTTATGTGCCCCTTTAAAAAATAATAGACTTATATATTTTTAAAATACAGGACATTGCAAGACGGACATTTCAAATTGTAAATGATAAATTTGCTGCCTTAAACCAGCAAAAAATTATACCTCAACTTATTGAGCTGCAATTGAGAATAAATACAAAACAGATTGTCTGTTGTTTTCTAGTAGTCTAAAGCATAAACAAAATCTTAGAGTTTGTTGCACAACAAGAAAAAAACGAAAGAACAAAAAAAAAAAAAAAAAAAAAAAAAAACTGAAAATAATGACGCAGCAATTGACGACGTCTAGTCTAGATACGTGTAAAAGTATAAAAAAAACAATGTACAAAGAGAAAAACTCTTATAGAAATATCTTGAAACGTTCCAAAGCTCGAGCCTCGATGTGGTGTACTTATGGTGTCTCAGTAAGAGTAAGAAAAGATAAACTCACTGTTTTTTGTTGGTGCTTTGTTTTGGCTTTGATATTGTTACAAGTAAGACTTTTAGTGTTTATAATTCTTATTCGCTTTAGGGTTTTATTTGTATAATATTTTTGGCCTTTCTAAAATCTTTGGAAAAGGTTTCCTGATGAGCTGGCCTAAGCAACCAGTGAAATGCGCATAGAAGCTAGCTTTCCCTCAGCAATAAATTTCAGTGTATTTATCAAATATGAAAAACTGGGAATTTAGCACGTCATACGGAAATCGTATTAATAATAAATTTTGTATTCCCGAAAATAACTTTGATAATATGCATTTTTAAATTTAGTATCATTTTTTTCCGCAAGTGGTAACTCTGAAATCTGGCAGATGTCACATATTCAGACAACTTTTCTATAGAAAAGCCAACTATAGAAAAAGTTGATATAGTCTAGAGAATTTTTCTATAGTAAAAGTTGATCTAGTTAATATAACTTTTCTATAGAAAACGTTGATGTAGTCTAGACAACTTTTCTACAGAGAAAGTTTATGTAGAAAAAGTTCATCTAGTCTAAACAATTTTTCTATAGAAAAAGCTGATCTTGTCCAGATAATTTGATCTAGTCTAGACAACTTTCCAATGGAGAAAGTTGATAGTCTAGACAATTTTTCTATAGAAAAAGTTGATCTAGTCTAGACAATTTTTCTATAGAAAAAGTTCATCTAGTCTAGACAATATTTCTATAGAGAAAGTTCATCTAGTCTAGGCAACTGTTCTATAGAAAACGTTGATGAAGTCTAGACAACTTTTCTACAGAGAAAGTTTATCTAGTGTACATTACTTTTCTATAGAAAAAGTTCATCTAGTCTAAACAACTTTTCTATAGACAACTTTTCTAAAGAAAAAGTTGATCTACTTTCTATAGAAAAATTTTGTGTAGTCTAAACAACTTTTCTATATAAAAGCCAACTATAGAAAAAGTTGCACATTTATCAAGTTTATGGCTAAACTTCAGTGTAGTCAAAAGTTCAGGGTGTTGTGGTGAATTCTACGTTACTGTTAAAAATTTCGGTCTAATCTAGACTATGTTTTCTCCGAAAAAAATTCAGTGTAGTCTAAATTACGTTTTCTATAGAAAATATTAATAATTGAAATTCTTTCCCTCTCAATTTCATATTTTTAACTAACTGTAAACGAATAGACACCACAAAAAAAAAAGAAACCCACCAAAGAGACCCGCAGATAGTTGTGAGTATTGAAGTTATCCTTTACATCCTGCGCCAAAAACGAAAACATTTTCCAAAAAAAAAAGAGTAAATAAAATTACAAAATAAACTTTTTCCTTGTCATTTATGCTGTATTTAAACTAAAATTATAAAAAAAATCAAGAGAGTGTGTGAGTAACAGCCACATTGACTGCAATCTTTTTTTAAATGCGGTTTATTTTTAGTTTTATATCATACTTTATACATTTCCTTAGTGTTTTTTTTTTAATTTGATATGAAAAAAATTTATAACTTTTTGACTTCATTTACCAAATTCTCTAACTCAAACCCACACAAATTCTAAGAGCTGCTTTCACTTGTAGATGTCAGTGCATGTGATTGTATTTTCAAATACAAGTATGAGTTAAACATGGACAGCAACATCCTGTTGTGTAAATGTTTACTTTACAGTTACTTACAACTACTATTACATTATCTTAGTAGACAAGCTATTTGCTGCAGTTGGCTTGTGTTACTTTGATTTTTATTTTTGTTGTTGTTTTCCTTAAGATATTTTATTTTTACACTTTTTATTGCACATCCTTTACAACAATTTGTCAAAAATAAAAATTCTTTTTAAGTTTTACAGCTTCTTTAGCTTTAATAAAATTGTCTTACTACTTTTCGCTAGCAAAATATTAATTTTCAGTGAGTACCAAAAAAAAAAAAAACTCTTCATCCATTTATCAATATTAAACTGTTTGCAGATTTGTTTAAGCTAAAAGTTTTACTTGTGTACTGTACTCACCCCTCCCCAATGGCGCTGTCTAGGTTTAATGTAATTCTTAACTCTAAATACTGAAATTATGATTCATAAAAATCCATTTATGACCTTTCAATCAAATTAATAATCTAATAAATTGAATTGTAATCAATATATTATGAAGAATATAGAAGAGTGTAGTGACTTTTTGTCATTGGCCAGGGTTAGTGACTTTTGCCTAATGGAAATTTATATAAAGAACAGACAAACATGAATGCATAACCAAAAAAATAGATGAAAAAAATAAATTTTTAGCCTAAAAAACTGTAAAAAGTCTATTTTATATCTGTTTAGAGAAAAATAAGTAAATATAACTTTTCTAAAAAAAATCGTTTAGTCTAGACAACTTTTCTTAAGGAAAAGCTAAATCTTGACTTGACAACATTTCGATAGGAGAAGTTTGTCTAGACAACTTGTGTATAAGAAAAGAGTCTAGATAACTTATTTTAAATTAGAGTTTGGTCTAATTTTTCCAACGGAAAAATATTTTGCTGAGTCTCGACAACTTTTCTTAAAAAGACAATTTACTCCAGTATACTGCTTTTTATAAGCAAAGTTCAGTTATGTCTAAAACTTCCACTCTAGTCTAAACATCTTTTTTTTATTAAAGTCTAGACAACGAATACTATCTATAATAGTTTAAACAACTTGTGGCGAGCCTAGTTTATATAACGTTTTTTTTTGTAAAAAAAAAAAGTTTCTTCAAAATAACTTTTTCTATAGCAACTATATATATTAAAAAAAGTCTGTTTAGCCAAGACACCTTTTTTAGTCAAGACAACTTTTCTAGTCTATACAACTTTTCTAGTCTAGACAACGTTTTCTATACGATTCATTAAAGATCTAGACAAAAAATTTCCATTATTTTTGAAAACGAAATCTGTTTAGTCTAAATAACTTTTCTTTAAAATAAACTTCTCCAAGTCTAGACAACCTTTTAGAGTCTAGACAACGTTTTCTATATGAAAAATTCCAGTGAAAACAACTTATTCTATATAGTCTAGATAACTTGATGTTAATCTGGTATACATATATATAATTGTATATCATAAAATAAGTTTTGCCCAAACAACGTCTAGTTTAGAGACAGTTTTAAGTCAAAAGAACTTATCTAGTCTAGACAACGTTTTTTATACGAAACATCTCGATCCAGACAATGTTTTCTAACAAAAAAGGTAGTATAGTTTAGACATACAGGGGTGTGCTGGAAATCGCAAACGTAAAACGCAAGAATTTTAAACGTTGTTTTTTAATAAGATTTCTGTAATTTAAGAATTTTATGACAAATTTTAAGCAAATATTTCCCTCTTAAGCAGGATCTTAAACCAAAAATTATAAGAATTACGTTTAAAGTTTATTAAAAACAACTTCCAAATTCTTGCGTTTTGCGTTTGCGATTTCCAGCACACTCCTGATAGTTTTCGGTTATATAACTATTAGTTTTGTCTAGCCAATTTTTCTATAAAAGTAAACTTCTTCTTATCTTAAAAACTTTTCTAGCTTAGAAGAAAATTGCAGCCTAGACTACGCCTTCTATTAAGTCTAGACAACTTAAGGTGAGTCTAGTTTAATTAACGTTTTTTAACATAAAATATCAGTTCAGTTTAAACAACGCCTCTATTTAAAAAAAAAATCAGTCTAGTCTATACACCTTTTTTAGTCAAGAGAACATTTCTAGTCTAGACCCTAGTATAATATGTACCAGATATGTTCATTAGGTAGAATTGCCATTATTTACCCATGTAATGTCAAAATTATTTATTTGATTTTTGACGCTTATTTCCATTTTTCCATATTTTCTTCTCTTTGACGTAAATGGGCTTTGAAATTGAGTACAAAATTTCTAATCTAGACAAAGTTTTTTATTCGAAAAATTTAGTCAAGTTTAGACGTCTGCTATATAAAATATCAGTTTAGTGTAGGCAACTTTTCTCTAAAAGAAAACAACTTTTCGTTCTATAAAAGAAAATGCAGTCTACTCAAGACAAAGTTTTTAGTCTAGACAACTTTTATTGTCTAGACACCGATTTCTTTACGTACAAGTTTAATCGAGTCTTTCCAACGTATTCCATCAAGTCTAGACAACTTAAGTGTCTGCACACAATGTAACGATAATTTATTGCTGTCGATCTTTCTCTCCCAACAAACCGAATTTAATTCGCCTCGTTTCTCAATTTTTGATACTCGTTCTCTTTCTGATGTTGCCATAGTTTTTGGTAAATTGTCTATGTTCACAACATTATTGAAAACAAACAACATGATAAAAATGTATGCACAAATAAATTACTAAAAATTTAAACAAAAAATGACAACTATTTCCGTCGCCGTCTTCCGTTGTATTATGTTTATTTTTCTCTCCCGCAACGAGAAATCGCACCGCACCGCAAACATTGTGTTTAGATTCTAAAATGAGTCTAATTTAGAACACTTTTTCTGTACAAAAACTCGTTCGATAATTTTGTGCATGCTTCGTACCTTTTTTCTTATATTTTCTTTCTATAAATATTTATTACGGTTGTTTCTGTAAGTGTCATCGCCCTAAGGCCATGTCTAACACCTTTTCTTTACCTTTTATAGTTTTTTTTTTACCGTTTTCCTCTGTTGCTTTTTGTACTTAGTATGAAAATCATTTCCAGACACAAGTTATTTCTATATTTTTTAATTTTTTTAATATAATTTTTATATATTTTTTAGACTTATAAATTGTTACTGCAATCGTGTATATAGGATAAAAGTTTTTTTAGAAAAAAAAATGCAGACAACAACAATAAAAAGATTTGTTAAAATACTTTAATTAAATTCAGAGATTTTAAGGCGATTAAAATGAAGTATTAAACTTGTTGTTTAAAGGGGGGAGGGGGGGGGGGGAATATCAACCCAACCGACATGAACACGTATCTCTTTTTTAAATACATTAATATGGCTTTAAGCTACAAATACAGCAACAAAAATCGGCTTAGAGTTTAAAATGGTATGTGCAGGGCTGGAGTATGCACAATGAAATGTTAGCTTAAAAAAAGGTGTATGCGGTTGTTAGGTTATAAAATGAGAAGGAATTTCAAAGATATTAAAATTCAAAGTTTTTTTGTGACAAACACTTTTTTATTTTCAGTTAACTGAAATATACGATAGTAGATGTTAAACGATAAAAAAGACTTAAAGATAATATTTCGGCTTAAGAAAAATTTTACGAAAATTTTTTGAAATTAACCTTCAGTTTATTTTTATACTTTTGTTAAATATTTGACAGATTCCTAACAAGACCCTTAAGAAATGCTAAACAAAACACCCAAACAATCATTCATATTAAGAAAAATTTAATCAATTATATAAAATACAGTATTGCAAAAAAGTTTTTTAACAACATTTTTTTTTAAATTTCTTGTCAAGCTGAAATGATCGATAAAAGACACATAGCCATGCGGAGATAACATTTTCTGGCAGTATACAATCAGTATTCGCTGCCCACGTTTTACATAACGATCGTCAATAGATAAAGTTCATGTTCGAAGCAGCGAAGAGGTACCTTAACGCTTCCCAAAACCATATCTTGGGCCACGTCAGGCAAGATCATCTACCCTTATGCTGAGGAACATATCCCAGCATAAATAACAATAAAACAAAACAAATTTTTAAATAGTTTTAATCTCTTAATCCAAAAATAAAAAAAAATGAATGAAACAAATCCTGTGTTTTTACACATACTTTTTTGACCCAATGTTACTAGATTTACAATACAAATTTATCGATAATACCCCAAAGTATTAAAAACACGTAATCACACATACATGAACACACACACTAATAGACAAAGGATAAATAAATTTTAAATGAATGAGAAGAAGAAATAATAATGCAAAATGGAACACAAAACTCTAAAGACTTCACGAGGTGAGCGAGTTTGTGTGTGAAAGTGGTGCCAGTAACAAGTGAACATGAAAGATAGAAGAATGAAGAAAATTATTATTATTATTATTTCATCAAGAGAGTGTAACCATAACAATGAATGAATTTATGAACAAAACGAATGAATGGATGAATGTCATAAGAACAATTATGCTATTGACACCAGAACAATAAAACCATGATAAACATACCCAAGAGACACATATAGAAATACAAAAATTTCTACATACATACTTAAAAACATACGTAGTATATACTAATTTATATAAAAGCACACACACACACACACACGTTCATAAATTGCAGTATGACGCGATTAAAAGAAAATAAATAGAACCTTGACTCTAATCAGACATTCAAAACATAGAATTTTCTTTCAGTAGTATGTAGCTAAATATCATTATGATTCTTAAATATAATGCGAAAAATAATGAAAATTATGAAAATACATCGTACTCAAATGAAAAAGGGATTAATTACACATATCCCAGCATATTGTCAAAAAGGAAAATGAATAATGTGTTCTCAAAACTTTTTCGATATCAAGATCTATTCAATATCGGAAAAATGCGCGTTTTCTATGTTGTGGTTACAATAATATGTACCTGTTTTTTATACGATTTTTTGATAATCTGTAAAGCAATTTTCGTGGCAATGCCGGAATTCTTCTTTGATAGCCAGGCGGGCGCTTCATGCACTAAATTCACTGTCAAAAATATAATTTAACATTACAGTTTCTATTCACACTATCGCACATGAAGATGCTTTTGTTACAATCATTGTTCAAGAATAAACAGAACATTATTTAGAGTTCGACTCACACACCGAGGAACGATATCTATTTTTTTTAATGTTTGTGTAGACGAACACAACCCTTAATAGCGTTCGAAACTATTTTCAAGAAAGAGCCGAACATTATATATTATTCTGTTCTTCGTTAAAAAAAAAAACAGAACAATTGTAGTGATACTGTAGACAAACATTATATTTTAATGTTCTATAATGTTTTCTTTTTATATTGATAAAGAAATGAACAAACAAAAAAGTTAGCAACGACCGCAGCACGAACAGCTTGTGTGTGTAAAATAATTTTGCTGTCTTTTTGTTTATTTTTTCGTATGTGTATTTTGTATTTGTAAAAAAATTTGTGGTTTTTTTGCCAGCCAATAGGGACAATGGTAATGAGCTGAACCGAACACAATGAAGTTTGTGGTTAAAAAAAACTGAAGGGAATAAAATGGTCTTATCTTTTGTTAAGTTGGATAAAAACAGTAGTATTTTTGTGTTCGTGTGTTTTTTTTAATGATTTACTACACAGACACATTTAGCGTTTATGTTTTCCACAAATGTACCGAACCGAACATTATGGAGCCATATTTCGTGTTTATTTTCGAACACTGATTTGTATTACCTGTATCACACATGAACATGCTTTTAATAAAATGGAACCTGATAAAATATGGAGGAGTAAAACTATGAATAAATAGTCTTTTATTTTTCATTTACTGTGACCTTAAAAAGCCAGACTTAGATAATTCTAAGAAAAGACAACATAAAAGTGTTATTGTTAAGAAAAAATTTCAAAAAATGATGAAGTCGTATGGAATATCAATTTTTTTCGTAATACTTGCTGTTTTCATAAAAGATTGTTATCACACTATTACATTTTTACATATTGCTTGAGTTTTTAACATGAACTATTAATATAAGTTATAATAGTGTTCAAAAGTCTTCAGCCAGAATAGGAACTACTTTATATATTTCTATACGGTATCATTCGCAATTTCGTTGGGTTGTATTTAAAGCAGCATTTTCAGGCTCTTCCTTTGAAAGGCTAATTACAAATTGGTGTCAATTAGACACATGTAAAGGGGCCAAGTTAACAATGTAACTTCCCAGTAAAAAAAATTTGGGTTTTTTGAAGCACTTTATAGAAAAAGCGCATAATCGAGCGCTTCAATAAGAGAGCTTTTATATAGCAGTAAATGATAAAGAATAAAATATAGAAAAAAGCTGCTATTTAAGTGCTGATAACGATGAGGTTTTAAAGCGAACAAAATACAAATATATGTATAATGGTTTACGAAAATTATTGAAACAATGCATTTAAGAAATTAAAAGCAAAAAATCAATGAATATGGAAATATAGTTATCCCTTAAAAAAACCGCTTTAGGAGTGCTTTGTTTGCATGTAAAAAAAAGCGCTTATTGTCAGCAGTAAATAGTCCTCCAAACCGGGAACACTCCATACAAAAATCAGTCATCTTTTCAGCAGGTTTGAAGCGATTTGAGGTATGCATTCATACATAAAACCTGCTCCTTTTGGAGCCCATTTTTTACTGGGTTATAACTTGGAATAGAATTGGTACATCTATCAAGGTTGCTGACCATATTATCTGTTCATTGGCTCTTAGGCAAGCATGCAAGTTGCCTCTGACTTCCCTTCAGTAAGAGCTGTCGCAGTTTTTTTTTTTTTTTTTTATAATTTCCTAAGCTTATCCCGCGAAGCTTTTATGTTGTCTGCAGGAAAGAAACCAGAGTCTCAGGCGGGAATCGAACCCGCAACACCGGCGCTGATAGACTAGCTCGCTACCAGCTAATCTACCGGGGCATTCTATGTTGCAATGACAGGGCAAAAGACAAACCGGCATTTGGCCTTCTCTGCATAGGCCCAGCCCTAAAAGTTACAAAAAGGAGGTAAAAATTGTATCCAATCGGTATAAACGACAAGAAATAGGAAATTTGGGTACACATGTTGCGTAAGGAGCAGCAGGGAGCCCAAGGAAGCAATGCAACCAAAATAATGAGAGGTGTCTGCCAATAGCGAATACTGCTAAAAGACTTTCCGGCTTGGAAGACTGCGTATGATAATTTTTTTCTAGATGGCGAAATATCAAATAATAGATGAATAGGGGAATTTACCAAAACATGGGCTCATTTAAATGCGTTTGTTTGTGGCGAAGTGGGCGTAGCAACTCTTAAGCAAAGCCAGCAAAAGATATCCCAACAATACAAGGTGCAAGAATGCGCCAGAAGATGAAACCATCCAAAAAAAAAACCAGCAAACTACCACAAGCGACTACTAATATGTAGATGGCAGTACCAAAATCAATATGCCAGCTTATCAATGTCAATGCAACCATGTAGATGGCAGCACGGTAAAACACCAGTGTTTTTTCGATTCGAAAGCAATTTTATCTCTTATTTTTAGTCGATACTGAACAAATCGAAATTATTTTTTATTTAAGTTTTTACAACACTAAAAAAAAATTTCGATTCGATTAGTATCGACTGGAAGAATTAGTGTTCAAACAGAACTACGTCGAGACCACATTTTCCATACGATTTGACATAAAAATTTTTCGTAGAAAGTCGTCATAAAATAAAATCTCTTTTATGTTGGGAGCGATTTTTCTAATGCTCTCACACATAGACACTTATTCTAACAACAACGCTACCATGCCTTCATTAATGATGAAACAGCATTGAGTCTTCAGCTTTAGGCAAAAATTCTAAAGCCAATAATTAAAACGTCAGCAGTAACTTTAAATTCTCTCTCATTTCTTTCTTTTTCTTTTGTTCTTATTTTACTTTGTTTACCAAATGTATGAAATTGAATGTAAGTATCGTAGTTAAGAGAATAAGTGTCAATATGTGAGAGCATTAGAAAAAACGCCCTCAAAATAAAATTGATTTTATTTCACGACCGCATTCTCTGGCAAAATTGTGTGTCAAATTGTATGGAAAACATCGTTCAGTCCAAGTTCTGTTTTATCAATTACATTTTTAAAACGAAAGAAAATCAAGAATTGAAACAATAAAATGAGAGAGAATTTGAAATTACTGCCGGCGTTTTAATAATGGGCTTTAGGATTTTTGCCTGAAGTCAAATATTCAATTTTGTTTGAAAACTAAGAAATAAATTGCTTTTGAGTGAAAAAAGTATTCGATCACGATTGGCAGAATTAGTCCCCAGTGCTTTATGGAAATGTAACAGTAAAAGTTTCTAAAAATTTAACAAATAGTTTGATTACCATTAAAAAGAATATTAAAATTTTATAGAAATGGCTTCGCCACCAATCAAAAAGTATTAAAAATTAAATTAGACACATAAATAAAAAAAAATACTCCTTAACTAAACTGGACAAATTTGCCATTCCTGTTGGTGAGGATAAACCAATCCGTCCTCCTGGCATACATATATAGATCTGTCAAAAGCAAATTTCTAAGACAGTCGAAGTTATCAAAAAGTTGCTTACTGAGTCGCTCCCGTAAAGCTGACATTCGCAAAGAAGGTGTGGCACAGATTTATCTTCTTCGTCGGCTAAATAACTCATACAGCAATTGTTTTGGGGGTAACCCATACGTTCTGGGCTACGTCCAGTCATACAAAATCCTGTATGGATACCAATAATCGTTTTATAACTTCTAAACTAAAGTTTTTACCTCCCCGTTAGTTTTAAAATGCATTGCGTGTTTGTATTACCACCCCCTTTGGAAAATTCAAACACTCCTAAAAATATTGCTGATAAATAGTGTATTAAAAACTGACAATCATATAAATATTGCTGGTATTTGTTGTTCTGCCTGTTTTGCCAAGAGTTTTGCGAGGGTATTAGAACGATATCATGTATGTTTTCAACCTACATATATGCTGTCCTCTTATTTGTATGCGTGTATTAGTCACTCATTGTTGGCTTTGGATTAATTCGTTGTATTGCAAAATGTATTTCTATGGAAAAAAAATAAAATAACTATACGAATAGCAAAAATAAAAATATATGATATGATGCATAGAAATATGAAAAAAAATCCCCAAGGATTTGTTTGTATCTGCTATTGTGTGTTTGAGTGTGTGCAGTTTTAAAGCTGTCATATGTTTCGATTATTAGTTAAATGAAAATAGTAGCAATAATACAGTTTAGAGCAAAATAATATGAAAAGTTAAGAGATATAAAAATTACAATATTTTTTAGAAAACATTTTCCATTAAGTAAGAAAATAAACTAAAATTCTTAGATTATCTAAAAAAAAAAAATGGAAATGATCGTAAATTTTTTGAATAATAAGAAGTTCTTTGAATTTGTATGATGATGTGTATGACACTTATGTTGGTTCTAGACCATTTTTTTTAGTACAACAATCTGACAATGCCTGTTCGTCTGGCTGACTGTTCATGTAAACCTTAAATCGGTTCATATTTGACCATTACTCTCGAATACCACTCCCGAAAAAAGCATTAATTGCGATAGCTTCCTTGTAAATGTTAGTATTGATAAAGAATTTTAGAAGAGCTACTATGTCATGGCAAAATGTAGTACTGGTAGTAGGTACCGTATGATTTCCTTCCTAAAATCTTTATAAGACTCACTAGTAGGCCCAACATTTACCAAAGGTCCCTTAAAACGCCCTCTCTAAAATCGATTTAAGTCGAACAAACCTCATTTAAATGTAGGTATCTAGATAATATTACACACAAACAACTCTAATATTAATCTTAAACTTATAACATAATTAATTTTGTTGAGTCCATGATTGCCCGTGGGTCTCGAAAAATGTTTTGTTTATACTGTGGGCAGTAAGTAGTCGGGCAAGACCGACTTAATTTTCTTACTTGTTTTATACTGAAACGCCGGAATTGATAGTTATTTTGATTTTTCTCTAAAATCAAATAATATCATGGATTTTCTCTCAAATCAAAAATGAGCAATAACTTTTTTTAAGTCGAAAAGAACATACTAAATCTCAATAACTATTAACAAAAGTATGGGTTATGCTTATTTGGGCAAATATTTTAAAAGTGTGACCGTAGCTTAAGAGTGTTTTTTTAAGCCCGATTAAACTTAGGAAAGTGTCAGCTACCAAATGAACTGTCGTACTGCGTTCACTTTTTAACATCAATGATCTATATATCGGGTTTTTCAACATGAACTTTGTTTCCTAAAACAAAAAATTTAGATGAAGATGATTTAAATTTTTATTGTATTACGGAGAGAAAAGTTCGTTAAAAAATATGAACGAAAAATTATGTCTGGTAAATGTCCACCACGATCACACTGACAGATGTCAATTCTTTGATCAAAATTTGTAATCACTTTTTGGCGAACTGGCGGGTCTATTTCGTCACTCACATCACGGATTTTGAGTTTTAAGGCTGCAATCGATTTCAGAGTGGATTTAAATTATTTTAATGCGATTTTCGAGCGAAATTTAATTTAGTGTAACATTTGCCATCTACTACGAATACATCAAAAAACTAAATGCCAAAACTATCATGTTGTTGGTGTTGCCACAATTAAAAAGCAAAGTTCTTGTTAAAAAACCCTGTTCTATTGGAAACAATCATTAATAGATTCGCACTTAAACAACGCTGTCCAATTATCAAAATTTACTTTGTCTTGGTTCACACTATGAAAGTTTTCTTTAATATAGTCTAAGTTTATTATTGAGCGAGGAAGATAACTTGCTACTCCTCTTTGCCCTCTTACAATAAACTCTGAGTGTGAACACTGAATCTAAAAATTAGTAATCGATGTTTTATCGCAAAATTGTCGATTAGAGTCATTTTTAGCTTAACGGGCTTGCTAATTAGCAAAATTGCCAAAACTGAAGTGAGATCAACTTATAACGGACCCTATAGGCTGCATAACATCCAGAAAAATTCACTTTTTGTTCCGATTGGTGGACCCTTATTTCTAAAAAATCAAGCGGAAGCTAGCGTTACGGTCAATGAAAAACGTTACCGTCCCATGATATCTGATTTGTTTTTTTTTTCAACAGAATGGCGAACACAAACATCGACATATTAAAAATTAAATTTGACGATAAGTTGGTTTCTAGGAATCCTCCTCTCAATTGGCCTCTAAGGACGTGTAAAGCCGCAAAAAGTCACTGGTTTATGCTGATAAACCGGCAAACATTTACGACTTGGAGGACAATAACTTTCGTGTTTTTTACATACGGCCAGAAATGCTCGAAAAGTTATCGCAAAATTGGACGTCCAGAATGAGCTTTGTCAATATGCCCTTTAATGTCAAGTACAGTGGAATTAACAATTTAGTCGGACACCAAAGTAACTATTGAAATGAGTTCCTACAAGAGGAACGTTCGCTTAAAAAACTCAATGATTTCCTAATGAAACAATGACAGGACCAGGCATCAGTGTCCGTCTAAAGCTGTCTGTTAAAGGAAGGCGTCCGTACTGCACTGATTTTTCCGAGTGAAAAAAATATTTTTTGATTAAAATTTAAGTTTTTGTGTTATTTTTTTCTTTTTTTTTTTGAATTTCAATTTCTAGCGGGCTTCCTTCCCTACCATTGTTAAGTATAATTCAGAGTGATAACAAATTTTTTTAAAAACGAAAGCTTTTCTAATTTATTTTTCAAAAATCTTGTATCTACATTTTTGTTCTTTTCTTCTTAAGTGCTTTAATTTTGTCATTTTGTCATTTTCTCCTTTAATTGTTTTTTTCTCTTGTTGAAAAAAAAACAAATCCTAATAAAACGTTATCGTTTGCTATTTGTTTTTATTTATTATCAGGGATTAAAATGACATCTGTTAATAACGTCATATTGAACGATTTATCCTTTTTCAATTTTTTATTTTTTTGTTTTAATAGAAAACCAAACTGGTATACAATATAAAAAAGTATTAAAAACCATATTTTTAGGAATTTAATTTTATGCCAAAATCCATACGTAATTATCACTAGTACTTGATTTTTTGTAGACTTGTGTATATTTGCCGTAAATAAAGAGAAAGAAACAAAATATTTATTGCCATATTTAATACGTAACACAAATACCAATATTAATTTGTCAATAGCTCGGGGCTGTCGGTAGAATTGTGTGAGTGCTAATAAATTTTGTGGTGAACTTCTTTTAGTTTATCTTTCGGTAACAGTCAACAGACAAATTTATTAACAGTTAAAGGTCGGTTAGAAGGGAAAATTGAAACAGTGGCAGAATGAAAATTATAGATTTAATTTGAGTATATTTTTGGAAAAAATCCAGAGATAGAATTTCAATTAATGTCTCAATTTCACTGCCTCCCCACAATTAAAATTCAATTAAGTTGAAATAATATTTAATTTATGGTTTCCAAACTAAAAATCTGCACGATTTTGAATTACAGATGCCATTAAGGGGAGAAATACTTGCACAGGTTGATGCTGACATTTACATTTCATTTAGAAGACGTTTGTATGTATTATCTGTACACATGAAACTTTAATGAGATTTGATTTGATTAAAAGTTACATTAAGGTACTCTAACACGACATGTATTTTGACACGATATGTAATTGCGCATGTCTCACAAAATTTACAAATACAGAAGGGTACTAATTTTGGCTTTCACAAGTTAATTTTATGTTTTCAGCTGACATAATCTAAAATCGTTCACAACAGCTAATTATTGGACCTGTTCTAGAAATCGAAATGAAGTGAAATTAAAACGAACGATATTTTTAGATCAATTATTTACAAAATGAACATGGTTTTTCCTGGCTTAATGAATTGTTCTTGTAAAGCTAATTGGTACTAAAAAAATTAAATAGATAAAATGGAATATTTTTTAGTACAGGGTCGTTTTTAAACTTTGCTCAATTTCAAATCCACTTCATTTAAATTTCTGGAACATGCCCGTATGTATTGTTTTATATTTCCACTCACTTTTAATGCAACATATTTTAAATGACTTTCAAAACAGCTGATGTTAGATGGCTTGTCAGTTCAAAATAGAACACGCTATAATTTAAAAATTATACACTGCTGAGACTTACAGAATCAATTTTTTTTTCTTTTACACCACATTGACGATGTAGTGGCAAATGTGACAAGTACACTGCTTAAGTTAAAACCACCTTGATATGGTGATCAGATATACATTTTTTATAGAGTTGATATTCTGTTTATTGACAAAGTTATCGTTCTGTTCACACATACACAATTAAGCTAAATAAATTAGCAATAAGCAATTAGCTCAAGCTAATTATAAACAACTTTTGACATCTTTAAGGAATAAACAAAATAAACATCTGGCTTTTGCGCATACCTTACGGATGGACCTTTTGTTTGTTGACAGTTCAGTTGCCAAACGTCAAAACACTTTGTTTAGTGTGTTGTCTTTTGCTCACTAAGCCCACGTGGGACAGTGTTGCATTTTAATTTTACTCAATATTATAACCATTTTATTATTAATTAAACAATAACTAAATTGAAATTTTGTATGGATATTTAAGGTGCATATCTGAACACGGTAGCTATTAGATGGAACAGCAACGACAAGACATTTTAAGAAAAACGGAAAAATATGTGACAGAATGTGCGACTCTTCTGTATGATAATTTTCCAACAGTAAAATACTGGCGAAATATTTGGATTGTTGATTGGATGATATCTGAAATTTTTGTTTAGCTTTTACAAGTTTTCTATGTTTTCATTTAATTTTCATAGATTTTTTTGGAAATTTTGGAAATTTTGGAAATTTTATAAATTTTTCTAAATGTTTTTGAACATTTTCTGTGTTTTGAAGTTCTTATAGTTTTCTATGTTTTTATTTCAAAATTTGTTTGAAAATTTTCTGATTTTTAAGTTGTAACAAATTTTCTGTTTTAAAAAGTTTTCAATGATATGATTAGAAATTTGCTATGTTTTCTATATGTTAAATGTGTTGAAAACTTTTCTGTGTTTTAAAGTTTTCGGTGCTTTAAAAAAAACTTTAAAAAATGTTCGTAGTTTTTCTTTTTTATACAAAATTTCGAAATAATTGGAAATTTTCTGTTTTTTTAAATGTTAAATGTTTTTAAAATTTTCTATGTTTTTAAAAATACTTTAGAACTTTTTCGTAGTTTTTATTTTTGAAATTTTGAAATTCAAAAAGTTTTTATTTTTTCACAAATTTCTTTTTTTATGGTTTTAGAATTTCGTGAACTTTAAAAAGTTTTCGCAGATGTTTTATTTTGTCGAGTTTCTTTAGTTTTTCTAAAGTTTTTAGGAATTTTCGCTTATTTTCTTTGTTTTTATGAACTTTGGAAAATTTTTTTGTGTTATTGCATATTTTCGCAAATTTTCTGTATATTTGAAAATTTTCGCAAAATTTCTATGCTAAATAATTTTTTAAAATTTTTTTAGAGTTTCTATGTTGACAATCAATTTTCTTAAGTGCTTTGAGTAAATTTTATATGTTTTAAGACATTTTCTATGTTTTTAAAGATTTTCAAAAATTTCTATGTTTCTTGCCTTTTCGATAAATTTTGTGATGATGTAAGTTTTCGCAAACTTTATTTGTTTTGAGGAATTTTTGCAAATCTTTTGTGTTTTTAGGAATTTTTGCCAAATTTTGTGTTTTCAGGAATTTTTGTGAATATTTTTTGTTTTTAGGAATTTTCGTAAATTTTTTATGTTTTTGAATATTTTACCAATTTTTTTTTTAATTTTTTAAAATAATTCCAAAACTTTTGTGTTTTTCCGTTTTAAAAATTTTTGTATATATTCGACAATTGTTTAGCTTTTATTCTCTGTTGAGCCAATGTTTTTATTAATTTTGATTTTAATCTAAAGCAACGATGATCACGCTATTCCAACAGGGTCCGTGCACTTTTCGTGATTTTTACACACATAACACGAATGTTACCGAAACTGACTTCAAAGGCTGTAAAAAACTACAAACACATTTGTAACTGTCTCCTTTATAATCACCACTGATCTAAAGCCACGCCCCTCTTTGCGGTTACTGTATGTAAAAACTCTAGTTTCTGCAATGCTTGCCTAGAAAGTAAGATCTTTTCATTAAGATAATAATTGCATTATCTGAAAATACCTTAAGAATTATTAAAATTAATGAAAATGCCACACGCATAAAAAGCCCACTTTAGAAATAACATTTTAAAGTGGGCGTAAAATTTCGAATAGTCTGCCATCAAGGTATATTATTGTTGTCTATATTTTAAAAAAAGAGTTGGATCATTTTTTAGGTTTTTGAAAAGATTTTCATTATTAAATTGATATAATTTTACTTTCAGTATTTTTTTGTGTTTATATAATTTTACATAAATAATTTTTTCCCAAAAATCAACTTAAGAAATCTGTTTTGTTATCTCATGTAATATTAAATCATGTTAAAATCTAAAGGTGACATTACTCAACCCTGGGCAATGAGGAACATCTTAGAAACAAAATAAACGAAACATGTAGTTGTCTTTTAAAACAAATAGATATGTATGTTTAAGTGTATGTGTATACAATAAAATTACAGAAGTGTGTTACTAAACCAATACATACACACACATACACACACATGCATTGCCAGCCACCATATTAAAGAAAGTTTGTACAGTATAAAATATGTCCATACTGTCTTAACGGGTCACGAAATTTAGCTGTTCAGCTTTTTTTGGTAAAAGTAAACAAGAGAAAGAAAACAGAGAAAGTTGCTTAAGGTGTGTCACGTGTAAGTGTCATACATGTTAAAACCCAACTATTGCTCCTCCACTGCCAACCTGGTAGAGTCTTATCTCCTCCCCCTGACTCTGGATATCCTGCATTTACTAATCAAATACTGAAAGTCCTTCTTAAAATCCCTCGTTTTAGCTTAAATATGCCACTAAAACTTCTCTTAATACGTGTGCATGTGCACGTGTATGTGTATCGGTAAGTGTGACTATGAGTATTTGTGTTGTATGACAAAATCTGTGCCTGACGCTTTTTTACCTTGACGTTTTATGTTTGTTGATGTTAAGGATTGTTCATGTAAGTGTGTATCTGTGTGTTTGTTTATTGTTTATATGCATGTGTTAGTTAGTTTGTGTCATCTTTCCTTTGTGTATTAAATTTCTTTAGATTTTACTGGTTGACTACCATTAAAATTCTTTCCATTTAGTACCTAAAACCTCAATATTTACAATATTTTTATAAAAAGTATGTGTATCTGCATAAGTATGTGTATGTATATGAAATTGGTTAAGGTTTATGTGTGTTTGTATCTTTGCGTTTGTATTTGTAGCGCTCCATCAGTTGATGTCGTCGTTAGTCAATTACTTTTGTTTATTTATTTAACTAATGGAATTATTCTTTTTAAGATTTACTTTGACCGTGTTTATTATTAAATGGTTTCTTGCTTAATGTAGAAAACAGTGGCGTAGACACGGGAATAAAGAAAACAAAAAAAATATTTTTTGATAGAATCTTAAAATGTTTTTACGTAAATGTTCTTTAAAAAGGAAAACATTTTTAGCAATAAAAAAAGTCTGAGAAATGAAAAAATTAACAAAAATTTTTGAAAATTCTTAAAAAAACTTTAATAAAATTCTAGAAAAACAAAATTTATAACTTAAACTACCAAACGAAGTTTCATTGAGAAAAGGCAATTTTATAAAAAATATCCAAAAAAACTATTTATATAGAAGAAAATTTTAAAGAAAGGTAACTTCCGAAAAAATTTTTCTTGGAAAAGAATTGTTCGAGAAATAAATTGCAAAAATAAAACTTACTATGAAAATTTCCATAAAATAGTTTTTTTAAGAAAACAAAAAGTTGTCTTTCGAAACAGAAAAAAAATTATAGAAAAAAAATTTTGGAATAAAAATTTAAGAGGAAATTTCCATACAAAAGAAAATTCTATAGACATTTTCTATTCTATTAATATTTTCAAAAAATTTTCTATGAAAGAAAATTAAAGTGGAATTTTTTGTTTTCCAGAAATGTTTAATTCAAGAAAATTCAATAGAAAGTTTTTATTAAAAAAGTCCTGCAAAATATTCTCTATACAAGAACATTTTATAAAATATTTAAAAAAAATTAAATTCAAGAGAAAGTTTCTGTTTCCGAAAAATGTTTATATTAAAAAAATTCTACAGAATATTTTGATTAAGAAAAATTTCTGCAAATAGTTTCTATAATAGAAATTCTTCCAGAGTATTTCTACAAAAGAAAAGTTTTTTTAATAGAAAACTTTACAGAAAGTTTTTGACAAATTTTCTATAAAATTTAAAGATTTTGCGAAAACTTTTTATGGAGTTTCAAATTGTTGAACAATTTTCTATAGAAAAGATTATATTCTACAGAATAAATTTTTCGAAACAAAATTCTTTTGATTTTTTGTACAGAAATATAAATATCGACAGCTTTTTTATGTTTTGAAATTTTCGAGAAATTTTCAATAAAATCAAAAAATTTTAATTATATCTAAAAATTCTCAAGCATTTTTCTCAGAAAACAAAATTCTGACAGAATCAAAAATTTTCTACATTTTTTCTAGATAAATAAAAATTCTCAAGAATTCTTCTTTTAAAGCACAATTTTCCATTCAAAATTTCCTATAGAACTTATAGATCTATAAAATGTTAACAATTTCGAAAAGTTTTTTTGGAATTATTTCCAATTTGACTTAAATATATGCGTTTCTTTTTTGGATTGAGCCCATATCTACACCATGTGTTAAGTTATTCTGTAAAAAAAACTTTAGGATAGGCATTTCATGGATTTTTATTTAAAGGCCGTAAATTTCGTTAAAAGATCAATTGAAACCGTGTGGTAATACAAAACTAATGTTTGCTTAGGGCCAGCATCGCGGACCGGGTCAGCTAGTTTTCTATAAAGATCAGCCAGAATTCTTGTACTTGCTACAGAATCGTTAAATCTCGAAAATTTTCTATATATAGAATACAAAAATTATCTTAAATCTGGGTTCACACTACTAAAAGGTTTTTTCAGTAAGTCTGAGTTTATTGATGAGGGGAAAGAGAATAAGAGCATGTTCTCTCTTCTCTCCCCAAATAAACTTAGACTTTCTAAAATAAAACTTTTATAGTGTACACTCAGACTTAGAAAAAAATTTTTTTATTCATTTTTTTTTGTCCCACTGTTGTACACGTGTTTTATTTAATCAATGTTTAGTCACTCAGTCTTTTGAGTATGTGCATTTGCTTTAGTATGTGCGTTCCAGAGTTTAAATGTGATTGTTGTTGTTTTTTGTAGGGTGTGAGTGTGTGTGTGCCTATCTGTGATTTCATACATGTGTATTTGTGTGTGTGTGCCCTGCAAATAATAGGACCAGTCCAAACACGCGTGTAAGGAGTAGTCCACAAGGGACTAGGACTAGTCCAAAAGTAACCCAAACGTATGGAAAAAACATGGTCTATTTAACATTACGATGTCCTAGGACAGGACCATATAACCCATCATTGGACTAGAACGGAGTAGTTTTAAAACTACTCCATTGTATACACAAGAGGGTTTGTTTTAACTTCGTTTAAAAACGAAAACATGTCGTTAAAAACGAAGACATGTCGTCTCACTACAAACACTTTTTAACAATGACATGGTCCATGCTTGCATAACATCGGACCAGTCCATGGAGTAGTCCATTTTATCAAAATGGATCAGGTGGTCCAATATTATTTGTAGGGTGCGTATTTACGACAAAAAACCATGTTGTTCTACATGTTCTACGTGTCTTTTGTTCAAAATTTAGCTCTGACTTATTTTATTTTACTTTTCTTTTTTTTCTTCTTTATTTTCGTTCATTTATGTACTATGTTTTTTTATTTGCCAACATCTTAATTGATTTCAATGTAATTGACAAGATTGCCGCAGGGAATGTCACCCAAAATAAAATATAATTCAGAATAAGAACCATTTAATTTAAGTAAACTAAAATGGAGAGAAATAGTAAAAGATTACAAGACAGCAACAGAAAAAGTTAGTGTTCTAACGACACAATCATATAAATAAGAAATTAAGGTTTTTACTTTAACCTAAACTAAAAATTAAACATTGTTCAGGTAATAGCACGACAATTTCCTTTTAATTTAAACGAATTTATTCTCAATTAATGATTTTTGCTGGCGTTTTGTTGTTGGATAAGTTAAACTTATTTTTAGACTAGATTTGGTTAAGGGATAAATTAGTTTTCTCTTTTTTCTATCAAATGATAGATATCTTTTATATTGAATCAAAAATATTAAAAAATTTACTAAAGGCAAAAAAGTATCCAACTTAGACAACTTTTAATTTTAGTTGTTTTCGCAGTGCGACAACTATGTACGTTTCTTTAAAACTTATACATATCCCACTCCGTTTACGTTTACGTTTACAGTATTAGAAGCAGTTTTTGAAAATAAACAAAGCATTACTTAGACTTCGGCTCAAACACCCAGAAACGATATCTATTTTTCTGGTGTTTGTGTAGACGAACACAACCCTTACCGTTCCTATATGTATACCGAAGTGAACACTAAAAAGCTATAATTAGTGTTTATTTTCGATACTGATTAGAAGTACGATAAAGTCTCATTTCGGATTCAAAAAGAAACGAAACTTGGGTCTAAGTTAGAAAAATTGAAAGTCAAATAAATCACTTCCGGCAAATTATCGATAATTATCTGCAAAATTAAAAATTATCGATATTGTTCTTAAAAAACCAACTTATTTTTTCTTAAATCCTAAAGTATTGATTTTATTTTTATATTGCAAAATATCGATAATTTAGTTTTAAATTATTAATTTTAAATGATTTTTTTTAATATTCTTAAAAATGCAAACTATCGATAATTTTCATTAAATTGGCAAATTATCGATACTTTTCCGCAAAATCACATGTTATTGATATTGTTCTTAAAAAATACCAACTTTTTTTTTCTAAAATCTGCAAGTATTGATAGTTTCTATAACATGGCAAATAATCGATAAGTTAGTTTAAAATAATAAATTATAGATGAATTATTTTTAATTTTTTAAAAACGCAAGTTATCGATAAATTTCTCCAAAATCATTATTTATAAATATATATTCTCTTAAATCTTAAATTATCGATTGTCATTAAAAAGGCAAAGGCTTTTGAAGCGCATAAAGTCTATAGTTTTTGGTAGACTTAATCCCAAATTTTTCGAAGTTTTTGGTAATTTTACTATTTAATCGCAAACTATTAAAAATATTTTTCGTAATCGAAAGAAAGCGACATTCTTTTATATTGCAAGGAAATCCGATAATTTTCTCTTCATCACAAAATATCGACAACTTTTTTTTAAATCAATAATTCTAGGACCGTTTTGCATATAAATTAAATCTATTTCAAGTTATCGAATCCTTTTTCTTTTGCGTTTAATTAAATTCGCTTCAATCGATTTTAAAGAGGAAAATAAATCTTTAAAAAAAAAACTTAAAAGTACTTAAAACATTCAAGTATATTCCCACATTTTTAAAACCTTTAAGATTTTTTCCTTTGCGGTTATTACAGAAATTTTCTTGTATCGCTGTGCGTCGTTTGTAAATCCTCTTCATGTTCATTAACATTTTAAATATTATTTCTGTAAATAATAATTGAGTTACGGGCTAAATGAAATTGTCATATAAATTATAAAAAGCTGAATGAAAATAAAGACGAAATAAAATGTAAAATTGCAAATAAAGCTGATGTTGCTGTATAAGTGTGGTCTTGCGTGTGTGTGTGTGTGTGTCAGTGTGTCTTTAGGAGAAGCAGAGCTCGTATCCTTTTTCAAATTGTGCACAAATAAATATTGTACATGGTCACAGGATATAAAATGCCAAGCTTAATTTTTTTTATTATTATTTATTTATATTTTGTTGTTGGTTGGCTGGTTGTTGTTGGTGTTGTTTTTATATAGTATCATCATAATTATGAAAAAAATAAAAATTAAAACAGCAACAAATAATAATCGTTTTATGTTGTCGTTGTTGTTTTTATTATCGTGTATTACTTGTTTTGTAAATGATACGAGTTGAAATTATGACAAGAAAAAGTCAGAATGAAATAAATTTTTTAGTAGAAAACCGAAGGCAGGACAAAAAGACATTTAAGATAATTAATAATATTCAGAAAATTAAATTTGTTATCAAAGAAATTTCTGGAAATACAAGCACGACTAACAAAATCTTGAAAATTTGTTTTTAATATCAAAAAAACAACTGTTGATATTTTTTGTGATATTAAAGCAAGAATAAGCAAAAATATCTGAAAATGGGATTCTTAACAAATTAAGTTTGTCGACTTTAAAAAAAATTATCGAAAACTTTTAGTGTCCAAGAAAATTTGCAAATATGTATTAGGATGAATGTTAAAAATTTGCGATTTTTAAGAAAAATTTCAAGACCCAGTTATTAATAATTTGCGGTTTTAAATAACTTTAGAAATATTTTGCGATTTTAGACAAAGTTATCGAAATCCTGAAAATTATAAACAATTTTAAATATCAGTAAACATTAGTGATAGTAAATGATTTTAGAAAAAATAACTGATATTTTGTGATTTAAGGGAAAATTTTCTATAATTTGCGTTTCTAATGGAAATTACTGACAGTTTGCAATTGAAAAGAAAGTTATTAGTTTTGATATTAGAGAATTGTTTAAGGTTGTTGTTAAAAATAATTTGCTATTTCATTATAAGAAAAAAAAATTTTGGATTAGAAATTTATTTTCTATTAAAAACTTATCAAAAATGTTCGTTCCTATAGGAACATTTTCAAGATTTTTCGTTTTTTTTTATAATTCGTAAAAGTTTTTTTTTTGTTATAACTAGAAAATTTCCCAAGAAAATGTACTGAAAATTTCTTATCTATCGAAAATATGCTGAGAATTTTTTTTTTTTTTTTTTTTTTTTTTTTTTATTATTTATTAATTACATTATTATAATTATTGTAACTAACTTAAGCTAAGAGTACTAGCTGCAGTGGCTTTCGACTCTGATTGTTAAAAAAAAAATTAAATACGATTTTGTAGGTTATTTTCTAAGACATATTTACAAATTAATTTAATGTTTTGTTCGTTGACAACTTTTAAGAGATTAGATGGAGAACTGGTGCCAAATATGTTGATTCTGGAAGAATGGTATGTGGGGCACTCATCAAGGATGTGGACGATATTTAGTTCTCTATTGCAAAATTCACATATTGGATGTGTGGTTTTTTCAAGTAGATAATTGTGAGTTAGTTTGCAGTGTCCTATTCTTAGTCGTACTATTATATTGGTTTCTTTTCTAGAGCAGGTTTTGGGATAAAAAGGTTTCGATCCAGTGGGATTATTTTTTTTGTAGTTATGCTGATATAAGCGCCATTTGTCTTCTGCTATCAATTCCAAGTGGGGATAGACTGAGCTTAAAATGTCTCGAGTTTCATATGATGGGAGTTTTATTAGTGGTCTTTGCTTTGCTTCTGCGGCCTGTGAATCCGCATATTCATTTCCTGGTATGCCAACATGAGAAGGCACCCACATTATTTTAATTTTGTCAGAAAGTTTTATAAAAATGTTTCTGATTTGATTTATTACCGGAGAATCGTATAAGGAATTTCGTATCGCTCGAATAGAAGAAAGACTGTCAGTACAGATAATATAATTCGAGTCACTTGTAGAGGCGTATTCAATAGCTGCGAGTAATGCAGAAGCTTCGGCTGTGAAGATGGAACAGAAGTTGTCGATGTAGCCCATATTTATTAGTTTACCGTGCCGATCCACTGTTGCAAATGTGGTGCAATCATTAGACTTAGATCCGTCAGTGAACAAAAGGTTCCAATTGTGCCTATTGTAGTAATCCATTATGTTACTAAAAGCCTGTTTGTAAACGATGGGAGAGGTTGAAGTTTTTGGGAGCTCTAACATTGATAGGATAAAAGAGGACTGTTTTAGAAGCCATGGTGGTTCAGATTGTTGTTTGAGAAGTTTTGGTTGAAGATCAAATCCAAGTTCCCGTGCTAAAAGAATGCATCGAGAAATGGTAGATAAACGCTTAAGTGTCCTTTTGCAATTTATTGCTTTTTTTACTTCATCAAATAATATTTTGTTTCTGCATAAAAACAGTTTGGGTATTATTTTTTGTGTTTGAAATGAAGTACGGTATTCAATTGAAGGCATTCCAGCTTCAGCCAAGATAGTTTTAATTGGACTTGTACGGAAGGCCCCAATGCTCCGGCGGACCGCCGCATGATAAGGGCTTTGAATTAATTTAATATAGGATGGTGCACACCAACCATATATTGGAAGACCGTAATCAATTTTTGAAAGGAGAATTGAACGAGTGATGTTAATCATTGTCGAAATATGTATCATAAAGTTTTTAGATGTGAGAAATTTAATTATGTTTAATCTGGAAAATAGGCTTTTTCTGAGATGTAAACAGTGGGTTTTAAAAGTAAAACTTTTATCGAAGATAACTCCAAGTATACGAAGTTGTTCTACTCTTCTGATTTTTGTATTTTTATAATCGATGTCGAAGTTATTACAATTGTGTTTTCTACATATGTGTAGTAAACTACATTTGTCTATTGAAAGCTTTGCGCCTGATATTAAGCACCACTTATCAATCGCTCTTAGAGTATTTGAAAAAATTTCTTTCACTTTGTTATAATCACTGGCTTTTGTGAAAATTACAGCATCATCGGCGTAGATAGCGTGTTCAATATGTTTTTGTTTCGATAGTATAACACTCAATTGATTGAAAGCAATAACAAATAAAACAACTGATAGAGGGGATCCCTGTGGAATACCATTGTGTAGAGGAACATATGTTGATGATACGTCGTTTATTTTTACTTTAAACTTTCGGTTGTTTAAAAAACTTTTAATTATATGGTACATTTTTTTGCCGATTTGCCATTCAGTTAGCTGTTTAAGAATTACGTGAATACCAATCCTATCAAAAGCTCTTTCGAAATCAGTAGAAAGAATATTAACGTGGTTTTTGCTGGATAGAGCTTTAGAGGTAAAATGCTGTATGTATAAAAGTACATCGGCAGTGCCTTGTTTTTTCATAAAGGCAACTTGATTATGGGTGAGAAAATTATTAGTTTTTAAAAACCACATAAGTCGTCTAGCAATAATTTTTTCCAAGGTTTTGCTAACACATGAGAGTAGGGAAATAGGCCTGTACCCAGTGACGTTATAATGGTCTTTGTTTGGTTTGGGAATTGGTACAATAACTGCCGTTTTCCAAGCTTGAGGGAAAACACTGGATGTAAAAATGTTGTTGTATAGTTTAAGAACGTGTTTTTTGGTGGATGCAGAAAGATTTTTTATCATTGGGTATGAAATGCGATCGTCGCCAGGTGTTTTTCCTTTAGCTAAGTGTAATGCGTCTTCTAATTCAATGATGCTGATTGGATTTTCGATTTTTTTTGCATAAATATTACAAGATTGAGGATTGTAGTGTAGGTTTGTTGTCATTGATTTTTCATGTTTAAAGTTGGGGTGAAAGTTTTTATCCTCAGATTTTTTATTCCATAGAAAATGTATCAAGAATTTTCTATTCTTAAGAAAATGTATCGAGAATTTTTTTTTCTTTAGAAATTGTATGCAGAATTTATGATTATAAGAATTAATTTTTCTAAAGAAAATGTCAAGAGTGTTTCTATTCCATTGAAAATGTATCGAAAATTTTCTCTTCTATAGAAAATGTATCGAGAATTTTCTTTTCTTTGGAAAATGTATCAAGAATTTTCTATTTAATGAAAAAAATATGTTGGGAATTTTATATGGAAGATGTATCAAAAATGTTCTATTCTATAGAAAATGAATCGAGAATTTCTAATCTAAAGAAAATCTTTCGAGAGTTTTCAATAGAAAATGTATCAAGAATTTTATATTTTATTGAAAATTTGGCCAGAACTTTATATTTAACACAAAAATGTATTTAAAATTTTTTATACTGTTCTATTCTATAGGAAATGAATCGAGAATTTTCTTTTTTTTTAGAAAATGTTATACAGAATTTTTGATTCTATTTATTTGAAAATGTATGGCGAATTTTCTATTCCATAAAAAATGTATTGAAAATTTTCTATTCAAAAAAAAAAGTATAGAAAGTTTATTCGATAGTAAATTAATTAAGAAGTTTTCATTTCTCTTAAAAATTTCTCAAGACTCAAATTAGAAAATGCATCGAGAATTTCTCTTTCAATAAAATATTTTTCTTTTGTTATTATTCTCTATGAATTTTTGTTTTCTTTTAATACTGGCTGTATGTATAAAAAGGTACTTTTGGATGATTCTGTTTATTTTAGTGCCCTTTTTTATATTTTATATATCTTAATCTATTTCCAATGGTTTTTTTGCTTCTGAAGCCTTGTAGTCCTGTTGTAATTATTATTGTTTTTTCTGTTGTTTTTTGTATTTGTTGTTGTTGTTGTTGTTTTAACCATATTGACATTTGTGCTCAATATTCTTGTGTTTGCTCATTTTAATCCGCTTTGGTTTAAGTATTATGATTGTTTTTTACGCTCTTCCTGTTTTACCAACTGTCGACTACGACGATTATGTTGTTGGTGATGATGTAGTAGTTGAGTTTGTTATTGTCGTTGTTGTTGACGATGACTGTCTATAATTGACGGTTGTATTGTATTGCTATTGTCATTGTTCTTAATACTGATTACATTGATCTATGTGGGCTGTTATGAATGACAAAGATGTGGCCACATTGACAGACAGGGAAACACACAAACAAACTCGGACTGAGAGAGAAAAGAGATTTTAATATCCCAGTTAAATTATGTAGAGTTAATATTGTATCATTTACTGTATTATTGCTGAACGAACGCTTTTCTCTGTGTGCCTGTTTTTTTTTTAAGTTTTAATTTTATTAGTGTTAAAAAATAATTGAGTGCTACCGACTTTAACATTAAAATTCTTTCATTGATCAATTAAAAATTTACATTAATACAATTTTAAAATCGTAATGAAATTTAAAGTCCTGTTCAGTTTTAGTTCAGTTAATGTTCAGCTTTAGTTAAATTGTAATTCAGGTCTAGTTCAATTTACATTAAGCTGTGTTATTGTTTAGTTCTAGTTCACTTCTTGCTGTTCTACTTCTAGTTCAGTTCTTTTTTCAGTATTTGTTATGTTACTGTTTAATTCTAGTTCAGTTCCAGCTCAGCTCTAGCTTAGTTCAAGTTCAGTGTATAGCTCTAAAAAACTAATGCCTGTATTCATAAAAAAATTTAAATTTAAAAAAGATTTAAAGAACAAATTTACTATGAAAATTATCTTTAATAAACGCTTGTTAAATTTAATTATAGTTTGTGAATAGGGGGGTAAAACTTTATTCTCAACTATAAAAACTCCCTATGAAATTTCATTAATTATTATTAGTTATACGCAAAGTGGTATATGAAAATTAATATTGCTCATACGTCAAAAAAAAATAAATTTGCTTTTTTATTTGTTATTATTTTTATTACAAATTTTTTTAACTTCTCTCGATATATCATTTCATTCACACAATCTTGTGTTTGATTTGAAAAATCAGTGATGTTAAATAAAAAATTAATAAAAACACACATTTAAGTAAATAACAGTTTTTTTATGTTTTTTGTTTTTAACAATCATATGAGAACACTAAAAATATATTGTTACATAACTCAACATCATATTGCGTATGGGTTGTCATAAAATTGCAAAATAAACGAATAAGCAAAAAAAAAAAAAATAAAAAATGCCATCTAGACAATATGACAGTTTAATGACGCTATATAAACAAGAAAAAGAGTAAAAGGCAATGACAACAATATAAAGGTAAATAAAAGCAAAAATTATATTTGTCATATTTATAAATAAAACAAAATAAATAATAAAGACAGTTAAAATTTAACTCATAAAACAAACAAATATAAACATAAAATTATAATTTGCTTACAATTTTAATACATTACAGGTATTTTCCAAAAGCATAAAAAATAAAAAAACTAAGAACGAGTCATTAGAAGTTAAGTGGTCGTATTATTTTTAATGCCTTTTAACACTCGTGGTGAGGTGGGTACTCAAAGTGAATCTTTTTTAATATTCATCATAATTTATATATATTGCAAATCCTTTAGAGATTATAAGTCGATGTTGATTCTAACCTAATCACTTACCCCATAGAACAAAATAACTCCCAATTATAATACACAAGTAGCATGCCCGATATGGTGTCCGTTATCATTATACTTACACAAAATAATTAAAAGAAATAAAATATGGGAATTTTAGCTTTTTATTTATTTTTGATAATTGAAAAATAAAGTTGTTTTTCTTTTTGTAGTCTTGTTTCAACACAAAACAAGCAAATCGATTTTTACCTTTTTTTGTAGTGTTGTTGTTGTTTCTACACCAAACTATTAAAAACATACGCATATGCCCACATATTCGTTTTCGAAATTTATCCAATTTTGGATGGTTTTAGAAACCTACTTTTTAGTATCATTTGTACTTAAATATTTAAGCAGGCTTCGTACTAGGAGTAAGTACAGGTTGCAACTGGTCATACAATTGAGTTGAATAAACCAGTTAAATGAAACCAAATAATTTTTGATTTTTTTTCAACCTAAAACCAAACACAGCACCTCTAACGTAGAACAAGATCGAATTGTACAACAAGTGGCCACATGCAAGGGCCGCATAAAAATTTATTCATAATTCAGAGATCCCATTCCGCTTCTATAATATTCTAACTCTCTGTAGAGGGGCGCCGGGGGTAAACATAAAGAACTTTAACTTGTTTTATTAAAATTAAATTGAACCAGAAAAAATATACTTTTGATACTGGCACTTAACGACATAAGGACATTTTCATAAAAATGTAGATTTATCCCGGTTCCACTCAAAATCGAATTGAGGTTCTAAATCGGTTTCTAGTTTAGATTTTAGTAGAGGTTGTTGTTCAGATTCTAACTCAGGTTCTAGTTCAGTCCAAGTTCAATTTTTGTTCAGTTTTTGTTCTTGTTCCGTTACATTTAACTTCTATTTGTACAACCAAATTAAATTTAAATAGATAAAGAAAAAAACCACCACAGTTCTAGCTCATTTGCAGGGCAAGGGACTTCATGCAATTGCATGTTTGTTGTCGTGACTCTAAAACCGACCTAAAGCAAAAATCTTTGCGAAACACAAAATTGTCAGTAAAATAAAAGGAATTTGTTAGTGCATATTTTGCCTTAGATGCATTTTTTACATATTCAGCATATTATGTTTCAAAAGTTCTAGCTTAAAAATATGTAATTTCGATTTTAGAAGAACCTTTTAACAAAAATTAAATGTAACTCTCTTTGACTGATGCAGGGCCATAGATTTTAGAGTTTTTTTTTATCAAAAAATGTTACATGTCACATGCTTAGGTAATGTGGCTGAAGAAATTAGAATTCAATTTGATAAGTTTAATATATAGTTATAGCCTAATAAAACCTGACGCTTAGGTGTGGTTCACATTCAACATCGGCCCTTTATATATCTAAAGAACGCTTTTTATACAACTTTCTGTTCTTATCGCCCAGTGAAGAAGTTTATATAACGGCGATTTTTTTCTGAGAAATATGTTCTACATTTTTGTGATTATTTGTTTAAAAAACACAACTGTGGGAAAAACTTTTAAGTTCTTTTGTTAGTATGTTGATGAAAGACATGATATGGATTCGTCTCACTCCACATGCAGAAATTTTGCTTACTTACCGTTAAGTCCAAAATTAGTCCAATCACTGAACATAATTTCGTGTTCTAATGGACTTAAAAAATAAACATAATTTTTTTTGCTTTAAGAATATAACGAAGATAATTTAAAAAAAACGGAAAAATCCGTTTGTGTTAAAAAAAAATTAAATTTTCTTTTTACATAAGTACAAATTTACGTTTTTTTATCTATGCCTTAATTAAATTAATAATGTCACAATCATACATCGACAACATTATTTTAACATTCAGACGCAATAATCGCATTTACTCATTTTGACGCTACAATTATGTAGACAATCACTTACAAACACATGTGCAAAATCAATTTTTTTCTTCCTTCATAAGATTGTATTCAAACTCATGTCTTCAATAGTATGAATACGTAATTGATTAGAATGTGTGACTGACAGACATCCTTAAGACAGCACAGCGGCTGGTTATTGTGAATACGTTATTTAATATAATGTTGCATACATTTATGAGTGATTTTTTTTCTCGTATGAATAATAATATACTTTTAGGATTTTTGTTGCCTAATTCACATACATAAAGGGCGTTTTACACTCGCTTATCAAATTTTATTCAGAAAACTGTATTTTTGGAATATTTTTAATAATTCACGTTATATTTTTTATTTTTTTACATTTTTTGTTTGCTTTGTCACATGTCATTACATATTTGACATGTGTCAAATGTAGTTTATTTTCAAAGTAACACACAGATGATGTTGATGATTTGTTGAT
This sequence comes from Pollenia labialis, assembly GCA_949318255.1. Taxonomy (NCBI): domain Eukaryota; kingdom Metazoa; phylum Arthropoda; class Insecta; order Diptera; family Polleniidae; genus Pollenia; species Pollenia labialis. The sequence continues at coordinate 15,656,400 of OX439140.1, forward strand.
TCTTTGACTGCCAGAATAATTATTTGCTAACAAACATATGTTGCCAAATATTGTTTGATTTGTGGATTTTAATAAAAAAAAAATTATTTTTTATAACACAGATGGAAAGATGCCATTGCTTTCGTAATTAATGCAAAATTGATTTTGGACCCCATAAAGTATAAATATTCTCGATCCTTATGCAAAGTTGATTTAACGAGGTTTGTTGATCCGTCTGCCGAATTGGTAAATTATTTCATCTGGCTCCCACACAAGTTTTCACCTGAATTTTGAGTTTTGGTACGATAAGGTTTAGGTATTTCCAGAACTTTTGTTGCTATGGAGAATTTCTTAAATTTTGAAAAGTCTTTCTTTCCAGAGAATTTTTGTTTCTATAGAATTTTGTCGAAAATTCTTCAAACATTAGGTTTTTATAAGAGAAGCCTTCAATAATTTCTAAAATTTTCATTTCAAAATAAAAATTCTTAAGCACTCGTAGATTCAATGGGCAGATGACACGAGGACGGCTCACTTGGGATCTTACAGCGGTCCCTTTGTGACTCATACAATCAATGGAACATTTTCTCCAGAATTTTCAATTCTATTAAAAATTTCTCAATAATTTAAGATTTCCGATAATTTTTCGAAAATGTTTCTTTTGCAAAAAATTCGTTTGGGAATTTTATTTCTACAGCTAATTTTTTTGAAATTTTTTTTTACTAACTAATTTCAACTGCCGATTTTAAACATTTGAACAAAAGGAATTTTACAACATAAAATTAATTTTATTGATAATTTTAATTATTGGGTGAGCTGAAAAATGATAATTAATTACAGCAAAATTTCGAACCACCAATTCAATTGGTCCCTATTACGGTTCACAACTCAACTCAGCTATGTTGTAATTAAGGCAACTGGTTGTGATCAGTTGTAATTTTTGTTATGGTTTTGTTCACCGCAATATAGCAAAGTTGTAAACCATAATACAAAAATTTTAATATTACAACTCAACTGAGTTGAGTTGTTAACCGTAATAGGGGCCTAACTATTGATGTTTGACTGTTGGCTGCAGGCACCGCACTACAAAAACTCTAATGATAAGAATGTGGTTATTCTCGAAATGTTAATTCAATCCCCAGCTCATTTAAAGAATAAAAATGATCTATTTTTGACATTTTTAGTTAGGCTTGAATTCATCAAATTTAATTTTCATTTAATTATTTTTACTTAAGGAAGGAATTTTACAACATGAAATTTATTAAAATTTATTGATTTATTTACAATAAAAATTATCAATAAATTTTTTTTTATCAAAAAGTAATTTCAATTTTTGGGAATACAAAATCTTTTGAAAATTTATTTTTTTTTTACAAATAAAATCTGGGAATTTATTTCTCCCATTGAGTAACATATATTACACAAATTTTCATATTATTTTATACAAACAAAAAATTCTGATAGATACAAAATATTCCTGGAAAACATTAAAGGAATAAGACTATTAACGTGTAAAAGCTTTTGAGGATTGTAATTTGACTTAGAATACACATTCGAATAATATGAAAACTTGTGTAATTTTTTTTACCTTTCAAAGTTTTTTCCAGAATTTCCTTTTCCAAAAAAAAAAAAAAAAATTTAAAGAATTTTTGCTTTTGGAATTTTTTAAAAAAAATAACTTTTTCATAGAATATTTCTCGAGAATATTTGATGCAATAAAAATAATTATTCTTTCTTTTAAATGATTTCGAAATTTGTTAAATCTTATATAAAATGTTCATTATCCTGTTTGTATTATTTTTTCCTCTAACTATAAAAAATACAACATTGTTTCCCTTCCTTGTCATTAAAGCAGTCAACACAGATTTTAATTCATCTTTCCCGGCCCCCTTGTCGCAACGTCAGATGTATAAAATCAAACAACTTTAAAAACATCTTCTAATTTTTATAAAACGCAACGATAGTAAAATAAAAGCAGAAGTGAAAAATCAGGTCATTAATATACTAAAAGTAACAGAAGCATTACAAGTTGCGTGTTGAACGGCCATAAACAATTTATCGGATGTGTCACAATTTATGGCATACTTAAAATACTTTAACACGTATTTTGTCTTCATGTTTCATGGTAAATTTTAAAAGAAGGTAAAAAAAAAACAAAGTTTAGCATTTAAAACACACCTTAAGCAAAATATAAAGCCAACTTATACACAGCTGTACAGGAAAAAATTAAAAAAATCGAAGAAGAAAACATTTTAAAAGGGAAAATTACGGATATTAACAAAGAAAACAAAGTTTGTTTTTAAAGAAAAGTTGCAGAAAAAAATAATAAACTTTAACCACAGAATAAAAAAGAAACTGACCTAAATACATAAAGGAAAAAAAATTAAATGTCTTAAAAGTAACATTTGCAATGCATTTCCGTTTCCGGCTGCAGCAAATACAAACTATTTAGTGTTTGTGTCAGCTTAACTGATTCACACACACACATTTCCAACTAGAATTAATGCAAAACACCCATATGTAAAGTACCCAGATTGAAGCATGAGGTCAAGAGGAAAAAACACTTAATTTTCTTACTAAATTGTATTATAATTAAAATTTTAAAGATAATTTGTTTATATTTTAAATGAAACAATTTATGTGCTTTTAAGATATAGATGTGGACTTTTTGTGCAGCTAATTACACGTTACTAGGCAAATAAGCTGGGAAATAGAGGTACTCCCTTAAAAGCCAAATCATCGCTTTTGTTTTAGAATCTTTAAGCTTCTCAAATATATCGAAAATTTACTTTTTAACAATTATCTAGTTATTTCTGAACGATTTTCATTTTTTAAATTAATTTGAGTTTTTCGAGAATTTAATTAAAATTTTTTATGTTAAGAATAATTGTGATTTTTTAGTTGAACTTTCGATTTTTAATTTAAATATTTAGTTAGATTTGAGTTCATCAAATTTAATTTTCTAAAAGAAATATTAATTATTTTATAGAAGTAATTCTTTTAGTATGGAAATATTTATAACTATTTAATATTTTTTTTCTACATTTGGATTTTTCCCCATTTCTTCTTTATATTTTTTATTTTAAGGCTTTAAGTTAAATAAACTAATAGCCTTCAAAGTTATAAATATAAGAATAATCTTTTAAGCCTTAGTGAAGTGTCAGGCCAATGAGGTCACACATACATCATGTCAAAGAAAAGAAATATAATCTAAGCAAATACATTTTTTATGTATGGCGCAGAAAAACAATATTATTGGTTAAATTAAATTAATTTAAACCAATGTCCTTTCGTCTTTGTAAATTATTTGAATTTTATATCAACTGTTTCATATTCCTCGAATGTCGAACATTTACGGTCACTGAACATTGTTATAAAAATAATTTGCGGTAACCATGCATTGAGCTCTATTAAACTTATACAATAGAAAATCCTATTAGATTTTTATACTCAAATTGAAAAGAACAAACTTTTTTCAAATAAAACTTATTAAAACAAAAAAAAAAAAAAAGAACCCACGTTTTTGAAAAGAGCAAAACTTTTTGGTAACAAAACTAAATTTAAAACCTTGAACACCCTCAAATGAAAGATAAAGTTTAGGAACATTTTTTTAACCCTAGACCGGTTTTTCTCTCTCTTTATTTCTATCAAACGTTGTGTTTCAAGTGAAATTTTAATGCAAAAATACAGAGACGGAAAATCAAAAATGTTCTTTGTCAACATAGCATACACACAAAAACAATACATTAACAAACACATGAGATATAACAAGCACAATTAATTAATTTATTTAAACAATTTATTCATTCATTCATTTAAATTTATAATGAAATGAGTGCACATTTTTGTCTTTAAATGGCATTGATGCAGGTCTGTAATACGTACATATCAATTAGTTTGAAACAAGTACAATCGCATTATCCTTTCCATCCCTGGTGTTCAGAATTAAACGTGTACAAATAAAGTGATGATAAACACCACTCTCTTTGTGAAAATTTACTTTTATTTTTTCGTTTTTAGTTTTTATATAAATTCACTTTTTTATTCGTACATCAAATAAAACTTGTTTCAAATTAATCAAAGTAATTAAAAATTCTTCCAAGGTTTTCCAATGAATTTAATTTTATTGAAGTGCTATGGTTTTTTTGTTGTTTTTCTGTATACATATGTGCCTGCATGTATGTATATGTAAAAATAAGTTGAGAAAAAAAATTAAGGCAGCAAAGAATCTTGGTTTTATAATTTATATATATATTGAAAATTAAGGAGGTTTTTTAAGTTAAATGTACTTTCTTTTTTTTAGTTCATAAAGGTGTTGTTACGAAATTAAGGGCCGTTTTGTTATTACTTTAAACTATATAAAGTACTTTTTTATTATATAAGGGGATATTTTATTTATTCTTTAGTTACATACCTTTCTGTAAAAGTAAAAATATTTTTTTGTATTAAATTCCCTAAGCTAATCCCGCGAAGCTCTTCGTTCTGCAGGAAAGAACCAGCCGGAATCGAACCCGAAGCCCCGACGCTGATAGACTAGCACACTACAAGCTAGCCTACCGGAGCATTTTAATATAGTTTGGTTTCCAGGGGGAAAAATAAGGCATTGCTGGCTCCACTCCACACTCATATACAGCGTTAAAGAAACTGCAGTCAAAGTGGAAAAACTGCCATATCTTCCACTTCTTTATTTGAAATTGGCCAAAAAAAAACCTGCTGCTTTTACTTCTTATTCATTAAATGTGAAACAACCGCTGTCAAACCAAACTAAAAAGCGAAAAGTTGCACACACATTTTTGTATTTTGTTCGACAGTTTTTGGTTTCGACTGCAGTTTTTTAAACCCTGCTCATATATTTTTTACACACCTTGTTATTGGCTAAAAAAAACAACACAAACAACGAAAGAGCCGAAGCCTTCTATGATGCATTTGTTAGCAGTTAGATAAGATAATGTTTAAGGCGGCCTTTAATAAAACCTGACGTAAAAAGATCTTCTGAGATTTCCCGCTAGGTTTTTTTTCTGGAGATTTAAGGGACTTTTTTTAACTAAAGGTATTCAAAAAGAACGTTTATTTTAAAATAATTGAAAGTTTTTAAAAATGAGGGAACATTTTTTTAATCAGCCATTTAAATCGATTAAAAAGTCCCTTTAATTTTACAAAAATTGCCTTTATATACATTTGCCCATTACCCCCTTTGGGAGCATATGGCTTCCATCTTACACGATAAGCTAAGTAGAGTGTTTTATACAAAAGACAATATTGCTACAACAAAATACACAGAGTTTTCGTGAGATTTCATAAAATTGTTACGTTATTTTTTTTTTGTGATTTCGCAAAACTATTCGCACCAAAGCCTGAATACCGCAATTGATGTTACTTTTTTTGACATATGCTAAAACCCCTAAACGCGTAGCCTGTGCCGCCAGCTAACTAAAATAGATATCCACGAATGCTTTCTTTACTTTTCATAAAGTCTTAGTAATAGAAAACCCTATGATTCCATTGAGCGGCGCTTTTTAAAAAAAATGTTCTCTGTTTTCCTTAAAAGTACTTTCATATTATTATTATAATTTATTTTTATTGATAAAGAGTGTTTATAAAAAAGCTTTTTATTTAATCAAAAAGGTTCTTAATTAAAAAAAAATATTTTTATTTTATTATTTTATTTATTTATTTTTAATATTAATTTGATGATTTTTAGCCTAGTTAAAATATCAAAACATGAGTTATTTTACTGCCTGGTCCGAATTGTCAAAAAAAAAATTTCGTTCGTATTCTCCAGTCGAAATAACATAGAATCTACATATGTGTGGAAAACCACACACGAGGGTAACTTACGTAAGTTCTAATATATTTCGTTACAAAAATTATATTTTAAACAAAAAAATGTGTTTTCAGTACTTAGTTGATATTGCTAACAAAGTCAAGAACAAAACCGGTGTAAAAATGATTCCTTTTGTGTGGCTATTCGCACAAGGGCGAATTAAAGGTTAACTTAAAAATAAGGAAATTATTAACTTTTCAAATTCCCTTTGTTTTGGATCACACTGCACAGACAAAATCATGTTTCTATTTGAATACGAAAATCACATATATTATATATATATTGATAAAAAAGTTTGTAGGTATAGTTATTGAATTTTGAGTCAACAACCAAGTTTATTGAGTCAATAAAAGAAGTTATTGCCCAAAATGATTTTTTTCCAAAGACTTCGGAAAAGCTACAGATATTATACAAATGAAACTGTAAATCGAATGAGAATTACAAACACTCACACACTATTAAAGCTATAAAAAATATACAAGAATTGTAAAAATACTGTCTTTACTTTGATTCCAATATTTTTTATTGAATACGAAAAAAACATTTATGTGCTGTTTTCACAACACAAGTGACTGAACGTGTAGTAAATTTTATATGAAAAGCAGTTAGTTTTTGAGTGTTTTCCATATAAATTTTACTACACGTTCAGTCACTTGTGTTGTGAAAACAGCCCATTAATTAATAGCTTTATTGAGTGCTATTTTGCGAAATGTAATTTTGATAAATTTTTCATTGAATCAAATAAAAAGTTTATTGACCTAAAATTTTATTTTAAACAAACTGTTGTTAAAAATTTTTTAAATATATTTTTATGTGTGTATATATTTAGCAATATAAATATTAGAAACATCCCTATTCTAGAGAAAATTTTAAATAGAGTTAACTTAAAGTCATAAACCAATTAAGTCCATTTGAAAATTTTGTTTTATTATCTATAATATTACGACCGTACTTTTCAGGGAGTCTGCGAAAGAGAATACAAAAATATTTTTTTTTTTTTTAAATTCTAACTTTTTGAATGAAATTTGCTAAAAAAAAAATCATTTTTTTAGAAGTCATATCAAAACAAGAAAAATTTAACTGGTCGTGATTCCAATTATTGAAGCGATTTTTGCTCCAAATCAGTTTTGCGAATTATTGGCGATCTCTCTCAAGTCCACTGACACACACCTGATTAATTCGAATTCAGTTATTTATTTGTTGAGAAATTTTTTTAAGTCTTTTTTTGTTTGTCTTTTTTTTTGTTCGTCTATTTAAAAATGTAACTCGTAAAAATATCTAACAACTCAAACTAATGCATGTGTATTTAAAATGAGTATTTCTTGTATTTACGCACCCACACACTTGTAAAACAAAAAAAAAAAGACACAAACTTTGGAAAACTTAAATCTCGGGGATTTTTTTTCTAAACCTAAACTAATACACGGTTGTTTGTTGGGGAATACGAATTCTTGAACAATTAGTTACAGTGAAATGTGGGCAAAATTACCCCATATTATCTTTAAGAGGTGAAGGAGAATAAAAATATTTCTTTGAGAGATAAACAGCAAAAAGAAAAAAATCTGTAGTGTGGAACACATTCTACTCAACTGTTAAACAAAAGTAGTTATAATAAAACATTGTAAGTTCCACTCACAAAAGCATAGAAAGCCTTGAGGCGGAGAAAGTGAAAAGAAGGTCTGCTTTTATAAGCATTAGAAGCGGAGTTCGAAAAACTCAGATAATTTTGACAAATAATTTTTTTTTTTAATTTGTGGAAGAACGTTAATAAAGCATAAAAAGCATGCATCTCTTTGATGCGAAAACGCGTGCTGTAGACCTCCAGCTTTACATTCCGCTTTAATAAGGGATTTTAGGGATTCAAATTTTAATTTGAAGAAAATTGTAGACGCAGGATTATTTTAATTTTTTAATTAACAGAAACTGAAATTTTTGTAGTTGTCAAAAAAATTTCTTTTTTTTATGAGCAGCATTTAGGAGAAGGCCTCACTAATGCTTTGCATTGTGTTGGAATAGGTTTTGGGAAGGACGATAGGCGGAGTAGTTTTTGTGGGCATTCGACTTGAATTTATTTCTGTTAAAAGTGAGAGAGAAGACTTCCGTGGGACGGTTATACCACATACGAAGAGTCCGGCTTAAGAACGAATGCTCTCTCTAATGCGTTGTACGATGCACCGTTTAATCGACTAACAAAGGATGAGCTCTTGAAGAAAAAGCGTATTCAGCACAAACGTAAGTGTTTCGCGAATCAGATCCTCAATTTCAGCAGACCACATCCCATTGCAGTAACTATATATCAGTGAAATACAACCCACTTTGCGACGCTGCTCAAGGGAGTCAATAGAATTGGACACCCTATTGTCGATAATGCGTACCTTTGCCCTCTCCTGCACGCCATCGAGAAGCTCAAAAATAGACTTTGAAGCACCGGTCCGCACATAGAGTTGTATTCTATTCTTGGACAGTATAGCTGGTATACATAGCATGGTTATTAGATGGAGTGAAGTATCTCTTACGCCGTTTTGAAAAGTCGTGGCATTTGAATGCTTCTTTCGACACCTTGCACGTATGTTTTGTCTATCGGACATCACGTGTTCTCATTCATTCTGCTACCGCATTAGTTAAGCCATCCATTATTTACAGGTAAAGCCGCTCGATCCGCAGCACGTATGTGCGTTAGTATGCAACACTAAGTCTTTCGGGCATAAAAATCGACCTTGCATGACCCAGTTCCGAGATTATAATAAGGTCTCGAGCAAGCGTATTATTTTTGTTTTGCCTCAAAGCACCTACATATATCTGTTACGCTTGACCTTTAATTAAATAAATACGAATGGACAAGGTTGCTGTCATCTGCAAGAGAGTAGATTGGGTTTAAAGTTTCACACAGGAGGTCATTTAGTAAAATAAGAAATAGAGAAGGAGAAAGAACGAAGCCTGCTTTACCCATAACAACTCGTATTTTGCGACCTTTAAGAAAGCTGTATATAAATCGAGCTGGCGTTACATTAGGCAACTTTCCAGCAGACGCTAAAAATCCCCGACTTGGTAAAAAGTGCAAAAAACATGTTCTAAGGGACCAGTGCCGAAAAGCCCAGGGGACTTGTTTATGTCGAGATCTAAAAGACCCTTTTAGTCCTTTTTTTGTAATTTTCACATTCTTTCATCGCAAGTGAAAAGGGTATACTTCAGTTTGTCATTCCATATGTAATTTCTAAAATTATAATCGAAGAATATTCAGCTCTTATAAGCAGCGCAGATGATTTAACGATGACTGTCCGTCCATTCTCCTATCTCTGTGTTGGTTGAAATGGGTCTTTCAAAGACCCCAGATATAATGGGGACCAGCTTGTTATTGGTGGCATAAGTATAAAGTTATATGGCAACACTGAGCATAAATTAAATGCTTTTGGTTGTCGATTCAAAATTTGCTAATGACAATATTTTTAAAGATGTTTAACATTCTAAAATCATTTTTTTTAATTGGTTTTTTTTTCTTTTTAAGAAATATCTTTTTTGTCAAGATTTCACTGTTTTATCACATGCTTTCCCATTTATCTTCTTAAAGTAGTGAAAAAACCTAATTTAACCACAAGTTTTAGACAAAAGAAAAATAAAGAAAACCTCTTAAAGTAGAGATGTATTTTTACCTTAATTTTCTATTACCAATTCAAATTGTTGATGCTGATGATGATGCTGCCTGGTTGGATGCTGTTTTTATTATTGTTATTGTTGTAACTCAAGTATTACAGTTTTTTTTTTGTATTTTGTAGTTGTTGTTGCGTTGCTTATTTGTTGCAAACAATTTTCACTTTAGATGAAGTTTTCTTCATTATTGTCTTCTTGAAAAAGTTTTTTACACTTTTTTGGTTAAAACGAAAAAACAACAGTAAGCAACAAAAGTGAAGCACACAAAACTCTTTTAATATATATACATATATATTTTTTTTTGGAATAACAAATTAAAGTTTTTATAAAATATGTCCCTAGCAAGAGAGCCTTCATAAAATTTTCATAAAATCCTAGAAAATCTCATTTTCAATCCAAAATCCTCCTCCACTTTTGGCCCCACTGTATTTTTACAAATAAACTGCGTAAATTTATATGATTCTTGTGAAAGCCCTTTTCTGAAGAATTTTTTTTCTTTTTTTTTTATTAAAACAGCAAAAAGAAAAAACAAAAATAAATAAAGTTTTCTATAAATCTTTATTAAGGCCAAGACAAATGAAATAAGCCAAAGTTAATGAATAAAATCTCGTTTAGTCAGTGGAGTAGTGTGAAAAAATATTAAGCAGCAGCTCGAGAAAGTAAGAGAAGCAATCATACTAAAAAGCACACACAGTGGGACAGGTAAAGCTTTGTTCACAATCAGAGAAACAATTTCCATTTTTCTTCTATCTTTTTCATATATTTTCCTTTAATTTTTAGAACAAAAATATAACTAAAATTTTTTTTAATATGTAACTAAAATTGAGTCAACTAGAACTTCAGCAAAATTTCTATGAAATTGTTTCTGACGCTTAAAATAATTTTTTTTAATTTTGAATGTTTAAATTTTAAGATAATGTTATAAAAAATAATAATAAATGCATAATATTGTTGTGGGTCAAATTTGCAAACGGTTGCTTAATGCAAAATGTGTGTGGTGGCGAAAAAAATTGTTGCTCTTTTATGAACACCAACAGAAAATGTTTCTGGGATTGGGAACGAAGCTTAATACAATCATTTGTAAACAAATTAAATACTTCCAGCATAAACAGTTGTGAAATATTACAGAAAATTTTTAAATTCTAGAAAATTTTAGAATATATTTTTCAGTTTAGTTCAATTTTAGTGTATATTTTTATATTGTTTCCTTTCATTTCTATAACGAGCATGGGGCCTCGATAAAATGTTTCCAGTCCTTTCTGCATATAAACCTGTTCGCGAGCTTCCACCAAGTGTCGGCAGGCCGTTATCTCTTCCTGCTTAATTGCGGGTTCCAGTTAATAGCGTTAAGGGTGACATTTCCGAGCGATCATTGAAATGTGTGACCAATCCATCGCCATTTCCTTCTAAATAATTAGGAATGTATTTCTCTTTGATTAGAGCGTCCCCAAAGTGGTTCTTTTGATATCCCGTTGGATCAGATAATTTTTAAGATTCTTCTTATGCATTTGTTAATAAAATTTGCAGGGTGTTAACGTCTTGGCAGCCATATGCCAAGCATCGCACCCATGGAGGATCGCAGCTTTCACACACGTGTATATTAGCTTTTGTACGTGTAGTCACTGATGGTGAATTCCGCACTGTGTTGAGTTGGCCAAAGGTCTGTCGAGCTTTCATAGCGCTGTTTGAGACATCGTTAGAAGAAGCTCTAGTCTATGTCATGATACTACCCAAGTAGCAAAAGTCGTATACTTCTGAATACATCCAATAGAGAATGGTATTTTTAATGTTGCGTTTAGTCCCAACAACTTCGTCTTATTTATGTTTATTTTGAGACCAACTTTTGAAGATTTTGTTACCACCATTTTGAGGCTTTCCACCATGTCGGAGTGACTATGTTTTAGAAGGGATTTGTCGGTCAAGATAAGCCAGTCAACCCCCTGGTTATATTTCAGTACTAATTAAAAAAAAAATTAAGTTCAGTTCTCTTTTAGCTCTAGTTCAGTTATAGTTAAGTTCTAGTTCAGTTCAAGTTCAGTTCTAGTTCAGTTCTAGTTCAGTTCTACTGCAGTTGTAATTCAAATCTCGTTCTAAAGAAATAGTCGACATTTCTTCTAAATTCCCGTTTTCCTGGCCCACAGTTCCATACAAACATACTTATCAAAACTAACTTAAGTGGAAATTTTCTTCTTTAGGCAGGTAATCATGGTTGAATATTAAAATACGATAAAATGATTTCTTCTTTTTCTTGTAGAATTTATGTGTTAGAGAGTTTTCCTTACAACAACCGCCATAAATGTGATGAAAAGAAAAATGAAAGAGTTTTGTAATGAAGGATAGATAAATATAAGGGATAAATGTTGCAATTTAAAAACACGTTCAAAACTTACATGATTAAAAAGCAAAAAGTTTTTACTTTATTTGAAAACCATCGAGAAAAATTATATCTAAAGTGTTATTTTCAATCAGTCTTTAATATTGTAAATATGTTTTATGACTTAAAAATAAAAAGTAGTTAATTAATTGAAAAATTGAAGACTTTGATAACATTATCTAATAATAACAATTTTAGTAAACACTCCGCTTTTTTCCCACACATGATTTAATCCTTCTAAACTTGAGCAATAATTGGATCATTTCTGCATTTTGAACTTAATATGTTTAGTGAAATAACAATATTTTTAATCTAAATTAACATAATTTTTTTTACACAATTCTTTAAACTTTTGATGTTCGTTTTAGTTTAAAATAAACCACAAAAAAAAATTAACTAAATTCCAAATAGAGCTTCAATTATCGTGCATACTCACACTGCTGCTGCAAATTTATGCTGTGGGAAACTAAGCAAATTTTTCCAACTCATAAAATTTCTAAAAAAAATTTACATCAAACGCAAGTATATTTCATTTGCTTCATAATTAAATTAAAATCATGCGTTTACATACGCGTTAAACTAAATGAATCGCAGTTTTTGGCAAAGGGCAATCAATGAAGTTAAAAAAATTAATGAATTGTAATCATTGACGAATTAAATGAATACAGTAACGAAATTTTTTTCGTAATTTAGTTCTAGTTTAGTTTCAGTACACTTCTACAGTTCTATACTAGTTCAGTTCTAGTTCAATGCTAGATTAGTTTCAGTACTGTTCTAGTGCATGAAAATTTAAATAGAAATAAAGAAAATAACCAGAACAAAAACAATTTTATTCAAAACTCAGGTCACTTATAAGTGACTTTTATGTCCTCATATATGGACATCAATTTCACTTAAAACTCATGTCATTTTTAAGTGACTCTAAAGCAGTGTTCGAAAAAAATACAGTACATTATTTAGAGTTCGGCTCACACACCCAAGAACGATATATATTTTTTTTAGTGATTTTGTAGACGAACCGAAAGAACCCTTAATGCCGTTGTTTTGTTCTTCGTTAAAAAACAGAACAATTGTAGTGATACTGTAGACAAACATAATATTTTAATGTTCTATAATGTTTCTTTTTTACATTAATAAAGAAATGAACGAACAACAAATTTTAGCAACGACCGCACCACGAACAGCTTAGCTTGTGTTTGGTTTTTTCACCAGCCAAAAGGGACTAACATTAATGAGCCGACCCGAACACAATAAAGTTTATTTATTTAAAAAAAAACCGAACGGAATTAAATGTTCTCATCTTTTGTTGAGTTTGATAACAACAGTATTTTATTTGTGTACGAAAGATGACTAACAGGGAAACGATATTTTTTAATGATTTTCTACACAAATACTATTTGCATTTGTGTATTCCACAAATCTATCGAACGGAACACTAAGGTGCGATATAAAGTGTTTATTTTCAAACACTGCTCTAAAGTATGTACCAAATAAGTGGCACACAGTTTCTGTTAAAAAAATGTTTTGCAAAAATTATGTCATATATGTGTGACATATTTTTTATGTTCCTGAGTTTGGACAGACAACGCAAAGAACTGCTGAGTAATGAACGTGTTAATCTAGATCTTGTTTAGTTTCAGTACATTTCTAGTTCAGTGTTAGCTTATTTTGAGAACAGTTCTAGTATATGAAAATTTAAATAGAAATAAATAAAATAACTGGAAAAAAACGTTCAGTCTTAGTTCAGTTCTAGGTTAGCTCTAGTTTAGTTTTACTTAAGATCTAGTTTAATCAAAGTTCAGTTCAAGTGGAGTTTTAGTTTAGTTCAGTTCTAATTTAGTTCCAGGTCGATTCTATTTTAGTTCCAGTTCAGTTCTAGATCAGTTTTGACTCAGTCCTACTTAAATTGTAGTTATGTTTTGTTTATGGGTAAATTTTTAAAAAATGTATGTGTTTAAATATAAATATGTACATTATCTTAGAGCAGTAGAAAAAAAATTATAAATTTTTTAAAATCCTTGTAAAATTTCTGGCTCCTTTTAAAAGTTCTACTTTATTTTAGCCTTTTGTTGCATATCCTTGCCTTGCCAAAAACAAATACAATTGCAAAACAACCATTAAAAAAAGCCTAATGGTAGCAAATTAAATGCAGACATAATGTTGCAACAAAAAGTAACTAAATAAAACAAAAAACTTAGCAAATGCACATACATATTTATAATTTAGTAAGCAACTTAGAAACTCTTGTTTATTCATATAAGACTCTATATATTCACCTGTCTTAAGGATTGAAAAAAAAACAGCAATTACACATACAAGTGGATGTACGTATGTATAACTTTCTTTATGTAGATTAGCAAGCAACCTTCTCATTCGAAGCAAAATAAACCAACAAAAAAATGCACTTTAACAAGTTTAAAGTAGAACTTTATACCCTTATATCTAGTCCTGAACAACAATAAAAATGACAACAACTACAATAAAATAACAAAAAAAAATATATACATATATACCGCCAACCATGAAACAAGTACTGCTTTGAGACTTTAGGTATGTAGTAAAGCAACAAACAACAACAAAATAACAACAAACTGTCATGTATACTGCGATAATAATTCAAATAAGATTTAGAGTCATACATGAAGAAACAACATATATTTTTAGCAGCAAAAAGCAAAAAAATAAATGAAAAACAAATGCTTAACAGCCGCAAAGTATGCAACAATTTATTTTTTTAAATGAATAACTTCATCATTACAATTACTCGCGCACACACACACACACACACACACACACACACACATAAACACTTATTTAGTCTTAAAAGAACAAAAGATAATGTTATTACACATACTTTAAGAGACAAAACAACACGAAAAGCAAGAACAAATACATAAATAAAACAAAATTGCACAAGACAAAAAAAATGTTGCATATTTTAAGGCTTAAGTAGTCGTCGGTGAAGTACAATAAAGACAGCAACAAACTCCTAGAAGAATGCCGCAAATAAATGATACCTGAAGTTGATTATGGGTATTTTATTGCCACAAATGAATATATTTCAAATAGTATTTAAAATTGGTTTTTGTCAGGAAGTAATTTCTTTGTTTTTCCTTGTTTACAAATCTACTCAGCAGAATGGCGACAAAAACTTTAAACTAAAAATTATATGATTAAAACTTTAAAAGTAGTAGTTTTTTCCATAAAATTTCTATCAAAATACACATGCCTATCGCAAATAAAAATGAACAGTTTTTTCAATCGAAATTTTACTTTTCCAAATACATTTTTAAGGGAAAAGGGAAGAAATTTCGAGGGAAATTTAATAAACAATAGGGATGACAGTTTCTCAGCGGACACCAGCCTCTAGCGGACGTCACCTTTCCATGGACACTATTTCCTGGATAAAGCAAAGTTTTAAAAGAAACCATTCGGTTCATTTAAAAAGACATTTCCCTTGTACGGACACATTTTAAGGTTGTTTTCGGTGTCCGGTTATAAAAGATGCCACTGCATTGTATTAAACTCAATTGCTTTGGCCTCTTTTAATCTATTTTATTTCAATTTTCCAACCTCCTTTTTCCAACCACCTTTCAGTCGTCATAGATTTTATGATTTTTAACAGTTGATTTTTTTTTTTGCAAAAAAATCTGTGCGAGTTGTTTGTTTTTGTTTTGTTTTTTATTTAACAAATGTTTTCTCAATAGTTACATACATGTCACAGCTACATTTTATTAATGAAAACTCTCTGAACTAAAATGGTTGATTGTAGTTAAATCTAGGAAAGAATCCAGCAAAGCGTGAAGTCAAAACTAGGACGACAATTTTAAGGCAAATCATAGAAGAGTTATTGTGACCACTACACTAATACCCATTTTAATTTGAAATGGTGTTCGTACCCATTAAAAGTTAAGTCGGAGCGAAGTATGATTAGTGAACTTACCTTTGCTCGAACTTAAATAGAGTTTTAAATTGTATTAAATAAAGTTTGAGTACAAACTGATCATAAATAGGCTCTTGGTATCTCAACTTTGGTTGGTTGTGGGTTGTAAAATTCTAAAAAAAATTTTAAATTTGTATTAAAAAAAAAAACAGAATCAGATTTTTTTCTGACCCAAAGCATCAGTTTATATTTCATCACAAGATTTTTTTTTTTTTGTTTCAACTGATGCGTCGGCTTACAGACAAGGCGAAAGGTCAGGATGGTTAAGAATAGTTAATCTAACATATAAGAAAGAAGTCGTGCTTAAGAAGTTCATTATATAGAATGTGACAACGATGGAATTTAAAAAAAATCTTAAAATAGTCATATGTAAAAAAAATTTCATTAGATACTGATAAAAAAAACGAATCTATTGGAATATAGAGATCAATATCAATGAAATATTTATGAAATGTTAATTAACCTTTTAAACCAAAATTCAACTCATTAAAGAAGACTTCGATTAAAACTCAGGCATATTTTTAATGAAATTTTAGCTGATTTCAAGCATCGTATAAAGTTCAAACATTTTTCGAGTTGGAATAAAATTTAAGAAATTTGTAATCTTGTTAAGTAAAACTCAAGTTGCATTTAATTTCAATTCAAGTTAAGTCCATGAATAAAATTTGAGGTATAAAAAGATATATGCCGTATTCACAAAACCCGTTTTATCGTTGTATTGATTGTATGTTGTATTAAAAAGCAATATTGAATAATGTATTTTAATACAACATACAATAGATACAACGATACAAGGGGTTTTGTGAATACGGCAATAGATTTTTTAAATTGTTTTCTACTTCGAAATATTAGCCTTAGATTTTATTATTGCAAATGCTACTTGTAGGGTATTTTACCAACAAAGATGTAAAAAGCAAAACTATAAAAAACGTAAGCACGTATATAAAAAAACTACTGCACATACTTACATACCCACACAGATGGTGCAACTAACCTGCAGCTGATATCGTTACTAGTAAGGTTTTGGACTAGTTTATTACTAGTTGTTACACAGTTACACAGCTTTATACGTGAAGCCATTTGTTGTAGAAAGAACAACAACACTACAAAAGTTGGTAAAATACGATTAACTACTTGTTCGTTGTAGGAACAACAACAACAACACTATGAAATTAGATTTAAAAAAAAACAAATTTTTTGTTTGTTGTAGAAATAATAGCAACACTACAAGAAGAAAAACGTATATTATTGATTAGTTTTAAGCTGGGATCACACGATTGCCGCAATGCACCAATTTCCACACTTTTTAATATCCCAATCGTGTGAGAGCACAACCAAATGGCTCATGTACCAATCGAGGACAATATTGTGCTCACTTTTACCAATCAAATGCAACCCTGGTGCGGCAATCGTGTGACTGTTTGCTATGCAACCGCGCGTCAATAAAAATGACAAAAATGCACCAATATTTATTGTGTTCTTGTGCCACAAATATTCTGTGCTTGTGCGGCAATCAAACAACACAATACGCGCCAATATTTGCCTTTTTTTTATTAGATTTACTTTTTTGTGTTACTTTTAAAAATGAGGAAAATTCCCGAATACTTTTTGTTAAAAAAGTTAAATATGAGGTGTCCAAATTTGAGGCATTATCGTTCTATAAAAATGTGCTACAGGGTGATGATCTGAAGCTTTTTGTGGCGGAAAATTGTTGGCTTAGACGTATTATCAACCATTTATTGAGAATGATTGAAACCCCACGTGTATTTAACTAAAATAATTTTTTTTTAATAAGAAATTTAATAAAAAAGAAAGTTAATATAAAACTGTTACCGGTTGTGTTATTTTAATTTTTTATTTCTTATTTAATAATCAGTTCATACTTACTGCTTTTGCTTAAAATTCCACGTGAAATAAGTGCAGCTTACACTATTTCGCAGTTGTAAAAAATGTTGCCAGAAACTTTTCACAAAACAAAAACAGAGTAAAACATTATCAACATTGTTTCATAGATATTCAGATCAAGTTTTTTCATATGCGTTTAGACAATATTTCACGTGAAATGTTGAACAGTGTACCAGGCTTTAGTAACGATAATTTTATATATGAAAAAATCAAAAGTGCAACTAGTTGAAAGTAAAAACCAACCAGTATATTTCTAGCTAAATACGGGTTACTTTGCCTGCAGGGCACAAACAACAATACAAGTGTCGTGTTATATTGTTTGGTAACAACATGTTGTAATTGTGCATTTTATAACAAACACTTATGCAATACAACAAATACATATACAAATGTACATATATGTACATACAATTATAATTGTATAAAGAACAATACAACGGCAATGCACAGGTTCATACATTTTTATGTATGTTTATAATATGTTTGTCTGTATGTGCTTGTTTTGTATGTACGAATGGGACTGTGTTCAAATACATGCAAAAGTATAAAAGAATATTTCTCCCAACGATATGACTGAATTTTACCTATTTCGAAATAATTTTTTTCTCTTCTATTTCCTAGTACTCCTGGTTAACTTTTTGCTTTTGCTATAATAAAAGAACCCGTTGACGTTTTTGCTACTGCCACGTTGCTGTTGTTGCCATTTGTTATATTTTGTTCTGTTTACCGGAAGTTGCACCCGTTGCGCATATAAATATTGAAATGATTGCAATTTTATAACGCCATCAAGTAAAACAACAGTTGGCAATTATTTTTTCAATGGTTTTGTTTTTTTTCATATTTATAGTGTTACTCTCGGTAGTGTAGTCGTAGTGGAAGTCAATGTGTACGTATTTATTCCAGTGTTCATATCGCTATTCATGTGTATGTATGGAAAAATAAAAATATAAATTTTTAAGAGAAATTCAAATTGTTTTATAAGTGAAAATACAAAATTTTTTATGATTTTTATAAAAACGAAAATAGTAGAAAAATGTAGATTGCAATAAATGTTAACGTGAACTAAAAACTACTGTTCAGTACAATAAAATTTTTAATTATTTTAATAAAAAACAAAATGTTTTTTTAATTAAAACTTCTAACAAGAAATAATTAGTATGGTATTTTTATATAACACTAGAATTTCGAAATAGTGAGTGGGTCATCCAATCGGAACATTTCAACTTCCACAAATGAAAGCCAATTTACATCGGTCAAATTGACTGTAATTATATCAGTCTCATCATAGACAAATAAAATTTTCAACACGCTTAAGAAACTTCAACATACTTGAAAAAAACATAACGTACATATATAACTGAAAATATAAACTAAATGAGAAGCAAGAGTTCTAAATTTTACATTTTAAACATGAAAATAATGTGTTTTCGTTTTTTCTGTTGTATTTGTTGTTTCTACACACCAGTAATGCCATTAGGATACGAAAGAAAAAATTTTTGTATCTTTTGATGGCTTCAAGTACCATGAATGATCCTGACATGTTTCGTATCATTTGAATCTGTACGCAAAATGTGCTAAAACTAATTAAGACTGCTGAAAGAAAACATTGAGGAAGTTTCAACATACCCACCCTAAATGGAGGATTACCAGAAGTGCGAAGTTGTTCTGAGGAAATATGAACATGTTTTTTTATTTTCAGGAAATTTAAATGAACTTTTTGATATTATCGCCTTAATATAAACGCTTTAGCTATAATATTAATTTTTTCGAAAAAGAATTTATTTTGGTAACATCTAAAGATAGTTACATATAATTAATTTTAAAGTATTTAACTAGTATTTATGACCTAAATGAACAATAAAAGGAAATTATATGGTATCCTCAATGAATATTGTAAAATTCATTAAATTTTAATTAAAAATTCTATGTTAATAAATGTTAAACAATAAAATATATTTCAAAATGTATCTATTTAGGAAAAGTGTATATTTTTGGAAACTAAAATGTATCTTTCTCAAAATTTCACTGCAACAAACTGTGATATGTTTATTAAGATTAAAATGCTCATTTTGTAATTTTACTCTTAGAGTGGCACTAGCAACGAAAAGTTTAATCTTTTTTTTATTTAGTTTAAGAGTAATTCCAGTAATTCTTAAGTAATTTCATTTAGGGTTGTTTTAAGTTCATTTTTGTGTTATTCGTACTTAAATTGTTAAGTACGACTCGTACTTATGGCCAATTTTCAGAATTGATATTAAAACACAATAGCGGTTTTCACCCTTTGTATTAAGTGTACAACTCTGCTTTTCTTAATACGATTTTATACTACAAAGCATGAGTGTCTTTTTCGTTTTTATTGTAAATTAATGAAGTTGCTGAGTGAGGAAAAGAGACAGATATAGTTTCTTCAACGGTTTTATTCTGGGTAATATTACAAACGTGTTTACTAAAGCTTTTTGTTGGATTTTTCAACAACAGCGTAGTAAATTTCAGTCTAATACATTTTGTTGTTGCAGTGTTGTAAATCTTAGTACTTTTACTAAATTAATAAAATTTACAAGGACTACAAGGGACATTACTATCAAGGGTGAAAACCGCTAATTATTTTTAAAATCGTTTTAAATACAAAATTCTCTTCTTCACTAAAAACTTAAGTGGAACTTAAGTCACCGATGTGGTACACTTAATTCCGACTTAAGTTTCCATTGTAATATTTTAGTAAAGTGGCCCCAATATCACAACAATACAACAACAACAGGCAAAGCATTAACAGTCAGCTGTTTTTTCAGACCACCTTGTAAATAATTACACTTGCTTATATTTTTTTTTTTTGTATTTATTAGTGCTACCATACTTTTATCTTAATTAAGAAAGACTTTTCATATAAAACTCAAAAAACAAATCTGTATTTAAATACGATTTAAGTTTTTTTGAAAATTAACTTAATATAGATTTAAATACAATCCTGAAAATTGGGCATTAAAGTACATAAGTATAAAAAAATGTAATTTATCCCGAGTGTTTTTGTGGCTGTCTAGTATTTGTATGGAAGTATGTTCATGTAGACTGATTCCAATAAGATTTGTTTGGATAATTTAGATTGCACTGAAATAAGTTTGGAGACCAAATTTTATTTAAAAATGTAACATAATAAGTTACTTTATGGGGCTAAAGACTCCAAATGGAACTGAGGTAGAGCTGAAATAAAAATAAACTATAACTGACCTACAACTCAACTTAAACTGAACTGAGCAAGAACTGAAGTAGAGAGGTACGTAATCAAGAGGGTTATTATGAAATTCGATTTGTTTTGAATAGAAATTAGAAAATAATTTACAATTCGGAAAACCAATCGTATTATGTAATGAGTAGTGAAAAAGTGAGTAGAGCTAAATCATGACTCATAAATTCTTGTACTTATACGCACTCATACTTATTGCAATGTTATTCAAACTCATATTCACTCAAAAGTTTAATTTGATTCATCGTACTCATACTTAGCAACATTTGTAGTGTTTGACTTAGAATCTACTCAACACAATGCGTAAAGGCAAAGAAAAAATGCGAGGCTGCCAGATTTGTCCCCGAAATAGCAAAGTGACGATTTGGCAATTACAGTTTACTAAAGTTACATGTATGAAGTGGACGATTTTTCGGCAAATTTATCTGGCAGCGCTGATTATTAAGTTGTGTGTTTTGTCTGTTGTGTTAAAACGGTAAATGCCTGAGCTAAATGATTTGAATCATTGTAAGTATTTTCTTGAAATTATTAATCAAGCTGAGTATGCGTATAATGTCGACGTCGCACTTATAAATATTTCTCTTGTGAGTATGAGTGAGTCAGAGTAGTTTAGTTTAAATGATTTCTACGCACTTATACTTACAATTGCATGAGTCAGTATGAGTAGAGAAAAAGTGATTCATTCGATCTCTGATCGAAAGGTCGGCAAAGATGCATTTAAAAATTTGGGAAATTGTTTGTAATGCCTGTTTTTAATAGGTAAAAACTTGATAGCAATTTGTTCAAAAATAAAATACAACTTTAGTTTATGAACTCCTTGTGAATGTCGGCCAAATCTGGATGCGAAATGTATCATTATTATCCATAATCTTTCCCCCCTTTTCACAAATTTTATAAATTGAATAAACTTCTTATTTAAACACGTATGTATATCGAGCCCTTAATGCAAAAATAAGGTTAAGCGACAGAAACGCAATTTTACAGGAGAAGGTTTCTTTTTCTTCTATGCGCTAGCCGTGGCGGCCAAATGGGAGAAGTCATATTTAAACATTAGTTCCACAAAATTTTTTTTCCAATAAAGCCCGTTTCATAGATATTAAAAATATATTACCTTGTTTTATTATGTTTAAACTTGTGTTACTCTATAAAAAAAAACACCCTTTACTAAACCAGGACTGATCTACAGCAAACTAAACTACAACTTTCTCCATTTCACAGTTTCTTGTACAACTATTTGAGTTAGCTATTTAACAAAAACTTATGATTTTAATTTTAATAATTTGATATTCCCATAACGATTTAAAATTTTACGCTTAAATGATAATAATATTATAATTTCTTGTTATAATAATCATTTGCTGTTGTTTTTATCTCGTATAACCAATCAATGGTTGGTGTCCCATAAACGCACGTTCCTTACAACCCTTTAGAATTTTAAAGGATAATATAATGCATTGAAAAAAACAAAGGATCTATTCAATAGCTAAACTTAACTCTTTTTTGTTTTTTTTTTGCATACAGTTTTTCTAAGCAAAATGGGAAAAATTACTGGTTCGTACATGTTGTTGTCGTTAAAAATTACTGTAAATAAACTAACAATAATACTAATACAAGTATAAACACTAACACTGCTAAGAAAGGGACTGAACGACGAGGGTCATCATAAGAAATTCGGTTAAAAAACGGCTGTAGAAAAAATCGCCCAAAGAAAAATGGCAAAAAAAAAATGAAAAATCGCCCAAAAAAATTCCATGTAAAATTGGGCCTGAATTCATATGAAAAGTGACCCAAAATTTTTGAGCTATTTTTCGTTATTATTGGGTGATTTGTCGTTTTTGAAATTGAAAAATATTGTATGAAAAATAGCCCATTTTTTCCCGCCATTTTTATTTTTAAAATTTCGTCAACATCTTACATACTATTTGCCTAAATCATTCATTATCATTGTACGTCGAATTCCTAATTGTTATTTATAAAAATAACGGGACATATTGCAAAAAGCTATATTCTGTTTTGAGTAATTGATTATAACTATGCAGGGATTAGTCAATATTTAACTATTGAAGAGCAAGTTTTCTGGGATACTGTGATACGAAAATACTTTTGGGCGCAAGGATTTTCTCCTGTATGGTATAACAAAGACCGGCTTCGCTGACTAAAGCTTCTCTGCATAGCCGGCCTTCGGCCGGGGACAAGGAAATTTTTTTTAATTTGTAGGAGTCCTTCGAGATGAAGAATTTTGTAAAAGCAGTGCTCTAAAACTCTTGATCGAAAGCGGTGGTACGCTTGGCACAAAGAGAGTCAAGCGGCAATATGCAATTAAAGCAAGAAAAATTATAGAGGTAAGTGAAGCTTTAGAAGCAGCCACAATTACTGTTGCTACTTTTTTAAACCGAATGGTTTTTCCTAAAAATAATGATTGTACTGAATGGGAACCGTTCGAAGACATATTTGAAAGCAATCCGGGAGAAACAGATAGTGAAGTGGAATCGACAGACGACAACAAGGTAAACAATACTTCCAAATGCATTGCATGCTTTGTCAATTCTCCCAACACAGCATTATTGCCATGCAGACATTTAAAATGCTGCAATAAATGTGTGATCAAAATGCAGGCACAAAGTTTGGCGGAGGGCTCAAATGTATAATCAATCCTCTTGTTATTTTATTATTTTTTTTACTACATTGTTTTTCAAGTTTATTTTATTTTCAAATTATTTTACAAATATTATATCTGAAAACTCATCTGATTCTAGAGCTGTTATTCATAAGATGTTATACCTTGTTGCTTTAGAAAGGCAATTATTAATAATAATAAATACAAAATACAAAAAATGAGTATTACTGTCCATACTGCTGAACAGCTGTTCAAGTTACAATGCAATTTGTTACATAAAACTTACATTTGTATGTAATTAAATTTATACGAATAACACTGGCTTACAGCCGAAATATACCAAGAACGCCACATGCCTAGATAAGTTAATTGGGACCTCCTGAACACGAAAAAACGAACTTGGGCTCCGAAAGTGATGAACAAGGTGAAAGATTTCACCAGGAAATGGAAGAATTCGAGAGACGTTACAAAGGCTGGTGGGATGAACAAATTATGGCGGACTATTGTTGGTTTCTCATTCGCGAAATCCATCCGAAATTTTATTTTAAATTTTTTGAACATACGCCGAATATAGTGTGTGAGCAATGAATATGAAAATATTGTCGTTCCACAAAATCCTTAATAAAAACTTAATTTTTCATCCAATTTTTTTCAAATTACGCTTAAAATGTTGGTAATGAAATAAACTATTTGGTTAAAAAATAAAACATTCCAGATATTTACTATAACGTAGAAAAAAACGAAATGAAAATTAAAAATTTTGAAAAAAAACGTACAAAATAGCCAAATTTTGAAATTTGAGGTGCCATAACTCAGCCATTTTTTATCAGATAGAAATTTGTAGCATAAAGGCATTCAATAACCTTTCCAACGGTGTGCCATTTATCGGACTTTTCGGTTGGGCTCCACAAGAGTTTGAGTGGGACCATACACCGTTATCCGTAACGTTATCTAACAAACGGTACTTAGGAAAAAAAAATTACAGCGTTTTTCGTGTTCAGGAGGTCCCAATTAACTTATCTAGGCATGTGGCGTTCTCGGTTTTTTTCCAAATTAAAAATTTGTAAAGCAGTGTAATAAACACTTTTTTGCAAATCGGGTAATTATTATTATTTTTTTTTTTTTTGGGAAAATATTCGGTTTGCTTTTTGGGTAATATTTTTTCGTTTTTTTTTTTTTTTTTGGCAAAATTTCATATATAACTTTTGGCTAATTTTTCGTGTTCTTTTGTTCATTTGGGCGATTTTTCAATTTTTTCTTGGGCCATTTTTCTTTGGGCGATTTTTCCTACAGCCTGAAAAAACACTTATCAATTCTGTTTTTGGTTTTTTAATTCAGGGTTCTTTTACAGCACATACACAAAACACATTCTCGCCATTTTTTTTTTATTAAATCATTAATCAAATATAAAATCAGTTTTAATTAAAAATTTAAACAAGTGAATTAAACGTAACCATATATCAACAACATTACTGCAAAAAATGTTGTTAATATTCAAAAATAAATTAATGTACACTATCACTTTGCGTACTGTTGCAAATCTAATTGATATCAAAAATGTTTTAATTGAAATCAAGTTTTATTTTTTTCTGTGCATGCCTCGCAAAAGTAAAACCTAAATGGAAATGTGGTCCGAAGCATTACTAACTCCAAAAATATATTGAACTTAAATTAGTTTTTTTTTCTGGTTAATCGAACTGTTTATGGGTTTTTTTTCCAAATTTGATTTATTTTAAATCAGGCTCATTTTCATTAAATATTTAACATCTTTTGCCATTTACAAGCAACCCTCGTTTTATTTTTACAACAACTTTAAACAAGTATACACTTTAAACCATCTATAAGTGTTACAAGATACATAATAAAATTCATCATGATTACATACATTATCCCCTGTATTTTGATTATATTGCATGATGTGATATCCTGTGTATCCTTGTTCTTGTAACTGGATTTCTTATCCAGTTTTGCTTTTGTGGCTGTTATAAGTTTATAAGTATTGGTGTATTAGTTTTGGTTTTTTTTTTTTTTTTGTTTTTTTTTTTTAAGAAAATATTATTATTTCATGCGTCAATGGCTGTGTCAGGGACAAGTACACAACTTGCACCAGTCAACCAAACAAACCAGCCAAGCGATATAATAAAGCTGACTCTGCCTCCTCTGCATAAGTATCATATTTAAAAAAAATATATATATAAAAATAAGAAGAAATATAATAATCTAAACACCAACAGAGCAGAGCTCAACTGGCCAGAGGTGGAGGTAGAGATTTTAAGAGAAATGTCAGGATTTTCCTAAAGTATTCTCTAACAGAGTGTGTGCTTAAATTACAAAACCAGCCGGTCTACGAAACAATCACACACAGTAACAATGGGCTACTACGATTAACTCCTTTTATTCCTATTCATTTTTTTGTCCTTCTTTATCCTTTACTGATTTACTTTCCTCTACAACTTCTTCATATTGTTCATGCAACATGCATGCAAGAGAACAGGGTTTGGCAATAGAGGACACAAAGACGAATAGCTAAAGTTCTAAACAACTCTTGTTGAGACAGCCTTTTTTTAAATCTGCAATTTACCATAAAATGTAACCCTTTCCTTTTCCTTACACCAAAAAAAAAAACAATACCACCACCCATCATCAATCCTTAAACTGCGCGCTGTGTCCTTTTGTAACTCATCTCATATTTAATATTTATCTAAAAGACTTTGTAATTTGTTTCCCAAAACTGTGCGGGACACAAGTGTGTAAGCGTGTGTATGAAGGAGTAAATGTATTGTAATGTGAAAGTATAGTTTTGCATTGACAGCACTGGTTGCTGCCACTGTTGTTGTTGTTGCTGTTTTTCGTATAATTTATTCATAAGTGGCATTATGGCGACAGCCATTCATTGTTTTTAAGGTTTAATAAACGATATTCGGTTTTAATTGTTTCTCCTTGTCAATTATAGTTGCAAAACATTAAGGATAAGGATAATTAAATTTTCCCTTAGCATAGATAAAGGAAACAACAAAAATAAAGAGATAAAGGTTGTCGTTATGTGTGTGTGTTTTTTTTTAGGTTATTTAGAGAAAACATGCATATTTTTACATAAATGGTTTGGAAAATTTAGTCTTTGCTAATTATTTGTAGATAAGAGCAAGAAATGTTATGATATGGCTGAAATGATAACAACAAACTATTTGGCTATGAAAACTCAAAACGACTTGGCTCTAATTCAGATCTAGCTTAATTTTTATTTAGTTCTAGTTCCGTTCTAGTTAAGCTTAAGTTTAATTTAAACCAAATTCCTGCTCACTTCTAGTTCAATTCTTTTATACACAGAGAAAATGTTTGCAAAAAATTATTCAATTAAATAATTAATTCGTGTACATTAATTATTCAATTAATTTTTTGTTTGCAGCAAAAAATTGTTTTAATCAAAACCCATAAAATTAAATGTTTTAAATTTTATTAAAATTTTTTAATTGACTAAATTTGTGTCCCATGACTCGAAAATACAAATCCGTTAATTGATATGATCAGTTCCTTTGAAGGGGCAAAATTAGTAAAATATTTAATTGTCTGAACGAATTGCTTAATTATTCTGTGTAGTTAAAGCTCTACCACAGTATTCAAATATTTTTACTACAAAAAAACTTAAAAACGGATTTAAAAGTAACAAAAAATTATAACATGCATTTATTTCCTGTTTTGATTTTCATATCTTTCACCACGGATAGAAAGAGAGTAGGAATAGAAAAGATTAACCGGAGTACCTGGCGCGTTGGCTTGAACTTAGAATGATCTTAGCCACAGTATGACAAACAATACTTTTACCAACCACCACTGTGTGTTAGAAAATTGAAGATAAACTAGTAATCCGGCAAAATTATACACTCGATTTTTGTTCAGGAGCTAGAGAAAACTAACCTTCGCTGTATTAGAATAGTCGGCAGCATCTGGCCAAAGGTTTTCACAAATCGTGAAAAATCCGTCCTTTAGTGTTGTTTTTAGGATTTACCCTTCTTTCTACGACTTTAAAACAAACCCACAACCACCACGTGATCCCTGAATCGGCCTCCGCCAATAGTCAGTATATTGGGTGGCGCCGTCCCTCCAGGGGCTACTGACTCCCGTGGTATTTAATTCCAGGTATTGTTTGCTCCTGTTGCACTCAGAGGATGTAATTGACGGAATATCCTTAAAATGTGTCCCTACATAACTCTAAGGGAGATGGGAGGATATTTATAGTAGCCTTTTTGTAATTCACTCATAATTTTTGAACATTATTTTTTCACTTTCATCTTAAATAAACTTGATAGAAAATTGGTATACAATTTTCGTTCCATATTTGGTAGGAAAATCAAATTTACCTTAGGTATTTTTTTGAACATGAAATGTATTAAGGGTTGTAAATGAACCATAGCGGTCCATTATATGACCTGTCTCCGATACAATTATCACTTCGGTTTTAGGGTTTTTGTACAACAGTCTCCATGCATTAACCCGGCAATTTCCAGAAGCACAAATATTAGAGATGCGATACTGGAAATACTAGAGGCTGGATATGATCCTGGCTGTACCTCTTTTGAATGGGGAGGTAATCGATGGAGAGGTGGCGACAAAAATGAATCTTAATTCACTTCTTGGCCGAATGTTAAAAATGTGTTGTAAATTATACCCGGTGTCATCCGTAAGAGACACCAATAAATTATGCCATGTGTCGACCGTTAGTGAAACCCCTATAAAACCGGAATAAGCAATATTTTGTTTTAATATCATTTCTTACTTATATTATTTGATACAAAAATCAGTTTTGTTTTCATTACTGAAAGTATGGGAATTGTCGGGTTAAGCTCATATATACAAAAAAGATTTGTATAATTTGAAAAATTAGCTTAATTGACCGATTAGTTCATCTAGAGCCCGGAGTAAGGATTTTAATGGCGCCTTTACCATATGAGCTACTGAACAATTGGGCTCTCAATTCTGTGGTGAAGGATATATAAGATTCGGCATAACTTTTCCTTTTTTTTTTAAAAAAATGTTAACTTAGAAAGTCTCTTTTTTCTCAATTTCTTTTTTACGTTTAAACAACCCAATTGATTTTGAAAGAAGTTGCTTTCATCTTGCGACAGTCTTTATCTGCTCGTTTGTGTGTGTTCGTTCTTATGTGTTGTATTGTACGTGTGTGTCTATTTTAAAGCTTGAATAAATTTCCAATTGACTGCATTAACAAAACAAACAGGATGGATGCATTCATTCTTTTTGTTTCCTTACACTCAGCTCTTTAAAATGGACTCTTCTTTATTTTTTTTTTGCTATCTAAAATCTAAAATTTTTTTTCATACAAAATGGTATTAAGTTAAAGAAAAAATGTGAAAAATAAATTGTATGTAAATGTATTTTATTCTAAAGATAATCTCTAAAGTTTAACTAAGTTCTGCTGTTTGTTGGCAAAAAAGGAAATAAAATGTGATCAAGGACTTTTCAACGAATTTAACAAGTCGTTGTATGTTTTGACAATGATTTGACTAAAAATAGTTTGTGATTAGAATTGTGATTACGAAAGGATTTTCAATGTAAAAGGGGTTTCGTAGTTCAATTTTCTTTTAAATATATTTTTTTAAGTGTTTTTTTTTTCAATATTTGGAGCATATTTCCGGTTGAAAAGGAATTGATATTTATCAAGTGTTCTATTCAAGAAAAGAAAGTAAAAAAAATACAAATAGGGAATATCATCATTAAAAATCAATTGAAAAATCTGATGAACTAAATTGTTGCAGACGTTAGGTCTAAAGCTCAAGGTCCACACCACGAGTTTCCGGCTCCGGGCATTCCATACTTTTCATATCTTACTTTCGTTTTATGTTTGAAGTTACAAGCAACGCTTTTTATGCGGCATCACCACAAAGTGAAAATTAAATTTTATTTGTCAAAATCAGAAAATTACTGCTTTTAAAACATCCTACGCTTTTGTGCATGTAACTAGGTACGTATAACTACACACATGTTACTTTTTGACAGCTGCGTAGACTGTTAACTCTGTTTTTAAAAAAAACCTGAGATAGTAGAAATTAGAATTATAACTTTATTTAACTTTTACTTAAAGTAAAACATAAACTAGAATTTGGGCTGAATATATAAAAAGAAGCTGATCTAAAATCTGAACTAGAACATAAATTGTCCCTGAAATCAAATGAGTACCTGAACTCGGATTATAAATTTAACTTGTTCTAGAAAATTAAGTTAAGTGCATTACTGTTGTATATTTTATTGTCGATGGTGAAAAGGAGGTTAAATAAAAGGCAGGAGCTTGTGGAGAGTCATTCTAACTACCACTAGCAGAGAGGTGTCCCCAAAGGAGTAAAACAGAGCAGTCGAAGAGTGGAAAATAAAAACGGAAGCCAATACTCCTGTGAGTACAGCAGGCACAAACTTGGTGGACGGGGTAAAGGAGGTTGAATAAAGCCTGCAGTATGTGAAGGTTATTTTGATTAACAGTGTCGAAAAAAGTGAACAAAGAGGCGTCACCGAAGGAGTAGAACAGAGCAATCGAAAAGTGCTCAAAGACTGCAGAAGGAGAAAAGTGACAAACGACAAAACATAACACAACAAGAAGAAAAATACTCATGAACTTCATGTTTAAAAAGTAAAATAAAAATCAAAAATTCCTATTTAGTTTATATTTTTAGTTAAATATGTTCATCAAATATTTAAAATAAAAAAAAGTCGGGCATGAAGAGGTTGTTTTACAACTGAAATTCTGTAAAGTGTAAAACGGATTCGTAAATTAACCATAATAATATTCTCCTTCTGTCTCTCGAATATGTGTTTTAGGTTAGAATCAATATAATTTCACTTTCGGGTTATTTCAAGTAGGAATTCCGGATTAAATCAACTTTATAGTACTTAAATCAAGCGCCTTTTGAGATTGATTCAATCTTAGTTTTACTTAAATCCATCTTATTTTCGGATTATTTGATGTAAGAATTCGGAATTAAATAAGTATAAGTTAGGTATTTCGCACTTAGATAAGACGTACTTGAATCAATCTTTCTTTACTTGATTCAAGAAAATCCGTACTTACTTATTTAAACCGCTTCGGATTATTTTCAGTACGTAACGATTGAGTTTTATTTTTTGTGTACAAGCATCTTAGTTATCAATGCACAACATCCGACAAAATATTTGCGGGATTGGAGAAGTCGGCGCTGTACAAAATATCACACCATTGTGAAGGGTATAAAGGATTCGGCATAGCCGAGTATATCACTCTTTTTGTGATTTTGATCCTTATTTTGCCACTGATCCCCTAAATGCCTAGGAATTCTAGGAATACTTTTGTGACACATTAACTATAAAGATTGATTTAAATTTCCTACGGTTTCCTAAGCAGGACTTTAAAATGTATGCATACTCTCTTCCTTTAACATATACAAATCATTTCTTAATGTGCTACTACTTTAGTTGCTACAAGAAGTGAAAAAAAAACTGTGGAGAAAAAACAAATCACAAAAGTACTAACAGAATTTGGGTGTAAGAAGCAGCTTTAAAACGAATACAGTAAGAGAGTGAGTGCATTAGATGTGTGTCTACTTAAAACATCTGTTTACGGTCACATGTCACGTTGTCATTGCCGACATCATCTTAATGTTGTATGTTACTAATGCATACATTTTTGTATGCGTATGAGCACGAGAGTGTAGAAATAGGTATGTGCATAAGTGTATGTACATATGTGTGAGTATACGTAAGTATATTGCCTATTTTGTTTTTTTTTTGTGCCTAAAAGCTTTGACAAACTGCATTACAAACATTTTCAGTTCTCTTCTGCGTCTGCTGTCTTTTCAATAGTCTTGAATAAATCTGTAGGTTTACGAATTTTTATGTTGATTTCTTGGTATCCTCTTCTCGTTTCGGGTAACTGCAGTAGAAACATAGAAAATCTTTTTGGGAAAATCTCTCTTCAGAGTTTGTCTTTTATTGTTTGCTTAACTTCTGTAGATGCCTGTGCAGTGTTGTGTTATTGTATGTGAGGTTATGAAAACATACACATACATGTTGTGAATGTATTTTTCGGAAAAAGTATAAAGAAGCTTTGTTTCAGTTTAAAACCAGCGAACAATATCGAAGTTTTGGTTTTGCTATTTCGGTGTATATTTTAAAATTATGTTTGCACCCGAAAATAATGGTCCTAATGCCGATTAACTCATTATAAATTTTCGCGCTTCTGCTGTCTGTTATACCGTGTCGAGTGCCCCGGTAGTCTAGCTGGTAGTGAGCTAGACTATCAGCGCCGGACTCGCGGGTTTGATTCCCGCCAGAGACTCTGGTTTTGTTCCTGCAGACAAGCGTAGAGCATCCTGGGCTTAGCTTAGGGAATTAAAAAAAAAAAAAAAATGCACCTTAATTGAGTTTTACGCAATAAAAAACATTGTTGAGCTCAATTAACCATATACAATTGCAATTTCCTTATTGCTCAAATAATACGAAATTGTTATAAATATTAAGTAAAATTAAAATGTGACACTGTCACAAGTGTGTTTAGTGCGCAAAACACAACATACTAAACAAAGTTTTTAAATTTGGCAACTGAAACTACAACAAAACAAAGGCCCATCCATTAGGCCTGCGCAAAAGCCAGTACAGTTTTGTTCACGTTGAATGTTGTATGTAGTAGTAATATAAACAATGGTATTTTTACACTGTCAAACGCTCATTGAGTTAGCTAAATTGTGTATATGTGAACTGAAAGATAATTATGTCAATAAACCGAATATTGAGAGAGACTGGTCAGTATGCAATCGCCAAGGAATCTTTGTATCTCAGACATTAGTACCGGACATTCATTCGGGAAAGTGTGCATTTAACCGTAAACCCTTGCTGCTAGAAACAAGGAAATATTCCTCCAATTATTCCTCAGAAGCTGCCTTAAATGATTCCCATTTTCCACAGTATTTAAAATTAGTTTTAAAATTATTCCCTGGGTTATTCCAGACATACATTTTTTCATAGGGTAAAACAGTCTGATTTAATATGTGTGTGTTTGTGTGCGTAATTTTTTGCTAAGTGTTAATTTTAGTATTTTCTCCTGTCTCTCGTCTAGAATTTCATTTAAATTTTTAGAGATTTAACATGTCTTACGTATTTGGTTTGATTGTATATCTGTCTGTTTGTCCTTTTACGTCCTTTTAATGTTCCTCTGTTTTTCGATCATTTGTCTTCTTTCTTTCTTTTTTGTTGTTGCTATTTTTACATTTAAGCCGATTTACAAACAATTGATTGACAAGTATTTTAAGAGACACTTATGCGTCAATATTTTATTGAGACATTTCACATGTTTATTTAAACACAAATACTTGGAAAATAAATACATTATTAATTAACTACTCAAAACATGTTCTTATTTAAGGGATGTTATTTTAAACATTTCAATCTTAAATTATAATGTTTTATTTACAATCTGTATAAAACAAAAATGTTTAAAAGGTTACAGAGTGTTGAAATTGATGAAAGATGTATCAATTGCATTTGAACATAAAATATTTAGTAATTTTGGTGCTTATTTAATTATTAACTTTTTTATTTAATTTTTATCTTTGCAGGTATGTAATGAATATTGCAAGTTGATGTTTTAATCGTAAGTTTCAAATTAATACAATTTAAGTTTCGGAATAAGTATATGCATACTAGAGCGGGTCGATTTTTTTTTCGAAAAATCGCATATGCGGAAAATGTTCTACGGATCATTTTGAGAAACTTTGCTTAAGAAAGTATGGGTCTAAAACCGATTTGGATGCCGCGATTTTTAAGGGGAAATTTAGTTTTAGGTAGTATAAAAAATTGTATCAAATATGTTTACATAGAAGTAAATTACATGTACAAAACTTATATTTTTAGCTTTTTGACAATAATTGGAAGGTTTAATTTTTTGAAAAGTGGTACAGTGGTTTCCCGGTATTACGAACGATATGACACATTCGATTTTTACGATCGTAACATCAGTGCAATCAGCGAGTAAAAACCTTGAAGAGTGTAAAAAAAAAATTTCCTCTGTATATTAAATTAATGAAATTTTCGCATTTGAAAACGCAAAAATGTAATATTTATCAA
Organism: Pollenia labialis; assembly: GCA_949318255.1. NCBI lineage: Eukaryota > Metazoa > Arthropoda > Insecta > Diptera > Polleniidae > Pollenia > Pollenia labialis. The sequence continues at coordinate 15,690,029 of OX439140.1, forward strand.
TTCGCAAACTTTAAGAGTACTTTTATTTTGAAATAAAATTTTACACATGTTTTTTCTTTAAAGAAATTGAAAAACTGACGTGTTAAATAAATTAACTGAAATATGGAATCGACTTTTTATTGATCTTATGAATGAAAAAAGCATTTTACTAAAACTAAACCAGTTCATTGAAAAGTACCAAAGAGAAATAAAAAGTAAAAGTAAATTAAATCGTTTTGTGGAATCGATTGATGATTTGTTTTTCATTGGAAAATGCAAATGTAATTTAAAAGTACATGAATGCAAATGTGGAGAAATTCCAAAAAGGTTGACATTTTTTATGCTAGATCAACACAATGATAGAAAACTGACTATTCCAGAGAATCATTCTGACCAAGTATCAACAATAGCAACCTTCCTACCAGTGAGTCATGATTCGACATATCAACCAAGCCAGTTAAACATGGAGGTGGAGGAGCTTATAGAGCTAAGTGCACCATCTGAGGATGTATTAATTTCACCGAAACCACGAGCTTATACCAAAAGGTACTCGGCTTTAAATTTCGCGATGATGTGCGACAGATTCGGCATATCTGACAGAGTAGCTTCAGGTTTAGCGTTTTTTTAACCTCAGTGGGTCCCTCACACTCATAAATAAGCTATCTGTTTAAGTTTTTCTAACAAAATTTTCTATAACCTGAATATGAAACTTCCCTTTAAAAATCGCGGCATCCGAATCGATTTTACACACATAGTTTCTTAGGCAAATTTTCTTAGAATTGTTCGTAGATTACTTCCCGCATATGCGATTTTTTCATTTTTTCCGTCCCATACAAATTGACCCGCCCTAATGCATACAGTGTTTAAAAAACATGACTGCAAGAAGCAGTAGGAACTGACACGAGGCCGGTTGACTTGGGTGCTCACAGCGGTTTCTTTATGATAGCCAGAGCTTAGTTATTCCACTGGCATTTCTGCAGCCCCCACCATTTAGATTCCTTGCTGAAAGGAAAGATCGATCTAAGTCCTATCTCAGATAGACCATCCGCACAAGGCCTCCTAAATGCCCCATTAACATATCTCTTAGACCAGGGCAGTGGCAAAGACTTTTTTGGTATTTCCAGCATTTTACGCACTGTATTCTAAAATAATTTAAAGTTTTCTAGATTTATAACATCAACTCTGTTTGGCAAGTCTGTCAATAAGAAGCTTTTAATAAAAACCAATGATGTGCTACTTTATAACCACCTGCAAATATTAATGGCACTATTTAAAAACCATCGATTAGAAATAGGACTCTTTAAAGGCTGTACAAATCGAACGATTACAAAAGGTTCTTTATAAAGTCCAACGAATAGTTGTCAAAATGGAGACCTAATGACTCTGCTTAACTTTTTGCACACAGGATAACCAAATTTCCAATAAAAAAGGGAATAATTAAAGACCCACAATTACAAATGGAACTGTAAGACGTCGTATACCAATTAAGGATCAGTTAGCCGGGAGTAACAGTAACCTTACCGTAAACGTAAACCAATCTATTTCATACAGATTGAGACGTTACATCTTACTGCTAACTTGAATGGTTCTAATTGCTTTACATACAACAAAATTAATCAGCTGATTTGTAACGTTACTGTTACTCTCGGCTAACAGAGCCTTTAGACTGTATAAAGTTCTACGTTTATAAATGGGACTCAATAAAAACCCACCATTTAAAATGTACCTCTATAAACCCTTCGAAAAAAATGGGACCGTTAAATAAGCGACGGTTGCAAATCGTTCTCTTTGAAGAATATCGAATAAAAATTAAAGAACGTCGTTTAAAAAGGGAACTCTAGAAGGTTTGATTTTCTTTAGTTGTTAACCACAAACAAATCGGTAAAAAAATTAAACTTTCTAAATGCTGGCGTAAAGAAAAAGAACTCCCAAAAGGTTTAAAATTGGACCCCTTTTAGAAGTACAGTAAAAATCTACCGTCTGCAAAGACTTAAAATTGTAAATGGGTTGCAGGTCTACTGTCAAAGATCGAATTTTACTGAGACCTTCAATATTAATCGTGATTCTTAATTAACTAGCGATAAAAAGTGGTACTTATAAAAGTTCACCGATAATAAATGGGATAATAGTGATTAAAAATGCACGATTCAAAATGGTACCATGTAGAGATCTACGATTAAAAAAGGCTCTAGGTAACAAAAGAAACACTCTTAAAAACCTGCGCTTAGAAAAGGGACCCAAATTAGATCAAAATTTGGTATCTATTAAGACCTTTGTTAAAAATCCAACAGCATAGAAATACATTTAGGGCTAAAAAATCGGAGCAAGTTAAACTCTCTTTTTGGTTTAAAATTTGTTATAACCAACAAATCTATAAATCACTAAACATGTAAACCATCTTTAAACGCATAAAATTGGGCGTTTTAACTACCAATACAGACCATATGAATTTAATAAAACTTAACGTAGTGCGGCCACATGTTATTTTTTTTAAAAACATATAATACATGGGACACTGATTTATAGTTGTTGAGTTTAAACTACAAATAAATTCAAGTTTAGTTCAACTAAACTAACGTTTATACCATCAGTGATTTATTAGCCATTAGTGGGGCACTTAAGGATTGATTTAAACCGAAATAAATTGTGCTAAGAACAATCGATTAAAAATAAGAATTTTTATTTATCTTTTATTAATTTGTATCAATTTTCTTTAATAAAGCTCTCCGTAATATTTTTTCCACTTATCTTCTTCTATAAAATAAGCAATGCTTTTAAGTTTTCCGGTTTGGGTTATTACCACCCAAAAAATAACAAATTACAAATTTTTATGACACAATCTCTAATGAAAATTCGTTTTGATTTGGTAACCCTCAACAGTATTGGAAACACAGTAGTCACACTAGCAATATGAATATGTACAATTACACACACACACTGACTGCTAAATATACAATAAAAGACAGTAATACAAAAATAAAGTTCAAGTTTCGTTTTCTAAACAAAAAAAAAAAAAAAAGGAAGAAAACATACACAGTATTATTTTATTATATTGACTTAAAATTGTACACTTAAACAAATAACTAGTATAAAACACTTAAAAAGATTTAAAGTTAATAAATGTCATTTCAGCCCATTAGCACTTGAAATTATAAAAATTATAAAAAAAGAGATTTGGTGGGTGTTTTTTTTAAGCGTGAATCTATTTCTGATGATTTGCCAGAGTATACTGTTCACAAATGTCAAAAAGTGCGACAGTTCGTTTGACAGCAAAAGCTTTCTTAAGTTCTATCATCATTAAAAGAACCCCAGCTTCTAAAATGAAGTCTTAAAAACTGTTTCAGAAGTATTATTTACTTCATTAAAAATTTTATAGACAATAATAAAAAAAATGTTGTGCTTAAATATTCTTATTTCACATTAGGGTTAAATGTAAAGAGAGATCAATGCAAATATGTTTGTGAGCAGCGTTGCCGGATGTGACGATTTCTAGCAAGAAGTGGCAATTTTTAAAACAGTTGGCGATCTATTTAAAAAAAATACATTTTATCTTCCTTTTTTTCTTTTTAATAAAAAAATTTTTAAGATTTTCGATATACTATTTTGCCATAAACGTGAAATAAGATCTTCCAACCATGCTAGTGAGCGCTATTTCAATGTTTTATATACTCTCAACTACCATATCGATAGACTCTCAATTAGTAACTTGAAAAAGAGCTTTTGGATTTCGAATTAAGATAAAATTTTCTCCCACTGTATTTTATTACTTTTATTTTTGGAACATAATAACAGAATGTTACACTGTCTTTATGCTCAAATGAATTTTACAATTTCAACAAATGATTTTTTTTAGTACAGAATTATTTTTCAGCATTTATTCGATTTTGTTTCATATCAAAAATTTGCAAAAAAAAAAAAAAAAAAAAGTAGACCTCAATTTTTATTTGTTTAGTACAGACTGAAGAGGATTTAAGCAAACAAATGTTTGAATTATCAGGCATTAAATGTATAAATAAAAGTGTAATAAAATAAAGTGTTAGGGATATTGGAGTAAGAAATGTAAACCGAAACGAAATTCAAACCAAAGCCATATAGAATTTACTTATAAATTCTGTTTCTATTGATTACACTTGTTTCAAAACCAATAATTTCAAATATTTGATTGCATTTGATAACTTTAGCTAAATTTTTTCCGTAAGTAATGGAGTGTTAAAAGAAATTTTGTGGGATTGGACTAAGTGTCATACCCAAGTGAAGGGATGGAACTCTATTTAAATCGACAAATAAAGGCAAAACTATATTCATACCCAGAATTAAGGAGAGAAGTCTTAAAAAATCTATGGTTACAGGAAGTACAAATGGGACTCTAAGAGCTCTTTTGTTTAAGGATGTGACTCCTCTTAGTTAAATAATTAAAGATTGGTCTTAACCAAATACTTCGCATTAAAATAGAACCAACAATTAAAAAAAGTATTCTGATATGAATAAGAAAAAGCTCTGCATAGCTCTACTTTCACCTTAAATTACGGATAGGACTTTTAAAAACTCTACGTTTAGGGAAAACGACCATACTAAGACTGGATACCCAAATGGGTTTCTACCAAGCTTATTACTAACGAGAAGCCTTTTACGAAAGTCAAAATGCATTACGAGCACTTCTTGTTTTTTTTAATCAGCATAATTGCCTCAATGGATTCGTTAACAACCAAAACTGCCGCATTTGGGCAAATGAAAATCCACGTGTGATTGCTGAAAAGCCGATGCATCCACAAAGAGTGACTGTTTGGGGCGGTTCATAGGGTGCGGCATCATCGGAAAGTACTTTTTCGAATGGTATTCGCTATTGCATGATAAAAACGGACTTCTTGTAGCCAGGAATTGAGGTTATGAACCTGGACGAAGTGTGGTTCCAACAGAATGGTGCCACTAGCCACACAGCAAACGAAACAATGGCTCTTTTGTGCGAGAAATTCAATGGCCGTATTATCTCACGTCGTGGCGATGCTAACTGGCCGCCACGAGCATGCGATTCGACGCCATTGGAATTCTTTCTTTGAGGATATTTAAAAGAAAAAGTGCACGTCAATAAGCCAAGAACTATTCAAGAGCTACAGAATGAGATAATTCGGCACATAATCCATTATGACAATAACAAGTAACAAGCTATTTTGAAAATAAGGGCTACCCTCCTTATAGGTTAGACTTTTCCCCTTTCGCCTGTCATTTCTTTCGATCGATGCATTACTCCCTCTCTGGAATACGCTTCACTTAAGAACATTGTATAAATAGGTTTAATAAGTTTTCGGCCACGGAAACTAAGCAGTTCTTTTGGGTCGGCATCCATTAATTGCTAGAAAGATGGAAGAAGATCTATGCTAACGATGGTCTTTGCTTTGACTAATTTATATATAACGAGCCTAACCCAAAAGCTAGTTGTACCAAATTTGTAAATTGTAACTATTGCCGTTCTCTAAATATACAGAATTCTAGTTTGCGCCATGTCCACTTATCTAATCACTCCCACTTTTTGAATGGTGTTGCGTGGTGATTAGCAAGCGATTTGTACCAAATTTTAGCTGTTACTGTTCTAAGCCCTCTAGTAGCATTATACCCATTTATCCTCCAAATATATGAATATCAAAACAGCCTTGCAAAATTTGATGGCTCTTGTCAATATATACTAATTTAAGTGTTCAATTCATATGGGAGGTACCACGTCAGCTATTTCCAAATTTTGTAGACTGTTATTATTTTCCAAGATAAAAGAATTTTATTATTTACTTCATACAGAAGATGCCGCGACCACAATTTTTTCCCTAAATATCGAATTACAGTTATTCGTACAAAATTTGGTAGCTCTAGTTCACAGATTTACTTTATATAGAAAGTTCCATGTCCACTTTTGTTAGTCCGCCCGTTTTAGTCCAAAATATTTATACTGATATTTAAGTAACTCCTACAGCAATTCAGGATTCTAGCTGTTATAGTTTTCCAAATATACACATTCTGGAATTTATTCATCAGGGAAAAGTGCCACGACCACTTCGGTTAGCGCACCCATTTCTTCCTTTTTTTTAGATAAGCCGACCACTCGTCGTTTTAACGTAATTCGGGTACGCTGAATTCAATAGAACATAATTCGGGTACGCTGAATCAAATGGTGCTAACCGTTTTTTTAGGTTAGCTCTTTTTTCGAGATATACCGTTATTTCGAAAAAAACGGTTAGCACCATTGGATTCAGCGTACCTGAAGTATGTTTAAACGCCAGGTGCCAAGCTTGTCCAAAAAAAGTGTCAATTTCGAGCACAGTGTTATCAAAGTTGCCTATGCAAAGATTCGCATACATACGAATTTTAGTATTTAATTGATATGGATGGTACCACGCCCACTATTACTAATGCATACATTTCTTATCCAAATAATCATATAGATGTCCAAGTAGCTTTTGCAAATTTTGGGTACTGTAACAGTTTTTGTTTTCCAGATGCTCGAATTTTAGCATTTAATTCATGTGGGAAATGCCACGCCTACTATTGCATGTCCACACATTTTTTACTCAAATCTTCGTGCGGATGTCAAAGTGGACCGTACTTAATTTCAAGACTCTAACTTTATTAGTTTCTGATATAAAAAATTTTTAATACTTATTTTTTTAATGGGCGTAGTACTAGCCCAGGGCTGGCAAAAACCCGGGTTTTTTAAAAAAACCCAACCCAGCCGGTTTTTTCATGGGGTTTTTTGGGTTTTATTGGGCTTTATTGGGTTTTTTTGGGTTTTGTTGTTTTTCATGTAATGATATAATAATTGGTCTAAGCAATGGTGTCCATTCAGCCCTTTTCGGTATAGATTTAGCAAGAAAATCTTAAAGATTTTTTGTGACGTCCGGGTATGTTCTGCAATTCAAAATGAAGTGGATTTAAAATCCAGTTCTTTTTTTTAATTCCCTAATCTAATGCTTAACTGCCAAGTGTTGTACAGTGGAACTTTTTTGAACCTTGACTATGACATTCATAGAATTTTAAATAACGTTTAGTTGTATAAAGAAGCTTTGAATATCCAAAAAAATTTTATCAAAGTTCAAAAAGCTCTTAGTACTTTACAAAGTGACTCCGCTACAAATGCAACTGCTATTGATGTAATTTGTTGAACATGATATACTACTTCCCAAACGGGATTTTGTTGATAAGCGTACTTACTCCAACTCATTATTTAGCGAATATGAAGCTACCTTAAAGAAAGCAGAAGAATGGATATCTCAAAACCACCTCACATTTCTTGTATTTGTCATCTAAAATTTAAGCTCCAGAATATTTATCACAATAACGGTATTTAGTTAAGATTTTATTTGATTGATTAAATGAAAAAATGCATTTTTGCAATCAAAAAAATATGAATGTCAAAAATTTTAAATATTTACCAGCAAACTTTTACGACTTTTTCATATCAGTAATAAACCGCCCTGCTAGTTCAGCATCAATAGAAAAAAAATTCACGTTATAGTTTAATATAGAATAACCATAGAAATCGTCTTGGATTGGAAAAAGCATTAGCTCTTGTAAAAATGTATCAACATTTAAAATCTGAGCCTTATGTACGTGTTTGTGCTGCTTTTTTATGAATTTTGTAATTATTTTCATGTAATTTTTTATGCAGAGGATTTAAACTTCAGTTGTGGCCTCTTTAAAATCAAATTCCGGGTTTTAAAAAACAAATTCCGAAATTTTCGAAATCAAATTGAGTATTTTACAAATCATATTCCGCATTTTTCAAATCAAATTCGGCACTTTAAATATTAAAATAAATTTTAATCAAATTCATTTAAAAAAACTGATTTTGATTTTTAAAATGAATTAGATTTAGAAAAGGCCGAATTTGAACTTAAATACCTTAAAGTGGTATACTATCTATGTTTCAATTAATAATTAGAAAAAAGCCCTCTAAAATACGGACAAATGGGCACATAAACATTGTATGCATTTTATAATTATTTTCTTTTATGTTTCTGCAAACAAAATGTAAAAATTATACCATCTTTGTTTAAATGAATATAAAGAAAAATACCCACTTGGGTTTTTTTAAACAAAATACCCGTTTAAACCCGGTGGGTTTTTCTGGGTTACCCAGTGGGCAACCAACCCTGACTAGCCCGCTTGCAATTTCAAAATAAAATAGAAATAAATATAACAAAAGCCTACGTTTGCTTCAGACCTCCACGAAGTCACTGTGAACATTTGAATAAGATCGGTCCAGCGGTTTAGTTGTCTCTATACACATTAAAAAGGCATACAAACACACATTAATTTTTTTTAAAGATATTGATAAGCGCTTGGAATTTGCCAAAACTTCCGCTTTTTTAAGTTACCGACTTTAACTCGTCATATATAACCAATTTTAACTTAAATCTGATTTTTTTTCGCTGTATATTTTATCAATTTTTTTATTGTCTTTTATATCGTAATATGCAAAATACATGAAAATCGATTGTAAAAGTAAAATTTTTCACTGCCTTCTAACAGGCAACCAAAATAGAAAAAAAGTCAATAAAACACATTAAAATAAAGTAATTTGTTACACAGTCTGTTCAACAATCCATACGTCCTTCTGTTTGTGTCTAGCTATCCACATATTTCCCAATATAGTTGAAATTGCTATCGGCTTATGGATTAAAGTGTCTCTTAACGGAGGGGACGGATGGTGGAAGTAGTAATAAATAAATTCTTTCTTGCCTGCTGCGTGTTAACTTCCTTTGGCTTTATCAAGTGTTTTATTAACCTTATTACACTAACAAAGAATTTTAAATTTATATTATACGTTATTTTATTTCTTTTCAAAGTTTAAGCTTATTTTTTTTTTGAGAGTAATAAATTTATTGTTTTTTTTTTTGGGTGTGTATGTTTTGTTTAAGTTTATCGCCACCATTAGGACTTTTTTGGGGAGTGTGTTTTTTAAAATTTGACTTTTAATTTTGTATATTTTTCATTTCGAATCAGTGTGTTTTACTAATAAAATGTATGAAGGTACATATATAAATTGTTATGCCTTTTAGAAAGTGGCTCAAAAATGTCATAAAAAACTTTTAATTATATTTTTTTTTGATGGTCGGAAGAGAGCAAGGTGTGCGTGCAGTTATTTTAATTCAATTTCGTTTACTTTAAATATCACGAAATATTGCGACCACATATTGTTTGAGGGAAATTTATTTGGACATTTAAAGAAGATTAATTAAAATCAATTTGTAATGCGTTAAAAGGTATTTTAAACTCAAAACGCTGTGCAGGCACAAACACAAGAAATCAATTGTACGCATTTTTTACGATTAAAGTTGGGTCCCTTAAAAGAACTTTTAGTATAATTGGAATTTATAAAAAGCTATGATGCAAGCTGAACTCTGTTTAGGTCTGCAATTAGAGATGGGACTTTACAAAACATAAAGATTAATGGTGGGATTCTATAAAGTCCTGAAAATTAAGATAAGACTCTGTAAAGGCCTACAACAAGGAGTGGGACTCTATAAAGACCTCAGATTAAATAGGAACCACCATAAAGTCCTTAGACTATCGATGGAACTTTATTAGGATTTCCGATCAAAGCTCGAACTACACAAAGACTTATGATTGGCTCCGTTAATATATTAACAATAAAAAAATGACTGATTGAAACTCTCCCTGTGGTATGCTCCTATTTGGTACTGAATAAGTTTAGTATTTTTTTAATGAAAACACTGGCGCACAATGTAACTGTTGCTTTATCGGGGAAACACTTAAATACACCGACGCACAGTGGCTCAGAATCACTTTTCATCGGCTAAAAGTCATTAACTTTTGAACCGATAAAGTTATTTTGGATTATTTTTTTTGTGGAGTGATGATTTCTTGAGTTTTTCTCCCGTTATAATTTCATTAAAATTGGCTTAGCAGTTGTTAAGAAACTAAAAGTCAAAGTTGAACTTTTGATTTTTTGGCATTTAGTATGAAAATGAGGTTTATTTTTGTTGTTAAACCCACACCAGCTAAGTGGGGGGCGTATTATACTTTTGTGCTTCAAGTTTACCGATGTCCCTCCGTTCGTTTGGCTGACTGGGTAATGATGTAAACATTGTGCGCACTTTTGGAGATAATATGATGAAATTTAGCATATATTTTCCAGTGCCTCCGGTAGGCTAGCTGGTAGTGAGTTAGTCTATCAGCGCTGGGGTTGCAGGTTCGATTCCCACCAAAAACTATGGTTTCTTTCCTGCAGACAAGCGTAAAGCTTCGCGGGGTTAGTTTAGGGAGTTAAAAAAAATTGTCACTAGGGCCAAGCCTATTGAAAATGCTCACATCGGTCTTTAATTTCACATAGTCCCCAAAGAAACTTCTTTTCGGAATAGATTCTTTGTGCCGAAACACCAATTTATTATATTGGTATTTTTTAGTGTTCATCGGCTAATCCAAACCAAAGTAATGCCCAAAAAAGTACTGATAATACAGCCGTATGTTGTGTCGCCCGTAAACTTTAAGAGATTCTCCGGCAAAACTCACATTTTCGACTTTTTTTGGAATTGATATATCGATATAACACATTCTGTTTAAATATCCGGCAGTTCCATGTCTTAAGGATGTTAGGGATTAACAAGCAAATTAAGGATAAAACCAACGAATTAATAAGAATCAACAGGAACCTACCTTTTTAAATGGGACTCTGTTTGGATCTAGGAAAAATAATAAACATCTTCGAAATTCTACTACAAAAGGAGGGACTTAGCCCTGCTATGAACGATGGTAATCTACAAAGTTCCACAATTGAAAACTTGTTTCCTTAAGATATCCTTTTTAGTTTATATTTTATTTAAAAGCATTATCAGAAGAATTGAAAACCACGTTCTATTTTATGTTTTAAATATAAAATTTAAAAATTAAATGAAAATTGCACTACCTGATTCAATCTTCTTAACGCGAACCAAATTAAATAAACACTTAAAGAATAATTGTAATAAAAAATATAAATGCAAGAAAATAAAAATACAAATGAGAAAAATAACCTTTCAATAATTTCACTTAACACTAGGGTATCATTCAAACAGTCAATTGCAACATCAGTGGCAGCAACAGCAGTAGCTTTAACAGCAGTGGCATTAATAGCATAAGCAATACAATCGTAAATCACAAGTTGGTGCATATACATAAAAGTGTGAGTGCATTTGTATGTGTTTTTGTGATTTTTATTAAAGCAAATTGCAAAAAAAAAAGCATTCGCACATACATACGGGTACAAAGAGTTTGCCATTGCTAAAAAATTTATAAAGCCCGTTAAATCTGATATAACGTAAAAAATAGTCATCTTACTGGCGAATAAGGGTAGGTTTACATGAGCACCTGCCTCGATGCCTAACCTCATGGTGTTCTAACCACTGGTTGACAAACAATGCGCTTGCCAACAGTCCCCTGTATGTGAGCTCCATCAACTCACACAGGTAGGAATTTTAATGTGTACAATTTATTTATTTATAAAGTCAGCTGTTTCTAACCCCTAGTGCGAAATTCGGCAGAATTATGCACTCGCCCCTTGTTAAGGAGCCACACACAGAAAAAAATCAAGTTAAAAACGTCGAAAACAAGGTTGATTTAAAATTTTTCGGTGGTGATTTTGCTTCATACGTGTTTCATGTTAATTCAACCTGATTTTATAATTGCTTGCGAACAACATTTTTTTCTTTTAAAATAACTATTATTCATGTTAATTTAACATTGCAGTAAAGTTAGAGCAAAATGTCATTTATATTGAAATCAAAATCCGAATCACGTTGAATGAAAGTTTTTTCATGTTGAAACAACGTAAATTTCATGTAGAATCAAATTGGTTTGAGTGTGTTATAACAGTGTGAAGAAGCTTCACAGACTACATATACATTTATTTAAGAATAATTCAATACACTTACAACTGTAACACATGTTTCACTTATTTTGTATTCTCCTTTGTCAACAGAAGCATCAGCAGAATCGCCCGATATGGTTTTTGTCATCATTATACTTTGAAAACTTGATGTACTATTTAAGTAAATATTTTTAATTAAAAGAATACGGGAATTGTCTTCATTGTATCACATATTTTAAGAATGAAAATTAAAAAATTAACATACTTAACTATGTATGCATGTTAATTTTACAAGATAAACTTTTGATTTTAATATAAAACAGGTTTTTTAATGGATTCAATATCGAATCCATATTTATTTAAATTTTAATATTTTTTTTTATTTATTTTAACAGTAAATAATATTAAATAAGCGTGATTTAGGATTATTTTAATATTTTTAATTTAAAATTAATATGAAATAATGATAAATTTAAATAAAGGGCATACTTTTGCAGAAATTTAACGTGATTCTCAATCAACATTTTTCCATGTTAATTTTACATTGGTATTTTTTTCTGTGTGCATAGCTACCTTAACTCCGCTGTTATAGGATTAGCCAGCAGCATATATTGAATATCAACATGATCTAAGGATATCCGTCCACAGGCCGAACAAGTGGCGAAAAATCAGCGCTCGATATTGGCCTTAAAGATTTCACTTTTCGGGACATTGGGTGCAAATCACAACCACCATGTCATCTCCGAAAGGAAAAGTAAAACTCTTTCTATAAACAATCTTTTCGAAAGACAAAAACCATTTTCTGCAAAGATTATATTTCCGGAGGTCCCAACCAAAAGTCAGACAGACCAGTGCCGTGTTGTATTCGGTCAGCTGCGATCACAAAGAGATCTGCCAATTTTCAACCCTGCCGAATTCCAGGTATTAACTTACACCTGATTTCGCCAGAAGGTTAAATATATTTAAGATACTTCCTACATCCCCAGAGCGGGCAGTCCTTTTGGCAAATAAAAAAAATACATCTAATTTTTCTTTGATTTTTGAAAGACTAGAATTGTAATCGATTCAGTGTAATCAGTTGATTACAGAAGTCAGTTCAGAGTAATCAATGAAAATATCAAGTAGTGAAAATTGGCGATTTCAAATAACACAATACAATTTTTTTAACTGTTTTATCGATATCAATGGAAAATTCAAAGCTTTTGCATAAGACTCGCTCTTAAAGTAGCAAGTGGATCACTTCATACTTTCTAAAACATTCAATTGCTTACACTTTGCATTACCAAAAGCAATTAATTAGCAACAGTTTTGAAAACTGTTTTGAAGTAAAATAAGCTCAATCAATGGAAAGAATTTATTTCCAAATACAAAACTTCGGAGGTATTTTCGAGCACTGGTGATAAAACATACACATCTTTTTAATATACAGTTGGATATTAAAGAGCATAAAAGGTAACAAATAATAAAAACTGCGCAGAATACAGAGTTCATCCATGTGAATGTGTATGTAGGATCGGTGTTTTATAAGTGTAAAGTTTGAGGGGAAAAAATCATACTCACAAGAGGAAATTCAAAAACCAACAACCCGTATACATAATCGTTAACAACCATGTTGAATGTTGTGTAGTTTTATTTCCCTTTTTTTTATTACTTGTTCATAAAAAATTAACACTATAATTGCTGAAAGCTGATACATATTGGATTTGCAATTGAGTTACAAAAATCATCGATTGCAGGTAGACTTAAGAGGAATAATGGGACTTAATTAATCCCTGGGTCGAAATTACACCATTTAATATCGATCGAAATTCTCAGTTAAATTGTATTGTAATTTCACTTAATTTCGAATGCCTTTGGCCATTGAAATTTAAGATGGAAATTTATAATGTCCTACTATTTAAGACGTGATTTTGTTAAGAACTATTTAAAAAGAAACTTAGTCTATAAAAAGCCCAACGATTAAATTTACTGCATTGTAGTGATCTGCGATGGATTTGAAGGTGGTGCTCTATGTAAAGAAGCAATTTCATTAACTCTACGAAATAGGGGTTCGTCTTTTCATTGGACTATTGAAAATTGTATATCTCCTTAAAAGGAAAAACCCAACTATTTTTTATATCATATAAATGCATTTAATGAAACATTACATTAGATCTATGAATATTATTCATTGGATGAATAAATATATTTTTATTAGATTCAATGGTTTTAATTCATAACATTCATGAAAATATTCATTAATTTGATGATAAATAAACAAGATTTTAATGACAAAATTTCATTGAAATTAATATTTTTTATCACTATTTTAATGAAGACTTTAAATTTTTTTTTTTTTAATTTTTTTTTCTTATTTTTTTTTTATTAATTCCCTAACCTAATCCCGCGAAGCTTTATGCTTGTCTGCAGGAACCAGAGTGAGTCTCTGGTGGGTATTGATCCTGCAACCCCGGCGCTGATAGACTAATTCACTACCAGCTAGCCTACCGGGGCAGTGTAGTTCAGGGCCGCCAGGTATTTTTTTTCGTTCTCCCCAAATTTAAAAATAAATTTCCCCAAATATCCCCCGATAAAAGAAAGAATCCCCAAAATAAGCCCCTGTAAAAAATACATAATTTCTAAAGGATAATTTCAATATTTATTTGAGTTTTACTTGTACCATGTTCTACAAGACATCATTTTTATCAAAGGGAAATATGTAGTTGTTTTTTTAAATATATATATACAGTCGAACTTTAATATAATTAATATGCATGGGACCACAAAATCACTTAATTTTTAAAAAAGTTTATTATACAAAATTAATTTTATTTCCACTTTAATTAAAAAATTAATGAGGCTGTTCTAGTTTGGATTACATTCCCACGTGCAGCAGTTATCCATTTGATAATTGCTTTATTTGTTTGTATGTTTTGCGAATACACCGAAGGAAACATCAATAAAAGTATCGTAAGCGACAGGTACAATGATCAATTGCATCTCAGCATTTTCTTGAAAACTGTCGAATGCGCTATTATAAGTTTAAAAATAAATAAATGCATAACATGAAACCAAATAAAGCATTAAGAAAAAAATTAAATCCATTTCTTGTAAAATTAGCTTTTTGTCGCTTACGGTATAATCGCAAATAAGGCTTGATATAACTTGAACATTCTTTTAATGAGGAAATACAATTTAAAATGAAATACAGTAGATAAATGTTTGGTCGCCATCTATTTTAACGATATGTAATCTTTACTTGGTTGTTATAGTGTTAAAGACTGCAAACCTTTTTCACCGAATCAAAGCCAAACATACTCGTATAAACTTTTTGATTTATTACTATGATTCCTGTTACCTTGTGCTACTTTACTTAATGTAATTTACAGTTATAAAAACGTTTTATTGCTACCAAATGCAACAAAACTACAACACAAATAACCACTACATATCCAACTTTAAGTACCGACTGCTCAACTACTGACTATAAAATCAAAATCAACAGCAAAAACATTAAAAGCAGCATATAATCTAAGAATCACATTTAAAATAAAATCAGACATAAAAGTTTAAACACAAGAAAAAACATTTAAATTAAAAATTAAGAAAGATTTTATTTTTTTTCAACTCGCAACATACACCATTAATTTAAATTAAAGGCCTTTAAATTGCACGAACGTTTTGTACGAAAAGCAAAAATTAAGCACAGACTCCCACAAAGTCGTTTAGCTCTTTATGTGCTCCCAAAGTCAAATAATGGGACTAGGATTTGCAATATGACTTTGTGCCTGTATGTGTTTCCTAATACGAGTCTAGGTTCAAGTATTTTACAATAATCACCACAACAAACTAGAGAGTCATAAATAAAAGTTAAAAAAATACCAGAAACAAAAAAAAACAAATACGAACTTGTTCTCTTTCTTTCCATTACGCCAAATAACAAGGAAAAAAGAAAACAAAGCGTTAAAAGGAAACCAACTAACTGCATATGGATTTATTCATAAATGGTATAAATTGCAGCCATAACCAAGTTTAAGTAGCACTATAAGATAATTCTCTAACTTTTTTAGACACCAACAACATTTTCTAAATGTGTGTGTGTGTGTGTGTGTGTGTGTGTGTGTGTTACACATAAACTCACACTAATTTAAATATTCATATCCTGCTGCAGGGAGAAAATAATAGACGCTTGCTAAAAAAAAACTTACTTGTTACTTGTGGATTTCCCAACTTAAAGAAAAGAACATAATGAAGAAGCAAATATACAGACAAAAATTATAACTGAGAAGTAATATAGGAATCATAAGAATATGCTACTAACGGAATAAAAAGAGAAATTAGCGCGAACTGAAACCAAAAATAACTGCACGTAGAAAAACACTCAAAGCCGAACCAGAACTAGAACAATAATAATAATAAACTGAACTACAATCGTAACAAAAAACCTTAACAAGAACCCAATTAGAACCCAGAAAATAACCAAACTAGAACTTAACTAAAGCCTAATTAAAACCTTAGCCAGATCCTGAAACAAAATTTGAACTAGAACATGAACTATGTCTTAAACCAGGGTTTAAAAACTGCAGTCGAAACCAAAAACTGTCGACCAAAAAAGATTTATTATAGGGAAGTTCGACTGTTTCTCTACTTATATAATGCCTATTATTTATACATAAGAAGAGGTTTATTTTTTGTATCGGTTATATTTTCAGTGAAAATAACTTAATAAATATAAACATTTTCTTATTTTTAAAGTTTGTGCTTTGTTGTGATACAGACGTGTATTATTAAACCCGCATACTATTTGAATTAAATAAATTCGATTTTTTTTATTTAAAAAAACATTCCGCGAATGAACGCAAAATACATAAATGATTTTTAAATAAATTATTTAGCATAAAAGTGATCAATTAATAAAAACGAAAAATTAATAAAGATAAATAAAAAATATTAAGTGAATATATGTACATACATACTTATGTATGTATGTATACAAAATCTTGCAAAAACATTTTTTTAATTTTGTAAAGAACAAAATAAAAAAAAAAAAAAATAACAAAAATATTAAAAGCACAAAGTTACGGTGAAAAACAAAAACAATATTTTGTATGAACAAAAACAATGAGACAACAATAAAACTCAACGAGAGAAATTGCTATGTAACAGTTCATGCAAATGAAAATAATGAAATAAATAAAACAAAACAAAACAATATTAACTACCTAACGGCTAAGCCAATTATTCGTACACGTTCCCTCTCACCCTCGGTATTTACACAAACGGTGGATAGTGACTCATTAAAAAAACTAAAACTAGACCTGGTGACAAGTGTTGCCAGGCCAGAAAGTATTGCCGCGACGTCAAAAACAAATTTAGTGGGAAATGATACCATGAACTTAAACACAAATGCAATGGAAAACCCCCCTGTAAAAAGTTGTCAAAAGCCTCAAGTCCAAGTTGGTATGGACAGGTATATAACAGTCCTTAAACGGGGTCGCAGCCCTACATCTTCAGCTGTTGCTTCGGCCTCAAAAGTGCCATTTTTTGATAAAATAAATTCCCAAAATCGCTTTGCAATTCTGGAGGATGAATCCTCTGAAGCACCAAACGTAATAAAATCGTCCAAGCCTCCCCCGATATATCTTAGGGAGCATAACTCAAATGATCTAATAAAGAGTTTAATTTCGTTGATTGGTGAAAACTCTTTTTATGTAGCCGCAATAAAGCGAGGTAGTATTAATGAAACGAAAATTCAAGTAAATAATGAAAATGATTTTCGAAAAATAGTAACCAAATTTGAGGCACTTAAAAACAGTTTTTATACATACCAACTCAAGAGCAGTAAAGGTCTGCAGGTGGTGATTAAAGGAATTGATTCATGCGTAGACCCAGAGGAAATTAAAACATTCTTGGAAGAAAAAGGTTTCAAGATAAAACATGTGGTAAATATTAGAAATAGGGAAAAAAATCCTCAACCACTTTTTCGTGTAGAATTAGAGCCCGGCGACATTAAGTTAAAAAAAAACGAAACGCATCCCATTTATAGTTTAAAATATATTCTATACAGAAAAATCACAATTGAGGAGCCGCACAAAAAAAAAGTACCTGTTCAGTGCTTTAACTGCCAAGAATTTGGCCATACCAAGGCATACTGCTACTTACCCCCTGTTTGCGTAGTATGTGGAAAACTACACGGTACAGTTTCTTGCGATAAGTCTAAAACCGACCCCAACGTAAAAAAATGTAGCAACTGTGGCGGCAACCACACTGCCAATTATAGAGGATGCCCTGTATATAATATCGTTAAGCAAACGGTTGGACCGAAAACAAATACCCCTCAAATGCAGGTTGCAAACCAAGTAAACACAAATGCAATTCAAGCCCCCCAGCCTGGTAATAACAGGACCTCTTACGCTAACGTCCTAAAATCAAACCATGTGCCAATGCAAGGGGCCTCGCCAAGTAATGACGAAACTCCAGAGTCTAATTTAAGTCGTTTAGAAAAAACCATGGAAACATTAGTGCAAACAGTAAATAATTTTACAAACACAATGGGTAATATGATGCAGGAGATTCTTAGAATGCAATCGATGTTATTGCAAGCTGTACTTAACAAACCATGAACTGTTTAAAAATTTGTTTTTGGAACGCAAACGGCATCCGCCAACATAAAAATGAATTAGAATACTTTCTTAAAAATAAACAAATTGATGTCATGATGGTTTCTGAAACTCATTTGACCTCAAGAAATACGTTTAAAATTAATGGTTATACACTATATGATACCAAGGACCCTCGAGATAGAGCTTGTGGAGGTTCTGCCATTTTAATAAAAACCAGAGTCAAACACTACCTCATGGGTGATCATTGTGAAGATTATCTTCAAGCAACAAACATTTGCGTTGAAGAATTAAATAGAAACGTAGTAATCTCATCGTTATACTCCCCACCTAGATATTCAATATCTGAAGGCCAATATTATAATTATTTTAAATCATTAGGACCTTGTTTCCTGGCCGCTGGCGATTATAACGCTAAACATACCTTCTGGGGGTCCCGACTTATAACACCAAAGGGTCGTGTTCTATTTAATACTATTTCTAAAATGGATTTGAATGTGATAGCGAGCGGACAACCAACATATTGGCCTACTGATCAGCAAAAAATACCAGATGTCATCGATTTTGGCGTGGTTAAAAACATTCCCTTAGAAAAGATTTATGTTGAAGCTTCCTTAGAATTATCTTCCGACCACACACCAACAATTGTTACTTTAATGAACCCCAATAGAATTGTATCTCCAACTGGTTACTTAGCGACGCCAGCCACACAAATCAATTGGCTAAAATATAAAAAATATCTCAGCACCCATTGCACAGAAAATATTCTGCTTAGTACACCGGAATACGTAGATCGCGCTATTCTTAATTTTGACAGTTTTCTGAAGCTTGCTGTGCAACATTCCAGTATTACCCCAAAAAAAACTAAAAATATTAAAATTTATTCCACTGATGTTGAGCGTCTCCTGTCTGAAAAAAGAAGAGTTCGAAGAGAGTGGCAATTGCACAGATCCCCTCAACTAAAGAGTTTATTAAAAGATTGTACAAAAAGGCTAAGAAAGTTACTACAGACTCAAAAAACAGCTTCTCTGCAAAAATATCTTAAGGAACTTGATGCAACTCCGCAATCAGACTACTCATTATGGCGTGCAGCTAAAAATCTAAAAAGGCCAGTCGCCTCTAAGCCTCCATTAAGAAACTTGAACGGAAGTTGGGCAAGAAATGATAGCGAAAAGGGAAATCTGTTTGTTAATCACTTAAAAAACGTATTTACCCCAAATATATCTCACGATACTGCGGTCGAGTTACCACCTGTTCCTGCTAGAGCGGCTGTTCCCCTAAGATTTGAGATAAGAGAAATCGAAAAGGCTGTTGGTGAATTAAACCCCAAAAAAGCCCCTGGTTTTGATAAGATCAGCAACAAAATGCTTTTGGAGTTACCCAGCACAGCAAAGAAAATTATTCTTTTAATTTTCAATGCTATCTTACGTCTTCAATACTATCCTCAAAAATGGAAGGTTTCCTTAGTCACCATGATACCTAAACCAGGAAAGGATCACACAAAAGTTGAGTCATATAGGCCTATAAGCTCACTTTCTAATATATCAAAGCTGTTTGAGAGGCTGTTAGTGTCAAAATTAACTCCAATTTTAAGTGAAAATAGATGTATACCTAACCACCAATTCGGCATTAGAAGAGAACACAGCACAATTGAACAAACCCATCGTATAGTAAACGCCATAAGAAAAGCCTTTGAAGAAAGAAAATATTGTTCCGCTCTCTTCATCGATGTTTCTCAAGCTTTTGATAAAGTCTGGCATGAAGGCTTATTACATAAATTGAAGCAAAATTTTCCAGCAAACACACACAAGCTGCTAGAAAGCTACTTAGTCGGTCGTCAATTTATTATTAAAGAAGGAAAATTCTTTAGTTCACCTCAGCCAATTGGCGCTGGAGTCCCACAGGGCAGCATTCTGGGGCCTCTATTATACTTAATTTATACTTCGGACATGCCAACGAGCAACTACACACAAACTTCAACATTTGCAGACGATACAGCTTTTCTAAGCGTCCACGAAAACAGTTATGAAGCATCTCGTTATTTACAGGATCATATATTTCAACTAGAAATATGGCTAAAACAGTGGAGGATAATGGTAAATGAGCAAAAATGCGTACATATAACATTCACCTTGCGGCGGGAATCATGTCCCCCTATTAAAATCAATAATCAAATAATACCTCAAAATTCGCATGTAAAATATCTCGGTATACATTTAGATCGCCGTTTGACGTGGAAAAGCCATATAGAGGCAAAATTAACTCAAATGAAACTAAAAGCCATACAAATTCATTGGCTTATTGGAAGAAACTCTGTTCTTAGTCTCGACTGCAAACTTCTACTTTACAACTCTATCTTAAAGCCTATCTGGTGCTACGGTATTCAGTTATGGGGCACTGTCTCGGCATCTAATATCGACAAAATTCAAAGGCGCCAAAATAAACTTCTTCGAATAATCACAGCTGCCCCTTGGTATGTTAAAAATTCAAATATTCACAAGGATCTCAATGTTCCATTAGTTAAAACTGTGGTAACGAAATATGCAGTAAAATACTTAAAAAGGCTCGAATTGCATCCGAACCCACTAGCTCGAAATATTTTAAATGATAGCGGCCACACTCGCTTAAGAAGAAGAGACACTGCAGCACTTGTCCAATTAGATGAGCGATAAACACCTACATATATAAGTGAACAGAACCAGTGATGAAAAAATTTTTTGTCTGGCACTGGCAGGACATAAAATAAAGTATTAGGTTAAGATTTGATTAATTATTGTGAGTTCATATTTACTATATGAAGATTCAATAAATAAATAATGAAAAAAAAAAAAAAAAAAAAATTTTTAAAGTTGCCCCTTTTTTCTCAGAATTCCCCTTTTTGTGCCACTTTTCTTTTGAAAATCCTCTTTTTGTGCCCCTTTTTGAAAATTTTGAACTGTAACGCTGTCTGAAGTAATTTTTTTTTACAATTCTACAGAGCTCCACCTACCCTCTTTAAAAAGGACAATTAGATTAGGAAATGAAAAATCAAATAAGAAGATTAAATTTGTTTTGATTATATTTACAAAATGTTAACAAAATATGTATTTCTTTTTTCATTTTGTTAAATACAATAATTTTTTAATCCCTACTTTCTTAAATTTCTCCTGGCATCATTGTGTGAATCAGAAGTAAAAGCAACGGTCATTTTGTGCAAATTGCAATTTAATACTGATATTGTGACGTAGATTCATCGATTAAAATGTCAGAGTGACGATGTCGCTTAAATACGTCCCGGGTTAGTAAGATTTGCAACTTTTTATTTCAGTAGGATTAGGTATAAATGTCGGCTCCACGAAAATTCATAAAAGAGTCAGTTTCACCAAGGATAACCCCCAAAAACCAACAGCTTTAAAAATGAAATAACCCCCGAATAAAAAATGAAATAACACCCAAATTATACACGCTGTGAA
Source organism: Pollenia labialis (assembly GCA_949318255.1). NCBI lineage: Eukaryota > Metazoa > Arthropoda > Insecta > Diptera > Polleniidae > Pollenia > Pollenia labialis. The sequence continues at coordinate 15,711,913 of OX439140.1, forward strand.
ACAAGCCCCGAATTTAAAAAATTTGTTGGGTGTTATTTCATTGGAGATTATTTCATAATTTGAAAACCCCATATGAGGAATGAAAAATTCCAAAAAAAAATGTAAAAGGCCCCAAAAAAATTAGGTGTTGTTTCATATGAAATAACACCCAAAAATGTATGAAAAAAATTTGGGGAATATTTCATTTCTCGTTTGGGTGTTATTTCATTGGGGGGCTTTTCGTGGAGCCTTAATGTCTTTAAGATAAATAATTAACAAGATTTTGTTTATTGTGCTTAATTTAATTTAATTTTTATTCTTGAAAAAAAAACACTGAAATTTATTGTTGATGGGATAAGCTATTCCTATGCGCATTTCACTGGTTGCTTAGGCCAGATCATCAGCAAACTTCATCCATAAAGATTTTAGAAAAACTAAAGATATTAAACCAAATAAAACTGTTAAGCGTATAAGAATTACAGCAACAGTTCTACTTGTAACAATATCAAAGTTTAAACAAATTCATCTACAATAAACAGTGAGTTTATCTCTTCTAACATTCCCCACTACAATTGATTGGAATTCTTCCAACATAAATTGTAGTTGTAAGTAGGTTAAGAACAAAATAAAAACAAACACAACTTGCGTTAAGCCTATAGTACACGGAATGTAATAAGACACATGCGCATGTGGTTCTGACGTAATTTTGACGTCACTACAAAGCCACAATAGCAAGTTTGTGTTGTGTGATGACGATAAAATTACGTCAGAACCACATGCGCATGGGACTTTTTACATTCCGTGTACTATAGGCTTTATTGTTTTCGCATAAAATAAAGCATGTTCCCAGTTTAGTTTTTTTTAAGCCATGCACTTACCAGTTTATTATTAAATTCATTTTTGGAAATACAAAATTTTTAAATAACAAAATTTCGTTTGTCGTGCTTAAGATGGTTTAAGATTTTTACTGACTATTATTTACCCTATAGCGTGCAAACTTCATTGTAAATCTTCTTATATTTATTCCTCTATTATTTCATCTCTATTTTTCGCATATTCAGTTTAAGGAATTATGTATTTATTCTTTATATATGAACAAAAGTAGATCATATAACCCTTCTCCTAGACAAGTATGAATAACTGTGTAAAACCAGCCGCATTTTTTCTGAATATTCTCTAGTATTTCTAAGTGGCATTATTTTATAGACAATTTTTTCATGTTTTTATTAAAACACCATCATGGTGTTGCATTTTTTTATTTTATTTTTTTTTTGGGATTTGCGTCCCGTTCCGTTTTTTTTTTTGTGAGCTATGAAAAGGATTAGGGTTTAGAATACAAAAGAAAAGCAACAAATAAAACTCTAAGTTGCCACACATTGCACTGCCAGTGGGTAAAGTGGGTGCCAAACGAGGCAAGTGTGTAATTGCTAGTGGCAGTTTTCCTTTCGTACCCCTACTGTTTTTTTTTTGTCGTTTTGTAGTTGTGTTTATAATCGAGATTTTGTAGTTTTCCTTGCAAGTGTATTAGAAAAAGCAACAGCCAGACGGACGGGCTGGCAACCATATATAGGAGCTGTGTAATTAAACTGTTAAATTTAAATAACTAGAGTGGAAGTGGAAATTTAAATTTAATTTAGTTAAATTTTAAATTTATAAGAGCTGAATTTAAAAGGAAAATAAAAGCGATCTCTAATTAAAACGAATATAGTTAAGATGTTGAAATGAGGTTAAAATGTTGTTCTGTTTTTTTAATTGGTAATTTCTGAAACACTGTGCTACTTATACGAACTATTAAAATTGAATATTGTAATGTTGTTAAGTAAAAAAAATAAGGAATCTATCTAACTATCAGCCATGTTCAATTCCGTTCGAAAATGGAATTCATTCCCTATTTTGGTGCTTCAGAAAATTACGAAACAATTTTTCGGAGTGAAACCATTTTCGGTTTTCATGTATGATAAAATTATTATTTAAAATTCCAAAAATAGACACAAAAACTTACACTAAGGATACTCTTCGACGAGAACACACCTCTGAATTTCAACTTTAAAAAAATTAGGATCCACCGTACGTCCCCACTACAAGCTTTCTGTCTAGTTTTTCTGGTCTATTTTTGTAGCTTAAATTTTGCCGAAGACACAAGAAAAAATTCTTATCGTTTTACCTTAAAAAATTGATCTAGAATTTTTTAAACTATTTTTTGAATTCCGTAGCCCCAAGACCATATAGACTGACCATAAAACAATTTCGTCCAGCTAGATTCGGGATTCGTCCCACTGTGCGGGCTGTTGTGCATTCATCTTACTCCAAGATTAAGCAACACGCCATGTAAATTACAAAGTCGTCTGTTAGTTGCGCTAATCTATGATTAATTTCCAGAGCAAATTTTGGTAATTTAGTAGCGTTGTTAAAATATGAATCTATTTAAGATGACTTGCCAGAATATCATTATCATAAATCCGTAAACAGTGCGGCCAGTCTACCAACATCGAGATGTTGGAAGGCGAGGACGTATGATCATGGAAGGATCTTACAAAAGCAACCCACATTTTTGAATCATGACTACATAATACCCCTAACAGACTTTGAGAAGAAATTCAAGAACATATTTCGGTCAAGGCAGCAATGGAGTAGGGCACGCCGGCTTACATTGATGGGTCTAAGATAATATGCGGTGTTGCCTCTGAGGATTTTTCAGAGGAGCTGCAAGTGAATCTCTCTTTCCCTCTCCCGGATGAGGCAATCTTATTTTAGGCTGAAATACTGGTGATAGGTGAGGCATGTAAAATAATGCATAGCAGGAACAATGCGGCAAAATTGGCATTTTCGTCGATAGCCTGAAGTCACTAAAGTCGCATAAAACAACGTTCATTCTCGTTAACCAGTGTAAAGATGAAATATACAGAATGGGCAGCCTATCTGACATTGCCTTAATTTGGATCTCTGCGTATAGGGATCATTATGACAATGAGAATTGGTCTCCGTCTTAATGAATGCTGCTGCAGCTGGAGAAAACCTGGAACTGCCCATTCATTTAACACGACATGGCTTATTTAAAAAAATACCCTTTATTTATTTGCTTATCGCTACAGTAATTAACCTTTCTCATTAACTCAGAGCTGGGATAGAAATGGTTTGAAGAATAATTAGAAGCATCAAAATCTTAATAAAAATGTTTGTGATGAAAAACAGAAACGCCATTATTCATCTCTTATTTCGTTAGCTTTCAAGCCAGAAGAGCCATATTAATTTTTGTTAACCATAAGTAGAAATACGAAAATTTAATCAGTAATAGTAGATTGGAGCAGTTCGTAGCTAGCTGTTATGTCAATGTGAGAGTTGCGGGCCGAGTCACTGCAAACTTTCAAAACTTTCTAGTGGGGAATGTAAGATGAGATAAACCCACTGTTTATTGTTGATGTGTTTTGTTTAAACTTTGATATTATTACAAGTAGAACTGTTGCTATAATTCTTATACATTTAACAGTTTTATTTGGTTTAATATCTTTAGTTTTTCTAAAATCCTTATGGATGAAGTTTCCTAATGATCTGGCCTAAGCAACCAGTGAAATGCGCATAGGAATAGCTTATCCCATCAACAATAAATTTCAAGTGTTTTTATCAATAATAAAAACTGGGAATTAAGCACGAATAATAAAATCTTTTAAACATTTTCTAAAAACTATTTTTCTTTTGACTTTTTAAAATTTGTTAATTTACGTCCATTCCCCTTAAAATTCTTATCATTCAACGTCTAATTTTGAAATGGTACATCATGTGTAAATAACTAATTTATAAATATCCTCCAGCTACTTTAGTCAATATTACATTCACTCGCGTTCCACGTATTTATTTACGTTTATTAAAACGCTACAAGGGTGAAAGCACTGTATGTGGTGTGTTTTAAAGCACGTTAACTAATTTTTTAAAGGACATTTAAATAATATTTTTACTGGCTTATCCGTGTGTTTTTAAGGATTCTATCGAAAGAGATGCATAACCAACTAGTTTCTAAAGTTATTGAAAATGTGCAGTAATTATGGAAAATGATAGATGTTTCCATAAAATTTGCAAAAAGAGTGAAGTAGACCAAAAATTTTATATAGAAATAATATTTGGGTTATTTGAAAGTCCTTACGTTTCTCACAAGAACAATGGGTGGATTAAAAAAGCGCATACAATTTACTTGTTAAGATGGATCCATGTATAGCTTTTTTTTTGGCAGCTTTAGCAAATCAATAGTTCCTATTACAAAATTAAATTTGCTAGATATTTTCTTACCATCCATCACTGCGAGTTGTTACATTTAGATAATCTTTCCCATGTGACACCAATAAGTATTTGTCTAAGCCCCAAAAACAATTATATATCGTTACTTAGAACCCAAAAGGTACATCCTTACATTTTGGAAATTTACAGGAGTAGCAAAAATCTATTTGAAATGACAAACTGATAAATTGCCTCAAACTGTTTAAAATTAATTTTTCATGTAAAACCTACCAGTTGTTTTGACAATTAATGGCCATTTACTCAGTGTATCGACAAACTGTGTGTTACTTAATGTCAACATAAATTTATTAGACCGATAAGCTGTCCGTTAAAGATTTTGGGTTTTTCAATGCACCGACAAAAAACAATGTTTTCAGTTGGCAACACCTCTCAAAATACATGTTAATGTTGAAAGTCAGCTGATTTTATTTATGGGAACGGCAAATTAAAGGAAAATAATTATTGGCAGATGAGTGCTGGTTAGCTTTAGCGACAGAAAAGAAGCAAAAGCGACATTGAGAAAACAAAATTTCTTTAATGTGCAGTTCTTCGTTGGGAAAAGAGATAATCGCGTAATGAGAAAACGGCCATAAGAATTTAGCATATTATGCAAATTGTTAGTTAGGTATTTTAGTATTTATCATGTACACGAATACCCCTGCTTGCGTTGCTAATTAGAACGCGGATAACGCAACGAAACACGATTTTCTATAGATTTGTATTAATTTTCAGCTGAAAATAATTAGTTTTTACTCCATAAACTCGAAAACGGATCATTTTTATTTAATAATGTTTTGGTAAAACAAAAGCAATAAACAACAGCAAATTCACAAATGTTGTGTCAACAATACGGCCTTAAATTCGACAATTTTATTTGTTGACGTTACCATTCGCCCAGAAATGGGCCTCATCGCAGAAGAGCTCTTTTAGATAAAAAAAATATTGGGTCAGTTCAAAATATTACAATTTGCACATGTTGCTAAACGATATATCTATTTATGGTATTTCGACCAAACGTTTTTAACAAATTGCAACCAATTAGAGGGATGTTGCTGCCATCAATACTCTTTTATAGACGAAAAACACTGGCGAATAGTGATTTTTCAGTGGAATTTTGTTTAATTTGATTTTTTATTACTAGAAATTGTATTGGTAGCCAACATTCGTATGACAGATAGGTAAATTAAGAAGAACGTTACTAGAAATAACAGCATAAGGTTTGTGGTGATCAGCTCATAACTTTCTCGAAGACCTCTATAAAACCCACACAGAAATTGATTTTAATTAACAAAATTGGGATATTTATTAAAAAATGAATTAAATTTGCTCCAGTAAACAAATAAATATTATCATTTAAACGTTCAATTCACTTGATTAAACGTTTAATTCACTTGATTAAATTTTTAATTAAAACTGATTTGATTTTTAATTAACGCTTTAATTGGAGAATTTTGTGTGTGAACTCTCGGAATACACTTTATCAGTCTAAAAAATCTTCTTGGTATTGTAATATTTGAAGTTGTTTCTAACACGCAACAACACTTTTAATTAATTTTAAAATGTTTTGAAATTATTAATTTTTGCCAGACCTAACGTTAGACCACCCTCGTTGTTAAGCTTTTGCCTAATAACAGCAAACAAAAAAAAAAATGCCGACTAAACTCCTCTGTTTCAGTTTGTACACGAAACACATTATAATTGCAGCAGACACATAAATAAGTACCAAAGTGTAACCGATAAAAACTTTGCCCTTAAAACACATTCCAACACTCCAACATAAACATTCGTTACAGGTTATTCCCTGAATTTTCTTGTTGTTGATGCCAGGAACTAATGCAACAAGGACTTCCAACTCGTATAAAAAGCATAAGAAGCAACAGTGGTCCTGCTACACTCGTATTAATTCTCACACACAAATGCTTGTGAGATGTATGAGAAATAAATGACTTCAACGTCAAGTAAGATTGGAAATTAGTAGACCAATCTTTTTTATCTTTTAATTTTTTTCCTCCATTTCTCTCTCCCCCTTTTTCTTAAAAATGAAGTGAAAAGAATATTAGAGTATTTGTATTTGAACCATATTAGGGTGTTAAAAACGTGGAGTACAACACAACTATTTTCACATTAAAATGCAATTATAACGAGCTACAGGCAACCAACTAATTTAACCAGTCAAACCAGCTCAAAGACTAACAGCTTGACTGCCTGCCTGGCTGGTTGCTTGGTTAAATGCCACATGTCCTTTTTTCTAAAAGCATATAGAAAGAGAATCAGAAAAGGCAACATAGATTTAACACTGATATTGGCAGCGTTGATGATGATGAGGTGGCATTGATGATGTCCTCCTGCATAGGTGACAATGAAAAAAGGATTAATAAGTATGTACGATAAACTCTTTCCTCTTTTTCTATACTAAATGTCATACAACATAAAAAAGGTTATTTAGTACTGTAGATGGGTAAAATAGTAAAAAAATGGTGAAAAGTTAACTATTTTCATTCCGGCTATTTATGTTCTGCTGTGATTTTTGCTGTGAAATCGCAAAAGTATGGAATTGGTGGATTTCAATCTCCTTTGCAAGTAAAGGTTTAAAAGTGCTTTGGTTTTTTTGTTTTTAATAGTTATTGACTGGTATGACCGTGTAAGAACCTTTTTTACTTTTAGCTCGTATTTAGTTTTTGTGTGCAATCAATATTCTCAATAATTCTGTTGCAATAAGGAAAAAGTGCTCAAGTCAATTTTTTTAGTTTTGTAGGAAATTAAAATTTTTTAAATATGAAGATTATTTTTAAAGATAAATTTTTATTCTTACAAAATCACTTCGGTTATAGTGTGTGAAAGTTTTTATTCCTAAATAATCCATTCGTGACCGATCGCAGGTTTACTTTAGTTATTATTCCAAACGTGAGTGCACATTGAAAAAAAGCAAAACGTAATTTTGCTATAAATTCCTTAAAATTCGTAAAAAATTATTGAAACTTTCTTTAAGGATACTTTTAAACATGGAAATTACAAATGTGGCATAGCTCAAATTTTACTTAAGTCGACTTAGACACTTTTTCCTTTTTGCCACACAATTTTATTTCTCAGCTGAAGTATTTATTCCCACTGACTTAGAGTTGATTACAGGCATACAAACTAGTTGCATTCAAAAGGTTGAGGGCAATTCATGTTTGCGAACAAGAGGTTAGTGAACCGAAAAGGTAATTTGGAATAACTAAAGACGCATTAAGTATTGCCAGAATTATTGCTCATTTGAATTAGGCAAAGTACTTCATAAATCTTCTATTTTCTAATTGATAAGAATATTTCTCTTTGAGAATCTCCGAAAAGAAGAACTCTATTAAAAGAAACCCCCCAAAAAATAAAAAGCTGTAGCATGTTGTTAGCAAATTAAATCTTTTGATTTTTAGCGTGTATGGCTTTTTTACTTTGATTCGCTTTGCAACTAATGCAACATAAGAACGTTGCATGTTGTGAAATCATTACGCTAAAACTCGTTAATGTTTCTATTAACAGATTAGTTGAGCTGCCATTGTTACAAACACCCAGTTACCTTCATTATGTTACGTAGTAGAAATCTAAAAAAAACCTCAGCCGCAAAAATAATCTGCCAAATATTCTAAAGAAAATTAAGTAGAAGGCTTCTGCAATGTACTTGTATTTAGTTGCTGTTTGAAAAACTGCCTCCTCGTCAAACTATAATAACAGCGCCAGCAATAGCGTTTTTGCAGTGTGCCAAGTCAGTTGTTTGCCTGTCTAAAGCAAAAGATACTACTGACATTACTCTATTGAATTTGGCGTGTTCTACTTAAAAGATTGACTGACATTTTGACTAAAAGTCTAACTGACAACGTCATGCATGCATTCATGAATGTATGAATGAATTTTTGCGGGGTGGTGGTTATTTGTGTGTTTTTTTTGTATTTTCGCTTTCTTTCTATTTCGGTATTTGTTAGACAATGCAACATTGCAATGTTGCCAGTTTGATTACGAGGTTTGGCATTGTAAGAATGTTTTTATTTAGTTAAAGTTACAGAAAAAAAACCCATTGGTTTGTACATATTTAGGGTGCGCTTATTATATAAATTTGTTGAGACAGTTTTTGCAGATAAATAATATTCAAAGTTTGTTGAAGTATTGACAACAATAAAAAAATTTCAACATAATACAAAAATATTCGAAAAAATCCCCAAAAACTTCTAACAAAAACGAAAATTCTTAAAAATTTTTTTTATAAAAACCAAGAATCTTGAAAAAAAAAAAACACGAAATAGTTTCCTCTTAAACAAAAATTTTTCAAAAGTTTACACTGCAAACAAAAATCCATCTATACGTACTTAAATCTAGCCAAAGCGTTGTCAGTAATACGGAAAGTTAGGATTTCCTTAAATCTGGTACAGAAGGAATGCTTAATAATCTGAAAACAGGATTGACTTAAGTAAAAGTGAAATAATAGTTAATTTTAAACTTTTGTAAGTTGTTGTTGTTTTTATTTTGTTTTTCTTAACCTACTTACAACTACAATTAATGTTGAGAGAATTTCAACTAATTGTAGCGGGGAATGTAAGATGAGATAAAGCCACTGTTTATTGTTGATGTTGTTTTGTTTAAGCTTTGATATTATTACAAGTAGAACTGTTGCTATAAGTCTTATACGTTTAACATTTTTATTTGGTTTAATATCTTTAGTTTTTCTAAAACCTTTATGGATGAAGTTTCCTGATGATCTGGCCTAAGCAACCAGTGAAATGCGCATAGGAATAGCTTATCCCATCAACAATAAATTTCAAGTGTTTTTATCAAGAATAAAAACTGGGAATTGAGCACGAATAACAAAAACTTTTGAAATTAAAAATTTTGTATTCCCAAAAATTGAAATTACTTTTTGATAATAAACTCAATAGTTAATTTTAAACTCAAGAATTTCTAATTTGATTCAATCCCGAATTTTTACTTAAAATATAATTTGAAAGTGAGATAAGATTAGATTAATTCTAACCAAAACGTTTACCGCAAAGAATCAAATATAGTGAGAATATTATTTTTATTTTATTTACTTTCCCGTTTCACATGTGTTACACTTTTTTTATTAAAAGTTACACATTTTTTTATTAAAAGTCACACTTTTTTTTATAAAAAGTTACACTTTTTTCATTAAAAGTTGCACTTTTTTCATTAAAAGTTACACTTTTTTTATAAAAAGTTAAAATTTTCTATAAAAAACCATTATAAAAAGGCACTTTTTCAGATGTCACACTTTTTTTATTAAAAGTAACGCTTTTTTATAAAAAGTTACACATTTTTATTAAAAGTAATACTCTTTTATATTAAAGTTACACGTTTTTATAAAAACAATTTTTTAAAAAGAATCAAAATTTTTTATAAAAAGACGCAGTGTTTAAAAACTAACACTTTTTTAAAAATCACACAATTTGTTTTATTATGTAACATTTGTTTAGAAAAGTTCCACTATTTTAAAAAAAGTTTACACAAAAAAGTTAAAATTTTTTAAAAACAATCACTTTATTAATAAAAATTCACACTTTTTTAACAAATTCAAATAATTTTCCCAAAATTCACATGTCTTATATTTTTTATAAAATTTTATCCTTTTTTTTATAAAAAGTCAAATTTTTTTGTTAAAAAGTCACACTCTTTTTGTAAAAAGTCACATGATATCATAAAAATTACACTTTTAAAAAAGTCAAAATTTTTTACAAAAAGTCACACTTTTCATTTAACGTCGCACTTTTTTGTAACGGGGTTTAAGGCTCAGTTAAGCGGGAGTAACAGTAACGTTGCAAATCAGCTGCTTCATTTTGTTGTATGTAACGCAATTAGAAAGATTACAGTTAGCAGTAATATGTTACGTCTCAATCTGTAAAAAATTGATCGTTCTTACTTTTTTACGGTAAGGTTACTGTTGCTGTTACTCCCGGCTAACTGAGCCTTTACTGTTTAAAAAAGTAACAGTTCATTATCAAAATAATTTTCGTGGGAATACACAATTTTGAATTAAATGTTACACTCTTTTAAAATACCACATTATTGTATACAAAACCGCAATCTTTTAAAAAAAGTCACACCTTTTTTATAAAAAGGCTCAAGTTGTTTAATAAAAGTCAAACATTTTAGTACAAATTCTCACTTTTTTAGAAAATGGTTATTTGATTTTACACAAAATCACAATTTTTTTAAAAAAGTCAAACTTTTTTTTATAAAAAGGCGCACTTCTTTTAGAAAAACTCACATTGTTTTACATAAAAAGACACAATTTCTTACAAAAAGTTAGTTTTTACTAAAAGCACCACAATTTTTAAAAAGAAAAAGTCCCTATTTTATGAAGAAGTGTAACTCTTGTTCGACACTTTTTTCGCAAAATTTTTCCCTTTTTTGCAATCACTCGTCCTTTTATATCCACCATATTTTTCTAAATGTAACATTTGAAATTCGTGTTAGTGTTATATATTTTAGTTTCCAATCTCTTTAACATACCCAGCTTGCACATACACTACCACAGTGATTCGGTCACACATCTACAGGCGCTTCTCGTTTACGCCTTTTTAGCCTCCCATTTGAAAATTAGGCTTGTTGTTAGCACATTGACACGTTTTGCATAAATTTGCATTGTACAACAAAATAAAAAAAAAAAACGCAAATGGAAAATGAAAAAATCAAATATTTTTAGACATTTTATGCAAATGGCTTTAAAATAAACTCCACTTATTTTCTTCGTAAGAGTATAAATATAAAATTTTATATTTCAAACAGTCAGTATACGGCCAGGCCAGTACGCTTATGAATAAATATATGAACATTGATAATGTCTTTCATATTTTCCCCGAAAGGGTTGTATTTGGTGCATGAAGTTTACCCTGCCTTTTTGAACCAGCACCAACCGTTTCAATTAAATTTTGCATTCATTTTTAAATTTTGCCCGAATGGACTTTGAATTAAGATTTTCATACGTTTAGTTTATTTCGTTTTTTTTATATTTGCAGCAATTATTTAGATTAAAGTACAGAAGAGCATGCTTAAAATCCATGTTTTTTTTTTTTTTTTGTTTTAATAAAACCGGAAAAAGGAAAAAAATTTATCAAAAAAATTAAGGTATTCATTTGAAAGTGGTTTCAGAAATGAAGAGTGGGAGTAAAAGGACACACATGCATTAACACATAGACAGAGAAAAAAATCCTGCTTGTTTGAATATGAATTTAAGTGAATGTAATGTACATGTGTCATGTGTTGTTGTTTGCCTTTGATGGAGTCGAAAGATAAAATTTCAATTAACCTTTTTGTCATTAATAGTTTCCGCTAAAAGAAAGCTTTAAAAAAAGTGTAGCTTTTTTTAAATCTTGAAACGGAAAAAACAGCTAATAAAGAGTTTCAATTCAAATGAAAAATTAACAAAATTTTTCTGGCCAAAAAAGGTTAAATATATTTCCATTTAAACGAAAATTTTTCTAAGTATTTTTTTTTAAAAAAATTAAAAATATATTTTACAAAATTTATAACAAAATCTTTAAATTTGCAAAAACTTATTAAGCAGCAAAAAATTTGAGAAGTAAAAAAACAATCGAAAATCTTTTATTTGTTCTTACTTCCTTAGTATTGATATTTATCGAGAAATATTCTACAGAATCTAAAATTTCTCGATAAATCTAAGCTAAAATTGCTTAAACCCTTTTTGATTCTTTAGAAAAAAATTTTTAGGATTTTGAAATTTTGTTTAGAACAAAAAAAAAATCTTGAGAAATTTTTTATAGAATCTAAATATTCTCAAAAGTTTTCTAGAAGTTTTCTGTAAACCATTCCGATAGGTTAGAATTTTTCAAATTCTTAAAATTGTTCTTAAAATTTACAAGTTTCAAAATTATTGTCTAGGATCTATAATTTTCCTAGCATTTGCTATAGAATCCAGAAACTATTGTCATTTGTTTTTTATCTAAAAATTCTTCAAAAACCTTTTTTTAAATACAAAATTATCTGAGAAATTTTTTATAAGATCTTGGGCGTTTTTTTAAAATTTTGGAAAATTCTCGAAATTATTGTTGTTGTTTTTGTTTAAGCTTTGATATTCTTACAAGTAAAGCTTTTGCTTATAATTCTTATTCGCTTAAGGCCTGTTTTCACAACTTACTTACTTACTTTTAGCTATCGGTAAGTTGTAAAAACGGGCCTAAAAGTTTTATTTGTATAATATCTTTAGTTTTTCTAAAATCTTTGGATGAAGTTTCCTGATGATCTGGCCTAAGCAACCAGTGAAATGCGCGTAGGAATAGCTTATCCCATCAACAATAAATTTCAGTGTTTTTATCAAGAATTAAAGTTGGGAATTAAGCAAGACAAACTTAATTTTGTTAATTAAAAATTCTCGAAAAATGTTGTAAAGAATTGGTAAATTTTGAAGTATAAAAGAAAATATTTAAACTTTTTTATTAGAAGTTTATTATCTACAAAAAAATTAAGTGTTTACACAATTTTTTTATCAAAACTAAAAATTCATAAGTAAGTTTTTTTGTTCTTTTGCAAAGTTATCTTTATAATCGAAAAATCTAAAGAAATTTAAAAAAAAAACGTTTCGAAAAAATGTCGAGAAATTACAGGATAAAAAAAATTATGAAGAAATTTTCATTTGAACAGAAAAAATATCGAGAAATTTTCTTTTAACAAAAATTAATAAATTATCTATCATCAAGAAGTTTTGTTTTGAATCGAAAAATTATAGAAAAAAGTCAAAAAAGTTTTATAAATAGAAATTTTCGTTAAGATCGAAAAATGTTTAAAAAAATAATTTTCTATAGAATAGGAAAATGCTCAAGAAATTTTCTTTTGAATCGAAAAATTATAAAAAAAATTACAGCATCGAAAATCTTCTTAAAAAATATGAAGAAATTTTATTTAAAAAAAAATAGGAAAGTTCTTAAGAAATTTTTATTCAAAACGAAAAATTATAAAGAAATTTTCTACAGAATCGAGAGATTTTTGAAAAATTTTCTTTGGATAAAAGAAATCAAAAAAGTTTCTACAGAAAAGAAAAATTATCAAGAAATTTTCCTTTGTGTCGAACAATTTTACCTTTTAAGATGTAGAAACGGAGGAAAAATTGGTACTCTTGGTGCATTTTCTATTTTTGGTTAATGTTGTATACAGATTGCATATGGTCCAGTGGCCGAAATATATTTAGTTACCCCCTTGCTTTTAACATCATTTAATTTTGCTTATTCACCATTGAGGTGAAAATGGGCATCATCGCTGATCATTCGATATGATCTTTGTGTCTGAATAATTGAATGCTGACTGCCAAAAAAAATTTAACAACTTTGTTTCTTTGTTCTGTGCGGAGGCTTTCCAATATAAATTTCAGTTTTTCAAATTTATTCACTTATTAAATCAATAAGTTACTATGCGCCGCCACCCGTTGGTACCTTAAAAGTTTTGTAGAATCACTAAAAATTTTCTTACAAATTCCGAATGCTCAAGAAATTTTTTATAGATTCGAAAATTTTTTTTCATTATTTTGTTATTTAAATTTTTTTCATGTATCAGGAAAGCTTATAGGAAAAATTATCTACACTGCTGGGCAGTTTAGTGAATATCTTTTTAAAATTTTATTTTTAAAAACCGATAAGTTAGAATAACTTTAGGAATTTCTTATTGCAGACTGACCGAATTATATACATCCTTAAAAACCTTAAACACCAAAAATGACTAAATTCATTTAATTTAAAATGTTCCTTTTTGCTCAGTAATTTATTTTTTATTTTTTGTAAGCATTTCATTAAAACAAAGTGTATTTAGAGTACTTTTATTTATCTTTTTTTATATCTATTCACAACTTGTCACTACATTTGTTGCTGCTGCCTCTTCAGCTCCTTAATATCCTAGATAAGGAGTAAGGAAATCGAAAGATAAGGATAAAGCAAAGGCAAAAAGAAAAAACGTAACGCCAACATACTTAAAGTTTAATTTTCACATAAGTTGCACAAAGACAATCGAAAGTGTCGCTTTAGAACTCTATTAAAAATATTTTAGTGTTTATTTAAGATGAATAAAAATGTGCCAGGCTTTGAACAGGGAAAGGGAGAGAAGTGCAAAAACGAAGACAATGACGCTGTCAACGTTTGGGCAAAATAAAAGATGGCAAAAATTTACGAGTAAAATAATAAGAAGAAAAAAAGAAGAAAAACAGGGAAAACAATCAAGGAACCTTGAAAAGATATTACTGATTGTAGTTATACCACAACAGGCAAAAGAAGAACTAGCAACAACAAAAACTATTAGTAAAACAATAAGGACTAAAATATTTATTTTAAGGATAAAGTAGAATTCAGTAGGGCTTAAACAGCGAGTGAGTGAGTGCGGATGAGTGCCACTACACTTCTAACATAAGCAAACACTTTACACTACACCCAGAGAAAAAACACGTTTAAATATGGTCACCTTCAACAAAATTATTTTTAAAGCCAATTTTAGACATGTATATTATATATAATTTAACCATATAATTTTCACAGTCAATCATATAATGGTTGAATTAGTCCTCCATCAAGAAACCATAACCATAGTGTTTGCCTCCGAACATGTTGTTGTTAAAAATAACTAAAATATGGTTAATACTTATAATAGCATGGTTGGTTTTCAACCATTGCTTGTTGCTCTTCGAAAAGAAGAGAATACTATTTTTAATTAAAAAACAAATTATTGTCATATTTAACCATAACATGTTTAGAGGCAACCATAACATGGTTGTGTCCGCTTGATGGATGACTAATGTAACCATAATATGGTTGTCGGTGGCAATAATATGGTTAAAATAAACAAAATATGTAATTTTAAATTTTTTAAAAAAAATATATTTTCTCTACGTGTAAATACCCGTATAGAGCATACAGACAGTGAGACACAAAAGTTAGTGAACGGCTATGTCTATAGCTTTTATCTAAATAATACTAGAAAAGAAATTTTTTCTAAATTAAAAAAAATGTTCCTAATGAATTTGTAAAAAAAATTCCAAACTTTCTTAAGTATCACATAGAATTGTAAAATTCTTGATTAGTTTTCTATGCAATAGAAACATGAACAAAAATTCTCTATTCTTATTGAGAAAGTTTCCGTAAATTCGAGGATTTCTGTAGAAATTTAATGAAGTACCGAAACACGCTTGAGAAATTTTCTAAAGAGTAAAAAAAAATTCAAAAAATTATTATAAAAATTCCAAGATTTTCGAGAAACGTTTGATAAACTTAAAAAATTGTCTCATTCAATAAAAAATTAAAGAGAATTTGTAAGTAAAGCGAATGAGAATTACAAACTCTCAAGTTTTACATGAAACGATATCAACGGTTAGCCAAAATACCAACAATAAAAAGTGAGTTTAACTTTTCTTATATTCCCCTACTTTTTACCAACTCAAGTTGTAGTTGTAAGTCTTTGGGAAAAGGCTACCTAATGATCAGGCCAACGCAACCAGTCAAAAGCGCATAGAAGCTAGTTTATCATCCCATTGCAATAAATTTCATTGCATTTATCAATGAATATTGGGAATTTATCACATATAATAAATGTATAGAAAATGTTTGCATTCCCGTAAATAACTTTAAATTTATAAGTATAAAACAAATTCTCAACAAATTTTCTAAAGAATCGCATATTCTGCAGAAATATTTTTCGAAAATGTTTTTTGAGAATGTAAACATTTTTAAAAGATTTTCTGTAGTATCGATAAATTTGATGGATTATAAAAATGTCCGAGAAATTTTATATAAAATCGTAACTTCTCGAGAATTTTTATTGAGTATTCAAGTTTTTATTTAATTTTACTTTAAAATCAGTAAATCTTCAGAAATTTTCTGTAAACTCTGAGGTTCAAGAAAAATTGTTTCATCAATTCATAGAATAAATTCGAAAAAAATAAAATATGTTGAATATTCTGTAAAATTTTGGAATTCTCGAGAATTTGTTATCATATCGAAAGATTTTCTACAGTATGGAAAAAAATTTAAGAAGATTTCTAATGATTCAAAAAAATTTATAAAAAAAAAATTTGAAAAGGTCCTGAAAAGTTTTTGATGAAAATAAAAAATTTTTGATAAAATTCACAAACACTTTTCTTTTGAATCTTGAGATTTTTAATTTTTCTCGAGAATTTTTTTAATTTTCTTATTAAATCAAAAATTCTTTAGATATTTTCGGCAGATTCTTACAATTGTCGAGAAATTTTTTATCGAACGTAGAGTTCTAGAGAAATCTTCTAAAGCAATGGAAAATTTTTAAGGAATTTTCTAATTTTCTAAAGAACCAAAATATATTCGAAAACAAATTTAAAAAGTCTAGAAAAGTTTTTGATAGAATTGAAAACAATATTTTTGGAATGAAAAAATTCAAAAGAAATTTTCTTTAAAATCTAAAACTGCTCAAAAAATTTTCTAAAAATCTCATTTTTACTCTGTATCAAATGCTTCTTTCTTAATTACTATCAAATCAAAAATGTTCTCTAGAATCTAGAAATACTCGAGAAATTTGCAAAACTATTGAAAAGTATTTGAGAAATTGGGAATTGAATTAAATTTTTTAAATTTTCAAAAGAATGAACAATTTTTGAGACATTTTTTACAGAATCATAAAGTTCCTGATAAATTTTTAATAGAATAACAAATTTTTAAGAAATATTCTATAGATTAAAAATTCTTGCGAAATTTTCTACAGAGTCCAAAATTGTTCTACAGAATAAAAAATTTGAAATGTTGTTCTTTAAAAATAAAATTTTTCTACAAATTTAATATGGAAGTTAGCAAAACATTTTTTATATAATCAATCAAAAAGTTCTCTGTAATTTTTTTAATAGAATTATAAAATTGCCGAGCATTTTTTAATAGAACTTGTTTTATAGAATCGAACATTTTTGGAGAATTTTTCTATGGATTTTAAATATTCTTGAAAAATTTTTCATAAAAAATCAAACATTTTCCAGAAATTTTCTATAAAATATATGTACATATTATATATTTTACAAAATTGTAGATTCTTAAGACATTTTTAGTAAAATTAAAATTTTTAACTTGAGAAATTTTTGTTAAAATCAAAAATCTCCAAAAGGTTTTCTAACGTATCAAAAATTCCGAAGAGATGAAGGTAAAAATACTTGAGATACTTTCTATAGAATCAAAAACTTTGAAAAAAATTCTATATAGAATAATAGAAAATTTTCAAGAAATTTTCTTCAGAATCGAGGATTAATTTCTCCAAACTTCTTTCTATAAAATCCAAATGTTTCGAAAAAATTTATTTAAGAAACTCTTTTTAAAACTTGAATATTTTTCAAAAAAAAAACAAAGAGTCTTTAAAAAGTAAATTGTCTAGCTTATAAAAAATAATTTTTGGCTTTGCCCAGGCGACTCGTTGTCTATTTTTCTCCACACAGTGTACCACCAAACAACTCATAAACAAACAAAACCTAACTTGCAAGCAAAAAACTCGCTGTTGAATGAGTAGAAAGAGATGAAAATTACAAAAAAAATGTGTTTATACAAAAGCAAACTAAAATAAGGACGCACTGACAAAATGAAAGACAAAAGCAAAGTACTTAAGGAGAAAGACTAGAAAAACGAACAATATAAAGTAAAGCACAACAATAAAAATAATCAACAGCTCATAAGGAGTTGAAAATGACATCAAAAGTAAACAAACGTCGAAGACGGTAAAACAACAATAGTAGCAAGGCAAAAAAAGGACTTTAAATCAATACCATTAAAGAGAAAATTTAAAAAAAAAACATCAAACTTAGATAGATGGATAGATAGATGAAACGAGAAGCAAAAATTTCCTAGTAATCAAAAGGTTTAAGGTTTGTTTTGAGCAAGTAAAGGATTTAAAAATGGATAAAAGCTCCAGAACTTTGGAAGAAAATTAAAGCCTTTTTTGCAACAAAATAACATCATAAGACTATTTGGTAGTCGGCCCATAATTTAACATATGTGCAAACCTCAACCAATTATAATCCTGAAGCCAGTTTTAATAAAGATTGGTTATTAATTTCAAGATCCCATATACAGCCTACTCCTAACATATTCTAGCTGTTGGTGGAGGGTACCAAAGAATCGGCACAGCCGCATATAGCACTCTAACTTGTTAAAAGAGAAATTTTAAATAAAATTGTCTTAAATTCCTTAAAATAAGTGGCCTTTTTTTTAGTCGAATAATGATTTCCTACTCCCATTCCCACTTAACCGCAAATTGCACTAACTGCTATAACTGTTAGGACGAATGTAAAAGTACGCAATATTATTTACATAACATACCTACATCTATTTTAATTTATTTACAAATGCATTTTGTCTATTTTATAATGCGCGCACACACACACACACACCTACAAACACATAAAAGACACATTTACATTTAAACATTTATGTTGAAGTTTTATTTAAAACATAAAAAGTTTCACTCTACTTTTTTTTTAATTTCTATCAACGTTTCTACCCCTTCCAACGCTGTTCTATTTTTAATAAAAAATTAAAAAAGAAACTTTTATTTCATTCAGGTTTTTGCTGTTTCTGTATTTAACAATTCCGTACATGTTACGTGCAAATTTGTTTAAATCCTTTTAAGTGTTCAAGTTGTTCTGTGTGTGTGTTTGTATACATGTGTTTAACATGAATAAATGTATAGAAATATTTGTATGTACATATATGCTTGCATTTGTATATGTTTTATAGTAGTTTTATGTGTAGTTAAAAGCTTGTTCATTTTTTTAAAGCTTTTCATGCATTTTTATACACCGTAGAAGAGTTTTTTTTTTTGAGTTTTCAATATATTCAGTTGTTGTTTGTAAATACACTGTAAAAAAACTGCAGACTGGAGGTTTTCTTCAAGAAAATACTTAATAACTATAGGCTGTATTACAGACTACTATAGATTACTATCTATCATACAGTTTGGACGATAGAAAATAGGCATAACTTAGTTTAAACAACAGACTGTAATGTAGTCTAGGCAAAAGACTGAATAACTAGTCTGGATCAAAAACTACTGCAGTCTAAACTATAGAATATTCAAAAGACTAGACTGGATTTAAGAATTAAGCTTAGACCTTAGGTAAGTCCAGGTTAGTCTTTATTTTAGCCAATAGACTGAATTGTAGTATAGACAGGAAGCAAGACTGTAGCCTAGAAAAGAAACAAGACTAGCTTAGACAACAGACTATACTAAAGGCTTTAGTCTAGACTTAAGTCTTAACTTTAGTCCTAATTATACTTTGTACCACAGCCAACATACTATTATCTAGACTATAGCCTGTTCGACAAACTAGAGTACAGACTGCAGTCTCGACAACAGACATAACTATAGGCTAGACAACAGACAAGTTTAAAGTCAGGCAACAGACTAAACTATAGTAAGAGGTGTTTTTTTTTAAGAGGCATAGAACTTTTTTAAAAACTAGAACAGAACAAATGCAATGTAATGACTAGCATTTTGGCGTTGTTAGCTTACAAACTACAAAAATTATTCCTGGCATGTGAACTAAGCGACTGCGCCTTATGAACACCATTATATTTGTCCAATTTTGCACCACTTTTTAGAATATACCCGGTTTTTTTCGTCAAAAATGCGTTGAATGATTACTTCGAAATTAGCAATCGGTGCTGGTTTTTACATCATAGACCAGAGATTTGACGTACCCTCATCAAAAAAGGGGCCAAATCTGTCAAATCACACGAAAGAGGTGGCCAATTCACAGGTAAATTTTTTCAGATAATTCGGTCACCAAAGGTTTGGCACAGCAAAATTATGGTTTCTCGCACTGTATGGGATATCGCGCCATCTTATTGGAACCATTTCTCCTGCAAATGAATTGCAATGACATGAGGAATAAAGACATACGGACAGATGAACGTCACTATATAAGACCTTTGGCTTATAAGAAATAGAATTGCAAGCTTAACTATACCCTTTCCACCTGTGATGAAGTATATGAAAACAGAAAATCTTATAACACAATCCGGAATCTCAAAATCACAAAATATTAAAATCCAGAATTTTTTAAATCCCGAATTTTATAATTCTAAATCTCAAAATTCCGAACTTTATAATTCCTAATTTCGAAATCCTAAGTTTCAAGTACCCGCTATCAAATTCCGAATTTATAAGGTTTAGTTAGCGAAGCCAGCTATGCAGAGAATCTTTGGTTAGCAATTTTGGATTTTCAATTCAGGATTTTATGTTTCGGTCATATGACCCCAACCAATAACACGTAACTATATCATTGAGCGAGAAAAACTCATGTATCTGAAACATGCATGACTTTTTCTCTCTCTGTAACTGTTTGTTTTTAAACATTCATCAAGTTACAAATAAAATATATTTTATACCTTTTTCTGTATGTTTATAAATATTGTGTGTTGATGCTTATTTGTATGTGGGTGTGTATCGCCGTCAGAATGTTTGTTCCAACTTTAATGTATGTTTGGGTCGACTGTGCAAGTGGTTGTTCCTCTTATTTAAATGCAAATTTCTTTAAAAAGAAACAAACAAAAACAGCTCTAAAAAAATCATGTTGAATTCATACATTTGTGTGCATGAGTTTAACAGAAGATATACAAAAATCTAAATAGAAACATTATTTTTATTTTAATCACTAAAAATATTTTATTTTAATAGAATTGTACAAATGAAGAAAAAATAATTCCATCTTAATTATCGAAGTTACTAATATCCTTGTTTTTCGGCGTTCTTTAAATTAAACTAAAGGAAAATGAAAGCAATTTTCCCTTAAATCCTAAGTTTGTGACTGCCTGTCTTACAGTCAAGCCAGTTTTTAAAAAAAGCTTAACAGTTATTTTGTCATACTTACGGGCATTTTAAACAAGATCAGTTAAAACTAACTATTACTTATTATAACTGAACTTGGTGAAATTGGCCGTTAGTAATTTTGCTTCTAGTTAAATTTATCAAAATCATTAAAATGCGTGATTTCAAGCCTTTGAATATGCTGAATAAATTAAAGCTTAGCTAACCCTTAAAGTATGCTTTACAATTTAATTTAAATTGATTTTAATTAAAATATTTTTCATTCTTCCCTTACCAACTCATTAAATGTTCTTTAACCACATCTGTCATTCTATTGAAATTGTCACATGTTTTACAACATGTTGCTGTTAAAATGTTGGTCACTTGTCATTATGTACATTTTTAATTGATGCCATTTAAAATAAGAGTTTAATGTTTAAAATAAATTTATTCTCACAGATCTTAGTTTTCGGTTTGAAATGCTTTTTGTGATGTGTTTTAATTTTTTTTTTTTTTATTTGTTTTTGTGGAACAAAGCAAAATATTTATAAATTTAAAAATGTACTTGCCAGCAGCTGTGAATTAAATGTGATTACATTTGTTTTTTTTTGCGTATATTTTTGGGGAAAACAAAATAATATAACATATTTTTATTTTTGAGAAATTATAAAAAGCAAATAATATTAGAGGAGAAGGATAAGTATTTAGTAAATAAACACAGAGATACAAATGTTGGGGTATAAAAAATTTAAATTTTAAATTACAAGTTTAAAAATATGTTTTATTTTGTTAACTTTTATTTAGAGTGAAAATTTAAAGCATAATTTTAGGCTACTAAAGCTTAATTATGGAAAATGTTTTAGAAATTAAAATTTCTCTTTGAGGTAGTCGGAATGCATGTCAAATAATTGTTAAATAAAAAACTAAAAAAAACGCAAAGAAACTTTAACCAAAGGCAGTGAAGCATTGAAAAACTCCTGCCATAGGGTTTGTTTTTTATTTTTTTTTTGTGACCAATTATCTTCTCTATTTGCCACTTGGGCTTTATTTTTGTTTTCGAAAATGCTCTAGATTTGTCAAAAACAAACTGAATGTTTACAAGTTAGAAAGTTTAGTTAGTAATGCCCGACCATTTGATACCCTGCACCACAGTAAATCAAGGCAAATTTTTAGAGAGTGTACCCAATTGTACCCATGGCCAATCATGGGCCTGACAAAATAAAATGATGTTATATCTTAATATCAACACCTACACCCAAAAAAAAAAAAGTTTTAATAAGGTCACCTCCAACAAAAGTATTTTCATAGAAAATTTTAACTAATCATGTTTAATATAACCATATTATTGTCACGGACAACCATATTATGGTTTAATTAGTCCTCCAACGAAAAAGCACAACCATATTATGGCTGCCTCCCAACATGCTATGATATAGGGCTTATACGGTTCGACATAGCACTCTTACTTGTTTCAGAACAACAAGCTATATAACACTGATTTACCCATAGTATGGATGTTCGTGACAAGAATATGATTAATGCAACCATAATATGTTCAAAGAAATTTTCGTTTAAAATAGCTTTGCTTGATGTGACCATATTGAAAATATGTTTTCTTTAAAACATCTACAATATTCCCTTACCGATTATATGACAATTTTTGTCAAAACCTTTGTGTTTAATATTGTGGCACCCATTGGCAAATTTTAATTTTTTTACAGGGGTAACAATTTTTCTTTAGAGTTCGTTAAAAGAAAAACTAGTTCAGACTTGATTGGAATATCAAAAACTGTGTAAACAGAACAAAAATTTTATATTTTAGGGAGCTTGGTTTACATTTGCATCCGTAGCCCTTAACCTAAGTTTTTCTAAGAGATTGTGATGGATTTCATTTTTATTAACTGCTTAGAACAGCCTGTATTAATTTGGTATGAAAGGCATTTTCTGTGCAGCCGTTTAGCAGTGAGTGTGTTTTCGATAGACGCGCAGGCAAACAAACATGGGTAGATCGACTTAAAACTACTTAAGGACCCAGAGTACATAAACTTTATGATAAATATTTTTTAGTGTTAATTTACAAGATTTTGTTTGTGTTGCACAGTTCCCAATTTTTATTCTTCATTATTCCTATTTAGTGTAACACAAGAAATGACAAACCTAAATCACCATTCGTGGTGGCAAAGGGCATAAAAATAAAAAGTTTAAAAACGTTTTCAAAGAAGCATAAACCAGACTCCAGTATGAGAAGCAAATAGAAAAAGTACTAGTAGCAGTAGTAGTATGTAGTTAGTTAGTTAGTAGTGAAATAAGAAATTATACTCGATTTAATTTTCCAGTCCAGTTGTTTTTTAACAAGGTTGAATGCTTTAGTTTGGTTTTTTCGGTTAAAATCCAAAACCAGCACAAGAAATTTACATACAAAACTTTCAATCACCAACTTGTACACACACGCACACACATATAAATACGCCCACACCTACTCTTCTATACAGACCTTTTTTAGACTAAAAAAAATATCCTGTGTATATGTGTGTCACACTATCAATACCGAGTCATTGAGTTTAGATCTAAGTGTATTTTTTTTTTTTTTGTATTTTTTGATGTTTGAGGTTGTGCGTAAAAATTAATTAAATCACAGTTGATGCCGAAATTTTTTTTATACATATTCTGAACTATTTTTTTATTACCCTTTCGTTTGAAAAAAAAATTTAAAAGCAAAGTAAGCAGGAGGAACAATTCCCAATTTTTCTACGTCAATCTTCTATCTTTTTCTATACACACATAAAAAGTAGAGTCTGTGTTTGATTTATATTTGCTTGCGCGTTTCTCGGAAATAATTTCAATTTTTATATTTTGGACCATTTTTCGTTTGTGTGATTTTTCATACATATATTACTTTGGGCGATTTTGCCTGGCAGCCTTATTCTACGCATAGCAGAGAAACTTCTTTCGCAACTATCAGAACTAATAGGAAGGCTTATTGACTTGTAAAAGTTTGTAAAGTTAAGGTTAGATATTCTTTTCGATTTTGGATTTTATCTAATGTAAAAGAAACGTATTTAGGAATATTAATTCAGCTATAGAAAATTCAAGTAACAATCAAGGCGAATTCAACTACAGGCGGTGTCGGAACTATAACAATCCAAAAACGACTGAAACAACATAGGATTTTTTGCATTGCATTGTTAGTGTTTACGGCTCAAAATTTCAACCATTCTTAGCAAAACACTAACGAATCAAAACAAATTGGTTCGAACTATCAAAATCAGATGGCGTTTCGACAACACCTGTTGTTAATTCGCCTTGATAAAAATCTAGTAGCATTTTTATTTTATGTATTTTAGTTTTTTTCTTAATAATAAATTTTGATCAGTTTTAAATGTTTGAGCAAACAACAAAGAACACATTTGTTTAAAGTCCTATAAACATTTTTCAAAATATCAATATTTTTACAAAAAATCACAAGCGAAAATCGCAATTAAAAGAAAGCAGCACAGTTTTGGGGTGGGCAAAAGTTGGTCTGGGGGGTTTTGCCCACCCAAAGCCTCCAAAATCTACGCCAATGCTTATGGTTTTTTTCTAAAGAAAAATTTTCTTGTTTAAAAAAAAAAACTGTTACACACATCTGCTGTGATTTGTTTTTTAAATTCTTTAAATATTTTGTTTTAGTATTTATTAAATTATGTAACTCTTTTTTTAGTTTCATTCCTCTAGCTAAAAAAGGACAATTCCGAAAAACCCAAACGTTAAGACTTAATTTTCTATTTAAATCTATTGTTTGTGTTTAGTTATTTATGTAAAATATTTAGTACAATTTTATTCTATTGTTATTTAAAAAACAAATACGACTAAATAAAAACCGACAGACAGACACACACAAACATAATGAAACTCGTGTATTCTGTATGTATGTGTCGCAATTGTTGTATTATTTGTTCTTGTTCATATCCTTTAGGGAATTTTCAATTTATTTTTGTCACTTAAATCATGTTGAATAAAAACCAGTGTAATTGTGTGTATATTTCTCTATATACACATATGTGTATGTATGTATGAATATGTGTGTAAATTTGTCTGTGTACGGAATGTTCGTTTGTTTAGAAATAAAATCAAGTTAACTTTATGGTTTATAGACGTTTCTGTCTCTCACACTCTTGTGGTAGGTTTTCTTCCCATTGACGACAATTTTACAATTGTCCTTCTCCTGGCTGGTTTAAGGTTTAATAAGTGTAATGTCTGCATACATATGTAAACTAAATGCTTACGAGTGGCTCTGTTTCCCAGTCTCGTTTTGTGCATATGTACGTTTGTTATTTTGTATTGTGTCCTCTATTCATTATTTTACGATTGAAGTTTCCTATTTCCGGTCGTTTGCATACACACATTTCCATACATTCATTATTGTTTATGAATCAACTCACTCGTATAGGAAAAACTCCTTGATTCTCTTGTGTGTTATTGTTTAGTTCGCCGTTCACGTGTGTTTATGTGGGTATGTGAGTGTTAGTGAGAGTTGGTGTGAGTAGCAATGGCTAACGAAAAAAGGTTATTTCCTGTTTTATTGTCATTTTAGTTTTTTTTTTTGCGTTTTGCTTTGCCAAGTGTTGTATATGTGTATGTCCTTTTATTTGTGTCCTTGTCTTGGTTTGTTTTGCTGAAACCAAGACAAATGAAGCGGTTTTTTCCTTAACAAGTTAATTCGTTTTTTATTTTTTGCTACGACTTTGCCTTTGCTATGCATTTTGTGAGAAAACTATTAAGTTCTTGTTCATTTTTAAGATTTATTTGCATTTTGCATGCTTTAATTTAGTAAAATGACAATTTTATGAGAAGAAAGTAAGGACAAACAACAGCAAATAAAAAAACGACAAATTTTCTAAAGAGAGATAAAAATAAATTTTAAAAAAAATATGTAATCATATGTGTAAATTTACATCTGAAAAAAATTTGTGATATATTTTATTAAGGAAATTTCAAGCTGTGAGTTAAATTTAATATAAAAAGTTATTATCCATATTCTTCTGTTAAAATCATGCTCGCTTTCGAACGACTCAAAAAATAAAAAACTAACTTTGCCGTCAAACTGATTCTAATAATCCTAAACAGTTCTAATAATCCTAAAAGTCCACTGTCGGAAAACACTTTAACACACGCACAGCCATCGACGACTGCTGGTAGTCAATAGTCAAACATCAATATTTAAACCAAATTGTATTTAACCTTTGGTAGATCGAAATTTGCTTTGAATGATTATCTATTTTAATTGATTTTACACGTTCTTCCTAACTTCTGTTTTGTGTACTTTTTGTTTGATGTTTGACTTTTGACTACCAGCAGTCGTCGATGGCTGCGAGTGTTAAACGGAAAACCCATCTGAAGAGATTGAGTGGTTGCAATCGAAACATGTAAGGGTAACCTGTCCGTAAAAACGCCTGGGTTCGAGCCCCAGGTCAGTGAAGAATGAAAACTTATCAATAAATTTTAATTAATTTCATGTTGTAAAAGTCCTTTCTTCATAAAAATAATTTAATGAAAATTAAATTTGATGAAATTAAGCCTAATTAAATATCAAAAATTTGGATTAAAAACCATAGAACAGCAGCCGTATTCTGTAATTAGCTTAGCCAAAGTTAAATCTCGATCGCTAAAATGCCTTAGAGAACACAAAATTGAAAAATTTTAGCGATGAAATTAAAAGCTAAAATTGCAGGCGAATTAAATTTGTATGGCAATGCCATATTTAGCAATGCATGTTACAGTATTGCATTCGTAGCCAAAAATCGCTAAATCAACTTGTTAGATTTTAAGCGATAGAGATTTAGTTTTAGCGAATTACAGAATACGGCCACAGTTAAACAAAATAACCACAAAACTAATTATTGGTTATTAAAAGTTTTTATCAAAAGCCAGGACTGTCAGGTACTTTTGTTCCTTGTCCCCAAAAAATTAAAAAAAATCTGCAATAATCCCCAAAATATAAAACTTTTAAAAGTTAATAATTTTTTTTTTTTTGTTATTTTTCTGACCAAATTTAAATTTTTTTTTTTAAATAGTAAGTCCCCATTTCCACAATGCAAGTCTTATTGATAAACTTATCACATTTTCTTCTTTGAATCAGCTTCGGCGTTTTCACGAGACAAGTCTTATTATTTATCTGTTATTCCATTTGTATGAAAGTATATGTGCGTTTGGACATTTCGTTTAAAACATATTTCTTATTAAAATGTATTTAAATTCAAATCCGTGTTGAATATCTTAACAATTGTTTAATTTAAAATTAAAGTTGTGTAAAATGTACTTTTAATTATAAATTTCTTTTGTTTTGTTAAATAACAAATATTTAAAAAAATTTACACACAAAAAATCACACACGCTACGAAATTAGCTTTGTACAACGAAATTAAATATGAAAGATAATTGTCAATATAGACCTGCTGAAAATTACGAATGAGAAAACAAAACGCATATGACGAGTACAGCAAGCTGAGTACTCGTTTCTTTTCCCCTCGTCACTCTCGCCACCAAAGTAGCAAGCTGATTAATAAGACTTGCATTGTGGAAATTGGGACTAAGAAAAATTTTAATAAGAAATCCCCAAAAAAAAATGTAAGTAAAAAAACTATTTTATTTCGATGGTAGCGACTGGTTTCGGCATGTTTTTTAAAATTCGTTTTATGCGATTCCAGTGAGGAATTACAAGCAGACCAATAATATGCTGTTTTTGAAGACGAATGGGTTAATTTGTAAGAATTTATTATATTGTCTTTCATATCTACTATGTAGAAAATTGTCTTTAAAAAATTAAAAATTGTTTATTTCGTCAACGGTTTTAGATTCTTTTTTTAAATTCGCCTCTTTTAAAACACTCACTCAAGAATGCACACTTAAATTATCAAAAATAGTAATCTTTATTAGGACCCTTTACACCATATAAGTTGTTGATATGAGTAAGATAAAAGTTTTGCTACTTGTTTCATATTTTATATACGAAACAAAGAATAAAAAGCGTAAATAACAACAGGAGGGAAAACATATTAAAAATGTGCAAAATTCCCACAAAATCCCCTAATTTTATTTTAAAACAGTCCCCACAATCACTTTCTTTGTCCTTTTTGCTCGCATGAAATCCCCAACTTTGGGGATAAATCCGCAAGTCTGGCAGCCCTGTGCAGAGCTTTTCTCATAATAACTATTTGAAAATCATGGTCTCTTAATTTACCAATAAAAAAATCCACAGCAAACGCTTCTCTCTTAAAGACTTTGATTTTGCACATAAACAAGGCGAATTAATTTTTCATGAATTCGCTTTGTTATTAACTTTGCTTTTTTCCTTAAATATTAATCAAATACACTTCACTCCAGGGTTACCGTTAGGGATTTTTGAAAAGTCGCACAAAAGGTTGTTTTATAAAAATAAAGTCGCACAAAAAAGTCGTTTCAGAAAATAAAAGTCGCACATCTTTTTTTTAACGTTTTTTATTAATAAAAAGCATAACAAAACAAAATACAATTGAAACAAAAAGCCATTTAAACTTCAGTTCACAGTCTCTCGAATAGTATCGCGAACTTTTACGTTTCTTGGAAGGACCCGCAGCGATGTTTTCGCTATCCGTTTCAGAATCCGTGGTTTCCTCCGCCTCTGAACACGTATTTTTAGCTTCATTTTCTTTTGCGTTTTCTGATTTCCTTTTCGTTTTAACAAGAAATCTTATTGTTAAGAATAAAATAAATTTTATTTTTGAAGTTAAAGCAAAATATTCTCATGTTGGTACATACCTGTCCATGTTTTACTGCAACTTTTTCTTCAATTGACTCGGCGGCTAAAAATTATTTTGTAAACACCACAATTTTTTATTTTAAAAAGCTTTTTTGTCAAAACTATTTTTTGAAACTTTTACTGAAAATGTTCTTAAATACATTCAATTCGGACTAAACTACAGGTGGTGCTAAGACTACAACAATCCAAAGCCAACAAAAACAACAGAGGTTTTTTTGCATTGAATTGCTAGTGTTTACGATTCGAAAACTACAGGTGGTGCTAAGGCTACAAAAATCCAAAACCAACAGAAACAACAGAGGTTTTTTGCATTGAATTGCTAGTGTTTACGATTCGAAATGTCAACCATTGCTAACAAAACACTGACAAATTGGTCCGAATTGTCAAAACTTGCCACCACCTTGAACTGAATTCGCCTCAAATACGTTGTATACATGACAAGGTTGCAAAAATGTGATTAAAGTGTTGCGAAATGAACAATAATTTATGAATTGTTTTTAAATTTTGACGACGCTATTTTGACGAATTTTTTTTTTATACAAATAATAAGAAAATTTATAATATACTGCAAATTGAATGTTTTGTAAGAATCTTAACAAAAAGGGTAAAAAGTAGCAACAAAATTAAAATAGTTGCAAAAGTCGGTGATAAAAAAAAGTCTCACAAAAAGTCGCAGACCGCTGAAAAAGGGTCAAATTGCGACTTTAGTCGGGCGAACGGTAACACTGCTTCACTCCCTCTTATTAAAATACACAAATCACTCACTGCTTTCACCAACCGCAGCCAGCGTTGCCAGAAGAATTGGAAGAAAAATCTTCATTTGGCTAAAAAAAAAAATCTTATTTTGAAGAGAAAAATCTTAAAATTTTTAAAACAAGGCAAAAAAATTAAAAATTATTAATTTTTTAAAAGAAAATACTTCTTATTATGGAAATACGTAATTGCCGTATGTATACAAAATTAGATTGTAGGTTTAAATTGTGTTTTAGTTATATTTTCTATAAAATTTTAAATCCATTTAATTTCTAGTAAATAATAAAGTAAAAACGTCCACTTAAATAAAGAAGTTCCATCAAAAGTAATTTAATTCTAATACTAGAGATGTATAAATGTTGGAAGAAAAAAAATGTTAGTTAGGGAGCAATGAAGCGCATACATCATCATATAGATTATATTTTTTGATGCCCTTGTTATATCGAAGAGATTTTGATATAGTTTAATTCGATTCCGCACATATCATTAATAGAATTGGAAAAATATTACAAGGAAACCCCAAATTTGGTGTGGCCAGACCAATACGGTAATCCTAGTGTTAAGTTCCATTAGTTTTACCTTTTGATACTAAATACATGAACTTTTTTGTTTTTTAATATATTAATCTTTATAAAAATACGTTTTTTTATGTTCACAAATAATTTTTTCATCAAAAGTTTTAAAAAAATTCTGTTAATTTGGCTGCAGGGATAGGAATAAGGAACTGTTATAAAAATTTTAATTTAAAAATGTTACTAAAGTTTTTATTAGGATTCAAAAAATTAATTAACAATGTTTCGTTTAAAAGTGCTACTAAATTCCCATTTCATTCTATTGATAAAATAAAACTTATTGTTGATGGAATAATGGAATAAATATGTTAACAAAAAATACAGAATAGAATTTTGTGAATAATATTTCATGAAAAAATTACATTTTATTATTTCTATTGTTTGAAAAAAATATAATTATGAAAAAAAATTTGTTGTTGGTATGTTAGAAATAATTTTGCTTAATACTCTAACAAAATGTCTCTGTCGACAATCTTAACACAATTGACTGATTTTGACATTTGTGGTCGCATAGTATTTCTATGTACGTTATCGTTAGCTTGCATTGTTGATCGACTTGTCGTGCTGAAAATTGTAAGTGGCGCACTTAACAGCTGTTTGTCGGTGAAAGTGCAAACGGACGAAAGCGGTCGACAACGTGGGCCAGACTGTAAGTACATATTTGGTAAGTTGTGGAATCAAAAAAAAACCCTAATCATTTGCTTACCAGAGACGGGTATATGATATGTTTGATAGGAAATTCATAAACAAAAGGCGAACATTATTATTTTAAGTTTTTAAAGAAAGTTTAAAATTTTCTAAGGAGTTTTTAAGAGTATACCACCGAAGTGTTGAAAAAATGGGTATTTAAGATTCTTAAGTTTTCTTAAAATAAGGCCGTTATATTTTTATGAAAATAAAAGTAAGATGGATGCCACAAGTAAAAAAATCAGTTAAGCCTTGGTAGATCTGTCTGAAATTAAATTTTTTAAATTTTTAGATATTGAAGGCAATATTGTCTTATACAAGCTGTACTACGAGAGTTATTTGAAACTGAAATAAATAATATAATTAAATAATAAAATAATCATATGTGGTGCATTTTGCATATTAAATAATTATTAATTATAGATTTTTTACAGAAAGTTAACATTTGTGAAAGACTACTTTCAGAATTTTTGTTAGATTTCTACAGAAAATCAAAAAAATTTTCGGTTAATTATTTTAGAATATTTAAAAATATGACAGATTTTTTATAGAAAGATTTACGATAGCTTTTCTTTAAAAAATTGTCATTTGCGGTACAGAGCTATCATTAATGATAGATATTTTTTATATATTTTTTTTTAATTGTATTGAATCAATAAAAGAGTTACAAAATTGTTAATAATAATAAACAATGTGCCAACTCAAGTTATCGTATTATACTATTACACAGTTCCTAAGTATTTTGACAAAAATGCTTCTCTGATATAATTATTCCTTGAAAATTTTCAAAAAAAAACAATAAAAACTTATCATGACAGGGTTGTATTTTCCTCAAAATACGTCAGACTTGTGTAATAGTGTAAAGTACCCTATAAGATTTGCTATTAAAACAGACCAGATGGCAGATAACGGCATTCGATATCGATTGAAACATCTTATTAAATTGTGGTGCAATTTCGAACGATATCGAACGTTGTTATATGTTCCATTTCTCATATTAAAAAAAAATATTATTTGTGTTGTTTTTTTTTTGTAGAATTTTATCATTTGAATAGATTTTTTTATACAAAAAATTATCATCTTTGGTAGATTTTCTATAGAAAATTATGATATGTGAAAAATTTTAATATTCGGTGTATTTTCTTTAGAAAATCTTCATCTATAAAAGATTTTTAATAGACATTTTTAAACTGTGATAGATTTTCTGTAACAGATTATCATCTGATTTAGAATTAATATAGAAAAATATATTTCGTTGTAGTTTCTATAAAAAAATTGCAACATATGTATGTATTTGTCTTAAAATATGTTTAGAAAATTAAAATGTGTGATAGCTTTTCGATTAAGATTAATGTCTGTAAAATGCTTTTGACAGAAAATTACCAATTGTACTAAATAAAATTATAAAATTATCACTTCCATAATTTAAATACCTTCCTAGGTATAAAGTTATTCAAATTTGTGTTTTTATTATTATTTCAAAAAATTGTGAATTTTAAATTTTTGTTTACCACTTTTAAAAACAAGAAAAAACGCCCAATTAAGATTCGTCATTAAATAAAAAGTCTCAAACGTTCTATTTCGTTTACAAGTAATTACCCTCTAATGAAAATTCATTTGTTAAGGTCACAGATTAAGGTTGAAGCATAGACCCAGAGACAAATGTCAGATCACACTCCTGTTGTACCAAATCAACAAAATATTACATAAAGGAACACACACGTACTGAATGCTGTTGTGTCGCGCAAAGCAGCCAAAAATTCATAGAATACTTTAATAAAAAAAAAACAAGACAACAACTTTAGTTAATGAGTACAAAACAAAACGATAAAAAAAGAAAATACAACTTTCACACACACCCAATTGTATTTTATTTTTATGGATTTAAAAGGATACGCAAAGGCAGAGAAAGAGAGAGAGAGAGAGACAGATGTATTAAAAACTCAACATGCATTTGAAAAACAACAACATTAACAAAGTGGACATGATTAAATGAAGTTGTTACGTTTGAATGCGGGCAAATTAGAAAAAAACAGGTTTATTTGTGTGTTTTTGTTGTTTTACTGACTAGACGTCCTGGGAGCGCCAATATGGGGTTGTGTTGAAAAAAAAAATATCCCAAAGTTTTGATGTTGATTTAGTAAACTTCCACAAATATCTAAAAATATTTTGCTAATTGGTAAAAAAAAAACTCAATAAAAATGTTGATTTTGTTGCTTTCATTCATTTGTTTGTTTTTTTTTTAATAATATTTTAACTTTTGCCTAAAAAGACATTTAGTCTATATTATTTCGTAATTTTTATAAACATTCAAAAATACTAAAAAAAAACAAAGTAATTTCTTGTTTTCCTCTATCATACGGAAATTTCATTATGAAATGTTGTTATTTTGAGATCATTTAATTTAACATTTTAACAAAGTAATGAAAAAGAAATAAAAATTTCCCACATACAATTATAGATGTTCATATCGCCAAATGATTTAAAAAAAGCCCTAAGTTAAAAAAAAATTTAAAATCGACTGTTTGATTGATTATTATGCACTGCGGTATGTAAGAAACCATGTGTCTGTATTATTACACAAAAATAGGAAACATGATGCGAAGTAAACCAAATTTTACACAAAGATTTTGGCCATTATCGTTTAGCAAACGTAAGGAAATTCGCCTTGGGTATACACTTACGCAAATTTGGAATGTTGTGCGCTCCTTAGGCAGAGTTCCACCTAATTAAAAGTCCAAACCAGTTCCAATACTAGCTTAACAGCATAATTGCCCATGAATCAAAGAAACAAGATTGCGCATTGCGCAGGTCCGTTATTTTTGTGTGTGACGAAACAATAGACTTTGTGTGTGTGCATTTGTGTATGTCTTACATTTTTTTGATTCATGATAATTGCCTCTATATAGTTATTCAAGGGTTTCCGGTTCATTTCCCTAAAGACCTACAGATTTGGTATTTTGTCCCTTTAACAAATTTCGCTTCTAATGCGATCAAACGCAGGACATTTGCTTTAGTAATGTTCCAGTGTTTTGTCTTTATTATTTCATTGGATAATGCTATGCGAGCTAAGCGACTTCGTAGCTCTATATGATCTATTGATACATTAACTAGTCTTCTAAGGGCCATTATTATAACTTGAAGCTAGCTAAAGTTAAGATTAAGTTGACAGATAGTAATGTGTTATCTGTCAAAAAGCGTCTGTTATCTGCCGGATAACTGCTAACGCCAAGTTATAATAATGGCCCTAAGTATTGTGGCCCTATCAGCCGACAGAAAAGTTCAAACCGATTTTTTGAACTTTTTGGAAGGCTTAGCATTCTCCTGGTAAACAGTGTTTTGGTATGTCTACTACAGCATTGGTGGCTTGGAACCCAGATTATCTCCAAGCCTACGTAATCATAATATGACATAATTTTGACTACCACTTGACTATCCCTGCTTATTCGGTTCACTGATGAAAATTCTTTCTATCTCTTTAAAAATTTACATAATCTAATTTTTTAATTTAAAGCAAATGTTTGATAATTTTCCATTTTCTCTTTTTTCAATTTTAGGTAAGTGTTTACGACTACAAGTAATTTGCTGGCATAATTTTTTTTTGCACCCTCCTCCTTCTTGGCCCTTAACGCTAAATTTCATTTCATTACAAAGTCATTGTGCGGTAAGTATAATTTAATTTTTCTAGCTGAACGAAAAGTTATAATAAAAAAGCACCCTCATAAGCAAAATTTAAATAAATAACAGAAATGAAATGAAAGAAAAGAAAAATTCAATTGCAATTTGCAATTGTAACTTTAAACGCAAATTATGACAGAGAATGAAAATGACAACGACTTGAAAAAATATTTGTAAATTGCAGTAATAAATATAAAAACCTACCAGAGAAAAGGCCGAACGAAATTAAAGATGAAACTGAATGAATGGATTTAATTTTTCGTTAAGTCTCAGCAGAAAAGAAAATGTGATCCAAATAATATTTTTATGTCTTTTCAACCCCCCCCCCCCCCCCCCCCGCCCTTGTTTAAACCGATTATTTGCGTACTAAACAGAGTATTTAGCTTTAACTCAAACAACCACAAGGAAATTGTCCCAGAAATACAATTAAAGCAGCACTGTTTCGTCAGTGTCCTGCCAGGATTTGTTGTTTGTTAAAGTTTGTTATGTAACTGATTTGTCGCCTGTTATTATTGTTATTATTTTCTGCTATTAACGAGTGGGCCGAAATTAGAACGAAAGCCAAATATCCTTAGAAAATCATTTTCTTTTTACTAATAACATTAAATGGGCTTTTTTCAAACTTAAATTCACAGACTTTTTTATTGCATATTCTTTTCGCTAAGTGACTTCGCTTTTTCAAAGCCCAAAACAAAAAAAAAGAAATCACAATTTCAGAGAGTGAACTGAAAAAAAAAGAAAAATTTGTAATCATCAGCGAAAAGAAATTTGTAAAAATGTGCTTTTATTTTCTTCGTCTTCATGTAAATTAATTAAGCTTCATTTTTTATAAACATTTTTGTTATGTTTTTTATTTTTTTTTTTTCAGAAAATAAAATTAAGTGTTTTGTTTACGCTATAGCGTAATACAAAAAAGGAAAAATAAAATTATATACAGTACAAGGACGATTTAGTGGAGGTTGTAAAACATTAAAAACAGCAGCAACGACAAGAACAGGCATACCAGATAAAAAGCCCAAAATTAAGAGAAAAATCACTGCTTTGTCTCAAGTGTTGCACACAAACAAACACAAATATAAAAAAATTGTAAATATTTTAATTGATGTCTCTTATAAATGCTTGCTGTACACTAATGGAAGATACTAGAACTAAACTAGAACAGAAATAGAACTGAACTAAAACTAAACAGGAACTAGACTAGAACTGAACTACTTGAAAATAAACTAAAAAAGATCCAAAACTGTTCGAGAATTGAATAGAACTAAACTAGAATTAATCTTCACCTAAACTAGAACTGAAGCAGAAACGGAACTATGCTCCTTTATATGAGCAACAGGGTATCTTTATATATAAAAACTAAAAATGTTTGTCCAACAAACAAACAGATTGTTTTATAGACTACTGAACCGATTTTCCTGAAATTTTTCCAGCAATATCACGTGAGCCCCAAAAATAACAAAAAAATCTTAAGAGCCGCTACATCAATTTTCTTGAACTTTTTGCAGTCGAATCTTCTGAGCAACGAAATTGAAAAAGATAGTAGCAGGGTAAGAGGTGGCCCCCATAGGACGCCAATGTTAAATATCGCATATCTTAAGAATTGTTATAGTGAGAATGTTCCAACTTGGTAGGAGTCACTCTTATGGCAAACTTAACATTTGAAAATGAAAATAGTGTGTGGATAGGCGCAGGGGTATTTATACCCCCATGGGATGCATATATTAAATACCGGTTATCTAAAGGTAAAAAAAGTCTTCAAGCTTAGTAGGACCCACTCTTGTGATAAGAGGGTAGGCGCGGGGGAGCATTAAATAATGTATAGTAAATGAAAAAGCGTATGTAATTTTGTTCCCTACAGACTTCTAAGCTACACTAATTTTCTGATTACCCAATGTCCAAGCTATCTTAGAACAAAACAAGAAAACAATAATACAAAGCTAAAGAACAATTATAAATGAAACAGAGGGCTAATTCTGGCACTCGTGATCGAATAAAATGTCGATTTGAAGGCAATTTTATTTATAATTCTCAGTCGATGCTAAACGAATTAAAATTATTTGTTCAGTTTTGTAAAGCATTTATTTGAGTTTTCACAACACTCGAAAAATTATTTCGATTCGTTCAGTATTGACTGAAAAAATTAGAAACAAAATTGCTTTCGAATCGAAAAAGTATTCGATCAG
The DNA here is from genome assembly GCA_949318255.1 of Pollenia labialis. Lineage (NCBI taxonomy): Eukaryota > Metazoa > Arthropoda > Insecta > Diptera > Polleniidae > Pollenia > Pollenia labialis. Next base: position 15,748,602 of record OX439140.1, read on the forward strand.
AATTAGCCCCCAGATCTTGAACAGAACTTAAACTGAACTAAGACTGAAATTTAAATCGATAAAATATATTTATTTTTGTAAACTGTTATTTTGTATATTCTTGCACTTAAAAAAAAATTTTATTTCCTCAAAGGTTCTCTTAATCACTTCAGCTGTAAAATAAAGAACCAGCTGGAGAAAAAACGTAGAAGAAGTGAACACAAAATTATACCATTTTTTTTTTTTTGGCTTCGAAAAAGAACAAACAGATGCGCTTCAGGCATGTTACACTTGGTTTATTTTTTGTTTTCGTTATTTTTGTTTAAAATAAAAAAGAATTTTGTTATTTTTACACTTTCAGAAAAAAAAATATAAAAATAATGAGAGTTTTTTCGTAAGAAAATTTATTACTTTTAGCCGGTTGATGGTGGTGGTAAAAACACATTGCGTTTCACGCGCTGTAAACTTTTGACGCCATTTGTAAAAATTCTTATGTGTATGTATGTATATGTGAAGGTAAGATCCTTTTTCTGGAAAATCCTATTTGTTGGTAAATGTTTTTACAATAAAAGGAGTTAGTTTCAGAATGAATTCTTTTTATATTTTTTTTTTTGTTTCTTTAGAAAAAAATAAAGTTTGGCACAAAAAGCTTCTGAAGCAAATTAAGGTACATTTTTGCTTTTGGCGGCGGATGTTGTCTCTGCTGCTATAGCACCTAAAGTGTTGCACGTAGCAAACAAAATAAGAAAAATATTTAAGAAAATTAAAAAAGAAATTGCAAAGTTATTTTACGTTAGTTTTCAAGTTAGTTAAGTATACAAAAGAAATAAATAAATTTAAAAACATGCATCAAATGAAATGCAAATTTTTTTGAGAAAATAAAAAAAAGTCAAGTTAAACTTGTGTTTGAGTACAGTTCTAGTTCGAATCAAACTCAGGTTCTAGTTCAGTTCTACTTCGACTTTACTTAACTTCTAGTTTCGTTCTAGTTTATTTCTGGTCTCCCAATTTTGTACCAGTTCCCAAAAAAAAAAATTAATAAACCTCATTCAGCACTACCGTTTTCTTTTACTACTTTTACTCTTTTAAATAGAAAAATATTTATATTTTCTAGAGTAAAATTTAATTCTGTGCATTTTCATTTAAAACTAAATAAATGACACATGAGACACTTTTTTAAACAATTTATTGCAAATCAATGCAATTTTTTTTTTGGAATTTGCAGCAATACTTTAAGTATTTGGACAACTGTTGCTCAATAAAAATTACAATATGATAAAATTAAGTTGAATAAAAGATTTTAAAAAGAAAATTTAAATAAATCACAAAAGTTTCAATAAAATGGTATAAATAAGGAGAGAAATTATTTAAATTTTATTTATTTTAGGGACTTGTAAAGAATTAAGAAAATAGTAAAACTTCTAATTCTTTCTCACTTCTTTTCTTCTTCTGCTTTATCCATGGAAAAGTCACTGCTATTCTAAAAAGTCACTTTTTCCACAAAAAGTCACTTTTTCCACAAAGCAGTCACCTTTTTCACAAAAAGTCACCTTTTCCATAAAAAGTCAGTTGTGTTTTGAAAGTTTAAATATTTGTTTAAATTAACTATATTACACTTTTTTCATAAAAAGCCAAAAATTAAAATTTTCGATATTTTAATCAGGCTTAAGTTCAAAAAATTTAATTTTCATTAAATTATTGTTAGAGAAGAAAGGAATTAACAACATAAAATAAATTCTATTCTTGACTGAACACGGGATTGAACTCGGGTCGAATTTGCATGTTTCGAGAATATCCACATTCCAATCATCAGAATTCTTTGCCATTCTACCGTTTGCGCCACTGCGGCGCCTGCCAGTCTATAGGCAAATATCAATCTTTATTCAATGGTAATTTTAAAGTAAACGTAACACTTTCTGAAATAAGACCCCTTTTTTACAAATAGGGAATTACTCTCCATATAATCAAACTACTGCCACAAAAGGTCACACTTTTTAATAAAAAGTCACAATTTTTCCAAAAAAAAAAGTACTTGATGCACAAAAAACTTCTTTTTTTTCTCACAAAGTTAATTTTTACACAAAAAGTCACTTTTTCCGCAATATTTACTTCTGCCACAGAAAGTAAAAATTTTTTCAAAAATAGTGACTTTAATTTAAAGGTTTTTCCAAAAAAAATCATACTTTTTTTTTTAAAAAAAGAGCAAACGATTTTTAAATTAATATGTCATATGTTTCATACATTTTTCTCAAAAATTAACAAATTTTTCATAAAAAGTCCATATAAACTCACAGTTTTTCCGCTAACAGTTACTTCTTCTATAAAAAGCCACTTTTTCCACAAAAAGTCTCACATTTTCCATATATATTCACACTTTTGAGAAAAAAGGTAAATTTTTCCAAAGAAGACGTACCATTAATCATACACTTTTCTTAAAAAGTTACACATCATTGATGAAAAATCACACTTTTTCCATAGAAGTTAAAACTGTCAAAAAGTCACACGTTTACACAAACATTCACTTTTTCTACAAAAAGTCTATACAAAGAAGACACTTTTTCAAAAAAAAAAAAATAAAAACATTCACTTTTGAATTTTTAGACAAATTTTTGCAGTTTTTACCAAAAATATAAACTTTGTCCACAATACTAAAAAGTTTCTCACAAAAAAAAGCATCAATCCAAGCAATTTGTCTTATTACATACTCAAATTTAATTAGAAAATATCTTAAGTTTTCTATATTAGTGCTCCTTTTATTCAAATTTCCAAAAATCGTTAATAGAGTCTCTTTCAATCTGTACTTCAAGGGGGACAGACTTTCTTTTAAATAATTGACAAATTTATCCCTGGTGATGCTTATCAGTAGCATTTAATTGTGAAACGTTTTGCAGACCAATTTTTTTTTTTTCGTTTCGAATGCAAAGATGGAACGAACGAACACCTAGAGCGCCTTATAGTTTGATTGCTTTTCTCCAAAAATTCTCTATCATTATTGTGACTTTTGTTTGCATATAATCCCTAGATATTTGGATATAAAATTGCTTTGTGGTCCTTTAATTTCTAAAGCTTGTCCATATCATATGCTAATACCTGTTTTCCATTCTTCAGAATGACAGCAAACATTTGCGTTCATACATTTTATTGCAACACAATTTCACATTAGCGGAGTTCAGTGTTTGGTGCAAATCACCATGTGAAAGAATAAATGTGTTGCTTTTTTCAATTCCAACAACAAAATACGCAGAGTTCATGTTGAATTTTCTGAAAAAGTTATACCTAAAAATAAAATGTAACCATTCGTACTTAAAAAAGACGGTGGAAGGGTTGTCAATAGTACGGTAAGTACGGATTTCCTTAAATCAATTACAGAATGCTTGGTTTTAGTACGGATTATTCCAGTGCAACATGCTCAAAATAATCCAAGGACCGACTTGACTTAAATTAAAATCAGATGAAAATTCAAGAAATTCTCAAATGGTTTAATCCTAAATACGTATTTGAAAATAATCCGAAAGTAAATTTAATTCTAAACCAAAGGGAATTATAGAGAGAAAGAAAGAGGAAGAGAGTGGGAGATAATTATTATTTAATTAACCGTTATAGTCTTTTTACCATTTGTCAAGTCTTCTCTTTTCTTAAAATGTTTTTTGTTAGGTATTTTTTAAATTTTTATACAAACTGAACGTCAAATACATTTTTGTATTGTCTTATTAAATTTTGGCACTTGTTTAGAAAAAAACTATTTTTTTTAAACATTTTTATTCAAAAATAGTGACATTTTTGATGGATGGTAGATGTTAGATGTGACCAATGTAAACGAGTGTTTCACATTTTCTACATCTTTGATGGTAGATGTTAGATGTTGATCAGTGTAAAAAGGCTATTACGCATGTTTATTTTACTTCAGTTGTATTCCACCAGCCCGATATGTTTTTCGTTATCATTCTACTTTGAAAATTTGATGTATGCGATCATATCGTATGCGACAAAAGGCAATTTTTCAGAAAAAATGTTTTTATTATATTTTTTCTTAAGCAGTGCAATACTTTATTTGGATTTAAATCGGCTTTTTAGCAAGAAAAATAAAACAAAATTTCGGTAAATTGCCGCTTACGATATAATTCTAAATAGGGCTCGATTGAACTAAATAATTTTAGCAAATAGAATTTGGGAATTTTTACTTTTTATTTTACTATTTAAACATGAAAATAATGGATGTTTTCTTCTTGTAGCGTTGTTGTTGTTTCTACACAAAACAAGCAAATTTGTGTTACCTATTTAAGTAGTGTTGTTGTTGTTTGTACAACAACGTATAGATTGCAATGCTAGTTTTTTAAGAACGACTTGTACTAACTCGGAAAGAAGTTTATTTTCTAAAGTAATCAATTTCGTTTCTAATAACAGGAAAATCCAACATCTAAATATAATTTCTTGATTTTAACTTATTGTGTTCGAATTTTATAAAATCTTCTTAAATAAAGAAACATTTCGCTTAAATAAGTAATTTTTGGCTTGGACGAGAATCATGCAAATTTTTCTTGTTTCAAGCCATATTTAGTAAGCAATTCTTTCCGTGAAAAGTAAGTGGAACAAATTTCAGTTTAGTATGAGTTTTCCTTTCTGTGTAGGATATTTTGCATTTGCACCAAACATTGAATACCGCTATTGTATGTAAAAGTTTTATTCTTTAGTTTGTGCAGCGTAAAGTCGAAAAAGTTTTTCCTATAAATGTTAGATAATCAAACAGATTAGGGAGGAACTTTTTTAACAAGAGCAACATTTCGGTAAAGTAGATTTTTTTTTTAAATGTTACATTTTTTAAATTTAACTTTACGTATTTAATAATTTTCGTTTATTTTGCTTAATTGTTTTGAAATGCAAAAAAAAAAATAAGCCATTAACTGGTGCACCCTACTAAATATTTAACACATATCTATAAAATATTGTATATTAAATAATATGTATGTAAGATATGCAACAATATAGACGAAAATTTAGATACATCGAACTTTCAAAAGCAAACATACGCACACACATTTACATAACATTCAAACATTTTAATACCCTTGTATACTTGTCCGTATGTAGATGTTATTTTGCACAAAACCAATTGACAATTTTAAATTAAAATGTCCAACAAAATTATGTTTTTTCCATTTTTTGTTAATTTTTTTTTTTTGTTTAGTTAAAATAAATATAAATGTGTCTGTACTTGGTTGTAAAATTTAATACAAATTGTATGTACAATTTGAGGTTTGTGCAGAAAAAAATATATTTTTTACTCATAGATGAAATCTTTGAGGTTTTTTTTATCATTCCATTTGAAGGAAAATTACTTTTAGTTGGGTGATTTTTTTTTTAAATTTTAAAACAATTTTTAAATGAAACGTTTGGTGAAGATATTTTACTTTAATACTACTTTTTCTTTAGTCAAGTAAAAGAACAGACAAGTGAGAGTGCTATATTCGGCTGTGCCGAATCTTTGATAACCCCAAACAAGAGTTAGAATATCTAAGAAGTGGGCATTTTATGGGCCCTTTGGTTAATTAAAGCCCAATCTTTACAAAAATTGGCCCAAAAAAAAAAGAAAAAATCTTCCCTACAAGTTTACTTGGAACTGGCAAAAATGCAATGTTTTGGGGAAAAATGTGACCCTTAAAGAAAATTTCAAAAAACCTACGATTGTGTGTGTAATTTTTTAGTTTATTTGCCAGTATCAAAAAGGCTCTACAACGAAAATTTGTTTACTAATTTTTTTCCTAAGAACTGAAACTTTTATTTAATTAATTATTTGTGTAATTAAAAAAACTCCTCAAATAAAATTATCTAATAAAGGGCCAAATACACTTGACAAATGCTTGTCCAGCAGGCGAAATCACTTGTGTACGGGTGCTGGACGTAATATTCGTCGTCATATCTAAATTTTATAATTTTCCATCCAGCATCGTCGGTGTGACACATCCAAACACATTTTCACTAATACTACCACTATGCTTGATGAGTTTTTTTTTTTTTTTTTAATTTCCTAAGCTTGTTTTGGTCAGTGTATTTGGGCCTTTAATTGTGTTTGCCTTAAACTTTTCAATAATTCGTTTGGTTCATTTCTGTGTTTCTCCTTTTAAATAAGTTCATGTTCTCGCCACTTTTTACAAATTTTGCGAGAGGGGCAAAAAAAGAAAAACTTAAAAAACTTTTAAACAAACCAGCTGAATGCATTTTAATGTAATTTTAGCCAAAAGAGAAGAACAGAACGAAACGTACAAAACAAAATAACGAAATGAAAAAGTTATGGCCCCTTAACCAACTCTCGATTAAATTTTTATTATTTTATTTTATTATTGTTATTTTCCTTTTTTTTCGTTTTCTGCGTACGCGTAACTAAAGTGTTCAACTTGCCCGGGTGGATGCTGCATAAATTGGGGAAAGCAATTTTTTGTTTTTCTCCAGATAAAATTTATAGATAAAGGAATATTTTCAGATAAGAAAATATATTTATAGTTTATTAAGTTTATTTTTGCTTATATATTCAAGAGACATATATATTTCTTAAAGATTTCACTCTTTGATGTCTCTGTTTCTAGTATATGAAGCTTGTAGTCAATTGCGTTTCCACTGCTTATTTTTTTTTTTAATTTTTCCAGCAATATTTCAACTCTTTAAGTGCAATTAGTCCGTTAATAGCATGAAAATTGTAATTGTAAAATTGCACGAAAATGTCCATCGTGTTAGTATTTTTTTCCCAGTTGGCCAGCAGTTGGCCAGCTATACAAAATACAAAGGGGGAAATGCCAAAGTATCTTTGAGTTTGAGAAAATTCCGAGTAAATCATAATTTCAGGGGGTTCCTAACTTTAGAAAAATTTAAGCGTAATTGTATTTAACAGTTTATGTTTTCTTTAGCTCAGATCTATTAACTGTTTGAACATTTTCAAAAAACAATAACAACTTATCAGGGAAAAGTTGTATTTTCCTCAAAATGCTTACGACTTGTACGATCGTCTTAACTGCCCTTCAGGAGCACCCATAGCTAAATAAAACAACTATGTTATTGTAAGTGTTAGTAACCATAACATGTTTGGAGGCAACCATTATATTGAATGATTGGGGAAGTGGGTTTCATTTAACCATAGTTTGGTTGCCAGCGACAATATTATGGTTAAATTTACAATAAGTAGCATTGTGGTTAATGTATTGCACTGTTTATCTGTTTTTTGGTATTTTATTCAGGCAAAAGCTTATTGAATTTAATTTTCATTAAATTATTTTTATGAAAAAAGGAATTTTACAACATGAAATAAATTAAAATTTATTGATAATTTTTCATTCTTGACCGCCACGGGGCTCGAACCCAGGCTTTCACGGACAGGTAACCCTTACATGTTTCAATTGTAACCAATCAATCTCTTCGGAGGGTTTTGCCGTTTAACACTCACAGCCATTGACGACTGCTGGCAGTCAATAGTCAAACATCAGTCTTTAAACCAAATTGTATTAACCTTTGGCAGACCGAAATTTGCTTTGACTGATTATCTATTTTAATTGATTTAAATGTTCTTCCTTACTTCTGTTTTTTCGTACTTTTTGTCAAGAATTCTTCTCGAAATATTACACAATCTAAAATTGCTTAAATAGAAAAAACTCTTACTTAGTTTAACTTTTTTTCACTTACTTTAAGTACAAGACGTTCGTAAAACTTAAAGTACGAATAACACCAAATAGTACTCAAAACAAACGCAAATGGGATTACTTTCCAAAACCATTGCATTCTCTATGCGTGCATACTCGTATGTTTGTAAAAGTTTGTTGTAGAAACAACAACACTACACAAGTAAAAAACTTTGCTTGTTTTGTGTAGAAACAACACTTTTTAGGTTTAAGAAGAAAAAATTTCCAAATTCCATTTGCTAAAATTGTTTAGTTAAATACAACAAATTTTCAAAGTAGAATGATTAAGAAACCCATATCGTGCATGCTGTGGGTGTCTCAGAATTGTGAGTTCTTCCGTTAACTAAGGGGGTGGGAGGAACACAACAAATATAAAACAAACACATTGATGTGAAAGGCTAAGTAAATAAAACTTTCTCTCTTTGGGTTAAAGGTTTGGGATTATTATTTTAAGTAAGAGTTTAGTATTAAAAACACCATAAATATTCTTCAATCAAGCACAGTTTCCGATTAATTTTTATCTCACTTTTTCTTAAGTTTTAATTAAGTACGGATCATATCAATGATCCGTACTTGAATCAATCATTACTTGATTTAAGGAAACCCATACTTCTCGTACTGTTGACACTGCTTTGGCTTGATTTAGGTACGGATGGATTTGATGGATGTTTCTTACCCGTGTAAAACGCCTCACGGCTCCTCTATTGAATACTGTTTGGCTTGATTTAGGTACGGATGGATTTGATGGATGTTTCTTATCCGTGTAAAACGCCTCACGGCTCCTCTATTGAATACTGTTTAAGTCTTCCAAAGCGGTGCAAAAATAATTAAGTTACTGTTAAGTCCGCAATATCCCAAAAACCGTTTTTTATGGATACTATGGATACACTGCCGAAAATAACTTTAAATGCCATTACTTTCTTAGAAATATTGGTATTGATATACAATTTTGAGACTACAACTTTTACAATAGTTACTATGGAATAGAAATACTATGTCATAGCAAATTTTGTACAGGAAGGTCCATATTTGACCATAATTCCCATATAAATTCCCTCCCCAAAATCGCATTAGGACGAACAACTCGCATATTACACTCTTCCCGCAAAAAAGCTTTAGCGACAAAAACACATTTTGCAGAAGAAGATACACATTTTAGTATATTTCATAAAAATTGTGTATGAAGGTTGGCGCTTTAAAGAGATGATGCAAGTGTGGCCAGTAAATTCATTTATAAAAAAAAAAAATATTAATTTTGTCGCTTAAGCTATTTTTGCGATAAAAGAACTCATTTATGAGTATTAACCTCATAACATCACTTAATTTTGACGGGTTCTACTTGTCTGGCCTTGGGTCCCAAATATAGAAAGTTGTCTTAATATACTGTGGTGTAGGGCATCAAATGGTCAGACTTGACCAATTATACTTTCTTATTTGTTAACAACCTACATATTTATTTATAAGCAATTTAGTTTCAAATATTCTTCGCACTCTTCCCCTTTCAAAAGCTTCTACATGATTTAAGTTCATCGAAAACCTGCTTTTTACAACCCTCCGCCCCCAGCCCCCCTCCCACACACATTTTTGTGGTAGTTAAAAAAACTGTTTATTTTAGCATCATTAAATTTTTCAAAAATGCTATAAATTTTAAAGAATTAACCCCGGAGACTAACATATCATTCACTGCACAGACATGCATATGTGGAAGAAAAAAAAGTTATCATTAGTTCGGCTTAGAAAAGTGACAATATAAAACCAACAGCAATAGACTTTATATGAAGTTGCTATAAAAACATTTTTGTATATGGAATTCCTATAAAAATTGCATGCTTATGCAAAAGCTTTAATAAAAAAAACTCAAATGTTAAAATAAAAAAATTCTGTTTTAAATTTAAATTAAGTCAATTGCCCTACAAGCAAATTCATATAACTATAAAATAGGAATATTTCAAACAAAAATGGTGTCATAGGAAAACTAAATTAGTATATTTTATATGGTTATTTTGTTTTATTTTTGGTTTTTAATTTTTCTTGTTTAATAAAAAAATTGCAATAAATTAAAATCTTTAAATATATGGAAATATATTTTAAATCTGCTACACCATGCAATACTCAACACCCCATACGCCTGTCAGCCCACCATTATTCCATCCTAAAGCCATAAGTTTATCCTTGTTTCGTATTTATATTTATCCCTCCTCTACCTCCTCCTCAGCCAACTGCTTTAAATGTCTTTTATTATTTACCTCTGTTTATTTTTCTTTTCTATGAATTGAATTTGAAATTTTTAGTTGTTTTGACACAAACCGTAACAAATCGCATTTAAATTTACCTGCCAGACCCAAAAAGATCTTCTCGAAGGGGGAGAGAAAGTGAAAAAAATGCCTGACAGTACACGGAAATTTAGTAGAGTAGAAATGTTTAAGCTAAAGAACACGCGTTTTTTTAGACTTTAACGCGCGAAAAAAAGAACAAATGAACATTTGATAATTTATAGCATTTAATTTTCTTACAAACTTAAAAATTTGTTTTGAAAGAACATAGAAAAAATAAAAAGGAAGAGGAATACTCGAATACAATTGTTCTACATTTAAATGGTGTTTTGTTCTTTTTGCAAAACAAAAATAACGCAGAGATGGAAAGTTCAAAGCAGAATTAAAAAACAGAAACCAAAACCGAAAAAAAACATTAACACAAAATACGAACTGAGCTATAAAAGATTTGTAACAGAACTGGAACATGAACAGAAATTAAAGAAAAAATTAGAACAGTACAAGAACCAAAACTAAGCAGAACACATTCTTGTTCTGTTTTGCTTCAAAATTGACATAACTCAACAAATTAAATCTTGAAGTCGATATCTGTTATAATTTACCCGTTTGAAGAGAAAATTGGGAAATAGCTGAGACTCAGATACGTTTGTATTTACATATGTATGCATAATAATCTTCAAAAATTACAATTTTGGAATAAATTTTGTACTATTTTTAAACTTCCCATGTCATGCCTGAATTCAAGTTGAACTTGAACTGAGTTAGGAAATTACTTTAACATAACTAGTTCAAAACTAGAACAAGCCGGAATGGAACAGAATTAAAACAAAACGAAAAAGGAAAAATTTTATCAAATAGTTTTTTATTTTTCTCTTTTAATCGGCAATAATATTATTAAAATTTATTAAATATAATTTGCTTATCCCAGGGCTCCATCCCTGACTCTGGTACCATGAGAATGTGCGCTCAAGAATTCCTTACGAAAATCGTCCTACAACCCATTGTGTTTCCAGTTTTGAAAAGAAAAAATTTACACTTGCTGATAGTTGAATTTAGATTTGTTGAAAAGCCAGAGTATGGGACACACAAAAGTGTGTCTGTATTTTAGCTCTGGGTACGAGTTATTGCTCTTAGTATTTTAGTTTCCTTTTGGTAAACGTAAACGTAAATTTTAATTTAAATTTTATACGCGGCAATAATAATATAAATTCATTCCTGCACGCATCATAAACAAGTTCAACTGCCTTCGACGCAACACCAACAACCAAAACAAAAGAACGTGAATTCAGAAAAAATAAAATTTATAAATTTGACTTTTGTTAAAGTCAAATACAGACAAACACCACACACTAGCACACATCCAGAGGTATAGAAAATTCAAATTTTAAACTCGTGTAAAAAAAAGATGAAATAAAGGGCTTGCAATTGTTTTGAGTTTATCATTTTAACAACAGCAACAAAAATATAAAATGGAAATTAAGGTTTTAGTTTTTTTTTGTTATATTATGATTGTTGTTGTTTCAAAAGCAAGTACAATTGTTAGTGTTATGTTTTCAGTGTTTGGTTCGAAAATAAAAAGGAGTTTAGGGTTGGCATCATGGAGTCCTGCAATGGGTTGTTTCCTTACAAATTGCGTGCATTTACAACTGTGTTAATTTTTTTTTGTTGTTTTTTTAATTTATATATATTTTACTCTTTGAAACATAATATTTATAGTGAGATATTTATGTTTATTTTTGCTGTAGTTGCTGCTGTTTTATTTATAGCACTTAATTTATTTTTAAGCGTAAAAGGAAATTATAACAATAACAGCAATAAAATAATGGAAACAAGAAAATCATGGCAATTGCAATTTGAGTTTAAAAACAAAAAATTAAAACCTCCAATGAAAACTGGAAAATATAATTATTTAGTCAGGGCAATTACAAATTTAACAAACAAAAAATTGTAATTTTATTACCAAAAAGCAAAAATGTTTATTTCAAAACACAATTAATAATAGGTTCAATAGTTGTGATGGAATAGACTACATGAAGGGCGTAAAATAATGCTGTATTAACAAATCTAGAACAGAAATGAAACTATACTGTAATTGAACTAGAACTTAGCTAGAACTAAATTTTAACTGAACTGGAACTAGAACTAAACAACAGAACTAGAACAGAACTAGAACTGAACTGGAACTAAAATAGAACTAAATTAGAACTGAATTAGAACTGAACTAGAACTAAAATAAAACTGACCTAAATCTCAACTAGAACTATATGTTGAGAACTTCTATGTACATACATACATATATTCTTTCTGTCTTGCCAGTACTGTCAAATGTAAACGCAGTGTTAGGTACAAACAAAGCGAATTCATTAGAGGTGGTCTTGAAAGCCTTGCTGATAACTTTTGTTTAAGCCTTATCATTGTTTGATGTCAAAATGTTGCTTATTATCTTTGTTTTCTTTCTGTTTTTGACATTGTGCCTACAATTATTTAAAAAAAAACTTGCTGGTGGTTTTGTATGAGTTGTACTTGGTGTAGTACCAAGAGTACCTGTAATTAATTCGCCTTGATTACAAAGAAAAAAATTACAGTTACCTTGTTTTTTGTTGTTGTGTTGTAGTGATGAGCAAAGGCACTTTGTCCAATTTATCACAAGAAAAAGCTTTAATTCAAAAAAAGCTCTTCTTTCGATAAATACTTATTTTTTCATTTTGATTCTACGTACCTACATGAAAACAAAGAAAAATAAGTATAAAAAATGCGCTTACGGAATTCAAAATTGTTTACGCTTGTTTAATTGTTTCTTGTCTCTCCTGTACAATTTTAAAATTTGGACTTATTTATATATTTCTAATAAATTTTATTTATTTTATCAACATTATTAATCTGTCCACCTTTATTACAGTTTTATTAAAATTTTTAAATTTTTTAAGATGTTTTAGCAAGACGACATTTTTGTTTTTTGTTTAATTGATATTTTTTTTTCTTGTACAGTGAAGTATTCAACACTGAACTGAGAACAAAAAATGTTTCTATTTTATAACCAAATTTTAAACGTCATAAAATGGCAAAATTATTTTACACAATTTTCTTAAATCTCAATCATCAAGTCACAAAACATCTTAAAACTGAAAATTGTTTAGGTATAAAAACAAATTTGAATTTAAAAACAAATGCATATTTTATGTCGTTATTTCCAGATGTAAATGAAACATGTATGAAGACGACAAAAGTCCATAGAGTTGTAGGAGGCTCGTATTCAAATTGTTTTAAAAATTTTAATAAAATAAAAAGAAAAATCAACGATCACAAAAGGCAGTGTGCTTTTAGTTCGTAATTGCTGAAAGAAATCATAAGGAAAAGTTGGCGTTTTGAATTATGATTTCACCGGTACTTAATTATTTGTTTTTACTTTTATATTTCACTTAATGGTGTTAAAGGACTTTCGGAACTGCTGACCATTTTTTGTGAAAGAAATTTTCATAGCACCCTCCATAATGTTCTCTTTGGGTGTAAATTATGGAGGAAAACGACTAGACCACAAATCCTGCATTAAACGAAATTCATTCATGAATTGATAGAAAACGTTGATGTATTGGAGAATAAACTTCTTCCATGTTTTTACATGAGCATGAATACTTTCGTTTATACCAACTACAATTACATACTTATGTAAATGTATGTATTTATAAGCATTTTAAAAACATGTACACAAAAATATACAAATTCGTCAAAACTATTGAGAACATTTGATAAACTAGACGACACTAACAATATTAACTTACAAAGCAAAGGATTTGTTATGTAATTTTCGCTTATAAACTGCTCTGTATTTATGTATGTTTGTGAATATAACTGGATCTTGCTTAGAATTACATATATTTATATGCGTACACTCGGAAAAATGAAGTTTGTTATGATTACGTTAAGTACGAGTCGTACTCAAAAATTATTAGTACGAATAACACTAAAACGTACTCAAAACAATCCTTTAGAAAATCAATCGCGGATTTTCTTGAAATAAGTATACAATTCTTAAATCAAGTAAAAAAAGATTTAACTTTTCGTTGTGTTTAACCCTCTGGCTTACGCATGTTTTGATTTTGAAAAAAGTTCTGGCCAGACTCATGTGTACCACGAAGATTTAAAAGGTAAATTTGAACTCTTGTTTCTCATTTAGTTATATTTTTGGTTAAATAATACATTCTGTAAGGTGTAAAACGGGTTAGTTAATCAATCATAATAATTTTTTCTTTCCAATGCGGGATAAAATCAACTTTATAATAACTGAATCAAGCTCATTTTGTGATTGATTCAATCTTGGTTTTACTTAAATCAATCTCAATTTCGGATTATTTCAAGGTCGAAATCGGGATTGCATATGGATGATTTAAGTATTTTGCGATTAAAAAGCCATACTTGAATCAATCTTTCTGTACTTAAGTCAAGAAAATCCTAACTCACCGTACTATTAATACCGCTTTGGATTGATTTGAGTACGGATGGATTGATTTTTCTTTTGAGTGTGGGTATTATTTCTTATGGCTTAGGGCGTACAAAGAAGTTTTCCGAGAGTGGGCTTAATATGAATTCAATGGTAAAATATGGGCCGATTTTAAAGAAATTATTATGATTTACAGTATTGTAAAACGTTTTTGTGGTACCAATTTATGTTGGTTTTTGTAACAAAAATACAGAGAATTTGATACCCTTTTGATTTGTTCAAAAGATAATTTGACAAGGACTCAAAATAGATATACAAACTTACTTTATACCTATTGCCTAGATATCAAAAAAGTTTCAGTTAGAAAGTCAAACTTGCAAACCCTCTCCACAACTAGATTTAAATGGTAGGTATACAAATTAAATTTTTACACTAATTACATCACCCCATTCCTGGCAAAAATATTTACAATTAAATCTCACATTAATCTGGTTGTAAAAATTGTTTATCTTAAATTTCTATTTAAATACGAAACTAAGTTTTCTAGTACTTTTTAAAAGACACTTAACAGTATTTAAATAGCCAACATTGCTTTTATCAAATCTATTTAAATTTTCATAGTGTGATTAGTGCACAAGGTTTTCTTAATTGACAACAATACAAAAACAACGGGAAGAGCATAAAACAATCAGTTGTTTCTTTAAGGCCACCTTGAAAATAAATTATTTTAACAAGTTAATTTCTATTAGTTAAAAAGCTGTTTTATTAAGGCGAATTGACTAGAAGCTGAGGTCAACCTTACAACAACACTGCTTCTGATGGTCGAGTTGTCAAAAATATTGCTAGTAAAAAAAATTTGTTTATATGAAAAACTAGTTTGCATACAAACTTTGACAAGTCGACCACCGCAAAAACACCTTATGTTGACCCCATCTTCAAATAAATTTGCCCTGTCTTTTATGTATTTAGAAGTACATACTACCATAATCTTATTTTATTAAAATATAATTAATTAAGTAGCACTGAAACACTGAAACTGTATGTAGATACAATTTCAATTTAAATAAAAAATTATAAATCAAAAACTGGTAATACATAAATATTCATGGCCGATTGCACAATTTATTTAAATATCAATTTATGTTTGAAATTCGTTTTTCATGACAATTAAAATAAATTTATCTAAAAAACTATTAAATATGAATTAATATTTAAACAGAATTGGTGAAAATGGCCATTAATTTTTATTAAAAACTACATATTTTAATTAATAGCCCTTACCCATCCCTACTGTTAAAAAAAATTTAACTTGAACTATTTCTACCGCCCCTTAAATCAATTAAAACATACGTACCTTAATAATTTCCCTAATCATCTTTGGTTATTCTTATAAAAGCTCTGTTTCTTCCTTTGCTAGCACTTTCTCCCTCTTTTACTCTCACACTCCAAGGCGAATTAACACACTCTATGTTAAACGGCAGGTTTTTTAACTCCCTTTTGCTAAATTTCGTTTTCTTTTTAGTTTCTAAAAATTTTTAAAGTGCGTGAACGTCTTTAAGGAATACTCCTTCAAATAAATTAATATCACAGTAAAAAGTGTTGAAAAATTAATAATTTTTTTAAATAAATAAAATTAAAACAATATTCAATTAGAAAATGAAAAAATCTAAGCAAAAAGTTAACTACTTCTTATTGAAAACAGTAGAAGACAATTTTTCATTCAGTCCAGAACTAAAGGCAGCGCAGTCTCTGTTGGCTTTACGTTGTTAACAATTTTCGCGTTTGTGGGAAGCAGACAGAGAGTTGTATTGTGTTTTTTTTTCAAGTGAGTGTGTTTTTTTATAATTTATGGAGATATGTAAAAGCGAAGTCAATAAGCAAAAGCAAAGTGTTTAAGTGAAAAGTAAAGTTAGTTAAAGAGAAAATTATTGTTTTGGTTTTTTATTGGTTAATTAAGAGAATTAAGGAGTACATATGGAAATTTTGTTTATTTACAGAAAAAAAGTTATTAAAGATGGTAAATTACCACAAATATGGCCTGTTTTAATTAAAAATGTAGAAAAATTCAATTA
This sequence comes from Pollenia labialis, assembly GCA_949318255.1. Lineage (NCBI taxonomy): Eukaryota > Metazoa > Arthropoda > Insecta > Diptera > Polleniidae > Pollenia > Pollenia labialis. The sequence goes on from OX439140.1 coordinate 15,765,028, forward strand.
AGTCAATAAAAAAAAATACCTATGCCTATAAATGTATAAAGAGAGAAGAGTTAAAAGAAATTTGATGCAGTTACTAGAGAAAATAAATAATTTTTATAAGGTGAGTTGTTCAAAATCTAAAGGAACTAAAATTAATGTAGAATTTAAATTTTGTAATAAAATTGTTTATAGTTGAAAGATAATTGTCCAATTAACAAGCTCGTCGTATTAATTGTGTAGTCGTTAAATAATACAATGTTGTATTTTTGTTGTTGGTAATTTACTAATTATAAGTAAGGTTGAAAGGCAATTTTCGATTTGTTCGGTGAATTTGTAAAAATCTTTTAGAATGTGATTTCTACCTTACACCAAAAATTTAATTCTCCTTAATGATAAATACCTACATACATATGTGTCTAATTCATTTCAAATTATATTTTTAACCTATTTTATTAAAATTTCTTACCAATTAATATTTATAACCATTTCAACCCAAATTTTTTTCATATTTTCCTCATTATTTGATAAAAAAAAAAATTCTGGATTTTCTAAAATAAAAGCGAATTGACAACGTACCTGTATTGAATTGACATTTTCCATTTTTAAAATTTAGCAATACGATAAAATAACATTTTTAACATTTTATTTTTTAAACGACAAGACAGTGCTTGCGAATTGAACTAATATTAAACAAAAATTTTACAAAATGTATCCGTGTGATGTTTAAGGCCCGTTATACACTATCCCACAAAGTCTTAAGTATTTCACAAAAATGCTTCCCTGATCTGATTATTCTTTGAAAATTTTCAAAAAAACAATAGCAACATATCATGAGAGGCTTGTATATTTTTCAAAATACATAAGACTTGTTTTATAGTGGTTTCATTAACGGTTTTAGGTGTATTAAAATATGTTCTTCAAGGGAATTACTACCTGTTTTTCAAACTAAAATAAAAATTTTCGTTTAGAAATTTAAATGAAACACTGGCCATATGTCTTATAAAACTTAATTAAACAACATTTTAACACGTATTAATTATTAGTTACCGTTTAAGGCGTATAAAAGTGTTTTTTTTTTGAAAAATTTCGTAAATTATGGAATTAGGAAAATTTCACGAAATTTGGCATTGTGATTTCTGGTCAAAATTTAATAATAGTAACTGAAAATCGTCATCAATTTTGTACACAGAAAAAATTAAAAATTTTATTTATTTCAAATTTTATTTATTCCAAATTCATAGAATCAAGCAACTTATTTGTTGATTTTGCACCTTTTACCAAAATGATTATATTGATTACTAAAAATTGTAAAAATTTAATATTTTGAATATTTTTTTTTTCAATAAATGATATTTTAAATTTTAATTAAAAAAATGATCAAAAACCTTTGCCGTTTCAAGCAATGTGTTGATTGAGTTTGACAGTTTTCAACAACAATTTCACATGATTAAATTATTTTATTTTAAACGAAATAATTTTTGTGACTTAATTATTATTTTAATTCAAAATTTATTTCAAAGCAACTTAAATGTTAATTAAATCAAAATTATATTTTTAATTTTCTTTAAACCAAAAAAAAAAAAAAAAATTATTCACTCAGACGTTTCAAATCCATATTTTTAACGAACAAACTTTCTCTTAGGGCGTACAAAGAAGTTTTCCGAGAGTGGGCTTATATGGTAAAATATGGGCTGATTTTAAAGAAATTATTATGTTTTACAGTATTATAAAACGAGTTTGTGGCACCAATTTATGTTAGTTTTTGTATCAGAAATATACATTTTTTTAGAGTAGTACTTTTATTTCTGTGGATTTCGCTCAAAAAAGAGCTTAGGAAAAATACAGAGAATTTGATACCAAAACTGTTCTTTCCTTTTGACTTGTTCGAAAGATAACTGGACAAGGATTCAGAATAGATATATAAACTTACTTTTATTTATCATAATTTCTATTTAAATACGGAACTAAGTTTTCTAGTACTTTTTAATTGACACTTAACAGTATTTAAATAGCCAACATTGCTTTTATCAAATCTATTTAAATTTGCATAGTGTGATTAGTGCACAAGTTTGTCTTAATTGACAACAATACAAAAACAACGGGAAGAGCATAAAACAATCAGTTGTTTCTTTAAGGCCACCTTGAAAATAAATAATTTTAACAAGTTTATTTATATTAGTTAAAAAGCTGTTTTATTAAGGCGAATTGACTAGAAGCTGAGGTCAACCCTACAACAACACTGCTTCTGATGGTCGAGTTGTCAAATTGCTAGTAAAAAAAATTTGTTCACATGAAAAACTAGTTTGTATACAAACTCTGACAAGTCGACCACCAAAAAAAACCATATGTTGACCCCATCTTCAAATAAATTTGCCCTGTCTTTTATGTATTTAGAAGTACATAGGTACTATCATAATCTTATTTTATTAAAATATAATTAATTAAGTAGCACTTAAACACTGAAACTGTATTTAGATACAAATTTCAATTTAAATAAAAAATTATAAATCAAAAACTGGTAATACATAAATATTCATGGCCGATTGCACAATTTATTTAAATATCAATTTATGTTTGAAATTCGTTTTTCATGACAATTAAAATAAATTTATCTAAAAAACTATATTTAAATATGAATTAATATTTAAACAGAATTGGTGAAAATGGCCATTAATTTTTATTAAAAACTACATATTTGAATTAATAGCCCTTACCCATCCCTACTGTTAAAAAAAATTTAACATGAACTATTTCTACCGCCCCATAAAATCAATTAAAACATACGTACCTTAATAATTTCCCTAATCATCTTTGGTTATTCTTATAAAAGCTCTGTTTCTTCCTATACTATCACTTTCTGCCTCTTTTACTCACACACTCCAAGGCGAATTAACACACTCTATGTTAAACGGCAGGTTTTTTAACTCCCTTTTGCTAAATTTCGTTTTCTTTTTAGTTTCTAAAAATTTTTAAAGTGCGTGAACGTCTTTAAGGAATACTCCTTCAAATAAATTAATATCACAGTAAAAAGTGTTGAAAAATTAATAATTTTTTTAAATAAATAAAATTAAAACAATATTCAATTAGAAAATGAAAAAATCTAAGCAAAAAGTTAACTACTTCTTATTGAAAACAGTAGAAGACAATTTTTCATTCAGTCCAGAACTAAAGGCAGCGCAGTCTCTGTTGGCTTTAAGTTGTTAACTATTTTCGCGTTTGTGGGAAGCAGAGAGAGAGTTGTATTGTGTTTTTTTTTCAAGTGATTGTGTTTTTTTTATAATTTATGGAGATATGTAAAAGCGAAGTTAATAAGCAAAAGCAAAGTGTTTAAGTGAAATGTAAAGTTAGTTAAAGAGAAAATTATTGTTTTGTTTTTATTGGTAAATTAAGAGAATTAAGGAGTGAATATGGAAATTTTGTTTATTTACAGGAAAAAAGTTATTAAAGATGGTAAATTACCACAAATATGGCCTGTTTTAATTAAAAATGTAGAAAAATTCAATTAAGTCAATAAAAATAAATACCTATGCCTATAAATGTATAAAAAGAGAAGAGTTAAAAGAAATTTGATGCAGTTACTAGAGAAAATAAATGATTTTTATAAGGTGAGTTGTTCAAAATCTAAAGGAACTAAAATTAATGTAGAATATAACTTTTGTAATAAAATTGTTTATAGTTGAAAGATAATTGTCCAATTAACAAGCTCGTCGTATTAATTGTGCAGTCGTTAAATAATACAATGTTGTATTTTTGTTGTTGGTAATTTACTAATTATAAGTAAGGTTGAAAGGCAATTTTCGATTTGTTCGGCGAATTTGTAAAAATCTTTTAGAATGTGATTTCTACCTTACACCAAAAATTTAATTCTCCTTAATGATAAATACCTATGTGTCTAATTCATTTCAAATGATATTTTTAACCTTTTTAATTAAAATTTCTTACCAATTAATATTTATAACCATTTCAACCCAAATTTTTTTCATATTTTTCTCATAAGATATGTATGTATTTGATAAAAAAAAATTTTGGATTTTCTAAAATAAAAGTGAATTGACAACGTACCTGTATTGAATTGACATTTTCCATTTTTGAAATTTAGCAATACGATAAAATAACATTTTTAACATTTTATTTTTTAAACCACAAGACAGTGCTTGCGAATTGAACTAATATTAAACAAAAATTTTACAAAATGTATCCGTGTGATGTTTAAGGCCCGTTATACACTATCCCACAAAGTCTCAAGTATTTCACGAAAATGCTTCCCTGATCTGATTATTCTTTGAAAATTTTCAAAAAAACAATAGCAACTTATCATGACAGGTTTGTATATTTTTCAAAATACGTAAGACTTGTGTTATAGTGGTTTCATAAACGGTTTTAGGTGTATTAAAATGTGTTCTTCAAGGGAATTACTACCTGTTTTTCAAACAAAAATAAAATTTTTTTTTTAGAAATTTAAAATGAAAAACAGGCAGTATGTCTTTTGAAACTTAATTAAACAACATTTTAACACACATTAATTATTAGTTACCGTTTTATTCGTATCAAAGTGTTTTCCGAAAAGTTTCGTAAATTATGGAATTATGGAAATTTCACGAAATTTGGCATTGTGATTTTTGGTCAAAATTTAATAATAGTAACTGAAAATCGTCATCAATTTTTAACACAGAAAAAATTAAAAATTTTATTTATTCCAAATTCATAGAATCAAGAAACTTATTTGTTGATTTTGCACCTTTTCCCAAAATGAGTATATTGATTACTAAAAATTGTAAAAATTTAATATTTTGAATTTTTTTTTTTTTTTTTCAATAAATGATATTTTTAATTTTAATTAAAAAAATGATCAAAAACCTTTGCCGTTTCAAGCAATGTGTTGATTGAGTTTGACAGTTTTCAACAACAATTTCACATGATTAAATTATTTTATTTTAAACGAAATAATTTTTTGTGACTTAATTATTATTTTAATTCAAAATTTATTTCAAAGCAACTAAAATGGTAATTAAATCAAAATTATATTTTTAATTTTCTTTCAACAAAAAAAAATAATTGATTCAATTATCACATTAATTAAATTTAAATACTTTTTAAATAATTTTTTTAAATGATAAAAAACTCCTAATAAATTTTCTGTGTAGTTTTTGTAACAGAAGTATAAATTTTTATGGGTATTTTGATTTTTCGTTTGTTTTTATTGTACAGTAAAAATTTGAATTTATATTTCACAGTATTTGTAGTTTGTTGTCCTTAAAACTTCTGAAAACTGCGAAAATTTGAGCAAAAATCACGAAAATAGCCATTAAAAAAAATTTTTTTTTGTTGTAATTTTTTTTTAAATATTTTTTTTTGTAGTGATTAGAAAAGAGTTTAAATACTCAAAAACAGAAAAAACCCCGAAGACGGTATTTTTCTTTCGCTTTTAATATTCCATCAAAGTAAAAAAAATTTAGAGCTTAAAATACTTATAAGAAAATAACTCATATAAAATTTGTTCACAGCTTGTTCTAAATATAGTTAACTCCTGCAGAAAAAAATTTCAATCTCGTTCTATAAAAACCAACAGTTTTTCCTGAAGACTGTAAAATTTAAGTCGGTGTTTAGCCATTTTTATTTTAAATTCTCTAACCTTGGCGCCGCCAAAAAGATTTAAATCTTAAAAATTCATTAATATTAATTTGAATTATTTTGTTATTTTTATATACTATATCGTCCCCTCAATATAACAATAGCGAATAATTTGTTTGGGGTTTTGAGAAAATCGTGTTTAAAATTTTTGTTAAATCGGATGTCTATTAAAACTTCAATAAAATTAAAATTCTTTATATTGGATTTTTCGACTGTTTCTTGTCTTTAAATTCACCAATTTTTTTTTATTCTACGCATCCTTTAAGACCATACATATGTTATTCAAGCGCAAGTCCTTCATATAGTCTCTTTAATTTTTTTAAGGAATTCGAATGATGTATGTGATACACTATTTTATATTGTATGGTATACGCTGTTTTATTCAAGTATTTTACGGTATTTTTATTAAAATGATCTCAAAAATTCCAACTTGTAACATTAACAGTGATTAATTCATAGTCTTGGTAATTCAGTGGCATATATTCATTACATTCCAATTTGCGCTATTATAAACAAAAAATTATGACAAATTAAAGTATACATTGCGTAAATCAAAAATAACTAGAAATTCTTCTTTCTCTGCTACATCTGGCTCTTCTAAACAATTTCGCTTCTTTCCACCTTGTAAGTTGAAAAAAAATGAATGTGAGCCACGAGAAATTACATTCTTCTTGAACAAATTTTGGAGGTCATGCAGCTTTCGGTTACAAATTGGCAGAAATTTATTGTAATCCACCGTGCTTACGTTGCTACAAGGAGTCGGTAACACTGACTGGAGTTCAAAAGTAAACACTTTTAAATTACTGTTAGCTGATTCCTTGCCAGTTTGCCTGTTAGTTCTTGCCTTTGTCTTATAAAAGATGTTTTCATTATAGGATTTCTGAATGGAGTGTTTGTCCTTTGCGTTTTTATACCTCTCGCATTTAAAGCAGGTGTCCTTTTTTGAACGGTGGAAAGAATAATTATTATTATTGCAAAATATCCGGCGATAAACGTTTTCTTTAATGAAAGCGTCCGGGTGGAGTTCTTTGAATAAATTGTACATTTTGATATTGTTAAGTCGGAGGCTCGAGTTTAATGGCTTTCGACGGCTGAATATGACTTGATGTGCTTTTTGGTGAGCGCAACTTTCTCTGCGTCTAATTTTCTCTTGGGGCCATGCGCCGTCTGACATGTTCAAAGTAGATAAAAAAAACTTCTTGTATGCCTGTTTGGCTTTAAGAGTATAATTAAATGTGTTTGCCCGCCGGTATCCGATTGGCAACGTCCTTTTGCACTTCACAATTTTCACGCAATTGGCCAGGAACAGTCGCTGCTTCGAATAGTCACCTAAATTCCAATAATCTGCATTGATCTCCATGCGCTCTTCTTCTGAGAAGTTTTCTGGGCAATTATGGCGGCACTTACAGTCAACGGGTTTCGGAACACAGTTAGACGTGGCTAGACCCAAACAATATTTCTCAAAAGCTGTTTGCTGTACTCACCTTTCTAGCATTTTCGTTCTTGTTATTGATATATGTATCACCACAGTGTGCGATTTCTTCTAAAACTACATCTGCTGTCTTTATCACTGAATTATCTAATTCATCTGTCAAAGCCTGCGTATCATCATCCGAATCGGGCACGTACTCGTCCGACGATCCTGCAGAGAAGTCTGTACCATTCTCATCATCTGTTCCAAGTGTCTCTATGTCCGAGGATCCCACAGCGAAATCAGACTCATCAGTCTTTGGAGCAATTTCAACAACTACTGGTTGTTTCGTGTCACAGCCTGTTGATATTTACCTTACTCACTTCACTTACATTATATGCTAGACGATACTCACTCAGACGTTTCAAATCCATATTTTTAACGAACAAACTTTCTCTGCGAACTGAATTTGCAAACTGAAATTTCAAATGACTACACTATTTCCTTGGCATTCATGTTGCCAAAAGAACGTAAACATCGCATAGTCTACTATTCTTGTCAATAGTTGATAAAACTTTGGAATTTGTATTGAAAATAAAACAGCTTATGTGCGGTATAGATATGGTTGGAATGAAATTATTTCTCAAACATTTTTTGTGTCTATGGGTCACAGCACAGTGCGGAGTATCAAACTTAGTATAGCCTAAATTACAACAAGTGACAGAGGGTTAAAAAGAAAATTTTAAAGTATTAATTTACATTTGTGAGTGAAAGAATCATTATCACTATACGTGCCTTGGGCTAATTTAAAATAAATACCAACTTAATAAAATTGCTAATGGGCACAAAGCCTCTATTCTAAAAAGAAGTTTGTATGGGGGCTACTTAAAATTATGAACTGATTCTCACTGTTTTCAATAGGCTTCGTCCTTGTGACAATTAATACGTATTTTCCGAATTCCAAAAAAGTATCTCTAAAATTGCGACCTGTACTTTGCGAATCAGCCAGCCAAATGGAAGAATATCTTTAGATCAATTCAGCAAGTCATGCGGGCTACGGAAAAGTGCGTCTAGAACTAATATTGTGCTTCACACATTAAAACAAACGCATAATGAACTTTTTGTGGGTATAAAAAGGTGTTTGTATAATAATAGTTTAGCTTAAGTTTAATCCTAGTTCGGCTTATATTATATTCCTTTTCGTTTAATTGGTCACTTAAAATTTTTCACATAAAATATGCAGTTATGCACGGATAAATAGGTTCGTTTAATGTATATATATATGTGTATATGTCCGTATGTATGTGTATGTATATTTGTTCTTGTATACTCAAATTTACAATGGACTTGAATATCCAAAACAAAATTCATTGTATTGCATATTAAATGAACCAATATTCAGATTTACTTTTACACACACATACACATTTATGTACTAAATGTAAAACAAACATTGACAAATGAATTCACATATACTAGCAGTATATTCATGCATACATATTTACTATATGTACATAGCACAGTTTAATTTCGTATACAATGTAAAACATAATTTTGACCAAAATGTTCAATTATGTGTATTTTACAAGTATTATGTGAAATGTAAATAGGTATGTGTGTAAATGTGAAATTTATGCAAAATGTGTATGGATTTAATTTACGTGGATGGACTGAGAAGGCTTTATTTTTCAGGAAAATACAAAACTAAAATTTTTGTCTTCATTTCTGATTAAAGCATTTTCTTTAAAGAAAAAACATTTTTTTTTATATCATAGTTACTTTTCAGTTGGCCTCTCTTATTTATATTTTGCATATTTTATTTATATTATTCCTATTGCTATTATTTTCTCCATTTGGTATCCAACACTTTGGGTTCTATATTGTTACTTTACCGATATTATTGTGGTAATTTTGAACTTTAAACTCTCACACATGGAAAGCTTTTCAAAAGTACAAGTATTTTGTTTATCATTCAGGAGTGTATTTACATTATAAAATTTTCCCAAAAATGCCTGCAAATACATGATAAATGCAAATCAATGATTGCATTTTGTTGGAGCATTATACTAATAACAATAACATTTTAAGCAACTATATTCGGCTGTGTCGAATCTTTTATACCATTCACCATAATATAACCCAATAAAAAATTGTGCTTCGAGCGAAGCAGGTTTGTAAGGGAGAAATGCAAGAGTTGCGCTTACCATTGCGCTTACGGAAGGCATGAATTTTGTATGGCGAGTTCCCACTTTGAAGCAATACATTTTTGACACATAAAGCGCATTATTCAGCGCATATAAAAGTTGTTGTATGTAACGATCGGCCTTAGACACTGAATGTTTTGAAACACGTTTTTTTTAGTACTCTCCCTTACAAACCTGCTTCGTGGTAAGTGAATGCCGTAGCACTTGAAATGTTATGTTTGTTTTTATAAAAGTTTTTAAGAGTTCTTTCATTTCACTTCTGCATTTATGTATGTCTTATTGCGTAGCGCATAATTGTGCGCTTATTTTTTTAAATGTACCATTAGTGCTTCGCAAAATGATGAAATTTTTTATTGGGAAACAGCTTAATGTTTGGCTAATTTTCAATACTTAACACGATTTAAATATAGAAAATATCTGAGCCAAATATAGTTCTCCCAGCATATATGTATATTATGGGTTTTTCTGTACTAATAGCATTATTTCAGGAAGAAAAATTTAGTTTTTTGTCTTTGTATAACCTGGTCGGTTTGAACTGATATTCAATTCAAGAATTATACTAAGTTTATTTCAGGTGAATGTTTAAAAACAATTCTCAAAAAGTAAAGGATAATGGCTAAAATTTTGCGCTTACGGTAAAAATAATCAGCAGGTTTTTGCACATATATTGGCTCTTTGTGAACCGATGTGTCTGAACTTTAAGAAAACTATTCCGGACTATACGCGATATAAATATGAAACAACCTATTCCCCATCTTTGGAAACCCCATTACAATATTACACGGACAGAAAACCGACAGACGCACTTCGTTAAATCGACAACGCAACTAAAAAGGACCCAGACAGTATACACTTTACGGGTTATAAGAACAATATTGTAAAAAACCACAAACACAAAAATTAGAAATTGACAGTTCAACTAAAAATCACAATTGTTCTAAAAATGGCTATGGCACAAGCTCTCATGTTGACATTTGTACTTTAAGTTGTACATATAAAATGCTGACGAAAGTGGACAAAAAAACATAATAAACAAATGTATTCAGGTTTTCAAGACAAAGTCCTGACAGAAAGAATACGAAAAAACAGAAGAAAGGAAGCAACATGTAAATAAATTGAAAACAATAAATACAGCAAATTTTGATCCACCAGTACCACTGGTTAAATATTGATGTTTGACTGTTGGCTGGCTGGCAGCGCAGTGGTGCAGAGGTTAGAACGTCAAAGAATTCGGATGAAAGAATGTGGCGATTCTTGAAACATGTAAATTCAACCCGAGTTCCATCCCCAGCTCAGCCAAGAATAAAAATTCATGTTGTAAAAATCCTTCCTTCAGTAAAAATAATTTAATGAAAATTAAATTTGATGAACTCAAGCCTAACTAAAATTATAAAAAAGAATTAGAAATTAACAATTCAACTAAAAATCACAATTGTTCTATTGTGTGTCAAACTTATATAAAAAAACGAACTTATTTTCTCCTGTGGCGAAGGGTATAAAAATGTATAAATTAATGTAAAATGTTTAATTTAAAATTTACATAATTTATGTAAACAATAGTGTAAAATGTATGTAATATTTTACTCACTCACTCACATATATTCATGTAACAAACAATAAGGCAAATAATCATGGTTAAAATATTATTTACTAGTGATAGAGAATGAGAATTTTTTGAATGTTAAATATGATAATGACGGAATTTTTAATTGATCAAGTGGGATGTGCAGAGTAAACAGTGAACAAAAATTTCATAGGTATTAGGTGTTTCATTCAAATACTTACCGTTGACCCCTTTCGTACAGCAAAAGATTCGCTGAACTGACAACCCTTTTTTGTTGTTCATTAAACTCCGAATCATTCAGATAGAAGCAATTTTCGTGGGAGCGGTATCAAATTGTTGCTGGTTCTGCTGAGCAAGTGAAAATGAAAACCATCAAAATTAGTTTAGCAATAAATTATTTTCATGCCGAAATATGCACCAATTTAAAAAATAGCTTTATTTTTCGAATATTTATAATCTACTTACACAGTATTTCCTATATATCAGAAAGCCCTTAAATTGGAGGTCCATATAAATTGTTTTATAGCGCAAAAAAGTGTATTTCAAAAGTGAACTCCGACGAGACTCCGTTTTGGCAAGAACACACCACTTGATGCCTTAACATAAGATACAGCCTGCAGCCGTTATATATTCTAGTATACCACTTAGTCTGGACCTATTTATCTAACCAAGGTTGGATAGTGTGTAGAATATGTTTCTCCTCACAACTTAGGCCAGGTATTCGCAGAGAAGGTGGACAACAGCATCTTCCTTTTTTCCTGTCATTGCAACTGCCTCAGTGGTTGCTAGTGCAAAGTGGGAGTCGTATGGCATGCTTGCCTAGCATCCAATATAACTTCATTACTGTCAGCAACCTTGATATCGCACACCTAGTTCAAAAGTGACTTAACTCAAAATTTTAATTTTTCGGGTTTATATGCACAATACACTTGTTTATCTATAGAAAAATATCAGTGTATTTTGTAGTAGAGCCCTACTGCTAAGTGCTAAATAGTCTTTATTCGATTTGTGACACTTTGGAAAAAATAAATCTTTGTTGGAGTTTATATTAATTAGACTTTTCGAGTTTGGGAAAAGTGTCAAAACTTGAAAAGAATTCAGCTACTCAAAATAATTGGGTAACTTGTGCAAATAATACATAATCAAAAATTACACAAATAAAAATTGTTCATTATCTAGTTTATAAATACCTTAAAAAATATATGGATTTACTACTAAATGTTCCAAAGATTTTTTTTACCTATTTTTTTTAAGGTGAAAACAGTTTTTTTTCAATATCTGAAAAATTAAGTCACTTTTGAAATAGGTGTGCGATATATCCTTTCTATTGCGGGTTAAAAGTTGCATATTGCATTTCTTATCAAAAAAAAACTTAGCCATTTCTACAGTGTCTAAATTCTCTTTTAAAGAAGAGCCTAAAGTTTTTACTTTAAAAAAAATTGCTAATGACATCGCATTGACCCATTCTGGTTAGCTCACCTGAACTGCTCATTACAATATTTCTCTCTATGCACAGGGAGCTTCCTCCTTCTTGCAAAGTCTGGAGTAATGTCAAACAGACATCCCAGTTTTGACCGCTCATTCTTGTATCGGCTTATCAATAGAAATTTTGTACGAATTAAATGAGAGCAGTGCCACCGGGCTACCGACAAAAATTCCAATGTAACCACGAACATTGCAATCATATAAGGTTTTATAGGCTTCCAAAATTGCGAACAAAAATCAGCCTTAAATACACTACAGTTATTGGTAAGACTGTGAAAGATACATCTAACAATCTCGCCGTAGAAAACACCAGATCCAATAGCGTGGTTTCCCTTTGAGTCATCGTGGTATATCCTGGTGTTATATATGTATATGGCCGTTAGTTTACCCCAAAACCACTAGCTCCTATAGAGACCTATGACTTTGAACTTTCTATCCAAATGCGTATGTTGAGTATATGAAGGTTTCCTATTGGCCAATTAAAGGTGCAGACAAGTGCTTAGTAAGCCTGTTATACCAATACATGCTGACTACTGAACTTTATATAGTTGGCTTACAACATAACTGTTTCTATTTGCACTCCTTCTTACAAGAGAACCATATGTATGTCCCCTTTTTATGACAACCAAGTTTCGACAGATGTAGTAGCCCAGCCAGCAAAATAATCCGACGTCGTTCAGGTATCTGAGAGAAACGTCGGCAAAAAAGTCGGAATCGTATACGAAGTCTGTCAGATTTCTGACCCAAAAACCTATGAAGTGGTTGACACGAATTCTGACAGACATGTCGTGGGAAATTTTGGTTTTTTGTCGGCATTTCTGATAGATATCTAACAGAAATCTAATGAAAAAGGCATGGAAAGTTCTGATGTGTTAGCCGAGATTTGTTTTGCTTTCGAACTGATAGCTGAAAGAAATAATTTTATTGCAAAATAGGTATATAATTATAAATTTTACACGTACGTACCTTTTTTATGCTTTTCATCTTGAACAAATAAAATCTCGTTAGACAAATCTGAATGAATTCCGTCGGAATTCTGTAGGACATATCTGTACATAAATTCCCCCCGATATATCCATGCGAAATCGATCAGAAATCGGCCAGACTGTAAGTATATGCAATGTCTGACGGAAATCTGAAAGAAGTTTCTAAGAATGAAGTTAGAAATTTTGTACGAAATGTCTGATTCAGACAATGTCGTAGTATTTTGCTGGCTGGGAGGCCACCCTTAAATTCTTAATTCTTTCTTGGATATTTAGTTTCTACGAAAATTTAGAGTCCAGTATTTTGGATCGCTTGATAAGAAGAATCTTTTTTTTGTTAAAACGTTCCGAAGGGAGATTATGTTTAGCATAAGGACTGACCGACAAACAGACCTACATATATATTCGCTAAGTAAATTTTAAATTTCTCTCCTTTTCCTCTGCTCAACTTAACGCCCATTTGTAGTTTCGAGTATAGTTTTTTTAACCAGTTTATATAAATAGATGGAATATAACGTTATTTTACAACTCTCTGCTGTAAATTTATTTCTAATCAACAAAACAGCATAAGTCGAATACATGAGTTTATGTCACTTATGTTATTTTAAAAAAAGGTGGGTAAATATTTTCACATACTCTCAATAGAATTCCCTACATAAAGTATTAAAAAAAAAATTAATTTTAAATACAAACACGAACCTTTTTTCAACCCCTCTGCCTTTATACTCAACACAAAACTATGCCTTACGAATCCCCTATCCTTAACCATTATAAAGAAGGGTTTTTCTTTCAACAAAAAAAGTTCACAAATGTCAAATTTATATGCACATAAATATTATAAAAAAAATTGTTATTAAAAAATATTTATTATATTATTTTTTTTGTTTGAACTAAATGTCAAGCAAATTAATTTTTTTCTAAATTTAGAATGAAAAAAAAAAATACTTTGGTGTCTGTGTAAATGTTCATGTTTTTCTTTATTAGACTCATAAATTACGTTTCACGAAGAGATGTTTAGCAATAAAAAACAAATTTATAATTTTATTATTTGCAAAGCAAAAAAAAAAAAACATTGAAATAAAATAAAACAAGAAGTCTTTTAAATATCATCAGCTCACTACTTTAACTTGAAATGAAAAAAAACAGACAACGCGTTAGCGAGTGTGTGAAAGGCGTATATGATTTGACTGTTGGGAAAATAAAGGGCAATAGGGTGGTACTCATAAGAACTGGAAACTATTATTAAAGACTAAACACTGGCTAACATCATATTGAGGCCACAAAACGAAAATATTAAACATATGTATATACATACATATACATACATACTTCAACTTATACAGCACTGAAAAATCCAAGAAAGACGTTCTATAGGCAAAATCAAAAATATCAGTACATACGAGCATAAATAATGGACACAGAAAAAAATGAATATTTATTTCAATTAAAAATTTGTGATATTATTTAAAAAATTAATTAAATTTGCACCAATTAACAAATTGGTTAGTATAATAATAGTATCAATCAAATGTTTTTTGATATTAACAACATTTTATGCAGTAATGTTGTTGATATAAGTAAATGTTTAATACACTTGATTACATTTTTAATCAAAACTGATTTTATTTTTGATTAATGGCTTAACTGAAAAAAAAATTGGTATAAATTGTTTTTTGTGTCTAAAATTATTTAACATCTAAAATAGATACAGGATTTATCGCTTAGATGCACTCCGGATAAAAGAATTCAACGGTTAATGGTTTTGCACATGTAAAATACAATTAAAAAAATTTTGAATAGTTTTGTGCATTTTGCAAACGTTTGCGAAATGTTTTGTTTGTTTTCATACTTTGGATAAAATTAAGCTAGTTTTTCTATAAGCACTGTATATGCATCTAAGCGAGTATCTATATATATATATTAGGTGGGTCAATTTTTTTTGTAAGTAGGCGTATAGCGAAAACGTAATCTACAATAAATTCTAAGAAAACTTGACTAAGAAAGTATGGGTCTAAAATCAAAACCTAGCTCCCGCCGAGAGACATAATGGAATCTTGAAAATTGGTTTCAAAAATTAATAGGTAATGAGAGCAAAATACTGTTTTATGCAAAAAATTACACATTTTTAATGTTCCGTACTCAAAGAGTGAAAATTAAACCTTATTACTGAGACTTCTTTGTACGTGCGTCCATCCATCCGTCTGTCCGTCACAGTGCCCATTCTCGGATGGTATTTTCCACTTATTTCTTCCCGTGTCAGTGCATCATTTTTTCTGCCATCAAAGGAAAAAGCTAGTAAGGCTGAATCATTGTTTTGCATACGACGAACGATCTTCCTGCTTTTCAATTTTTCACGACCTACTTTGGATTTATCCATTATAATTGGTTCCCCATTTTCATCAGTAAAGCCAATGTCTTTAAATAAAGCTGTAGCTAAACACGAGGCAACTCTGTCTCAATCGCCGAATCTATCACATATCATAGCAAAATTAATTGCGTCGTATCTATTAGTGTATGGTCCCCTTTTGTGCATAATCGGCTCTCTTGCAGCTGGAATTGCAAATTCGATTTCAGACGCGACATCCATTTGTAAAAAGTCGAACCTGTATGAAGGATCTAAGGTAGCTGGAAATTCGCTGGACAGTTGGTCTACTATATTTAACACGCATTCAGGAATTGTATTCTTTCTGCTGGTGTGTTGGTCAATCATGAATGCTTTGAGAGGATCAGGAGTTAATCCACAGGAGCATGGCATTGTTTTTGTGCAAGTGCATTTACTTCTTTATGATATTTGTTGAGAAATATATTCGGTTTTTTTAAAATGCTTTTTCTATTTATCAGTGCAATATTAATTTTTTCCCAAATTTAAATTTTTTTGTTTGCAATTATCGGAGAAAATCTTGAATACGATTGTTGTTTTTTTGATTTTCCTTTTTCGCGTTCACTTAAGAAAAAATAATACTTTAAAATACCACGATAACTTGGCAAATTTAATCCACTAAGTTCACATGGCATGCCAATGATACTAGCGTTCTGATTAGTCAGAAAACTTGCCCCGTTAGAGTCAATCGACATCGCTGGTGATTCCATGATTACTTTTTTAAAAAATAAATTAACACACGCTTACTTTTTGAAAGTTAACTATCAAGTGCATAAGTCAATCAAAACAAATGTTTAACACCACGTTTTTATAAAATGCATTAACGGTAAATTTCTACAATGACTAGAACTATTAATAACATTAAGGGTCCTCATGATGTCGCTTAAAATTGCCATTTGTGCAAATGCGCAAACTTACGAGTCTTGTTTCATGAAGCCCCTTTTTTTACTTTTGTGTAATTTTAAACAATTAATGTCAGTTTGTAAGAAACGTCTATACAAAAATAAATTAAAAATTAAAATTCAAAAATATAAAAATTTGTGTTTAAATTTGTGATTAATATGTATGAGAAATTTGCTTTTAAAAATGCTCAAAGAAAGCGAAAAGACCAATTTACTGAAATTATTGCTAGAATTTATTGTTTGTGATTTATAGACACTTGGATTTTTCATTGAAAACGACGTTAAAATCATTAAAAGATTCGTTTGTATAAATGCACAATTGAACAGCGCAAGTTTACGAGACAAAATTGTTGGGCAAATTTACCAAGTTTGTGTAAATGAATTCTCATACAATTTTTGACAGTTCATTTACGAGGGCGTAAAAATGGACAGTTTGCACAGATTACGAGACTTATAAACGATATCATGAGGACCCTTATTGAATTCTAATTACTCTTACGGGGCTAAAAAAAATCATTCTTCTTTTAAATCTTCGAAATTCGTATAAAAATTAAAACATATCGATCCAACAACAATGTTAAATACATCTTGATCAATAGTTAGTAGGAACATAATAATTTATTTGTAATCAAATAAGGTTTAAAAAAATGCAATGAAAAGGTCCAAAAAAGCAACCATATTTGTGTTTTGTGTATGGATATACCAGATGTTGCTACTTTTTTATTTTTCATAATCAAGCCTCTCGGCGGGAGCTAAGTTTTCATTTTAGACCCATACTTTCTATGGGTAATTTTCTTAGAATTTTACGTAGATTTCGATTTTGGTATACGCCTGTCACGTTTTTTCTCCCCCGAACAAATTAACCCACCCTAATATATATATATATTTCTCGTTTAAAAGCACCCAAAGGCTTGCAAATAATTAAATGTATCTAAGAGATAATATAGATATGTAAGATTTGTATACATTATTTTGAATTGGAAGTACTTTATTAAATTGTATTGTCGCTAATATCCGATAGGCAGATTAGGAAGAGGAATAACTATCTGTTCAGGTTTCAGTTCAGTTCTATTTAATTAAGGTTCTATATAAGGTTTAAGTGTAAGCTAAGGCTTAAGTTCTAATACTAGCTAAAATTTTTCGTCTTCTTATTCCTTGGCGCTACAGCTACAATTAAGCAACAACTCCGTGTTCGCTCCACTGTTCTCTTGCCTTCCGGATTTCCAAAACATCTTAGTTAAGGAATTAGCATTAAGTCGGGCTACATAGACTGACCATATTCTTTAGGCTAGCTCGTTGTGAGCTAGTCTATCAGCGCCAGGGTTACGGGTTCGATTCCCGCCAGATACTCTGGTTTCCCTCCTGCCGACAACCATAGAGTTTCGCGAAATAAAACTTGGGAATTAAAAAAAATCAAGATTTGATGTTCGGTTATATTGATGAGTAGTTTAATGTGGTCATTAACTCGTTATTGCTCCGAATTCTATATTGATTATCGCCTACTTTAACGGCTGCGAGTATTCTCCGAAGAGATTTTCTTCCGGCAATTTCAGAAGCGTCGTTATCCGCTTTTTAAAGAGCTTTAGATTTCTCGCTTTGAATTTGTGTATGAGTACATAAAACGTTTTTGTTGCAGGTTTTATTCTCTCCTTTTTGACGGGAGTGTAATCGTTCATCAACTGACATGACCCTAATAATTTCTTATTATCACTCTAATCGTATTTGCTAAGTAGACCTTTATTATGTTTTCCCCTTTATTCATACATTAAACATATTTCAGTGTCATAGACATTTTTTGCATGAATTTGTTAAACATGTTGCAATAACGCTGATGAGCTTTTTTCTAACACTACTTATTTAAATTTCGTCTACCCATCGCACACCTTCTTCCCTTAAATCTTGCTTAGTACCTTTTTTAAATATTTGCGTAGATCTCCTAAAAACATGTTCTGCCCTTATTTTGCAGTTTAAGTTGCTTTCAAGGATATTTTAAAGCTTTTAGTAACAATAATCCCCTTATTTTTGTGCAATGTCGTTTATATGTTAGCATATTTGACAGTAGAGTTGTTGTAGTGCGTGATTAAATGTAAAATTGCTATTTTATTCTTTGTTTTTGCAAATTTTGTACTGTATTATAAATGTAGCTGCCTTTAATTTTCTACACTTAGCGCATATTTTTGCGTTTAAAAGTCTTGTACTCGCATGTTTGCCGCGTGCTAAAAAAAGGGGTCAATTTGTTCGAGTTCGGTAGGAAAAATTTGAGTTTAAAAATTTTTAATTTATATAATATTTTAGTACCGACTGTCACTACTACCAGTATTTAATGTTTTATTGTATGGAATTTTTTTAATCGTTTCAAAAATGGTAAGGGGCCATATTTCATGTTTAGAAGGTACACTGAAAGGTATTTTTCCATTTTTACGGCTTTTATTAAAATAGAAAAATACAGTTTTGTAATAAGCGGCTCGTAACAAAGTAACAAAGGTTGGTTGCACTTTTTATTAAATTAAAGTTAAACTATAAAAATTACCCAAAATTTTTTATTGTTTTAAAGTTATTTTTCTACTTTAGAAGCACCCAAAATATAACTTTTCGTTTTATACATTTTTTTAATGTAATAAAATATAGTAAATATTATGTTGCATTTTAAAAGGTACCAAACAAAAGTACCTTTTCAATTTATGACAAAATTTACCTACATCTGCTTGAGTTAATTATAAATCTCTTTTAAACTCGTTATAACTTTATGTTTTTTAACTTTTTCGAATAGAAGAAGTAAGAAAGTATAGTCGGTAAAGTCCGACCATACGATCTATGTTTATAAACTTCGTTAAAATTGGTTTGAAAGCTTGTGAGAGGCAAAAATTGCCCCCTACCTCCCCTTGTGTGCATATTTTTGAAAAACTGTATAGCTTATGTGTCCTTATAGATATGGAAATATGTATGGTTTGAATTTCATTAAAATCGGTTTGAGAGGCAGAAATTGACGCTATATCCCCTCGTGATTCTATTTTTTATAAAACGAATACCTTTTGTGTCCATATAGATATGGTTCTATCTATTTTTTAAATTTCATTTAAATCGGTTTGATAGTTTCTGAGAGGCAAAAATTTCCCCCTATCTTCCCTCGTGGTCCTACGATTCGGCCCATTTTCTATTGGCGCACAATGTTACATGGACAGCCAGCCCGCCAACCAATAATGATTATGCAATATGGTTAATTATGGCCTCGGTTTCTTCATATTGAATATTGTATTGTATATTAGTTATTCAATCTTTGTCTGCGGCAAAAAAAACACAATTTCTCGATCGTACAAGCCATCTTTCGGTTGGTAAAATTAATAAAAATTATATAAGCTTGAGCAAATAATTGCCTTCAGCTGCACATAACAGCTCCATGTTTGGCCATGCTGG
Source organism: Pollenia labialis (assembly GCA_949318255.1). Classification (NCBI taxonomy): domain Eukaryota; kingdom Metazoa; phylum Arthropoda; class Insecta; order Diptera; family Polleniidae; genus Pollenia; species Pollenia labialis. The sequence continues at coordinate 15,784,981 of OX439140.1, forward strand.
ATGGGTTGGGGCTTTATCTTGCTGAAACAACATTTTTGGGTAGTTAACCGCATCTGGCCCCAAGAAATTTTGCCACACTCTGTTATATTGAGTAGCATCGTCGGCAACTGCTTTACCGACTGAACCTCAATGAAAAATGGACCAATAATTTTTGTGGATGATTTTCCATACTAAACTGTTCAATGAAAATAATGTAATTGCCATTGACGATATTTTCCAATTTTTCTTATTGCCATGATCCCATCGATTCTCTTGAGCCACCCTTTTTATGTATTAAAGGTGATCTTTATATACATTTATGTATGAAACTTTTTAAAATTTAAAACTTTTTAAACCATATCCTTTAGTACATTTTTAAAGACATGGAGTTTGGTCACCCCTGTTTTAAATATGTTCTTCAGAGAAGCGTCAGCTGTTTAAGATGTCTGCCTCAGTGCTAAATATGTTGAATAACTTTTTTGAGATACTTAAGTGAAAAAGAAGTACATAAACAAGTACATACTTTAATTTAAATTTTTGCTAGTATATTAGCACTTGTGTTCTTATAAGTTTGTGTGTATAATCGAATTTTAAAATTCCCCTTTTTTCAATTAGTTTTCAAAACAATAAGCCATATATCATTACCCTGTTTGGTATTTCAAAGAAAATCCAATTTAAAATGATTGCAGTAAAGTGAATGATTGATATATACACATTTATGAAGTATAAAATGAAGTAAATAAAATTTGAAGGGTTTACTATAAAAAGTAAATAAAAGGATATTTGTCATTTAACGAAAACCCCTTTTCCGCAATTTTTGTTGAAGCTTTTAAATTTGTTTTGGTTGAATTCTTGTTAAAGAACCATCTGTTTTAAAAGACTTTTTTGCTGTAATTATTGTCTCCTTGTTTAAAAAAGAATGTTAATTTTACCTCATTCATCGAATCCTTTTTTTATTATTCATTCAGATTTAATTTCATTTTGAGAGAAACGTGAAAAGCGCCCAGTTACAAACAACAATAAAGTAAGATTTGGTTCATTTGAAAATCGGAGCAGAAAACAAAAAAAAAAAAGAAAAAAAAATTGTAAAGAAAATAGATGCCACTAATTCCACAAGATATTCAAATTGATTTTTTTCCAAAATCCATTTATTTCGTACATCCGTCACTTCTAGAGTTTTCTTAAATGGAGAACAAAAAAAAATATATTAAAGAATTTCTTGGAAAAAAATTTTGCTATAAAATTTGTTTAATATGTAAAATGCACGCTACAGCTGGTAAAAAAGAGCGTTTCTTAAATTTGAAATTATAAACGTGCCACAATTTAATTTAAAGTCAATTTACAAAGTCTTCTAAAGTCGTCCAGTTACACCAAAATTTGTCAAGTGGACAATATTTAGCCTAAAATCAAATTTTGAAAAATTTAGAATATGCTTTTTTTTAACAAAAAGCCTTAAGTCTGCGTTTATACGGCTCATGTTTTATTGACATGATTCTTCCATTTTCTTCTTTAAACATGAATTGGCGTTCAAAGGATTCATGTCACTTGACGACATGTTTTTTATTTTGTATAGTCGTGCGTATGCGTGTATGCTTTTTTGATATTGAAAACAAAAAAAAAATTAAACAACGAATTAAATAGCAAAGCGTACTGACAGTACATGCATCTGTGTACTAGTTTCTTTTCCCCTCGTCCCTCTCGCCTATAAAGTAGCGATCATGCCATTAAAACATGAGCCGTATGAACACAGACTAATAAAAAAAAGAATAATAAAGCTTAAATTGTTTAAGAAAATATTATCTCGTTTTAACTAATTAAAATCCCGTTTCGAAATTATATTCGAAATTACAAAACTAAACAAAATTCTCTTAAAATTTGTTAATATTATCAAAAAACTTAAAATTTTAATTATGAAATCAATATACATATGTGCAATTTTGACCAATCAAAATCCAGTTTCGAAATTAAGTTCGCAATTTTATAATTTACAAAATGTTGTTTAAATTTATAAAAATGATTACAAAACTTAAATTTTGCAGTGCAAGTAAATTTTTTTATATTTTTAGGGTTAAAATAAAATTTCGAAATAAAATTAATATTTCGAACATCTTTTTTTTTTACAAAAATCCTTAATAAATAAAAAAAAAAAATAATTAAAGAGCAAAAATTGCTTAAAAAATTAATATTTCAATTTTTAAAATTTTTTTTACAGAAATAGTATTTTAGTTTTTAAACGTGTTTTATATTCATCTTTAATAAAAAGTTCGAATTTTAAAATTTTTCACACATTAAAAAAAAACATTGTATTATAGAACGGATAATTTAGTTTAAAACTAACATATTTTTGGCTTTTAAAATTTTTTCGAAATTTGATTTAAAGTTTAAATCAAATTTCGACAAAAGAAACAGAGTTTTCGAACTAACATATAATAAAAAGTCTTTTATGTAGTATATTTTAACATATAATATTAACTGAAATAAAATTTACAATTTCCTTAAACCCTTATGCAACAAACGTTGATGGGGCAGCTTTATTTTTTCAAAAAATATGTATTTTTCAAAAAATATGTATGCAACACAAAAATCATTTAATTTTGCCCAAGCAAAGCAAGGGAAGTAAGACTTGAAAATTTTTTTTATAATATTTTGTTTTGCAAAAATTTATTTTGAGAAATGGGAAATTTGCTTTAAAATGTCTTGTTTTACACATACAACAAGTGCATGAAAGGGTTAAATTTTGTTATATCTATTTTTTCGAAAGCTCATTAAAAGCTCGAACCAGTTTTGAGAATTCTAGAAGCCATAATCAGCCTTTACTTTCCACAACATACGACCATTAAAACCATAGTATACCTTATTTTTTCTATAATATCTTTAATTCCTGTCTTGTGCAAAAATCCTTTTCATTTACTATTTTTTTCTTCAGTTTTTTTCTGACCATTTATAATCATTGGCAGTAGATGTCGTTTTTAAGTTTTCTGATTTCCCGTATTTAGTTTTTGCCTTAGTATTAAGTTGAGCTCGCCAAAAACTTTTCTTGTTTCGAACGGTAGAGAAATTTAATTAATTTCAGTTGTTACTTCCGCTTTTGATGTCATGTCGCACAAATTTTCTGCAAGAATTTTTAGCTCGAAAGAAAACAGAAACAAAAAAAAATTTTAGAAAAAAACAAAACACTAAACGTGGCAAAGAAAAATTTGCATATTCTGTGATGACAGATTTTTTTCGGCTATTCATTTCATTCATGTCCTTCATTATAAAATAAATTTCATATTGTAGTCTGAAAAATAAATATATATTTTTTTGTCATTACAACTATTATGTTCTATTTATTTGCATAAGGCTAGTTTTTGTCATAAAAAAAGGAATTAAATTACAGCAAAAAAAAAAATGGATAAAACACCTAAAGATGAAAAGAAGGTTGGCAAAATCCTCTAAATATATTTTTTACATTGTACTCATTTTATTCAATTCAATTTATTTGAATGGAGATTTATTTTATAATAAAAGTTTCCTTCATATTCACTTTATATGCCATTTCAGACCCCACTAGTTGTGTATAATGTGGCAAATTATATTAAATTTTCTCTATAATAAATTTTCGAATAAGCAACCAATTTTTTTAATTTTTTATTATGCGTACTTTTTTTTCTTAAAAATATTTTTCAAAACATTTAGATATATTTATTGACAAATTGTTTTGTTTTTAAAAAATTTTTCGACTCTATCCAAAAAAGGTTTTTGAATAAAAACCCCATTTCTCTTTACAGACAATTTTTCATTAAGCAAATAACTTTTTCTATTTGGAAAATTATTGAATTAACCAAATTTTTTTTCTATAGAACATTTTTAAGTTAAGCACATTTTTCTGTTTAGAAAATGATAAAAAAAAATTTCTTTTATAGAACATTTTTAATAAGCGAATTTTAGAAATAATTTACTAACTTGCGAAGAATTTTTGTTGTATAGATAATTTTCTATTAGGCAAAAAATTTTTTCTGTTATTAATTAGTTAATAAGAGTTACAAATACAAATAAAAATTATATTTTAACTTAATTAACCGAGCAATAGTAACGCCGATCTTCAGGCCGTTGCAGGTTAACAGCTCTGGTCTCTGAAAATAAAACCGGGGCATCCATTTTTCTGTTTGGCGAACATATTAATGATACTATTAACCATGACATTTTCGGAGCCAACCATAATATGGTTTTAGCACATTGATGGAGTACTATGAGTATGATTGCCGGTGATACCATGATAAGTTAAAAAATGTTTTAATAAAAATAGTTTTGCAGGTGGCAACCATATCGAAAAATCTCTTTTCTCTACGTGCAAGAGAAGATTTTTGTCTTAATGAAAAACATTCTCTTAAAAATATGTTCTTGTCTTAACCTTGTTAGCGATTTTTTGTAACAGTTTAAGATGCTTCAATTTATTTATATGGAGTTTTTTTTTGGTAGTTCTTTGTAGTATTGCAACATCTGTTTAAGTTTAATTTTATACAGTTTTTCAAGTAGTTAAATAAAAACCATCCTTTTAAAACCCTTTTTCCCCTGCTGCTCTATGAGTACAATATTACTTTACACTTAACCTAGATGCAGCAATGTTGCAAGATGCTCGACAAAACCAGCAACAACAAGAACATCAAAAGGTATACTGCGTTTATGTAACAGTACAACATGTATACAATGTGTAGTGTTAATTTTTCAATGCAAAATTGTGGGGAAAAAGTAACATTCCACTCGACATTTTAAAGTGCTCGTATGAACGAACGAACATACGTTGAATTTATATAAAGTGTACTTGAAAAAATATTCTCATATGATGTTATAAACATGTGAATGGATAAAATGAACTTTTGTGAGCATACCTGACCATACCTGGCTTTCACTTTTAAATTCAAAAATGAGCTGAGGCATGAAAAAACTTAGAACTTAATTAGATGAAACGTTGTGAAGAGATTTTTAGGTGTGCCGGGGAGTTCAGCGGGGAGATAATATAATAAGTGGCTGTAAAGGAACTATATAATCTTAAGAGTGGCTAAAAAGTTTGTTTTAGATAGGACATTACTAAGTTATTTTTCTTTTCTATAATCACTTGCCAATTTTTTTATTTTTTTTTATATTTCTTCAAATACTTATTTAAAATAATATGTATTAAAAAAAAACCTAAAATACTGCTGCCAAATTTGTCTATTAAAAAGGGTCTTAAATTCTAATAACAACTTTAAATGAATAGATATTCATAATACACACTCATACAATATTAGACATAAATCATTTGCAGATGACGCTGTTTCATTATGATTGCATTACATTGTTTAGTGCTCATATACGCAGACACATTTTAATGCATTAACCCCGCAGACATTTTTTAACGACATTTGTCACACTTTTTAGCAACAATGTGCACAAGTGGCCGATTTCGCACAAAATGTATTAACAAAAAAGTACTGAGAAATGTAAAGGTAATGATCAAGAATTTTGAACTCTGTCAAGAAAAATTCGGAAAACTTTTTAGATTTGTTGGACTGAATTCTGTTCGTGTTCTTGTAAAAAAGTTCCAAGGCTAATTCACAAGGAGTTTTTGATATGTCGGATTGTTGTAGGAGAAATATATTTTGATGTATCAGAAAATTGTTTAATGTGGAAATAAGTTACATGAGCACTTGCCTTATGTTGGCTCTTGCCTAGGGGTGTGGCGAATATAGATTTAGCGAATGCGAATGCAAATAATAAAATTAAATGTTTGCGAATGTGAAAGCGATAAGCAACAATATGTTTTCATATGCTTATAAATTTTGATTTATATTTAATAAAAATACAAATACATATTTATCAAAACCCACATAATAGATATTAAAAATGGGGATAAAACCGCTAGGTTGAAAAAAATTGCTTAATTGCCATTATTTATAAACAATACCGGTCAACTTTAGTATTCAACGCGCTGTCAAAATCGGATTTGTCAATTGCAAAGCTTTGCCTCTGCGCTATTTAGGGATGCTTTATACAAATTGAACGAGCATGAGAATGTTTGACATCTAGGAAACGCTTTCCGCTCGTGTTTAGGTACGGCTGTAAGGTGTCTTAGTGCCGGTTCACACACGTCAAGTTTGACTCGTCAAGTTTTGAGTTTTTAGGAGAGAGGGGAAGAGATTATGCCATTTCTTCTCCCCTCTCTCCTAAAAGCAAAGAACAATACTGATATGTTTTTAAATTGGTTTTTCTTTTTAAATGCTTTTCGTTAATTTTTGACTGTAGTACATTCTGGTTGGGCCTTTATTATTGAAATTAATATTAATTTTGTCTTAAGCCCGAGATCTTTTTTTATATATAAAAATTGTTTTTAATTTTTTTATTTAAGCCAATATTTTGTCACGTTTATGTGACTTCTTCAGGGTAAATAACAATTTAAAATTTAAAATTTTTATATAACGGAAATTGCGGTCTTTCCATTATATAAAAACTCTCAACTTTAATTAATAGTTATTTCATGTAAGTTTAGATATTTTAGTTGTTTTTTCCATAAGTTTTATCATACTTTGTCTGACATTAGACATGTGGACCGAAATTGTTAACTGGGCATTATTCAGTCATGTAATGTAAATTCCAATACAGTGTATGTAAAAGTTTTATAGGGAAAGTATATGAATGCTTAGGTATTTTATTTATATTAAATCATACTAAAAATTCATGATTTTTATGCTAGAACACTGCACAACGTTTGAATAAGAAAAAATGGAATAAAAACAAAAATTTTCTTCTTTTCGTAATACATTTGAAATTTAATACGATTTATAAAAATGATTTTAGAGAATAAAGTTAAACCACTGGTTTTTGTATATTTTTCCTTGTCCACGTATTATTAAAAAAACGGCACGCTTATAGCGAAAAATATACTTTTAGTTTTACAGATAAATCAGTCAACTGCCAAACATGGACTTCTTGTTATATGCCCTCGTGAGTCATATGTATACATATAAATCCTTGGACAGAAAAGTTTTAAGGCAAAAATTAGGACCCTAACTACTCAATATGTAAGGGCTGACTCTCCTCCTGCGATTTGTGTGTAAAGTGCTGCCAAACTGTGAAACCCTTATAAGCAAAAACCATTCCCCGTTTCTATATTACTCACAGAAGGCTACTAGTAGTAATTTGATGTTCATGACCAAAAGTTCCTCGCAACCCCAATGCCATTTTTAACTAATTGGGAGTGTTTTTGTTTTGCTTAACATAAATTGTACAAGACTTGATATTTGATACTTCAGCATCCCACTCCGCCAAAGCCAACTAACACAGATCTCGATGTAACAGTCTTTTATGGATCTAATGGATATCCTAAACATTTAACGTAAGTTTTCTTTGTTCGTTTTCCCTTTTTATGACTATTTTGCAAAAAAAAAACAGCATTCGTAGCATCTTTCTTTTAAACAATTTCGACTGTTTTTTTTTTGAACAGCCGTTCAATGTCACATTAGTCACCATGTAATATCATGTATCATTTTAAATATTTAAGGATGTGCTTTTTATACTTCTACAGAAAAAAGGCATTTTTGCAGGTTAGGGATTTTTTTCGCTCTACTCATTTGCTAAATAAAAACAAAACTAGCAAAAATGAAGAGTAAAGATATGCGAAATCCTTGCCTTCCTCTTTCAAATGCGACTGCTGTTGCCCTTGTTGTGTTAAAGCATGCATGTCCTTTTGTTTTCTAATACTAACGTTGTTAAACAGCAGCAGCACAAGCAGTAGCAGTAGTAACAGTGTAACACACAAAAAAAACAAAACAAAAGTATTATGCAGGAAAAAAGTGTTTGTCATAAACGTTTTCACACATGAGTTGGTTAAAAAATTATGAGGGTCGTTTACTTTTTGTACACACTCACATATTAAGGCTAAAGCTAAACTTTCTGCTATATTTTCATTATTATCCTTAAAATAAAGGATCTTAGTTATTACAGTTTTTCAAGCATGCATTCGTTATGCAAAATAATTTTTTTAATAAAAAAAGAAAGTAATTTTAAAAAGAATCTAAGAATTAAAAAGGGAAGGATATAATTTAAAAAGTGTTAATTTTAAGCGAAAGAAAGGCATATTTATTTATTTTTAAGCCAACAGGTCCACATAAACATCTACAACTGACGCCAAGCCAGCGTTAAAAAAAGCTGGGCTTAATGACAAAATCTTATATTGATGCTCAAATACAACCTGCTAGTATTTGGAAGAGAGTCTTATTTTAATAATGAAATAAGCTTTTTTGAGTACTTTTGATGTTTTAACACTTAATAATTATTCTGTGCGTTTAATTTAAGATCTGAAAATGATTTGCGCTTACGTTCTATAAACCAAAGTTGAGTGAGCTCATTTACAACTATTTAAATCATGCAATGAATTAAAAAATAACCAAAAATATTTAATCAGTAATTTTGCAAAATGCTGACCGGGTTATGACGAGTGTTCGAAAATCAACCATTATATACTGCACTTTAGTGTTATGTACAGTAAAAATATGAAAAACACAAACGCTTATAGTGTGATCTTCGTATACAATAAATACCTTTTTTACTGTACTAAACCAACTTAACATAAATATGAGAACATTTTATAGCGTTCGGTCCTACTTAAAAATCACAAACTTCGTCGGTTCGGATAAGCACATTAATGTCCGTTCGTTTCAGTTATGTTTAGCGCCCTTTTGACTAGTAAACACACCAACTACTTTTTTACAGTAAAAAAAAACTTTGTGTTATAACGAAAAAAACAAGAAATAATTTCTACAAAACAAAACATACGCACAAAGGCTACAATAACAATATCCCGTTTATAACTAGCGCTGCTAGAAATTTTTGTTTGCTCATTTCTTTATAAATCTTAACAAAAACATTATAGAACTATTATAACATTAAAACAGAACACTACATAATGTTTGTTATTTACGTGCACAAATATGTAGTTATAAACAGTACTAAGGGTTGTGCAAAAAAAAAACATAAACACTAATTCCGGTTAGTGCTGAAGCAGGACAATAAATAGACGTATGACGAATATCAATAAAGGACTATACAAAAATTTAGGAATGATACAGGTGTAGTACTATGCAGGGCTGTGGAGTTGTCCGATAAAAGTACAAACTCCGACTCCGACTCCGACTCCAAACGCTGAAATTTTTTCAGTGCGACTCCGACTACTACTATAATCTTGATGCTAAATGTATATGAGACTCAGTGATGTTAACTTTTATTTTTTCATTACCGTACGGCTTTCTAAAAATTAGAGTTTTTGAGAAGAAATTACCGTACGCAAACATTAATGTGCTGTTTCCAAATGACAGGCGATTGATTATGTAGTAAAATTTATATGAAAAGCACTCAGTACTTCGCCTGTCATTTAGAAAAAGCACATAGTAGCAGTATTCATAAACCATTTATTTAAATTTTAAATGTGATTTAAGAAGATAATTTTTATTTTGGATAATTTTTTTAAAATTTCTTATGCCGAAAAACTTTGGAATCGGAGTCGCGAGTTTTTGTGGGTACTACGACTTTGACACCGACTACGGCACAAAAACCTCAACTCCGACTCCACAGCCCTGGTATTATGTAAGAAAATACGACTGGAATAAAGATATAACTACTATCGCATTTAAATAAGTAGCAAAAAACAACAACAGCAATTGTAATAATGCTGGAGTAATAACAAAATTTCTATTCAACATGAAAAAGTTCAAGTCGAATGTTCACAAGCACAACACCCTCTATCCATTTCCTATTTTCCTAGTTCGAAATGTAGATAATATAAACCCTTTAGCGAAATGAGGGCCTTCGATTAAAGCTAAATGTAGATTTTTTACGAGCTGTGATTAAAGTTAAAAACGGTTAGTCGAATAAAGCTACATCTGGACTCTATGAAACCCTACGAACGAAGCAGTTAGTGGGCTTAAGGATAATTTAGAGTTAAGAACGTCCTATGGTTGAAGAAAAATGCGGTTTTACGATTAGAGCTAAACATGAAGCTAATCGAACCCCTTAAAAAAGCTTCATGTGAAACTACAATTTAACCTAAATAAACACTTTTATAAGCACCTAAATTGGGACACACGATTTAAGCTAAATGTGGACCGAAAGGCCCTATCATCCAAGTCAAATGTGGAATTTAATTTTATTTAAATGTGTACTATATAAAGCCCCATGTTTAAAGCCAAGACAAAACCATACCTTGAAGAACAATTGTAAATATTAATTTTAATAATTAAGATCGAATAAGGAAAAAATTATATTTATAAAAATAATTTCTGCAATTTTATTTTAGTGTTTCATATTTATTAAATTCTTTCTCAAAAAATTTTATATGTATAGTTTACTTTTTTATATTTTGGTGTAAAGCGCAAAAAAATTTGATAGCTTATTAAGGAAACATTTTATTGTCTAAAACTTTTTGTTAAACGCTCGAATTTTCGTTTTATTTAGTTTTGGCTTAATTTTCATAGAACATTTAAATTTGTCTGCTTCCAAATATTTTCTCTAAAAGTTTATTACTGACACATCATAAAAATCCTGCGCCAAAAGCATCTGTAGATTATTTTATAAAAATGTAAGAGAAATAAAAAACTAGAGAAAATAATTTTCAAAACATTTTACAAATATTTTCTTATAGACTTGGTTTTGCTACAGTTTTTCTTCTTCTTTATTTTTTAGGTTTTTTTTTAGAAATTTAACAACAAAACTGAAACTCTAAACAACAGCAGATTTCTGCATTTTGGCAACAGTTTATTTGTTAAATATTTTATTATTTTGTGTTAAATATAAAAAAAACAAAGAAAATAATAAGAAAAGATTTCTGTTTTGAAAGGAATCTGTGAATATTTGGAATAATTTTATGCTAAAAATATAGAAATTTAACACCTGTTAAGAACATTTGGTTATATTAAGACATTTTTTTGGCAATGAAAAAAATTTTTTTTGATGAAACAAAGAAAATATTACGCAAAGCATTTTGCTTTAAAAGAAAATTTGTTCCGGAAAATTTAAGATTATGGGCGAGTGTTTGAGTATTGAAGTGTGTTCAGTCTGTTACCAATGCCCACAATAAAACAATATCCGTAATCGACCCATAAGTTTTTGGCTTACTATTTCAGTCATACCGCCAGAGTATTAAACAGTTTTGGGAGCCTCATCCACGGGAGCGGGAGCTTCCAGGATCCGATCCAGAGTATTTTTGTATCCACCAATACAACGTCTGACTTTTATATGGTTCTCCACCAGTCAGGTTAATTTTATTCCTTTGGTTTATCAGCAGATAAATACGTTTAAAATTCAAGGTTATAAGCGATTGCATTCAGTAAAACCGAACAAACTCTAACTCGGTACAGCAATGCGATGCCAAGACATTAGCCAATTCGAGGTAAATCGTTAAACGAACTTCTTCTCGAACTTTTAACGCTGAATGTTTTTCTGTACTTGGGTTTTCCAACGAAGTTTCGGTCGTCCTCTCTTTTGTCTTCGCAAGTGGTCTTAATCAAACACCTTTTTTGCTGGAGCATCTTCATTTAGTTGCACAACATGACCAAGCCAGCGTAATCTTCCTTCGGGTTTTCAGGCGTTTTACTACATCGATGTCGGCGTATAGCTCATACTTTGTTCGTACGATAACGATACTCCCCATCTAAGCAGATTGGGCTTGTATATTTTAACCTTCGTCTGCCGAAAGCGGCGTCAATTAACAAGTTTAATTCTTAGCTTTATTTCTAGACTGATGTCATTCACTTTATTTACGTTGGTACCGAGGTATACAAATTCCTCTACTACCTCGAATTTTTAGTTGTCGGCGTTCACAGATTGTCCTAATATGGACATGAATTCTCTTTTCGTTGAAATCATCCACTTTGATTTGTCTTTATTTACTCTACATTAGCAAAGCCAGCTGTGACATCTAGAAATTTTAACCTACAACTAAAACTTTATTTGTACTATTTAAAGACTTGCGAATAGACCATTAGGTGAACTATATAAATAACTAGGATAGAATTTAAACGATGACTATATAAAGACCTAAATTTTAAATTAAACACGAATTGGGGTATGTTGATTTTTAATTACCCATTACATGCTATGCAATTGTTAATGAAAAAGTAGATGGTGAGGCCCTAGTCTGCTTAGGAGAACTAAAATCAATTGGTTATTTTCTGTTAGTTTTTTGGAAGTGGTTTATTTTTAAGGCAAACAGAAAAACAAAAGAACATGGTAAAATTTAATATTCAAGAACAGAAAATACGTATGGTTTTCATGGTCTTATATGGGAATTTATTGATGCCACACAGAATAAAATACTGAATATACCCTTTCTTACTACTTGTGGTAGTGGATGGTTAAACCAATTTTATGCCATGAAAAATTAAAAAAACAGTTTTTTTTAAATGTTAAAGTACGTACTTAGAAAAGTATTTTTTCTTAATTTTTTTTTATATTTATTGTTAACCCTTAAATCTTAAAGTAAACCTTTTTTAAGTTTATTCCCTTGTTCTCAAGAAGTCCTTCTTTAAACTATTTAAAGAAAACTTTTCAATAATTTTTAGTTTAAAAACGCAAAATTTGTATCGTTTATTTTAATTTTATGTTCTCTATTGTGAATAAAATACAAATATTGTAACAAATGGTTGTGAAAGGGACCACAAGTATGTTTTTTTATATGTTTAATATATACTCATCAAACATGGTGGCCCAAAAGCAAACAAAAAAATCTTTATTTTAATTTTACGTTTTAGATTGTCGTTAAGAAGAGAAAAACATTCTGTTATGTAATGACAAAGTTAAGTTTAAATTTAATGGCTTAGTAAATTAACAAAACTGTAAAATACGCGCAATGCGATTTTGGTTGTAAACCACAGTTACCCGAAGGTTTTTCAAGGAAGCCACAAAAATACCTAGACTGTAGCCCGAAGGGTTCATGGTTCCCTTTTTGTCAGATAAGGATTATGGATCAGTTATAATCAACTCTTTCAGCACAAGGAAAACCTGTCAGTATTGTTTCAGCCGAAAAGGGGAATAGGCTACATCTTTGTCACCTGCGAAAAAGGTTAAGTTCTTTTTTGGCCAATGACAACTGAACATGTGGAATAAATTGCAGTTTTCTTACTTTGACTCCATTTTCTTTAACGCTGGTAAACAGTAACTACAAGAAATGTTCGCTAGAAAAAATTCACCAAAATGTTTCACCAATCAAAGCATTAATCAAAAATAAAATCAGTTTTAATTTAAATTTAATCAGTTTTAATTAAAATGTAATCAAGTGAATTAAATGTTTAATAAAGTGAATTAAATGTTTAATCAATTGAATTAAAAATTTAATTGTACTTTTTATTTGTTTACTGCTACAAATTTAAAAAAATTATTAATTAATCAAAGTAATTTTTGGGAATACAAAATTTTAATTTAAAAAGATTTTGTTAAACGTGCTCCATTCCCAATTTTTATTCTTGATAAAAACACTGAAATTTATTGTTGAAGGGATAAACTATTTCTATGCGCATTTCACTGGTTGCTTAGGCCAGATCGTCAGGAAACTTCATCCAAAGATTTTAGAAAATCTAAAGATATTTAACAAATAAAACTGCTAAGCGAATAAGAATCATAAGCAACAGTTTACTTGTAACAATATCAAAGTTTAAACAAAAACATCAACAAAAAAACATCAATAATTAAAATTGGGAATGGAGCACGTTTAACGAAATCTTTTTAAATTATTAATTAATTTTACAATTTTTAAATTGAAATCAATTTTTTATATACATTAACGAAGTTAAATAAAAAGAATTTAATATCCTTTTTAAATAAAGAAATTATAGACTAAAGACAAAACCATTCGTTTCTTTTGGGCCACCCTGTATATAAATATTAAAATATAATGAACATAATGAACATAATATAGAGTGTTTGTGTCATATGTTATAAATGCTTTAATGCATTCACTCATACAGCAACAATGTAATCCTTTACAGGCTCATTATTATAACCAACCAAATAATAATAGTAAAAAAATAACAAAAACCAACAACAACAAATATAAAGTGTCCTCTACATTCACTGCGATTACGATTACATTTCATGCTATACACATACTTTGTCACCAACCAGTCAGGCATAAATGTACGCGACATCTCATTAACAATGTGCGGTGATGGCCGCCAAAGTTTTTTTTAACACATACACACATATGCACAATGTACATACATATATGTATGTATGTATGTCCTTCTGTCGACCAACATAATGTTTTTCATATTTTATAGTCAAGTCAAAAAGTTTTTTTTTCTCTGGGTTGTCTATATTATACTCTGGCCCCAAAACTCCAATTCAATCCAAACACATTATCCCTAACCACAATTATTTATATTGCTCTCTATATAAAACCTCGTGTCTACAGAGCACCAGCATAAGCGAACCCATTATTATTTTAACTATATGCCGTAAAAATTTTGTAAAATTGTAATGAATTGTGTCTACTATTTACTTCCTATAATTTAGCTGGGCATCATATTGTTTTTAAGAGTTTAACTTTTTAATTTAATACTTCTATGCCAGTGCATTTAGAGAGAGGGGAAAAAATTAAGTTAGTTAAAAAGCTATAGCAAATAAATGATCATGATGAACTTTAGAAGGGTTGAGCTACATGGAAATTTTAACGGGAGGTATAAAAAACACAACAATATGATAAATATCTTGAATATACCAAAACAAGTTTATAATTTCTTTAAAAAGTGTATATTGGGGATCCCAGTAAGGACTTGACAACCTTCTTTTTTAAAACAACCCACAACCTTAAGAGATTTTACAAATTAAATTTTAGGTTTTGGTGAAATTATCAAAACTTTTTCAGAATTTGAGTCCCTCCCCAATAAAAAATGGAGCTTCCAACGAAGCAGGTTTGTAAGGGAGAAACATAAAAGTTTCGCTTACCATTGCGCTTACGGAAGACATGAATTTTATATGGCATGTTCGCACTTTGAAGCAATACATTTTTGACACATAAAGCTCATTATTCAGCGCATATACAAATTGTTTGATCTAACTATTAGCTATTCAAAATGAATGCTTAAATACAGTTATTTTTTTTATTATTATCCCTTAGTCTGCTTTCACACGATTCATCTTTTGATGCTCAACTCTTATGTTTTTAGATGTGTGAAAAAAAATGAAAGGGGGCTAGTACGGAGATGCCTGTACCCGGTCAGTTCGCTTTATGTTTTTATTCGTTGGTATATGCACAACGATGGCTGCATGTAATTTGTTTTCTATTCTTTTTGATTCACTGTTAATAAAATTGTTGTTGTTTTGAACCGAAAAAAATTGAAACCGGTTGCTGCGTGTGATTGAATTGGCATCTTTAAAAAGGAATTGAAAAGAAGTTGAGCATCAAAAGATGAAACGTGTAAATTTAGACTTTGTAGTAACTTGAAATGTTATTTTTTTTATAAAAGTTGTTGAGAGTTCTTTCACTTACTTTACTGCATTTTTGTATGTCTTATTGCGTAGCGAATAATTGGGCGCTTATTTTTTTAAATGTGTGCTTCGCAAAATGATAAAATATTTTATTGGGTCCCAATCTCTCAATATGTAAGTGAAAATGTTTATGTGGTTATATATTTGTATTATTATCTATTGTTAAAAACATCAAACAGTTACGCATATATTAGATAGTTTTTCTCTCATATACACATAGAAAAAAATCATCCAGTACCCATGTTTTGTAACTATAGTGATCGAAAAGAGGTGAAACAAAACATTCTATCGTTTCTCGAAAAGTGAGAAAAAAGTGTGTCTGTAACTAATTTCGAAAACTATCAAAATATATTACTTCGTTATGTTATAAATGTCATAAAATTGCACTCGAAGCCGATGTGACATTGCAGACGTTGAGAACACCAGTAACGCATATCGTTGACGGCGAACAAAATTAGCTAAAATTGAAAAAATTTTCAACGACGGCGGCGAAAATACCAAATAATGTAAAGTGCGACTTAAATGTTTGTTGTTTGCATTGAAAACATCTGTTTATTTTACAAAAATGTTAAAAGCAAAATAATTAAACAATAAAAAAATGTGCCAAGAGCAAAATATTATTATTATTATTTTTTTTATTTTGCATTTTAAAATGTTTTGTAGTGTTAAAATTTTTTATCGCCCCATTTTTTTCGTTAGTGTTGGCGTCTGGCTGGTGTAATAAAGATTTTGTTTTCCCGTGTGGGCAGCGACTGTCGTTCCATCGTGTGCAACGGGGTTTCATGGTGAAATCTGGCAACCCATCACTTAGTATGTGGCTCAGCTGTGCTTTAACGCCACCTGAGAAATGAATTCGCCTTGATCACTGCTTTACAAAATGTTCAACCAGCCAGACGCCGGAAAATAAAGTAAAAACCAAAATTTAAATAAAAGTAAAAGGAAAGTTTAGTTGTGCTAAAAAAACAAATAACTTAACGTTAAAATTAAAGAGAAAAAAACTGTGAAAGAAAAATAAAACTTAAATTGCAAAAGAGCCATAAAAGTGTTTTATTGATTTGAAAGAGCCATAGATCCAAAGTGCAAGTGAGTCACAAAAAATAAGGGTTGGTTTTAAATACCACCAACGTTTATGTATGTGGAAACGAGACACGGCCTATAGCAACAAATTATTGCTTAGGTCCCAAGACAACGCTCGATTATGCCACATCCAGAACCAGATAAGCGCATTTGCACCCATACAGTGAGTTTATTTGACAGTTCAAAGCGGGAACTATTCTCACAATAATGTTACCGACACACTTTTTCCGTAAATTGGCGAGTAATTTCCTTACGTGACAGCTAGTACTCGCCAAAAAAAGGTTACAGACCAGTGTTGCCAGTAAAATTTCGAGAAAGATACATTTTAGTTTCAAAAAAGATAAATTTTTTCCCAAAAAGATACATTTTGAAATAACATAACATTCTTATTTCATATTAAATGAATATTGTAAAGAAAATGATATTAAATAAATTCATTTTTATCAATAAATTAAATAAATAGTCATAAATATTAGGTATGTAATTTTTAAAAATACAGTAAGCAAACTTTAAAAATGATTATACAAATGTAACTATCTTTGGATGTTATCAAAACAAATTCATTTATATAAATAATATACGAGTTAAGGCGTTTATACTAGGGCGATTATATCAAAAAATGCATATGTATAAATTTCCTGAAAATAAAAACAATGTTCATATTTCCTCAGAACAACTTCGCACTACTAGTAATCATCGATTTAGGTGGATCGTATGTTGAAACATCCTTAATGTTCTCTTTCACCATAATTAAATCTGCTATTGTATTAGTATTGAGTCAGTTACGATGATCAGTCCTAAAAAGTTTTAGTAGTTCTCTCCACACATGCATTCGAAAATGGAAGTACAAATGTTAAACCAACTTTAAAAATTTTTACAAAATTTTAAACATCGGCTCATTAACAACATTTTTTAAATTAAAATTTAATATTTTGTTTCTGCACATTTTACGTACAGATTCAACAGATACGATAAATGTCAGGATTATACATGGTACATGAAGTCATCAAAAGATACGAAAAATTTATCTTTCGTATCCTAACGGCAACACTGTAACAGACACAGTTTACTGTTTCATTTCACACATTTCAATCGAAGTTTCTCGACGCGAGAGCTACCATTAGAGCTACAGAACACTTAAACAGCCAGAACAAAAATAAACCAGAACTGAACCAGAACTCTTATTCAAGCTAAAACTGCGCTTGACCAAAACTAGAACTCAATACAAACTAAACTAGAGCTATAATAGAACTGTACTAGAACTGAACCAGAATAAACTAAACTAGAAAAGAACTGGAAATGAAATGAAACTAGCCTCTAACTATATATTTTTTCTTTGTGTATCTGAACAAAACTATGCTAAACAATACTTTATGCACCATTTTAGCTTTTCAAACTAGTCCCTACAACTCTCATAAATTCATCGACTGGCCAGTTGGAATGCTTTTCTATGTAGTGTGAAGTGTATAAATTTCAAATTGCAACCACATAGATTTAACATATGAATACAAATACATTTAAATATGTACACACACACACTCAAACGCATGGCTTAAAGAGACCAGACAACAATTGACATTGACCAACGGTCAAAGTTGCAATTTTAGCTTTTTAACACAGAAATTTTTCTCGGACAAAAAAGCGAAATAAATATGCAGCATAATTGTGTGCGTTGTTTGTTTTTTTTTGTTTGTTATGTTGCAAATGTAACAGTCAGCATAATTTAGACACATAATAATTTGTAGAAAAAACCGACAGTTAGACAGCAAAGCAGACACTCAGGCAGGCAGTTAGACAGAGCATTAATAAGTGTTAAAGTACGTGTGAGATTTATGACAAGTTAATTACAATTTAACAATAATTTAAATGATAATAATGGGGGTTCATAAGTATATAGCGAAAAGTTTAAATAAAAAGGGTGCGAAATTTTAATTATTTAAAGTAAGTTTTTTAAAGATTTTAAACAAATTATATATTTTTTTTACTTAAAATAGGCAGCAGCTTGAAACACCTTTCTATTCATCTTCAGTTATCCTATAAATTTTTATAAATATTTTTTTTCAATCTATTCCCATTTTTTCTGTATTCATTCTGCCATATTTTCCACTTATCGAAACTGTTGAGCAATAACTTACCATTTCCTATATATGTGTGTGCTGCACTTATTGACATCAACGTTAACATTTATGGCCAATAATTCGTAGATTGAAATATAGAGAGTTGAATGAAAAATTCCTACGTATGCAGGAAACGTATAAGAAAAAAAAACAGAAACTTTAAAAAAATTAAAAAAAAACGCAAAAAAACCAAGCAACACGAAAAAATGTATTCACAATCTGAATCAAAATATATGACCAAATAAGTTTTTTATGAGGCTTTTTATAGCCAACTTTAAAAAACTACGAGTATCTACGGAAAAAAGAGAAGAAGTGAGCGATTTAAATTTACTGCAGATTCACACAGATACAACTTTGTGATTTTGTTAAGAAACGAATTTAAAATCTCTAAAACTTTAGTGAAGTTTCAAAAGCTTTAAACAAGATTGCGATAAACTCGAAAGCAGCGCAGATTTGGTTACCAGGGCATACGGACTGCCGGGTAACCAAGTCGATAAGCTTGCCAAACGATGTGGTCATCTAAGTGACAAATAAGTAGATCAATTCGCTGGTTTTCCACTGGATTGCGAGTCTTATAGACCGTTGGGGTGGACTTCTGAATCCACCCATTCCGGCATTGGTCTCCGAGCGGAGATGTGCTCTTGGCCGTATAACCCTACTTTACCTATCCTATAACTGGGCACTGGCCGGTAGGGACACATACGGGTAGAATGGATCTGAAATGCGTAAATTGTCATGACAAGAATAAGAGGGAAACTGTGTTTTATATGCTGCGTCAAAGTCCAGTAATTCAGGACATTACTGGGAGATAACTGGGATAATCAGTGTTTATCTGCGAATCTATCTAGGATAAAACTTAATTTGCTTCTTTTTTTCATTAGGTTGAATTCTGCAGTAACACGTATTGAGTAGCTGTTCTGAAGGATTGATATTTGCGTCGATATCACAAAGGACCCAAGTGAGCTGTCCTATGGATGGCTACACCGAAAGAAAAACACTCGGAATAAATCAAGTTTTTTTTATGATTACTTTAAGTACGAGTCGTACTCAAAAATTCAAGTACGAATAACACTAAAACGTACTCAAAACTATCCTAAATGGGACTACTTTCGAAAATCAATCCCGGAAATTCTTGAAATAAGTATAAAATTCTTAAATCAAGTAAAAAAAAAAAGATTAAACTGTTCGTTGTTTTTTACCCTCCGGCATACGCATGTTTTGATTTTCTATACACATTGAAAATGGTCTGGCCAGACTCATGTGTGCCACGAATGGTTAAAAAGTAAATTTGAACTCTATATTTTTGGTAAAATATGTACATAAGATTTCTAAAGTAAAAAAACATATTGGGCACGATGTTGGTGCTTTAACATTCTGTAAGGTATAATACGAGTATCAATTGTAATAATTTTTTCTTTCTAATTCGGGATAAAATCGACTTTAATACTTGAACTAAGCGCATTTTGAGATTCACTCGATCTTAGTTTTACTTAAATCAATCTCTTTTTCGGATTATTTTAAGTACGAATTCGGAAAGAAACTATTTTATAATTCTTGAAACAAGTGCATTTTTAGATTGATTGAATCTTAGTTTTACTTAAATCAATCTCATTTTCAGATTATTTCAAGTTCGAAATCCGGTTTGAATACTTGAATCAATCTTTCTGTACTTGACTCAAGAAAATTCGTACTCACCGTACTTTAATACCGCTTCAGATTGATTTGAGTACGGATGGTTTGATTTTTCTTTTGAGTGTAACCTTCTCCAAATTAAGTTTAATTCTAGATCAATTCTTGTAGACTTCCCGTTATTATTTAATTTATATTCTAGTTTACTTTTAGTGTAGTTATAGTTCAGCTCTAGTTCGGTTGTTCATTTTGGTTCAGTTTATTCTAGGGAATGGTAAATGGATTCCAAAATCGATTTTCGATTTTTCAATCGACTTTTTTTATTTCGGTTTTTGAAATCGATTAATCAAACCTTAAAATCGATTTCAAAATCGTTTATGATTTATTTGGAAACTTTATTCCTTATATCACAAAGAAGGATACACCATAATTTTTTTTGGCAAACTACTAGAGAAATTGAACTAAGATTTATACAGTGGGTAGATGTGACTACTGTTTATAATTTTTCTGCAAAAAGGGAAAATGTGTAAATGTTGAGATGGCATTTAGAGAAACAAGTGCGATATGTATGTTCATTTCACATATTAATATTGTGTTCTTGAGTAGTCAGTCAGGCGTGTCACATAAATCAATTCCGATCGAAAGTGATTTCGTATCTTGCTTCACATAAAACGAAATCACTTTTGATCGAAATTGATTTCTTTGACAAGCATAAAGTATAGATAGTATTTCAAAGTATTTCCTGATCGGTGGCGACTTTTTCTTTGCCAAGTTACTATAAGTTAGTTTTAGACAACAAACGTTTGGATGTCGTTGATGTCAGAAAGACGCATATTCATTTCCTTATAATTTCATATTTGTTAGGATAAATTACAAACTTTTTGAGCCCCTATTTAAAGTTGGAAGTACACCAAAGGTACTAATAAGTAAATACGTAAAACTACAACTTTAAATTTGGAAAGCTGCATAAACATACCTAAACACGTATTTACGTACAAAAAAGTCTCAAGTTTTATTAGAATTTATTAGATTAGAATTAAAAATTGCCAAAATTTTGACAAAAATAAAAAAATCGATTTTAAAAGCCCAATAGTCGATTTCCGTATAAAATCGCATACGTAAATTCTATTGCAAAAAATCGTTTTTTTTACCACAAAATCCATTTTCGGTTGGAATCGAAATCGATTTACCATTCCCTAGCTTATTCTGGTTCAGTTCTAGTTCTTTATCAGTTATAATTTAGCTCTAGCCCTAGTGCAATTCTGGTTAATTTTATGTTAGTTCAAGTCCAGTTATAGTAGAGTTCTTCGTCAGATCAGGGATATAATCACCGCATACGATATCGAGCAAAATTGATCGAATTTTTTATTTTGGTAACATGACTCGATATCAAATGAAATGTTTCGTAATTAGACCCAAGTGATATTTTAGTCATAAACAATAGATTTGAAACAAAAACCAAAATTGTAAAATTGTGGCTATTTTTATCGTATTTTACTGGTAGGGCTGTATTGCAGTTTTGAGAGGCAGTGGAAATTGTATTAGCCAAAGAAACAGATTGGAAACGATTAGTAAGATATGAGGCTAGTAACGAGACGGCAGTTGAAGTAAAGTAGAATTTGTTATTAAGTTTATTGCAATGAATTCGATGGTTAACAGAATCGAATGCTTTAGAGTGGCCAAGAGCACCAAAAACTTAACAAAACCATTATCAAGATTGTGTCTGATTTCCTCGGAAACATTTACGAGCGCTGTGATACAGCTATGCTTAGGCCGATAGCCTGATTGATTTTTAACAATGAGATGATTACCAGTCAAATAGTTATTCATTTGCCTATATACCAGACGTTCAAATACTTTAGATAAGTATGACAGTATTGAAATAGAGCGAAATTCAGTACCAGTTTTCTATTCGATCTATTTCAGTTCCACTATTAAAATACGGATAATTTTTTGTGTTCTTTAAATATTTTTTTTACTTTACCTCTACCATTTAACCTTTTCCTGTTTAATCGTGTTTTAATATTGTTACAAATTCTAGTATATAAAATTTATAAAACTCAAACATTGTCTCATTTCACAAAAGTTAAACTTTTCCTTTCTATTATTTCCCCTCTGTAATAATTGCTGCGTTTGATATTTACGGTCGACCAACAATGTCCCAGACATGTTTGAGTTCAAACATTTTTTAGCATGGACAAAAAATATGATGCGGCGAAAATTTTGAATGTTGAATATTTAATACATAATTTTAGATTACTTTTTTTTCTTTGTTCAGACTTTAGGAAAATGTTGGTAAAGCGGCTTTCAATGTCATCCATGTTTTTTTGATATATGTAGACGTATGTATGGGAAAACCCAATGACAAGCTGACTAGAAAAATATGAATAGAGGTTTTACTATTATGTGTTTGAATAGACATTTCATTATAATAAATATTTATAGGCAAAAAATGGCAAAAAAAAAGAGGAATAAAAAGGTTGCTAAAAATTTATATTACAAATACGTTAAGAAATTTGTTGGGTAAATTTTAGTGGTTTTACATTTTTTTTTTTTGGAAAATGGGTAGTTAAACTTTTTTGTAAATGATAAAATAAAGACTTCTTATTACTTCAGTATCATAATCACTAATAAAACTTTGTTAATAAACTAAAGTTTTTAATTTTAAAAGTCTTTTTTTTTTTACCCTTTGCATATTCTTTTGATTATCCTAAACTTTAAGCATTGACAGCAATTAATAGATTCAATGAAGCTTAGAGTACACTAAGCCAATAATACACCAACAACTGATATTTGTTTTAATCATCAGAAGCACCATCATCATCATAATCAAATAGAAAACAGCAGCACTATTATTGTCCTTAGAAATATGTATAAAACATCATGAAAATCACAGTTTTCTCGTCATCATCATCATTAACTATTATCATCATTTACCGCCATCTAAACTGTTGTCATTGCCATCATTGTTTTTAGCGCGTCATCATTTATAACAGTTCTCAATAGAGTCGTCCATCTCTAATGTGAAACAATGATTGTATTGATAATGTATGAAAATTGTTGGGAGATTTGTTTGCTTGTATGTTTGAATTGATCCATGTATCCAGGCATTCGAAAGTTTTTAAGAGATTAAAAAGAATGGGATTATCAAAGAAAAAATAGAAAAATTAGAGACATTATTGAAAAACATCGCATACCTACTTTTAAAACAAGATTATCACCAGTTCAAGGAATGAGATAGGAATGGCAACATTATACAAATGGAAGTAAAACAAATGGGAAAATAACGGAGGAAGAAAACTTAAAAATCCTGAGCAAATAATAAAGCATTGGAAGAGTATAGACAATTAAAACAAAACAGAAATCAAAGTTGTAAAGAGTATTTACGTGGAATTGAAAAGTAGTAAATGCTTTTAAGAAATTAATTTAAAAAAATGAAAGCGAATGCAAATTTAATGGAACAGAAAAAACTATATATCAAAGGAACAGAAATGGAATTGAAACGAATTGAACAATATCTAAGATATAAGTGACCGTTGCATTCAGCGATTTCTGTCGCTGCAACTTTTAATAAACTAGGCACAACAGTTCATGTACTCTTACTGTTCGTTTCGTTCTTTGCCTCATTTTTCTAATATTTGCCAACAAAATTCAACTTTTTTATTCGTACACGAATCTGTTATTCAAGTTTGTATTGCTGCTAACTGCTACAGAAATTGTCCAGTGTTAGCCTTAATGCAACTAACAGACAAAAATCTAGGAAAAGGATTCTAAAACAAATAGAATTGAGATTAAATCTTCATATGCTACAAAAAAAAATTGTTTTGAGAAATTGGACTTTAAAGTTGAAAAAAATATTAAAATGTATTTAAAATGTAAAAGTTAATTATTGCCTATCATCAGAAACGAATTGGAAAATAGTTTAAATCTTTTGAGGGGATGTTGGAATAGTTATAGTCAATAGGAATGACACTTAAGCCCATTTTTTCAATTCGGATAAGAAAAGAAATGAAAACAAAGAAGTGAAAAGATGGATTAAGAGAGGAGGGTGAGAGAGGAAATAGCTAGGAAAAGTATTGAAAATAAATCAAATAAAATATGACGTAAAACAAGGATTAAAGAAGAATAAATTAAATGTAAAGAGTAATTTTTATGTATGATAGAACTCAAAATTTTAAAAAATAACATAAATAAATAAAATCTTAACCAGAGAAAAAAATGTTTATTAGAAAGATCAATATATGGCATTAACTTTTTGAAAATGATTTCGGGCATATGCTCACCGCTGCTGTTCTTGACGAAGCGCTTTCTGGACGTCCATTTTTGGCTCACTCTATCACGAACATCACTATCAATGTTGGCCTCCAAGGCGTCAATTGTTTCTGGTTTATTAGTATAAACTAGTGATCGAAAGATGTCAAATCGCACGACCTTATAGACCAATTGACAAATATTGATTTCAAGAAGACGACGACTGCGGTTAACGTATTGCTCGTAGCGCAATTCTATTAAAACCGCATTTTGCCCGGATCATCGTCATCCATATTTTTAAACGAATTTTTTAGTGAACATGGTGCGGTTCATTGAGCGTTACTCGAGCTCCGGCTTTAATTTTTTGGAAACAAGGTCCACTGATGCCACGAGCGTGTAAAGCGCATCACACCGAGCCTTTTTTCTGGATGTAATAAAGTCTGTCTGTCTGTCTGTCTTACTCAATTTGCGGAAATGTTGTTGATTAAAAACCCCGCCGCACATACTTTTGACAACAAAATAATTTTTAAAGTATGTTTAAAAAATTTGGTAGCCCTTTCGTAAGTTCTATAAGGCTTATAAAAAAGTTTTAGCAACCAGACTTAAATGAAATTGGTAGAGAGTAAGAAAAATTAATAACTAAGGAATTAATTAACAGTCGATAGGTTCAAGAACCCAGTAAAAACTTTATAAAAAAAGGAATTATAATTCAAAAAAAAGGAAATAAATGGTATCGAAATACAAGAACAGATTTAAATGCGACCACACTAAAATGAAATTGGTAGAGAGTAAGAAAAATTAATAACTAAGGAATTAATTAACAGTCGATAGGTTCAAGAACCCAGTAAAAACTTTATACAAAAAGGAATTATAATTCAAAAAAAAAGGAAATAAATGGTATCGAAATACAAGAACAGATTTAAATGCGACCACACTTAAATGAAATTGGTAGAGAGTAAGAACAATTAATAACTAAGGAATTAATTAACAGTCGATAGGTTCAAGAACCCAATAAAAACTTTATAAAAAAATGGAATTATAATTAAAAAAAAAGGAAATAAATGGTATCGAAACACAAGAACAGATTTAAATGCGAATGATTTTTTTAGAATTCATATTTGATCGATATTATGCAACAATTTCTGTACAACTGATTTATTATAATAGATTCAAAAATCCAAAATTTGCCTGGTAAATGTTCAATTTCCTTTACATTACTGCACTTGGATTTACATGAATGAGTCTTTCATTCATCCACATGCGTATGTATCATTAAATCTATTTTTTTTTTGCAATTTTCGTTCGTGCTACAAGTTATGAATTGTGCAGTTTATCCTGTAATAACTACATGTCACATAAAAAACATTTACAGCAGATGGACAGAAACACTTTATGTTGCAAGTAGCAACATCATCATAGGGAACAGAGGAATTGAAAAAACTGCAAAACATATTGATCCTAACTGTTCAGATTTGCCGTTATCTTTAGTACACATTTCACAATTTTTTTTTCTGTCATCCTTCTTTAATATTTTTTGCAAAATCAACAAAACATGTTGATACTACAAAGAATAAACATCAGCAAAAATATTATTTGCTGATAAACATTGCAAAAATCTACATACAACATCGAATGATGGTATTTCTCTCTGCAAGATAAATGAAAAGTCATGTAAAAGAATTTAAAAAATTTAAATTTATTCAAAAGCAACTTTAAGGATTTGCATAGGACTTATATATTTTTTTTAAATTCTAAAAGATTAACATTTTAAATCTCCAGATCAATTAATATTTATTTATCTTTAATTTGATTTTTTAAACTTAATGGCTGTTTAATTATTTTTTATTTTTTAAGTAATTTTTCATTAGAGGTTTAACTCACACATAATTTTCAAAAGAAAACTCATAAAATCAAAAAAAACGGCCTGCACTGTCAGGACACCAAAAAATTAATGTCCTTTCAAAATGAAATTCACACACACTCGCTTTGGTTATTTTATAATGACCTATGATCCATCTGTGTGAGAATTAAAATATATTTTTTACTAAAAGTAGACACAAGAAAAAAACGAAATTCACATACAAACACAATCAAATGAAGCTGCCCATACACTAGCAATAACTCACTTAAGTATGCTATAAAATAAAATTAAAAAGCTCTGGGGGATTAAAAATTTGAGTTTCATTTTTTCAAATGCATATTGAACATACATATATGTACATATTTTGAACGGTTCCCAAATGGTAGTTTACAAATACATTTACGGACCGTGGCAGTATTTCAGAGGGTCTGCGAAAATGAGTACAAAACCTGAACTCTTTAAAGTGAGTTTTTTTAATTCTATAAAATTCCAAAAAAAAATTCGACGGTTTGTTTTTAAAAGTCAATGTTGGCTGAGATTAGATATTTAATTTATTTGAACAAAAAACGTATCCAATCTTTATGTATTTTCCTTTTTACCCATTTTCAACTAGAATTCCAGTCGAAAAAAACCAAACAATTGTAGGGGAATGAAAGAAAAAATAAACTTACTGTTTATTGTTTTGGTATTTTGTCTAAGCTTTGATAACGTTGCAAATAAAACTTGAGTGTTTGTAATTCTCATTCGCTATGCAGTTTTATTTGTATAATATATTTAGCTTTTCCAAAATATTTGGAAAAGGGTTTCCTGATAATCTGGCCAAAGAAACCAGTGCAATCCGCATAGGTACTGGCTTTTTGACCAACAACACATTTCAATGTATTTATCAATAAATTTTGGGAGTTTAGCAAATCATAATAAATGAAAAAATGTTTGTATTCCCAAAAATTGCATTGAACAGTTTTTTTACTGATATTATAAAAATGGACACTGAAGCCTTGCCAAACTTTCGACAACATTTATTGGTTAATTTATTTTAAAAAAAGTGGTTTAGAAAAGAAAAATAAAAAAAACTACCATATGTCATAATTTAAGAACAAAATGTTTTCAAATTGACAGCGAATATAATCAAAGCATTATGTTATAAAATTAGCAACAATTTTTGTCGCCTGAGTGTTTAAATTTCTGTATTTTCAAAAGAACTCAAACATTTTTGAAAAAGAAACTTAAACCTAAACGACCCTGTTCAAGCATACACGAAATTTACAAGAGCACACAAATGCATTTACACAACTAGTTAAAGGGAATGCAACCGAAAAGTATACTTCAAAGTGAAGTTAAGTGCGGTCTGGTTGAAGTCATTTCGATGCCTAGGACAAAAACTGCATATGCACGTATGCACAGTGATGTACAAATATATTTTAACATACACGGAGATAAATAAAAATTTAAAAAAGTCAAACAAAAAAAAAACCGTTGTATACACATAGAGAACAACTGTGAATATTCATTTTAATTTTTTAACTCTCAAGATTACCGAGCTAACTCCAAAGCGAACTAGTTTAAAAAACATTCAAGGAAAATGTATATTTGAACTTTATTGAACTAACACAAGAATAAGAGAACTTCTTTCTAAAACCATCACAAATAAGGCCCAAAATTAACGGATTGATGGGTTTTTAATAAAAATGCCTTACTTGAAAGCTTAGATTGGAAATCAGTTGGTAAGCGTTATATTACGTAACATATAGAGCTGGTAGCACCATACAATATATTTTGGTTATTTCTTTGGAAATAATAGTTGCAGTTGAGTCTTACTAAATGCTTAAATATGCAAAGATGCAAAAAGTTTAGCTGGGTTCCTGCCTGGGATTACCTCACGGTAGTCTAAGCACCGGATAAAACATAATGCGCTTACCAACAATCCCCATGTGTGAGATAAACCAAGACACACAGGTAGCAAATTGAGTGAGTATCTCGGCAGAATTATGCACTCGCCCCTTGTTTTTTAAGCTGGCTCTACCTAACCTCTGCTGTGGTTTTGAAGCAAGCTGCATCTTCTGAAATAGATAATAACACCCCGGGATATCCGGCAGCACCCATACGTCACCTCAAGGCGGATAATTAGCCAGTGAAGGCGACATTTTAGAATCTTCATTCCCTCGACTTTGTGCTTAACCTTTATTTCAACAGCTAAAAAATTATACGTATGTATGTCAACAGCAAGCATACCCGGGTATACAAGCACATATTGTTTTTTTCGTTTTATTTGTATTTTATTTGAGGTTTTTCCTATTTTGAATTGATTTATGCATGAATACTTAAAATAACAGGTGCTAAAGCAAAGACTTGTGTATTTTTCTTTGCTTTCATGTATGAATATTTACGATAAGTGACTTTTTAGCAACAATTTGTTATTGCTCGTCGTTACATGAACTGCGGTTGACGTAAGGGGTAGGGATGAAAAAATTATCACATCCATGGTCATATTTGTCCAATTTTATTCAAACTTTAAAATATGTTAGAAAACACTTCTTGTGAGGATATCATTTCAGAGCGCTATGTTAGCCACTTTCAGAAATACAGAGTTATTAAAATTCAAAACATACCCGGGTATGTAGTTGTTGACATAAAGGTTAAAGCACGGCCATTTTCACAGGGGCATTCTCCTACAGTCAGGTTTGGAACCGAAGTTGCAAGTGCTCCTGACTTCCGTGTTACCAGGCAGGATCGATCCCAAGATATCTGTTAACTTTGACTGACGAATGTCCAGGTATTGACTGTACCTGGTATCTCCGGAGGTTGTTGCACCAGAAGGTGAAATATCCTTTAGATGCCTCGCTACATACCACCAGGGGTTGCTTTTACATGCAAGAGAAAATCATAAAGCCTTAAAGGCCAGTGTTATATTTAAACCGCTCCCTGAGGAACTTCTTCGAATATAGTAAATGATTTCCCCAGGCTATCTTTCAGAACGATAAAAAATTATGCTTAATGATTATTAGCCTAGTTTTCTGGGGAGACCTGACAATGCTTACTGAAAAGTTTTCGGATATACATATATATTTTATTGTCGTGTGGACTTTATCATTTTTGCTTGTTACTTGTTCCAATCGATGATTTTATCTGATCGGTGCAAGCACTGATTTATAATGCAAAATTAAAAACACTGTGCTAGTTGATAAATAGACAAGCTGGGCACTTGAAGTTTTAGCATAATTCAGGTTCAATGAATTCAATGGTTCTAACCGTTTTTTCATGTTAGCTTTTGTTTTCGAGATATACCGTTATTTCGAAAATGGAGAAGGTTGCACAGCATAAATTCGCGTAACTCAAAAACGGTTTAGTTTATTGAATTTACTAAAAAAAACGAAATTCCGCAATAAATTTCTTTTAAGAAAAGAAAAACTTTTTTCTTTTTTGGAAAGTAAAATTATTTTTTTATCAAAATTTCGAAATTGTTGTTTTTTAAAATTCATAAAAAATTAGCAAATTAAGCTATGCTTCGAATTTTTTTGCAGACATATAAAAACCGAAACTGCAAACAAAACAAGCCATAAATGATTTAAATTTGTTAGCAACTTTTAATGAAATCCTTAAATTTAGCCCCTGCATTATTATAATTTTTTTTAAATTTTTAAATAATAATAATTAGATCAGATAAGATTAGATTTGATTTGATAATTACTTAAGGCTTGTGTAATAGTGTAAAGCTGCCTTTAAGGATAGTGTTGCAACAGAATATAGTCTGTGTAAGCCAAAATAATTGAATCAATTATAGAATTGATGTAAAATTAAGGCAATAGAGCCACAATTACCCCGAAATTTTATCGAAAATGTCAGCTTAAGAAGTGGCATTTAATAGTCTGCATTTGTAACAGTTACTAAAGACCTTATCTCTGCAAATTTGTGATTTCAGCAGAAGGCTGCATTTGCCACATCATACTTTTTATAGGTGCTCCAAATGAAGAAAAAATGTTTTTATTCATATTCTAAGAATTTCTCAATATCTTTCAGTGTAATTTAAAACTTTTTTTGATATATACATATACAACTGTTAAAGTGTGTGTGTATATTCACATTTTAATATAATTTTTTTTTGCAAAATTTATGTGTAAAAGGTTTATAATGGTATATTGCTGAGTTGTTATGTAATAATAAAAAAACCGGATGTGCGTTTTAATTGGAAATTTTTCAAAAATGTACACAAAATACACATACACCCACAAATCTGCACTACCTTTGAAGGAGTACACACAAAAACACATTCATTTACTTTCACACATTCATTTAAAATATTTGACCATAAAATGTATGGTTGCAATTTTAAAAGACGTTTCTTTTGGAGTTTTATTTAATGTAATAAAATTTGTTAGTGTAAAATGTTGTACAGGTTGGTGGCTGTTGATTGTAGCAACAAAGTGCGTGTGTGTACATGAGAAACTATGCACTTGTGTGTTGTTGAAAATCAAATAAATTAAATGTAATTACAAAAATGCATTTTGTTGTTAAAATATATATTGATTGCACATTTTTGTGAAGTTTAAAAGTGATAAAAATAAAGAAAAATGAAGGGTTGAAATGTGCTTACAAAAGTGATATTATTCAACAGGTGAACGAAATGACTCAGAAAGAAAGGAACTTGAAAGATCTTGATTTAAAATAGAACTGAACTGAACTAGACTGGATTGGACTAGAACTGAACTAAAATTAAACTTGAACTAAACTACAACTGAGGTTGAACTAAGCTAAAGCTGAATTTCGAGCTTAACTAGAGACTGCACTTAAACTAAACTGTTAAATGAACCAATATTAAAAATGTAATAAAATGGACCGAACTGGTACTTAATTTTAACTAAATACAAAGGAAAAAGAAAAAACCTACTTAACCAGCATAGAACTAGAGCTTAAAATCAATATTCAATTATTTATAGCACAATGAAATTAACTTTTTTATATTTAAAAACATTATTTTCTTAATAGTTTCCTTCTCTTTTTTCTTTGCAGGTATGTTAATATTAACGATAACGCAATCTATGTGTAAGTAAATTGTTGAATAAATTAAAAAACATTGTACAAATATTGAGCATTGTAAAAATATGAAACCGTGTTCCCTTTAAAGAAACAAAGAAAAAACTTAAAATGGCCCTTCCCTTCAACCGCTTCCAAATTTAATTCTACATCTTTTCATTATGAAAGTTCATAATATGATATTTAATAAAATGTTCCTATTCATTTCATACACAATTAAAATCTCTGGAGTATTAAAGAAAAAGCATCATTTATATATGTATAGAACATCAGTAGTAGAATTCAATGAACCTTTTTTCATGGGTATCCACTCGTATGAAACTCCCAAATGGCATTTCACATTTTTCGGACAATTCATTTTGGTATTAAAAGATGGTACTATGTATGTGCAAAGGTCCAAACCAGTGGTGGGCAATATTCATACTACAGTATGTACAATATTTTCGATTGAAAGTGCTAAGCTGCAAAAGATTTAAGCAATAGCATGAACAAAAAATTGAATTAGAAATTGAACTGTAGCAGAAGAACAGTACAATAAACGGAATTATAACTGAACTAGAACTGAACTCAAAGTGTTTCTTTGGACTCAGAAATGTATTAATAAGTGTTCGTTTTAATGTGCCAAGTTTCCAATTCGTACTCTTGATAAACACACTGAAATTTATAAGCATTTCACTGGTTGCCAGATTATCTGGAAACCTTTTTTCAAAGACTTTAGAAAAGCTAAAGATATTATACAAATAAAACTGTAAAGCGAATGAGAATTACAAACACTCAAGTTTTACTTGCAACGATATTAAAGCTTAAACAAATTGAAATCAAAATTAAAGCGATTTGCCAGTTCAGTTTTATTGCACTGCCACTTGCACATTTGTGAACTCGAAATTGACTAAATGTGAACAAGAGCTGTACTAGAATTTTACTATATTATTCATATATCACACACAAGGGGTGTAAAGTTTACATAATATTTATTTATTTAGGTACTCTATTTTTTTTTTGGTATTATTCTAGATTATATATAGTAGCTAAAAACTATCTAACAATGGCCCTGACTTATAGAATTTTTTAAATTGTTTGTTGTTGTCAAACCCCATTTACCCACTAAGTCGACATTTTCTTTTTGGTTTATTGATTTTTAATTTGCAACGTATAACAAAACCAAAATGCTCTTACTCAATAAGAGGCGACAGTGAGAATGAGAATTTTGTGTGCGTGTTAGTGTTTTTGATTTAATGTCAATGTAGTGGTAGTATTTTCTGAATGAAAAGACAAGTTTTGCACAGTCTATCAGAGTAATTGTGAAAGTTGTTGTAAATAAATATTTCTGCTGCTGCATTACAGCAATGATATTGACTGCAATATGTGATGTCAAAAGTTATGCTGGTTATGGTATGCCAATGGGAATTCCAAACAACGACCTTTTGGTAGTCATCATCATAATCATCAACATCATCGTCCTCGACCACATGAACCAAATAGACATACCATTGTCAGGCAGCAATAAAGGATCGTGGTGAATACTCATTCATACTATTTTTTTGAAGCAGCGACTGCTTTTAAGTTGTACTCTTGTATTTTTATTCATTCATTCATTTACGCATTAGTTCATGGTTTGACTTCAATGTCAGTTAGTCAGCGAACCAGCCTCTGTCATTTATTTATAAACTGAGTGTTTTTTCTCATTGCTTTGCATTGTTCATCCATACTTTCAGCCATTATTTTATTTTAATATAAAATTTATAGACAAAAAAATAAAAATATATATCACTCTTACTTCTTGTAATTTATGTCCACTTTAATTGTTCACAAGAATTTTTTTGGGCATTGTCTGAAAAAATTTAATAATCTTTGAGCTTTGAATTTTAATGTTGGCTGGGGATGGTTAGAAGTTTCTCCCTTTGTTGGTAGGCTCTACAGGACTTTATGTTTTTAAAGGGTAAAAATGGAAACTGGTAAGGAACTATAAAAATTGCCTTAGACAAAGTACATTTGAAAAAAAAAAATTCTGTAACATACAAAAATAAAAGAAAAAAAAAATACTTTTCTATAAAATAAAAAAATTTGCAAAATTTTCTTTAAAATGAAAAAAAAAAATTTTTAAATTTCCAATAAAGTTATAATTTCTTTAAAAATTATATAAAAATTTAAAATTTCTTAAAGATTAACAAATGTTTTAAAAAAAGTTTCGTGTAAAATAGCAACTTTTCAGAAATATCCTTTAATACTGCAAAAATGTTTTGTATTTTTAAGCCTTTTCAGTAATTCTGAGAATAATTTGGTATTCTCAGAATGTTTGAGAAGATTTTAAGCTACAATAAATTTAAATGGAGCTTCTTGTTGAACGTTAAAATTATATCTTTTTCTCCGCAATTTTTTTTTTATTCTTCTTATGATAATGGAAGTTACCATAAAGAAAAAAGTAAATTCTTACTTTTAGTGTATTGCAATTTCCAGCCATTATGGTGGTAAATCATATAAAATTTAACATTTTATTACTTGACCATGATGCTCAGAAAAACATGTATTGAATGGTCTGTCAGGAAATAAAAAACAAAAGCACGAATCAACCAAAACATGTACCGAACTAGCCCAGTTGTGGTAAGTGCTGGACAAGAGAGAGAAAAACTACGAAATCCTTTATGCCACATGTTAACCCTAGAGATTTTTTTAAAAGAATATAAAATGCGAACGAACTCATGAGTCAATCAGTATTGAAGTGGTGTTTTATGAGTTGAGCCAAACCCTTTACGGAATACATTAATTTTTAACAAAGTTTTGTTTAATTTTTAAATTCATTTTTTGTGGGAGCAAAATTTAATTTAAAGCAAAAGTTTTCAAATGTTTTAAGAGTTAATTTCAGTAAGTTAATTTTTGTATAGAATCCTTCGAGATATTTTGAGCTTAACAGTCTGACCAGGAATTTTTTAATCCTTTATTACAGCAAGGGCGGATCTAGCTTTCAGTTCAAATGGGGGCTCATATCGTAGAAATTCAATCGGGACAGCCTCCAAATTTTTGATTTTATAGTATTAGTTTTTGCATAGCCCTGGTGGGTTATGACCCCCATGACCTCCCCCCTGTATTCGCACCAATTAATGTCAAGATAGTAAAAATTGTTCAAATTAATTTAGGCTGATTGCAAAACAAAAAGTGTAAAGAAGTAAATTAATCATAATCAACTTGACGACAGGCAAAAAAGAACAAAACAGAAAAAGGTACACAATTTAGGTCAAACCATTGTATTGAGCCAAACAATACAATGAAAACCACAAAGAATAAATGTTTTTAAACAGAAGAAAAAAATTAAACTAAAAAGCACCAATTAATGAAACAATTCTGGGTAAATACCCATACATTTAACCACAGTTAACAGACATTCCTCCCTCTACAACAAACACCAGATGTTGCAAGTAAAAAACAAATCCAAGCCCCAAACAACCTCGTTTCCATGTCCTTCTTCATGTCTCCCTTAAATAGAGCTTAAATAGTAAATTTATTTCGTTTATTTCGAATTTGTTACCTCTCAACACAATATTTTATAAAAATACCTGTAAACGTGACAGCATCAGGTGTGCAAAAATTTACTTATACTTAACAATACAATATACAACAAATACTTGCCAAGTGCTCGGGAAACAGACAGAAAAATTAACCATAACTTATAGTCCATCTGGTCTACTCTTGCTATTTTCCTTGACTGTTTTTCCCCCAAACATTTTTCCTACTTTTTTTTTTTTGCTCTATAATTTACCATAATTTAGGCTGTAAAATACAATAGAAAAGAAAATAAAAAATAAAGTAAATGTTGCAGATTAATGTGGCAACATTTAAAATGATATTTTTTGTAGCCATTGAGTGGCGAAAAATGAACTCAAATTATGGTTTGAGTAAAAAACAAAAATATAGTGTTAATGACACGTAAATTCGAACTAATTTGGGTCAATATAAAAGTCCCACAATATAAACAACTCACGAAAATCATGACCAAAAGACCTGACAATTTTGAAGATATACATGTATGTTTATAGCATATTTTTATTAGTAGGTGTATAACCAAAAAAGGCGGATGTTTTGTTTTCCGAATTTTGCAAACTTTTTTTTGGCCTTATCTCTAGATGGTGTTGCAACATGTGGCCGAACGTTTTTGTTATATAATATAACGGTTAAGTGGCTGGTTGCACATTTCGGGCATCTTTCGACCAGTTCTTGCTTCAAATAATTTAATGGGATTTGGGACAGGTACCGTGAGTCCGTTTGGCCCAATTTTAGTAGCTTTTAATGGATTGTACCCTTTTTGTCGCACTAAATACTGGGCAATCCCTTTATAGGATAGAAATCTTCCTTTAAATGTGCAATTTATAGAAAATTTACTTTTTATAGGAAATTTTTCAAAAGTTTTCTATTTATAGGAAAATTTTAAAAAAATTGATATTTCCTTTCCATTCATTTTCTGCAAAGTTAATAACTTTAGCACTTATAGTTCTTTTAAATATATCGCTTAAACGATATTTAGTATTAACATGTATCGTGGTGACTTTCCCCTGCTCCTACCGGGACAATTGATACCCCTGTAATGAAGTCATACCTATGAAACCTGTCAAACTATTACAATATCTCATGCAAGGTATATTTACACAAGGTAGACTCATTTGGGAGTGTAGACATGCTGCTCTTTAAAAATAACCGAGTGGAACGGAATTGTCAAAATTGTCTTCATATAAATTTAACGCACACATGTACAAATTTTGGCTCATATACACGGAATTTGACATTGGTGTTCCAACTTAGGTAAACAGCTGACAAACATACGGGCCTTGTGTAAATATACCTTGATCTCATGTACATAATTTTTAATTTTATTTTTTTCAATTTCTCTGTCATAATTTTTAAAATCTTTGTAAAAATATTTTAAATCTAAATTTCAAACTCAATTATTTCATTTAAAAAAAATCCATTAACATCCGGAAAAAAGCGTACCATTTTCTATTTTGAATATGAATTTTTAAGCATCTATTAAACCTTTACAAACATTTTATTTGATTAAGCGTTTCCCTTTAGCTTCAAAACACAATTTTTTTTTATGTTTTTAATTTTTTATCTATCGAAATACACGAAACCCAGTATGGAAATGGAGTAACAGCCATTAAAAAAATAAACTTGATAGTTTATGACAATCATGATAAAAGTACCTTCATCAATAAAACAAACACTTCAATTATCAAATAAAGTACGAAACGCCCGTAAATTCATACCCACTAACACATGCACATAAATGTGTGTTGTTTTACAGAGTTACCAGAAAACTTTTGGCTTATGTTTTTAATTTAAATTTTGAAGTCCCAAAAAATAACCATTTTATGTATTAAATCCTTGATAGTGCAGCCAAATTTTAATTTTTCTATATATTAAATATAAACTATAAATTAAAATGTTCAAGCTTATAGGTTCAACATTAAGTTTTCATCCATTTTTGCGCACAAGAGCAGACCGAAGGCTTGTGAATGAAATGATGTTAAAAAGCTCTGAGAAAAATTCTTAAAATAAAAAAGATATGTATGTTGACTGCAATTTTAAAAATGGTTTGGAGCCGTTTTTAATTCCAAAAATTATACAGAATTCAAACCAAACTCTTAAATAACAAGGTTTCTTTAAAATGTGCTAAATTCCCATTTCATGCTATTGAGAAACTGAAATTTATTGTTGAAGAGTTAAGCTATTCCTATGCGCATTTCACTGGTTGCTTAGGCCAGATCGTCAGGAAACTTCATCCAAAGATATTAGAAAAGCTAAAGATATTATACAAATAAAACTGTTAAACGAATAAGAATTATAAACCTCAGTTTTACTTGTAGCAATATCAAAGTTTAAACAAAAACAACAACAATAAACAGTGAGTTTATCTTCTCTTTTAAATGCTTTTTTCTTTATTAAAAATTACTTGTTTTTTTTTTGGAATAAAAGACAGCGCAAAGTTTTATTTTTGAACAAAAACTCCTTATAAAAATAAATCAAATGTAAGATCACCACATTTTGCAAAACCTAAAGATCGCGTTCCTCAAAAATAAATGTTGAAATCCCTAAATTAAAGGGCAAATCCCCTTATATGGCAATACTGAATTTTAAACATACACACACACCAGCACAGCACTCAGTATCCCAACAAACACGGAGGTTTGATTTCAAATTGAAAGTGATTTGAAATCAAACCTTTTCTTAAACAAGAAAGCGTTCTCAACAAAAAGGTGAAATGATTTCTAAATTGAGAAATGCATTTATTTTCAATTTGCTTTCAAACGTTATTCTCAAATGTTTTTCAAATATGGATTTTAATACAATGTAAAACATAAAGAAAATATTTTTTTTTTAAAATCATTATTATTTAAATAAACTGTGAGATAAACATTCGGCACCACACACAGAGAAAAAATATGGTTGGGCATGGTTACGGCAACAACACTATGTTTAATTTAACAATTTATTGTTGTCGTACACAAATAATTTTTATTTTTATTTAATATCAACAATATTATAGTTACTGTAAACATATCAATGTTTATATCAATTATATATTTGAGTATTGTTCACCGAAAAATAATTATTTTTCTAAAAACTAAATTATGATAACTTTCTAAACATATTATATTACTCACAACCATATCATGATATTTAATAGCCATAACATGATAATTTTCTATACATCAATCATAATATGTTTAAGATTTGTTTATTTTATATGTGAGCGGTTAAAAAATTTAAAGATAAATTCCTATAAAAAAAGGTTTAAAAGAAATTAAAAAAATTAAACTATTAGCGGAGTTCATTCAGTATTAGTGATTAATCTTATTGCTTCTTAACTTCAAAGAAGGAAATTTTTTAAGTTCACCTCAGCCAATTGGCGCTGGAGTACCACAAGGCAGCATCCTGGGCCCTCTATTATACTTAATTTATGCTTCGGGCATGCCAACAAACAACCACACCCAAACGACAACATTTGCAGACAATACAGCTGTTTGAAGCGTCCACTAACAACCGATATGAAGCATCTCGTTACTTACAGGAGCATATATTACAACTAGAAATATGGCTAAGACAATGGAGGATAATGGTAAATGAGCAAAAATGCGTACATATAACATTCACCTTGCGCCGGGAATCTTGTCCCCCTATTACAATTAATATTCAAATAATTCTTCAGCATTCGCATGTAAAATATATCGGTATACATCTGGATCGGCGATTAACGTGGAAATGCCATGTAGAGGCAAAATTAACTCAAATGAAACTTAAAGCCATGCAGATTCATTGGCTTATTGGAAGAAATTCTGTCATTAGTCTCGATTGCAAGCTTCTACTTTACAACTCTATCTTAAAGCCTATCTGGTGCTATGGCATTTAACTATGGGGCACTGCCTCGGCCTCTAATATCGAAAAATTCAAAGGCGCCAATCACAGCCGCTCCCTGACACGTTAAAAATTCAAACATTCATAAGGATCTCAATGTGCCATTAGTAAAAACTATGATTACAAAATATGCAGTCAAATTTTTAAAAAGGCTTGAACAACACCCAAATCCACTAGCTCGAAATATTTTAAATCATGGCGGCCACACTCGCTTAAGAAGAAGGGACACTGCAGCACTTACCCAGTTAGACGAGCGATAAACTATGGACAGAACCCGCAATGAAGAAAATGTTTGTCTGGCGCTGGCAGGACATAAATACAGAATTAGGATAAGATTTGATTAATAATTGTTAGTTCATATTTAATATATGAAGATTCAATAAATAAATAATTAGAAAAAAAAATTGTTTTAAATTGTTTTATTAATTTTTTAAATTGTTGAACCACTCACTAACAAATAATTTTAAAGGAATATGTAAAAAAAGCGACACAACTGGTGGAAAATTATTTTACAAATGGCGCTTACGAAATATTGTTAGTGTAAAAATATTTTGATTGCATCTTAAACATATTATGATTAATGTATATAAAGTTATCATGTTATGGCTATTAAATATCATGACATGGTTGTGAGTAATATAAAATGTTTTTAAAGTTATTATAATTTAGTTTTTAGAAAAATAATTATTTTTCGGTGAACAATACTCAAATTTATAATTGATATAAACATTGATATGTTTACAGTAACTATAATATTGTTGATATTAAATAAAAATTATTTGTGTACGACAACAATAACCCACCATGCCCAACCATATGTTTGCTCTGCGTGTATATAAGAATAATAGTAAACTAGGTTAACAATTAGATCAAAGACTGTTATTAAACCTAAGCAATAGAGTCCAAGTTAGATTTACGATTACTCCTAAATATATTAGAAATTATGATTAAGTCTAAATTTGGAGTTTATCAAGGACCAGAATTTAATCTTTTTTTAAACTTTTCAAAGGCCTATAAGCACAACTAATATTTGCAAAATTTTAATAAAAAAAACCCAAAGATTTGGATTCTTTTAATAATACTCAAACTAGACTATTAAATTAAATTATTATGCAGCGATCGATGAAGTTAGTTTTTACTTGTAAGGCCACGCCAAGATGAGAAGTTCTTTTGGGAAAGAGTCGTAGCTAATGATTGCCACTTCTATAATTAAATTTATATTGTACCAGTGTTTTATAACAAGTGCTGAAATATTGCCAAAAACTATGCATTTTTAGGTCGTACACCCAATATTTAGGTCAAACACTTTTTGGTAATCCCTCGCATACAAATATTTCCACATTAATGCTAAAACATATTTGAATGGTTGCTGGAGTGTGTGTAGAAGCATAAAAAATTCTGAGTGTGTGTATTTTCAGTTTCAAATAATCACGGTCCAATAATTTTTGTATTCGTCACAAAAACTAAAAAATGCAATCGCTGCATATGATTATGAATTTTATCATTTATGTTTTTTTTCTTCGGTTTTCATTACCCAAATATTCACTCACATTTGCAAGCATTTGCGTAGGAGTGTGTTGAAGTTAAACATTTTAACAACTGCACTTATGTGTGCGTTTAGTTGTATGTAGTTGCTGTTATTTGTGTTAGAAATGTTTGTATGTGTCTGAAAGTGTTTGTTAAAAAACATATTTCCAACAATATTTGCAATAAATTTTCAGCTATGAAAATTTACATTTTGGCAATTTCCAGTTGTTTGTTAAGTTTACTACTTCACAGAAATAAGCATTTCTGTTTGAGTCCGCCTTCCTCCCAACCTTTCTTTACTGCTTATTCAATTTAGGCGGCAACTGAGGCCGTTACCGGTGCTGCTACTGAGATTGTTAAATTTATATGGAGTTTGTTTCTATATACCGCTTGCAACAACTACTGTTGCATAAAGTTTTTAGAGTGAGCCAAACGACCTGAGGGGTTTTGGTGAGGCATTGTTTAAGTTCAAAGCAAAAAAATAGCAGTAACGTAAAACAATGTTCTACGTTATAGTCTGTATTTTGCTATGTTTTTAACCACTACTGCCATTACGTATATAACCAAACAAGTTGAACGTATGTTTATGAATAAATGCATGGATGTGTGAATTTATTTATGTGTAAATGCTTGTGAATTTGTATGAGGGGCAAATGTATATTGCATGCACCATTGTGACTTCCGTTTGCCATAATGGAGGCTAATAGATCACCACACATGCATGAACAAAGGCAGCCATATACATATAAACACATACATATATAGCTATATGTACACATATTGCAACACACTTCATGTGGTCCAAATAACTTAAAGAGAATTTTTTTGTATGTGTTTATGTACTTGTTTGCTTTTATAAGCCTTTAGCAATATAAAAATCATTTTTGCCACCTTTCGATTGTATGTACATAAACATATAGAGAGAAAAGTTGGCGATAAGTTTTTCATTGAAGTATAAATTGGGCTTTGAGTAAATGAGGCAAAATAAAAAGGAGTTTCATCATTATTCAAATGGTTTTGGGGTAACGATCTACAACTGAAACTATAATTGGACTACATCAAGGTGCACGATTGATTCTTAAATTTAACTCAACAAGAACCTACGATGGAGTCAACAAGGCCAAAAATTGGATTATAAATTATTTTATAACTAAAATTGGGTTTTATAAAGAGCTTAGACGACGTCTGGCAAGCCAGACAGCTTCGTTTAGCAACCGAAGAACGCGTACAAATAGCTAAAAACTTACTACAGAGTTAAATTAAACGTGGCACCTTTTACCGACTTCGCGGTAATTATATTCGTAAAAGGAATTGGCAAGATTTTAAAGAAATTTTAAAAGAATTTGGAGAGTTACACACTGCCGAAGATATTGCTTCTGTTAATGAAAGTATTATATTATTATTATATTATTATTATTATTATATTAGCTTATGGATTATTTTATTTATTTTGCCTTGCAAGCCATATAATACGACCGATTTGGTTTTATTACTTGGAAAGTGCGTAATTTCACGATTTGGCGATGCCAATTGGCCAAAAAGAGCATGCGACTTAATGCTTTTAGACTTTTTTTTGTGGGGCTACGTTAAAGACCGTATCAACGCGGATAATCCTCTTATGTAGAGCATTTAAAAAACAACATTCCCTAAGTTATCGCTGAGATACCGCCTGAAATTTGAAAAAAGTGGTCGAAAACCGCCTCAAAAGGATCGACTGCTGCCCGCAAAAGATGCTGTTATTTAAATGGCATTGCATTTCGTACGTAATGGCCAGGTCTAAGCACTATAATGAAATAAATATTTCATCGATGTCATGGTTTTATGAGTGGCTTATTTAACATTACGTTTAAAAAAATAAATTACACGTTACTACGGCCCAAAACTGAGGCGCGAATGTACTTTAGAAAGTCTTAGCATTGAGTTAAAAATTGCACTATATTATGACCTAAAACTGAGTGCAAGATGGGACTATATTGGGACTAAATATGGAGACGTAAGCAAAAAATTGGGGTCAAAATTGGACTATATATGTAAAAGCTTTACATTAAACTATATAATGACATTATACTTTATAATAACTTACTTTTTTAAACTTTTATGAAATGCCTAAAGACACTTGCTTAAGAACAAAATTGGACTATTTTATAAGACCTAAAATTAAGGTCGAAATTGGCCGTATTTTTTCCAAAACGAGGCCGGTCAGGCAGTTACTGTAAATGGTGTTCGCTATCGTCAGACGATCTTTTTATGGCCCGAATTGGAATATATGGATGTGATTTGACACCGTTGGACTTCTTTTTTTTTGGGTTATTTGAAAGAAAAGGTGTACGTCGATAAGCCAGCAATAATTCAAGAGTTAAAGCTTTAATCATAAGATTTTATTCAGCCCAATTATGAATAAAAATTCCCCGGGAGTTTTCTCCCTTCTCCCATTTTTCCTATGTAAATTCAATTGTAAACATTAGAAAAGGGGAAAACTCCCGGGGAATTTTTATTCATAATTGGGCTGAATAAAATCTTATGATTAAAGCTAAATTTCAAAAAGATCCATTAATAATTAAAATCAAATTAATTGCCATTTTTAACAAAATAATATATAATTTTTTATATTAACGTGTGCTTGTTTTATAATTTAAAGCATTCTGCCGTACATCAATTATTTTTGCCACCTTCCAACTTCATATCTATTTTGCAAAAAATTGGCATGAAGCTTTTCATTGATGTACTAATTTCATTGTTGTTCTTGTATGTATATCTTACGGTAGAAATAAACAAATACTTTTTTTTTGGCAAAAATGGTCATTGCCCTGTTAATGATCATTATTATCATCTTCATTATAAATTGCTGTGGAAAATAGTCAATAAAAACTATTTTCTATTAGTAGCCAAATTGGGCAACAATTTCTGATACGATTGCTGCTATAGAAGTTGTTGTTTTGTTTTTTTTTTTTTTTTTTTAAACTAGCTGAATTCCGTTACTATTGCCAAAATGCAATTTCCTAATTTCTCACAAGGGAAATGGACTAAAAGTGGTTTAAAGTGTTGCTTATATGCATAACGATAGCAGAGGCAACATAAACTGCAACTGCAAATAAAACCCAGTGTGGCAAATCAAAAAAAAGTGTTTGTATGTAAAAAAGCCGACAAATTTAAACGGACTTCATAGAGCATGTGGAATATAAAAATTTTAACATAACAACTCTTGAAAAAAATATGTTGGGTGATATATTATGAGGCGAACTTCTTATAAGCTCTTTCTGTTTAGTTCTAATTTGATTCCTGATCAGATCTAGATCAGTTAGTTTTGTTTTAGTTTGGGTTGTAGTGGAGTTTCTAGTAACGTTTCTAATACAGGTTCTAGTTCCGGTTTTATTTCAAGCTCTAATTTAGATTCGAAATTTAAGTTTTAGATTTAGCGCTTATTACGGTTCTAGGCCAGATTCCAGCACGAGATTATGTTAATAATCTAGAGTTAATTTCTATCAATTTTTATATTTCATAAAAAATTTCGTTTTTTAAATGCACCTCCAAATAAAGTGCTTTTAATCTAATACGATGTGGTTAGGTATGGTTATGACCCCTTTGCGTCCCTAATACTACTACTATTGGTTGCAATATTAATGACCTGCTACATCATCATACTTTCTCATATTGGCATTCGCAACCACTTCATACAAACGTAACAGCACAGTCATAGACCCAATTTTCTAGGCAGTCTGGTCAGCAGCACCCAATTTTAATGTTTAAGCTTTCAGTGTTGTTTTTACTTTGTTAC
Organism: Pollenia labialis; assembly: GCA_949318255.1. NCBI lineage: Eukaryota > Metazoa > Arthropoda > Insecta > Diptera > Polleniidae > Pollenia > Pollenia labialis. The sequence goes on from OX439140.1 coordinate 15,829,127, forward strand.
TTTTTTTTTTTTTTTTTTTTTTTTGCAACTCCTATTTTTGATGCCAGTTTTCTCTGGTGTGTTTACTGCCAGGCACACAAGTGTTGCAAGAGTAAGAGCTTAAAAAAATCGTAAACATATAAACGGATGTTCTTTTTTTCGCAACAAAATGTATAAAACTGCTATAATTTTACAATTTATGTGCGGTACAGTAACAATTTTACAAATAGATAGGAGATTTAATAATTTATATGTGTGTGTTTTAGAGAAAGAGAGAGAGAATATGCTGAAACCTCCAAATGGAGCCGGCTCAAGCAGACACATTGATTATCTTATGGTCAGACATAGAATAACTTACGAGAATTTTTTTTTTTTGTTTTTGTTATTTTTTTATAAGAGTGCCTGTGCAAGAGGTGCTGTACTGACTTTTAGCCCTTAAAAATTACACACATTCACTGTCTGGTGGCAAAATTTAAAGGAGTTTTATTTCCCAGGATTTATTTATTATGGAAATAAGTATTTCAATATGAAATTGCGTTATGGATATAGAAAAAATCAAACAAATTTATTCAGCTTAAGGAAAAAAAAATGTTCAAAGTTCCCACAGGATTAATAAAATGTTAAATTTAATAAAAACAAATCAGAAGTAGGGTTCATTCGCAAAAGACATTCTAGTTTTATTAACCCTGCAAATAATAGGACCAGTCCAAACACGCGTGTAAAGAGTAGTCCACAAAGGACCAGGACTAGTCCAAAAGTAACCCAAACGTATGGAAAAAACCTGGTCTATTTAACATTACGATGTCCTAGGAGAGGATCATATAACCCACCTTTGGACCACTAAGGAGTAGTTTTAAAACTACTCCATGGTATATAACCCACCTTTGGACCACTAAGGAGTAGTTTTAAAACTACTCCATGGTATATAACCCACCTTTGGACCACTAAGGAGTAGTTTTAAAACTACTCCATGGTATACTCAAGAGGATTAGTTTTGAAGTCGTTTAAAAACGAAAGCACGTCGTTAAAAAACGAAGACATGTCGTCTCACTACAAACACTTTTTAACAATGACATGGTCCATGCTTGCATTACATCGGACCAGTCCATGGAGTAGTCCATTTTATTAAAATGGGTCAGGTGGTCCAATTTTATTTGCTGGGAACTAACATTCTTGAACAAGCACAAATTAAAAAAAAAGATTCTCAAAAAATTTCTTCCAGCAATCATTTTATTAAATTGTCCATCCTATTTGATCCTGTTTACTTCCTTTTAAAAAAATAAAAAAAAAAACTAATTTCCAATATTAATTTCCATTATTAAAGCTTATGATTTTTAATAACCAACAATCAGATTATTCGTCTCAATTTACACCTGCTTTTTAGAGATGGCAATGCCAGGCAACTTTTCGCCACTATAACACACAAACATTATATCCATAGTCAACACCCTTCCCTGCTTATAGACAGCCATCAATGGTGATGATGATGGTGGTGTTGATAGCATTCAAAAGTAACGACATAAAAACCGACCAGAGACCACCACAATATGAAATTTCATTTATTTTTTTTATTTTTCTGTGGCATAAACCATAGAAAATTTAAAAAAATTGCCGCAAGCTATTTTTTCACACGAACATAAACGCGTTTTTACGAGAATTTTTCTCACTCATACTTTCTTTTATAAGTATTTATGAATTTTTATCTATAAATGTTTAACATTCAACCATTTGTGGCATGATACTGCTCTAATACTTATGCAAATACTTTGGATATGTGATGGTATGTGTTGTAGAGTTTTTCGTGTGTAAGAGGGTGGGGCAGCCCTCGCTGGTTAGTGTGGAATCTTTTGGTCTTTATGCTTATGTGAAATTAAAAAAAAGAAGAAATTCCCAGAAATTGCAGTAGTTATGAGTTTTACAGGTTATTGCCGCTTTTAGAGTATGTAGACGAATGGACCATTCAAATAATACACATGTGGATAATAAAACACAGTAAACAAGTAAAATGTGGTGCAGTTGGAAAAATGCTTTATCTAAGAAAATATGTAGAATAGCATAAATATTGGGGGGTTTCAGATGCATGGGAACCTTCGATATCGATAACTATAGTTTGACAGCTGAGCATGTCAAACTGTGTTGACATTTCCGTTTAGTAAGGCTTGTCAGCCATCATGAATCTTTTAACGCTAGGAATTTCCTTTAAAAAAAAAATCAGTTAAGCTGTTATGGTTCTTGCTATTTTTTGCATTTTTTCTATATTGGAGAACAGTGCAAATATATTTGCATAGAAAAACTGACTAATGGCCAATTTTCAGGATTGATATTAAAACACATTTATTTTTAAAATCGTTTTAAATACAAAATTCTCTTCTTCACTAAAAACTTAAGTGAAACTTAAGTCACCGATGTGGTACACTTAATTTCAACTTAAGTTTCCATTGTAATATTTTAGCAAGGTGGCCTCAATATCACAACAATACAACAACAGCAGGCAAAGCATTAATAGTCAGCTGTTTTTTCAGACTACCTTGTAGATAATTCCACTTTTTTATATTTTTTTTTTTTTGTATTTAGTAGTGCTACCACACTTTTATCTTAAGTAAATAAGACTTTTCAAATAAAACTCAAAAAACCAATCTGTTTTAAATACGATTTAAGTTTGTTATGAAAATTAACTTAATATAGATTTAAATACTATCCTGAAAATTGGGCATAAGTGTAAAGAGTATGATTATATCATAAAAAATCTTGAAATGTCAAACATATATACATGTGTTATCGATAAATAATCTAAGACTGTCAAAAAAAATATAAAATTTTTTAACTTAAAATTGACATTTCCAGATTAATTGTTATCACTGTTGCCAATTTTTTTAGTTTTTGATCGAAAGGAACGGTTTTTAACTTTTTTTTTGCGATTTTTAACTTTAATTACGGTTTTTTGTTTGAAAAAACGTGGGCAGTATTGTTTGTTTTGTTTACATTTTATCAAATTGTATTTCTTGTTCTTTCTCGCATTTGTTGTTTCATTCAGTCAATCCTAAAAAAATCCAAAACAAAAAGTAGCAAGTATCATAACACCTTTAGCGAAGTTATAGGCACTTCGTCTTTTCTACGAAGCACATTTCTGGTTAAATGGCTACATCAATAAGCAAAATTACCGTATTTGGAGCGAAAAATTCTCAAGCCGTTAACGAGTCATCATTACATTCATTAAAATTTATTCTTTGTGCGGTTTAAACGCTCTTTCGCAAGAAGCAAGGAGCTGACGTTAAGGTGCATGACGATCACTACCGAGCCATGTTGACTGAATATTTGTTCTTAAAATTATTTAGCTAAATATCAACGGCATACGGTTTAAAATTTTTTTTTTTCAAAAGTCGAAGCCGAATGTGTTGATATTATTTCTTTAATAGCTCGAAAAATTCTTTACATACGAAGATGATTTTAATGTAATTTTAAAGAGAATACTTGGGGCCTTCAAACCATATACAAATGCGTATATTCGCGTAACTCACAAACGGTTTAGTTTATTGAAGTAACTTAAAAATCCGAAATTCCGCAATAAATCAGTGCTAGTTGAGTTTTTGTTTAGTCGTAATTAATTTCTATTTCAGTTTTGGTATGGTTTTGCTTAAGTTCTTTTGCAGTTCTAATTTAGTTCTAGTTTTTTCTATTTCAGCGCTAGTACAACTCTATTCTACTTCACCATATATTCAACAGACCGAAATCTATGTATCTAATTTGTTTGCTGGTTTAAAAATTTTCACACCGTCTACAAATCCTTACACATTTTCATATGTGGTCATTATCACACCTAAAGTATTAACAAAAATATTTTCATAACTTAATTCCACAAAAAACAAGCAAAACGAACTGGCTGGCTGGCTATCACATGCTCTCTAAAATGTTCATAATCACATTAAGGTTAACTAAGATTTTAAGGATTACAAAAATAAATGAAAACACCCAATAAATGCGTCTATAAAAAATTTGCATTAGACTTTTACGAGTGCAGGATAATACTGGTGAAGCTTACATTACATACGTAATTATTTTCCTTGAAGCGAAAAAAAGCGTTTGGTTTAATTTAAAATTTAAAGACAGAAACGAAACAGAACCAAAAGAAATATTAAGTCATTAAAAAAAAAACGTATAGAATATTCTGAAAACCAAAATTATTGTAAGAAAGGAGGCCGTGTTAGATTTAATCTTAAAACCAAAGCAAATTCTTGTGAACGGTGGTGGCGATATCACAACCAGTAACAACACCAAAAACACAACATTGTATTTTATTTGTTGCTTTCGTTGGTCAATATGTCAAAAACACAAGTAATTTTGAAAAAAAGGAGCACAACTGTGCTTTCAACGTCACCTGAAAAATGATTTCGCCTTGCTGGCGCAAATTTGTTTAACATTACTACATATCACTCATGTTCAGTGAGATTGCTAATTTTTAATTCATCGCTTAACTTCAACAAAATATGATTGCAATCATTTTGAACTATCACTAAGTATGAGTTGAGACTTTAAAATTAGTGCACTACCCCCATCTATGAAAAAAACATGTGTTTTTATGATTGTCAATAAAAAAAAGTAAATCAATATTATTTTTATAATTTTCTATAGTTAAGCCTTGTACTCTGTTCAAATTTGTGAAAAATGTTGAGCAACATTATCTATTTCACACGAACATTTTGACATGTATCAATGTTACCTATCATGCGAGTTTGTACAATTTAACGTTTTTATTCCTGCAAAGTATTTTACAAAAAAATATTTATGAATAAAAAACTGTTACCAGTTGTGTGGTTTTAATTTTTTTTCTTATTTATATTAATTAAGTTCATACTTTTTTGCTTTTACTTAAAATTCCACGTGAAATAAGTGCAGCTTACATTATTTCGCAGTTGTAAAAAAAATGTTGCCAGAAAAATTTTGGAACTTTTTCACAAAATGAACAGAGTACAACTCCATCAACATTTTTTCATAGATATTCCGCACAAGTTTTTTTCATATGCGTTTTGACAGCATTTCACGTGAAATGTTGAATAGAGTACATACCAGGCTTTAAGCAGGGCATATGTACATTACTCAATCATAGTGCCACAAAAAAGTGTTGTGGAATCGTACATTTCTACGGATGAGCTGTTGCCACTAGTGGGTACTGCATTTATTATTTTTATTAAAAAAAAAATTCTAATATTCGTGTTTATTAAGGAATCGTAATGATAAGTGACACAGTCTGTTATTGAAAGTTATTCTTATAATAATTAATAGTGTTTTAATTGTTTTTTTTTATCAAATCCGGTTTTTTTAATGATTGCCCTGATGTTTACTCTTTGACAACGTTTCTCAACTGAGAAAGTTACACCATACACAACACCACAAACTGGCACCATTAGCAAATTTATTAAAAATCTGTTTGAAATCGCTAACGCAAAGCGATTCACATACATGGTCCACCGGCTGGCGCAATCACTTGATTGCACATGCATCGTGTATGAGTCCCTTTAGGTTAAGTTTTGTTTTAAGAAAGCTGGTACGCTAGTCATTTCTCTATGGTGTCGAGTTTAAGTAAATAATTAAAAAAAAATCGAATAGAGATTAAAATCACTTTTTGACATTTAACAAATAAAACATGTTGCCAACATTTTGACTAATGACAACTAATGTCGTTTAAATAATCATTTTGTTTCTCTTCATTTTGTAATTTTTTGTTTTCGTTTTATTTTCAATTGTAAACAACAATGTCCCGGTGACAGATCAACTTAAATGCCTGCTGAGCTGATGATGATGATAATTTTGAATCGAAATGCAAAATGGAAGAATAAAAGCTAAAAAAGCATTAAGTTGACAAAAACAAAAATGCTCGTAAAGGCTGCAGGATTCTTAAGATATTTTCCATCCCTCCCATAAGCAGGCAACACCAAATGTCTCTACTTTGAAGTTTAGTTCGGTATTCATTCATGCCATGTCATGTTATTTTTCATGCATTTATTTTATTTTTTTCTTCTGTTGTATACGATTTTTGCATTTTGTAGTATTTCAGTATTTTAACTAACACATAAACAATTATTTATGCTGTCTCAGCAACATTTTATAGGATTTCGCTTGTTTTGTTTCTTTCTTCCTTTTCGGTTGTCAGAATTTCAAATAGGACAGGACAAGATTATACAGGCCACTAGTCATCTCAGAGTGTTGACTGAAAGAAAAAAAAATGCAACACGTATCTCTGTCAACGTCTGAGTCGGTGTGTCTAAGACTGGAGAAGTCTTTCGGTGTAGTTTATTATCACTGCGAAATTTTAAATGAATGTTATGGAAATGCATCATGTTGATAGTGTTTATTATTTATATCTCTGTGATTTTCTAGTTTTTTTTCCTTTGACAAAACTGCTGCAACAACCATTGCGTGACTTTATTTTTATATTTTAGTTCCTCATTAAACTTCATCATTATTGTTTTTGTTGAAATGAAAAGAAAATTTAATGATAGATTTACAAATGTTTAAGAATGAGATAAATAGATGAGAATTAGTTACGGGTAGTTAGTAGACGAATGCGGCAAAGTGCTACTAAAAGGACATTTTTGGAATATTAAGAAAATTTTTTTAAGAATAACTCTAGTAATAATTATCTGGCACCGAAATAAATCTGTAAATATAAGTTTACCTTCTTCAAGTTTGAGTGTCTTCAAGTCTTGATTTTTTAGAAGAGAGAGGAAAAGATATGACATTTTCTTTCCCCTTAAAGCTCAAGAGTTTTGTGATCCTTCTGAAGAAAGAATAGACATTTTGTATTGAATCAAAAGATTTACAGCCATTTCCATAAAATGTTGTTATTTTAAGTTTAAAGTATGTAATAACTATAAAATGTTTTTTGTCGCATAAACCTCGTATTAAAATTTGTATTCATAGACAGCTTTTTTACTAGTAATTATTAGTAGCGATTTTGTGTTTAAGTATCGCAACTTTCTTCGCCTTTTGTTGCCATTTTATTGCTATTTATGCATAAAACTTCTAATATTTGGTTCACATGATATTTTATATTTAATATTTTTTTATATTTTTTTTTAATTATTAAAATTTAAAAATTATTCTTATTAAATAAAACTACATATTATTTTAGTTTCTGAACCAAATGTTGACAAAAGGTGTCATAAACACTTTTGTTTGAACCAAAATGTATTAACAAAGTGACCTCAGTACTACAAAAATGAAACAATAGAAAAAACAACAGGCATTTTGTTGCTAGAATTGAGACGGCAAATGTCAAAATAGCTTTATAAAAAATGTAAATAAACAAAAAAAATGACGACAAACGTCACACACGAACAAAATCACTGCGAACAGCTGCGCATGTGAGGCCACTTTATTAGTACATTCTGGTTTGAACCTTTTTTAAATATACGATTAGAAAGTATGCGAATAAAAAGTTTGTTTTCTTTTTAACAGTGTTTAAAAAACTGCAACAACTTTCATTTCTTTTGATTTGACTTCTGCTTCTGAAATCAACAACGGTTTCAGTCAAAGCAAAATCACAAAACGGAAAAGAAACAGTTGATCGAAACTTTTGCAGGCAGTTGTTGTTTTAAAATTTGATTTTGATTTTCTTTTCTTTTGAACAGTTTCACAAGTAAAAGTACAATCAGTCTCTTTGGTTTTGTAAGTCGCAAACTGACGAATATTTACGAAACTCACTTCATATATTCCCAGCGGGAATAATATTTGATTCCAGAATTTATTATTCTTTACACGGAACATGTCCTAGGATTGCAATAAGTTATTTTAATGCATACTGCGAATGAATTAAATAATGCATCCTTTATGATAACAACTTGTAAACGACATACAGGCAGCAAAAAATAACGAACTTTTATTAAGAAAATATATAAAAAAACATGAATAATAGTCACGAACCGAAACAATACATTCCTTGTTCTGCAAATGTGGGAATATACGTGGTAATCAATGCAAATTTATTTTGTCTGATAAAATTACCTTCTTGATTCCAATGAATGCATTATTATTATTTCGAAAATAATACATTATTTTCTAAGTTATTTATATAATCAATTCCGTATTTCCAGCTGGGTTGTAAAAAACAACAATAATAATAAACTTATGTATGATTATGTATAAATTTTAATAAAAGTTAAGAAGAGATAATAGAATATTTTTCTGCTTAAAATTTACCGAAGAACGCCTGCTTCTTCGACTGTGACTTCTGACAACATTCAAAAGCAAAGAGACTGCTTGTGATTTTGATTTTTTTTATAACATATCAAAAGCAGAAGAAAACTTGGCACACGACTACCGATTATTTTTATAAGTTTTAACAGAATCAATGTTTGATTTTAAAAAGCAGAGAAAAGTAAAAGCATTGAAAAGTTAAAATTTTGCGACTTTTAACTTTTGACTTAACTTTTTTAAACACTGCTTTTTATTAACATCACTTTATTATTTATTTATGATTTGTTTATTTAATTTTTTTTTTGTAAATTTTTGAACGACAATTTTGTTGTTTTAAACAAAATAAAAAACAACTAGTTGCAATCATTTAAATCATATAGAATTTTTTTTAAAATAATTAACAATAACACAACTTTAAGTTGGTTGTTTAAAATAAAACTAAAGTTTAGTAAAATGTATTTAACATGACCATATAAAAAAATACAACATTTTTTTCATTATTTTTCAAAAAATTTCACAAAAACAAAAAACATGTAAGGGTAACCTGTCCGTGAAAGCCTGGGTTCGAGCCCCGCGGTAGTCAACAATGAAAAAAAGGACATGTCCAAAAATAAATTTTCTTATTTTCTATTTTTCGTGTATGAATACAACTTAAGCTATTTTTGCTTAAAAAACGGTTAATAAATCATAAATAAGTTTTTATGAATACTGCTCTTAAACTTTATAAGTTTGTCTTTCTTTTTACCAACAATCAATATTGATTAAAATGTACTTATTCTTAGCATATTTTCTTTCCAATGATAGGCAAATACTGTTTACTAAAGATATGGTCCCTGCCATTTGCAAATTTTGTGTTATTTTGGAATAAATTAAAAGATTAACTGCATGGCCCAGGTTGTCGACAAGAACATTTCTTTCGTATGTTTATATTGAAAACACAAAAACAAATTTTAGTTTTTTATTGTTGTTTTCAATATAAATATGCGACAAAAATGTTCTTGTCGACACTGTGGGCCGGGCAGTAAAGCTTTCTTTATCAATTTCGATCCTCAAAATACATACGGTCAACTACCAGAGAGCTCTAAAGAGAAAATACAATTGATATGTCACCGATCAACCGCGATCTTAAGAAGATCTGAACATTTTAAGTCTCAGAAACGCTTGAGGCAGTGGCTGCGTTCACATCGCCCAAAAGTGCAATAGGAAAGAGATAATAAATCCTTAAGACTGATACGTACATTTTCCAGGCGAAACCTAAAACGAAAATATGATATCTTTAAGGTCTAATAACTTTTATTTGACAATTCTGTGTTGTTGAAATTGTTATTTTTATGATCTTGTATATATGTCCTTTATGTCATCTGACAAAAAATCCAAGACTTACATATGTATATACCCGAAAGGATCTGGATCAAAACGATGATGTATTTGTAGATATTTTGTATTTTGCTTAACTTGCCAACACTGCTTCCATAATATCCGATGATTTATTTGTTTTTAAATTTCTGGATTTTACATCCTTTAAAAAAAATTGAGGATTAAATTTCGCAACACTAGATACAATTCTCAATATTTAATTTTGACTTAATTTGGTTAAATTAAATTTAGAGTTGCGATTTTATGTAAATAATAATAAATAAATGTATTGTCATTCCTTATATCCAGATGTTTGGAATAGTTTCTTGTATTTAATACATGTCTGCATGTACATATGTTCTTTCCCGATTTTTCTATTATCATTTCTGTTAACCGCCGACTTACAAACCCTACATCATGCCTAAAATAACTTCCATTCAAAGAAAAACTTCTTTCAACAGCCAAGTTTTTCTTTTTTTTTTTTGCATCTTTTGAATCATGATTGTTGTCATTCTTTATTTTTTTTGCCGTTCCTTTCAATTTCTTTCGTTTTGTACTTATTTAGGTGCCTGTGTATAAAATGTCATGTGTCTGACAAGTAAACCAGTGTCTGAATTTTAAACTTGAATGGTCACCAACAGTAGCAAACCAAAGTTACGACTCTGCAACAACAACAATTTCAGAACCGGCAACATCATCATTCTCATCATTTACAGCCATTGTGTACCTGGAACTGGAAAAAAAAGAAATTGAGAAAAAAATACCTGACGCACGTACTTAATTTCTTTTTTTTATTTTGGTATATGCTTTATGCAACTTATTGCTTGTGTATGGGACACCCAACTCACGGTGGATGAGAGAAAAAAACAGGAATCATACTCCTACAAGAAAACATGCCTTTCTTTACACTTCATCATGTTTTTTATTCTTTTGGATTTTCTTTTTCGATTATGTACTTTTATTCGTTTTCATTTGACAACATTTTGCGTTACATTTAATAAACACCTCTGGTTGCAAGGCAACATTGTTTGTGTCGCACAATGCCGCGCCTTTTAGGTGACTTGACTTTATGGGCTCGTTTCTCCAGGAATTGTTTGTGCTCAAGGAATACAAGTTAAAATGGTAGTTTATAAAATGAAGAAAGTTGATCGGTTGGTTGGTTGGTTGACTGAATGTTTGGTAGTTCGGTTGGTTGTTTGGTTCGTTCAGGAATAAAAAAAAGCAATCAACTCTCATTTAACAGCATCATTTGTCACTTCAGTTTATGGCAAAAGTATCCTGTCGAGTAGCTGTTGTTGTAACACTTATTGTTGCATTTTTTATGGCCGCCATAAGTTGTTGACTGTTGAATGTTTATTGTTATTGCTGATGTTGCTGCTGATGCTGATGCTGATGCTAATGTTGCTGTTGTTGTAGTTGGCCATGTATGCAGTTGAAAGATTTACAAATAAAACTTAATTCCGTTTCATTTTTACCTTTTTTTTGGGCAAATCTCATTCTGACTGATATAAAAAATGGCTGTTTTTTTGTTTCTTTTTTTAATTGATTTATTTTGTGGGTGGCTTCGAGGTGCTTAAGTTAACAGCAGGCTTAAATATATCAGGGGGGAGGGGGGAGTTTAAATGGTTGTATTTAAAATATGATTTGGAGAATTTTCGAAGAGTATATTTTACAGAAAATCCATTTTCAAGTCTTATTTAGGAAAAATTCTAAATCAAACGATTTTTAACATAAGATTTTTATCCGGCTGCCATGAGTTACGGATACAATTAATCCTGTTTTTTGTAAAGCTCTTTTGTTTGTTTACAGTTCCTTTCCGTTCAGCCCGTCCTCAAACCGAAATTATTTTAAGATCTTATTGTTGCCCCTAAACTTATTTCGATTCCTATTAAGTCAATAGACTAAATATATACCCATAAAAAATGTATGTTTAGCAAAGACTATGTGGACTAAATAGAAGAGTAGTTCTATTTAACTCCTTTTAATTTATATAGGAAATATGAGCAACAAATTCTGAATACCAAAAAGAAAAAAAAAACTTTCTGGCTTGTTTCATATGACCGTTGTACTGTCAATATCCTTATTCGAAAGGTCATTTGTGTGAGACTCTGATGGCATAATAACCCACTTTGGTTAATTTTCCCTATTATACACAAAGTATATCACGAAGTTAAGACAAAATGGTTCTATCTTACATGTGGTTAAGGTGCGAATAGAATCTTGTTGTCCCAAAATAGCGATACGTATAAAAATGTCTAAGCAAATTGTTGTTCATGTTTGGTTAAGGCTGTTATCACACAAGTCTTACGTATTTTAGGAAAAATACTACCCTGAATTGATAATTATTTTACAAAGTGTATTTATTCTTTAAAGAGCTTCTAATAACACTTACAGTATTCCGTTGCGAATTTTGATTTCGGTTTTGATTCTTTATAAAAAAGATTCGTTGCTTATTGGTTCAGAAAGCAAGCTCTTGAAAAGGTTTTGAACCTCCTACCGTCTTGTTTTGAAAACATTTGAACCGAAAAAAACTTTAATTTGTAATCCACTTCTTGAACAAATCAGTCTTGTCTTTGCACAAATGGCATTTATAATAATATTTAGCGAAAAAAATATAAAATATAATATAATAGCGAAAAAAAATTTCCCGAGCAAAAAATCCGCAATTAGAAAAAAATTCCATGTTTGGGGACAAATCCCCAAATTTCAGAACGCTGATTAAAAGTCAACTCAAAAGATTTCTTTAGGGAAATGCAAAGAATTCGGATAATGAGGATGTGGTTATTCTCGACACGTGAATTCAACCCGAGTTCGAGCCTCAGCTTAGCCAAGAATAAAAATTATTAATAAATTATAATTCATTTCATGTTGTAAAATTCCTTCCTTCAGTAAAAATAATTTAATGAAAATTAAATTTGATGAACTCAAGCCTTACTAAATTTTAAATTAAAGATCGACAGTTCAGCTGGAAAATCACAATTGTTCTTTAGAGAAAAACTTTAATTTTTAATTTTGGTTAGTAAACGGTTAAATCCTGTATTTTGGAACTTTCTTATTACCCCATCTACATTGTTAACCAATAAACATAAAAATAAAAGTTGATATCATTCGTAAGTTATATAAAAAATACAAATACGAATTTGGTATTCTTTCGTAATTTGTTCGAGTTGAGGGTTGAAAATCATGCCTATTTTTGGTACTTTTTTACAAATCTGTATTTTTGCATTTATTGGCATATTATTAACTTTCGCTATAATATTGAAATTGAAATTTTTGATGGGGAGAAAAAAAGTATCAAAAAGGGCAAGGAAATAAGGGAAATTAAATTTATTTCTTTTACTTTTCTGTTCTACATGTGGTACTTTTTAAGTTTTCTATAATATTGAACTTAGAAACATAAAGCTATTGGTGCATTGTTCTGAGTGAAGGAAAACCCACATACAAGATGAAACATGTTGGTACTTTTTTGTTAAAAAACATTAAAACAAAAACTTTGGCATATAAATATTTATGTCCAGGAAAGAAAGGGAGTCTCTAAAGAAGAAGCGGGCTTATTGCGGTTTAATGACTCATAAATTGCTAAAATTTTTAAAAAATTTTTAAATATTCTTTAATAAAATCTTAAAATTTCTCATGTTAATTAATATATTTTTTATTTCTTTTTGTATCATTTTAGGTAAGTGCTTCTGTTAACCAACTCTATCCCATACGTAAAAGGGGTAAGAAAAAATTAAATGATTAAAATTGCATTAAGTTGACAAAAGAAAAAATTTAATTTATTTTTTTATAATAAAAACATAATTGTTTTTTTTAAACTCCTGTCATTTCAAAATTAAACCAGGTGTTGCTAATTTTTTTTTTAATTTGCATAAAACGTTATTATTTTTAAAATAATTGATGGCTTAAAATTTTAACAACATTTTTAAAATTTAAATTTGTTTCTCTACAAAAAAGTATAATCACCTTGTTTAATTTCGTTTCATATTTGATCTACCACCAACTGATTTGTAATTATTTTAATATGATTCTATGAAAATAAAATAAATTTTCCAGCAACTCGACAGCAAATGAGTTTTTATTTGTTGCAATTGCCATGCACAAGAGTTGAACACAATTTATGAAATAAATTTCTTTTTCTCGTCTAATTTGTTCTAATTTACTGACATAAATTTTACATATAGACCAACAACTGTTCGTTCATTTAGTTAAATGATTATCGAATTTTCAACAAATGTGTAACAGAGTTATTAATTAATTAAAGTACTGAGTTTGATTTGAAATCAACAAACAAAAATGTTATCTCAATAAATGAAAATATAAGATAGGTACTTTATAGAACACACACTAGACTACGTGACAACTTGCTTTAGAATCTTATTAAATTTTTACGTTTTCTTATATTTAATTTGTGCTTAATTCATTGTTTTCAATTAATAAATTTGTGATATTAATTAAAAGGTTGATTAAATTGGCAACAGTAAACAAATTAAAAGTATCAATTAAACATTGAATTTACTTGATTAAAAGTTAACTTCACTTGATTAAATGTTTAATTCACTTGATGAAATTTTTTATTAACATTGATTTTATTTTTAATCAATGCTTTAATTGGTTAAAAGTATTGGCATCTTTGTTATCCACACACAATATCAGACTGCACTAAATAGATTTAAGTGTATTTAAAGGACGCTTAGCCAAGATTTGAAATTCGTTGACAGTTAGCGCTTTTCTAAGTGCATTTTCAAAGTTAAATGTCCCAACGATAATGCCCCTTAAAAACAAAAGAAATGTAAAGATTTCTTAATAAATTGGCGGTGATTTTCCAATGTCTTATTATAAAAACTTTGATTGCATCCAATTTAAAATGTTCCCTTACAGACTTAATCAACACATCAAGCTTTTTTTATCTGTCAAAAATGCCATAAAAAATGTTTAAAGCAAACTTAAATAGCGCGATGTTAACGCTTTGCAATTAGAAAATCCGATTTCGAACGAGAGTTAGGCAGCAAAGTTGGCTACTATTGTTGAAAAATGATTGCAGCTAAGCTATTTAAAGCTCAATCTAGTGGTTTTATTTCCAATTTTCTATTTAAAATTTGAGTGTTTTTTTTCAACAAGATCAATTAATGTTATTGTTCATGGCACAACGTTGACACTTGTATTTAAAGGGCCGCATAACCAACACGAGCAGATTTACAGCAACAAGATATTTGTGTGAAAAAATGTGTGATTATAATTATCACACAAACATGTTCCATATATGTTTTCATATTTTTATGCAATCGATTGTATGGCTTATTTAGCCCTTAGGTATGCCAACCTATGCGGTAGAAAACTTTACGTAAGACGCCCTGATTAAGGTTGATCTATAAAACAGTTTTATCGTCCTTTAATGAAATGAGTGAATTATCTAAATAGCAAATAATCGGTCGGCTGTAAATCTTTCATAAAATTCTACATTCTCATAGTTGCAGATATACTAAACTGATGTAAGTATTGCATAACTAATAAATTTTTAATATTTTTTTCCTAAGACGACGAAAGGGAACGATTTTATTCCTACCGATCCGGTTAACTCAAATTTTTTTTAATAAGCTTGCTTATTTTAGCCTGTTTTGGCTTAAATTTTCCATTAACACCCTTAATACAGCCTGTGTTAGACCATTACGACCAGATCAACAATTTTTGATTAACTTAAGCCTAATTAAATATCAAAAATTTGGATTAAAAACCATAGAACAGTTCAACAAAATAACCACAATATTAATTAATTTTGCAAAATGTGATTTCACAAAGATCCACCAAGGCTATCGGCCATATTCTGGAAATCGAAATTGAATTAAATTGATTAATGCTTCATAATTTTTTAAAATTACCGTAGTTTTCCCTGATTTTAAGCGCGAAATTTAATATTGTTTTTCTGTGTAAAGTTTACTTCATCATTCTTGCTTTATTTTAACAAAAATATAGAGGCCTTATTCATAGAAAATACAACAGTTTTATAAAAAGAAAACTAAATTTTTATCACAATTTGTTTAATATACCTTTAAGAAAACTGACATATTTTTAAGGAATAATAGAAGTAAATCTTTCAAAATCCAAAAAAAAAACTTACCGTACATACCTACATACATACCTTAAAAATTAATTATTAGGTATATTGTTTATAAAAATTCAATTAAACAAATACGATAGATATTTAAAATTCATTAATTTAAACTTTACAAATAAAATTTATCGTACGATAAATAAGCCCATCTCTGCAGCATATATGTATAACAGATTTTTAATAAACTCTCTACCATGTACTTAAAAAAACACACGCATTTTTGCAGCCAAAAAACAGATTTAAAATTAACTTTGGCTATGCACTTTAAAAAAAAGGCATTTGAAAGCTAAACAATGAAAAACATCTGTTTACATAAAAAAATTTAAATTTTCATATCAATTACATTTACCTATCCCTGGCATAATTACAGTTTGCATTAATATTAATCTATTTCTTATTTAATTCCTTTTCGAAATACCTACTTTAGAAAGGTATTTTTGTCTCTGTAATTTTAAACATTTATTTTGCATGTTCTTCTTTGCGTGAAATTACAATTTATAAAGCTTTTTCCTAATAGTCACATTCCCTAAATATTTCACATAGTTTAACCTTTGGTGAAT
Source organism: Pollenia labialis (assembly GCA_949318255.1). NCBI lineage: Eukaryota > Metazoa > Arthropoda > Insecta > Diptera > Polleniidae > Pollenia > Pollenia labialis. Next base: position 15,845,324 of record OX439140.1, read on the forward strand.
ATTGTAGCTTCAGACATGTTAATATAAAAATTTTAAAAATATTAGCACTTACCCATCCCTGCTGACAATAAGCAAACCTTTGGTTTCAGTGTTACCGTTCAAAATTTTCAAAAAGGGGCACAAAAAGGGGATTTTCAAAAAAAAAGTGTCACAAAAAGGGGAATTCTGAGAAAAAAAGGGGCAACTTTAAAAACAGGAAAATTTAAAAAAAACGTATGTATTTATTAAATTATTTTCATCGAAAACTAAACATAACAAAAAATAAACTTCATATTTATAAAAAAATACATTATAGGTATATAATACAAATGGTTTGGGAAAAACACACATATATATATATACAATATTTTTTTGTGGTAGCGTACCAGTAAAATAGTATAAGCGTCTATAGTTATGACACGCAGTGTATATACATGTCTTGTTTGCAAGTAAACGATAATGAACTGTTGCATAAAATTTTTATTTAAATTATTTATACAAAAACAGTTACTAATTACTTGTAAATAAAACGAGCTTAAAATAGTGTAATAACAATACTTACAAAAACAAAAAATAGTTCATACTATGATTTGATACAAAAAAACTTTACATTTAAAATTTAAATAGATAGAGATATGTATATATGTAAGTATATGTACATAAATATTTGGCACTTGGATTATTTTACTTTTTTACCAAAAAAAATAAAGTTACGAAAAAACCTCGAGGAAAAAGCATATACATAAAAGTATTGAAAGGAAGATAGTTAATATCAGGTACAGATCCATTTTTTTATAAATTGCAATGTTATGTTGTTTCTTCAACTATTAAATATCAATTTTTTTGAAAATGTAAATCTATATTTATTAATCAATTCATCACTTGGAATCCAATCTTCGAAGTCATTTTGATACAAATTTAAAGCGGATAACATAGACTGACAGGTATCTACTTTCAGTATATTTGTCACTTTATTTTTTAAATATGCTAACTTAGAAAAAATCCGCTCAGCGGATGCACTACTATGTGGTAAAGTAAAAACATGCGAAGCAAATTTATACAAGTTTGGATATAAATTGTCACCCAAACAGTTTTTTAAATTGCCAATTTCGTACCAAAATGTTTCAGGCTTAGATATTTTAAAAATTGTTTCATAGCTTTTATCGTTTGATCTGGTTTCTAAAAGTTTGAACTCTTTTACAAAATCATCTGGGTTATTAATTATATCAATAAAAACGGTAATAATTTCAAAGTAATTTATGTCTTCAGCTGACTTAATAAATACTGGATCTAAAACCTTTAATGAACTCAGCCTCTTATCGCTAATATTAATTCTTGATAAAATTTCTTTGCACAGCTTTTGGTAAAAAAGTAAAATGTTGTTTTTAATTTCTACAATATCACTACTTAAGATGTTGTTAGTACATATTTCTAGCTCGGCTTCGTGGCCGATACATACATATATTAAGAGTTTCTTTTATATGCAGAACATCAACAAAATCAATTTGTTCTATATTTGTTTGCATAACATACTCTTTTTTTAAAAAATTTTTAAAAATTTCTAATACAATATCTTTCGTGGATGAAACTAAATATATAATTTGTGATGATTCGTTTTGAAAATTAAGGTTTAATTTATTCATAATATTTAATACATATACTAGAAATTTGAGGTAAATTTTATTGTTAATAGATAGCCCTTCCTGAATTATTTTAATTTTTTCCAAATTGGATGCTATTTTCTCTTCAAATTGAGCTCGGATTCATTGATTGACAGTATAAAAAAAATTTGGTTCAAAAAGGGGCAAAAGGGGCATAAAAAACTACCAAATGATTCAAAAGGGGATTTAAAACAAAGGGGTCAAAAAAGTGGAACGGCAGTCAAAAAGGGGCAAAAATGCGACTTTAGTCGCATAACGGTAACACTGTTTGGTTTATATAAAAGCTTCAGACATGTTCATATAAAAATTTAAATAGTATTAGCATTTACCCATCCCTGCTACCCCTCTAGCCACTAAAAAAAACAAATAATGATCAAAACCAAGGCGAATTGACCAAAACAATCTTTGGTTATTGGTATCAAAGCTCGATTCTTCCCCTTTTAACACTAGCTGTCTCTTACACTCATGTTAAACCAACAGGTTTTTTTACCTCCGTTTTGCTTAGTTTCCTCTTCCACTTCTTTTTAGTTTCTAGAAATTTTCAAAGTGCGTGAATATCTTTAAGAAATACGCGTTTAAATTAAGTTAAATCACAGTAAAAAGTCGTAAAAAATTAGTAATTTTTACTAATAAATAACATTAGAGCAATATTCTATTGGAAAATGAAAAAATCTAAGGAAAAATTTAATTATTTCTTAGTAAAAAACGTAATAGAAAATATTTTCATACATAGCAGAATTAAAGACAGAGCACGCAGTCTCTGTTGGTTTTATGTCGCTAACAGTCACCTGGGCTCTGGAAAGCAGCGAGTGAGTTTTGCTGTGTTAATTTTAAGTGTGAGTGGGTTTGTTTATTGTTAAAGAAATAAAAAGCAAAGTCGATAACCAAAAGAAAAGTATCTAGTCCAAGGCGAATTGAGTCAATTCGCCTTGGCCTTAGCTAAATGCATAGAAATGCATAGGGTGAAAGAGAAAAAATCTTGTTTCGGTACTATTTTGTTGTAAAATTAAGAGATCGTGATTTAGTAATTATTAAAGAGTAAATATGCAAATTGCTTTGTTTTTGTGGAAAAAAGGAGTAAATTATTAGAGAAGGTAAATTACCACAAAATATGGTCTGTTTTTAATAAAAATGTGTAAAAATCAAATAAAATTAAATGAAAGATAAAATCAAATTAAGAATCTGAATATTAAATAATGAAAAAATAAAATTTAACAAAAGTTGAAAGAAAGTAAAGTTATTGGATAAAATTTATGATTTTTATAAGGTGAATTTTTTAAAACTACAGAAATTTAAAAATCAATGTAAAAATTAATTTACAAAATTCGTTTTAATGTTGGAAGATTACAGAATTGTTGTTCGATTACATACTATTTTTATAAAATGTTTTAGAAAATTGTTGTTGAATTTTTATACCTAATGTACCTATTTTATTTCCAAAAAAATAAAACTAGAACTAAAACAATGTGCTAAGTTCTTTTTTGCTTATCAGACGTGAAGTTAATATTATTTTACAATGCTAATAAATGTAGTTTGTAATTTTTAATGTGTATATATGTCTATAATTAATAAGATTTTGTTGTTCGTGCTTAATTCCTAATTTTTTAATCCTGATAAATGCACTGACTTTTTTGTTGGAGGATAAGCTAGTTTCTATGCGCATTTCTCCGGTTGCTTAGACCAGATCATCAGGAAAGCTTTACCGAAAAACTTTAGAAAAGCTAAAATTATAAGATATGCAAAACTGAAGAGTAAATATTTTAAATTCAGCCTGTTCAATTAGGTTTAAAATTTCCTTAGTAATTATTTTATTTATTTCGTGGTATAATAAGTACAAGGTATAGTCATTAGAAATTTTGTTCTCAATTTCAAAATCCATAAAACGTCAAACAAAAGAAAATATGGAAAAAATTAAAACAAGCGTCAAAAATCAAATAAATTAATTTTAAATTACATGTACATATAAATAATGAAAACTCTCCCTAATGAACATAGCTGGTACTTATTATACTATGATTTATTTTTCTAAAAAAATATTTAAAAAAAACAATTTTTTGTGGTTTTTTCAGCACATAAACAACTTCGTTTAAGAAATTGTAAGTCTTCAGTATGTTTATTACAATAAATATAATAAAATTCCCTTTTTACGCATTTTGTCCAATAATTCTATTACTGAACGCTTAAGTTTTATGTTTGCACGAAATTATCTTGAAAAAGTACCAAAATTAAAAATTTTTGTTTTGTTTATGCTTAGATTTCCCATACTAGATAAAAATTACATTTTAACAAAAAATAAATATGGCGGCTTAATACAACTGGTAATAAAATGAAAAAGATAAATAAAATTGATAAAAACAAATGAAGTTAATTATAAATAAAAAGTAACGCAAATTTTTAAATGCCTATTTTTGTATATGGGTGTTTCCAACGTAACTGTCGTTACCGATTTTCGGAGATTTTTTAAATAAAAAACCAACCTACCCAAATATGCCACGAGGATTTCTACATTTTATACGAAAGTTCAAGCAATAGAAGCAACCGAAAGAATTCATTAAAGATGTAATTTCAATACTTTTTTTACCATTAAAAAAGAAACGTTCGTTACTTTATAAATGTGCTGTTTTCAAATGTCGGAAACAAACATCATGTTTTGTAAAATTTTGAGCAGGATATGTCAAGTAAAATATCTGATTAAATTCTTTGAAATGTTTTGTTTAAGGAAGGGATATTTTTTCAAACCAAAGAAATTTGTTACCTAAGAAAATTTTTATTTTTAAAAGTAACGGTCGTTACATTTTAAAAAGTTAATTGTTTTTTGTGTTTGAATTCATTTATAATGGGTAACTCAAAGAATCATATTTTTGTTAGTGTAAAGAAAATAAAAGTTAATCTTTCGGAAAATGACATACATATACATTTATTTTGTAGAATATTAGCGGAAAAAAAAATCAAAATAATAATTAAATTTTTGAGCTCTAAGGGGTAATTTTCTGTGGAAACACCCATATGCATGTATATATTACACAAAACAGTTTCAGTCAGCTGTTTTGTTTATGGAAACTAAATTTAGCTTATGTATGTCAAAAAATTTTAATGTAAATCCATTTGATTTCGACGAAGATTTCAAAAAAAATCTACAAGATTTCGGCCTTACATAAGGCCTATAAGTAAATTTTATTGAATAGTACCAAAAATTCCACATCTTTTTCACTTTTATTCCACAGAATAACGATTTTTAAAATGTACATTTTTGTGACATGCCGACGTAGCTATGAAATTCACGAAAAAAATTTTGGATTTTTAATGATAATATTATTCCTACGTGATACTTAAATTTCAAAAAAATTATACTTTATTGCAATTTTGCTATATTAGTCTATGAAAACATTGGTTTAACCATTTAGGCATTATTGCAACTAAAAACTCAAACCAATTTACAGCTTGTTTTTTTACGAACTTTTTACACGATACAACGAGAAACTCTTTGTTGTTTTCGCTATAAAACACCCAACAATTATGCTTAAACAAATTTTAAAACACTTTTGTCCAAAATTCTTTTATTATTTTTATTGTTATTTAATTTTTATTTTATTTTTTTAAAGTTATTTTTTTATAGGCCCCAAAAAATTTTTTTTTGTAAATTTCATTCCTTCAAGACAGGTGACAATGTCACTGGACAGAAACATAACATCATTCTAAATTTTATTTTTCTAAAAATAATGAACGGCCTTATTCAATATTACAGTTTTTAAAAACGAATTTTCTATGCAAATGTGTTTTATAAGCCTTTAATTTAACAAATATGAATATTTCAAGAGAAAAATGGGGAAAAATCTTTAAATGTTCCTAAACACAAAGTTAAATTTTCTATAAAACTTAAAATAATAATAGTGGTTTTCATGGTATCGCTTAAAAGTCTCAAAATCTGTGAATTTTTACGTCCTCGCAAATGAATTGTCAAAAATTGTATGATAATTCATTTATACAACATTTAAACCTTTGCCCAAATATTTTGTCTTGTAAACATGCGCTTTTCAATTGTGCATTTATACAAACAGATTTTTTATGTTAATCGTCGTTTTTCATGAAAAATATTAAGTTTTAACGTACCAGAAACAAAATTCTTTGAATAATCGGAGCAAATAAGTCGTTTGCTTTATTTTAGGCTTTTTTATAAACAAATTTCACAAATTTTAAGTTTTTTATTTTAATTTATTTTTGTATTGACGTTTCATACAAACTGACAATTTCAGTTTAAAATTAAACAAAAGTTAAAAATTTGCTTCATGAAGCAAATCTGGCAAGTTTACCCGTTTGCACAAATGGCAATTTTGGAATCCCTCATAAAAAACTTTGACGTTTATCTTTTGCTTAAAAATTTTCTCTTAATTACATTTACCCGTTTCTGGTAAAAAAATCACCTTGTAATGAATGTCAGTAAATTTAACTTTACAATTAAAATTAATAAATTTGACTTATACATATACATACATATATATTTATCTCAATATAATTCCATAATTATTTTGAAACAAATTTCTGTTGCGAACACTAAAAACAGAGAAAAAATTAAAATATAATTAGGTGATTTCTAAAAGATGTAAATAAGTAGAAGAAAAATAGTAGTACCATTTATAAGAATATTATTAGCAGTCCCCCGTATTCAATGAACAAAAATAGCACATCAAAGTGCAATTTTCATAAAAATATAATTAGTAGGTATTTAATGACGTCTAAGAAGGTTAAACAAAATATAGCCTATCAGTTTATTTACCAGTTATCAAATATTAAAAACAAAATAGTTTTTCTAAAAATGATTGTCTTCTAAATTTTGAAAAAACTAACTTGATTTTAACATTTGATAGCTGGAGTATTTTTTAGCCTTTTCGACTTTATTAATAACACTCAACACAAAAGGCTTCCAACCTGTAATTTAGAGGATATTGATAAAGCACTGCATAAAAGGATTACCGCAGCCGGACTTGAAAAAAATGTGTTATTTTTCTGTATAATGAAGTTTTTTTATAATGACGTGATTTTCTGGTCCCATGCAGATTCATTATAGGGAAGTTCGACTGTACTCTAATTCCATTCTTTCTCAAATGTGTACTTAACATATTAAATTTTCATTAAAACATAAAATTTTAAAATAAAAATTTTCATAATTATTGCTCTTTCCTATCCCTCCAACCAATTTAATAGAACTTCAATAAACTTAACATAATTTTTCTAAAAAAAAAATTTTTTTTATTTTTTCACATAAACCCCATTTCTTTTAAAAAATTTCATTTCAATTGTAATTACATATTCCCATTCCTGGTGATAATAATTACAATTTGTTTTATTGCTTTTCTAAAAACTGAAAATATTTCATTTTAGTTAAAATCCCTGATGTTTTACTACTCTTCAATTAACCTAAAACCAAGGCGAATTCATCCCAGGTAATCTCGGTACTACAACAAGCACATCTCGTACAAAAACCATAAGCAATTTGTTTTTGTAAAATCATTGTACCTATAATGTCAAAAACAGAAATAAAACAAAACAGAAACAAAGATAATAAACAACATTTTGACATCCAACAGTGATTTTAGCTAATATTAGCAGGGCTTTTAAGACCACCTGTAATAAATTCGCCTTGCCTAAAACAAAACTAAAAAAATTTCCCTAAAAATCTGTTTTTATTATTATAAAACAGGGATGATAAATGACATTTTCGAAATTGTACTAATTTCAGTAAAAAATTGTACTTTTTTGGAACTAATTGTACTAAAACCCAAAATAGTATTTTTTACTAGTTTTATTATTGAATAACACAAAATATACGTGCATCCATTATATTTCAATTGTACTCAGTGATGCCAACAGTAGGGAATTTTCCCTTTTTGTTGGGATTTTTTCGAAAAATTTCAAGCGTAGGGAAAGAAAGATAGATTTTTTATTTAAAGGCAAAAGTAGGGAATTTTCAAAATAATATCTGATGTTCAATGTTTAATTGTCTAATATACGTTTTATTCGACTTATTTTCATTTAAAAATTAAAATTTGTCATACATATACAATAGCATTAAAGTACAAATGTAGCATTTGTTAAAAGAAACATTATACTATGAGTCCTAACAGCTTGGCAATCCATGTATTAAAACCATGGTTTCGAATATTCTTCGAACCCCCTAATATATATGTAATTATGGAGCGACATTTATTCACATTTGCGAACTATTCTCTTATATTTGCTATTTGCATTCGCACTCGTATTCGCTTAAATGAATGCGAATATTAAAAGCGAATATATAATAATTGAAATTTCTACATGGAAATTTATTTGTAAAAAAAAACAATTACACCTTCTAAGCTAAGACAAATTTTGAATTTTTAATGAAAATTTTCAAGGATTTCATTTTATAAGAAAATTTTGTTTATATTTTTCTTCAGGGAAACTGAAGAAAATATTTTTTTAAATTTTACAGAGCATTCCTTTTATTTGCTACATTATTATACTTATACATATAAAAAAAAATTTAAAATAAGTATTCTTGAAAATTATTAAGCTCTTTTGTCCTTTTAAAAGATGAGGAAATGATTTGTCACTACTGATATCCGAAAACATTAGTGCATTAATTTTCTTTTTCAATCCTGCAACCCTAGACCAAAAAGTTTCAACTTTACCAGAATGTAATGAAATTATCGTAATAATTTCCATTTTCTTTGAGAATAGATGATACACAAACATGCGTTTCCTGCACGCCGGTTTCAATGTAAAGGCCTAACCATAAAATGCATAGCATTGCTTAACCTACTGTCAAAAATTAACAAAAAGTCTCTCAAATGTATTAAAAAAAAAAACAAAAACAAAATAAAAAACATTTGATTCCGTACGGAATGTGCGATTAGATTCGCACCTTGCTTGAGCAAATGACAATTTCATTAAAATTAGCAAAAATTTTTCTTAAGTTCAATATGGTTTGCCTCATATAATTAACATGTATTCGCACATTTGCGAAAACCAACTTAAGCACATTGTGGTTGAGCCTTAACTGATTTTCAAAGCATTTCAAACCGGTAAGGCGATTGAAATTTTGAAATTGTACTAAACATGTCAATGTTGTACTTTAGTACTTCTACAAATCTAATAGTACTGAAAAAAGTACAATTGTACTGACTTTATCATCCCTGTTATAAAAGCTCTTTTTCGACATTGTTTAGTCTATTTGTCTCTTTCGCTCTCACAATCAAGTTGACCCAACAGGTTTTTTAACACCCTTTTGCTTAATTTCCTTTTCCTTTTCTTTTTAGTTTCTAGAAATTTTCTTACTGCGAGAACGTCTTAAAGAAATACTCCTTTAAATTAATTAAAATCACAGTTAAAAGTTTTAAAAAATTAGTAATTTTTGTTAATTAATAACATTAAAACAATAATCTATTAGAAAATTCAAAAATCTTAGTAAGAAACGAATCAGAAAATATTTCCATACATAGCAGAACTAAAGACAGCGCAGTCTCTGTTGGTTTTAAGTCGCTAACAATCAGCTAGGTTCTGGAAAGCAGAGAGTGATTTTTGCTGTGTTAATTTTAAGTGTGAGTGAGTTTGTTAATTGTTAAAGAGATAACCAAAAGAAAAGTGTGTTAGCTAAAAGCATAGAATGTGGTTAAAAGAGAAAAAATCTTGTTTCGGTACTATTTTGTTGCAAAATTAAGAGATCGTGATTCAGTAATTTTAAAAGAGTAAATATGCGAATTGCTTTGATTAAATTATTAAAGATGGTAAATAACCACAAAATATGGCCTGTTTTTAATAAAAATGTGTAAAAATTAATTGGAGTAAATATGTATATGATTTTTATAAGGTGAGTTATTTTAAATCTTCCATAAATTTAAAATTTTATGAAAAAATTAATCTTTTTTCACAATGTTAGCAAGAATTTTGTTATTTCTTCAATCTTTTTTTTTCCAAAGTATTTCATATATTCTCCTTTTATTTGTTTAACAAAAATGTAACTAAAGTTTTTTCAAAAGTAAAGAAAAAAATGAATTGAAGCAAAAAATGTATTTTGAAATGCACAAATCAAAAAGCAAAATCAATATTTTCTTGGGGCTTTAATTTCTAATTAATTCCGCAGGTGCACCAAATGCAAAATGAAAACTTTATTCGTTATGAATTAAGGCGTATTAAAATGTTTTCTGAGATTGGGCATGAGACCTATGGTAAATTATGGACCGACGAAATCAAGTACATAGTGTATTTTATACATTTCATATTTTCTAGCACTAGTGGTTTTGGTACAAAAATGTGTTTTTATTTAAATCAAACTTATGGTTAACAAAATAAATTGGTTGTTTTAACTTATTTATTTTGAGTTTAAATTAAAATTATTCATCTTTATTCATCCAATAAAAATTTTAACTGAATCTTGCAAATAAAGCATTTACAGTAGTTTTGACCAAGTACACTTTTGACATAACTGTACTTTCTATACCCGCACATTTAAAATAAATGCCCAAAATTTTTGGCATTTTAAGATTATTTTTATACAAAAAAAGCCCCAAAAAAACATTTGTTGTAATTATTCTTGCAATAATAATTCTTGTATAAATTCAGCTTGCTGAATATAAATTTAACTAAATTGTTAAGCTTTAAAATTGAAAATATATGTTTCAAGCTTACTTAAGTGTTTTTTTAAACCTGCTGAATTATTCAATATGCAGGATTGCCTTTTAGTTCTTTTAATGGCATTAACAATGTCAATTGAAAAAAACCCGGCTACCTAAATCTGCATTTATTTTGAATTTTTTAGAAATTTTTTATAATATGGAGTCGTAAAATAATTTTTCTGCCGTTAGAACGTTCAACAATCAACTTAATAAATAACGATTTTTTAAGTGATCATTTTTGTTCACCAATTTTCGACGACTTTTTTCATAACATTGTACGTACATAATACCAAATATTTGAAGAATTGTTGGAAAATTGGATTTCCAAAAAAGACCATGTGTAAAACGCCCTACAGCGAAAATAAAATTTTTAAATTCTTGCAATTCATAAATTTCTGTAAGGACTTCCCCCAACCAGTAAAAAGTTTTAGGCCGTCAAATACTTCAACATTCATAACAAACAGTTTAAAAAAAAATAATGTACTTTTTCCAACAATTATCATCTTCTATTAAAAATTCCATTTATAGATAAAAATAAAAAAATCTAAATAAATAAAATTTATTTTCTTTTGCGGTTTTGATTACAAATAAAAAAAAAACAACAATTGCATCAAATAAGCAAAGAAAAATATATCAGAATACCCCAGTATAAGTTTAAGAGCGCAACCCCAAACATCTGTATTAAAAAGCGGACGCGAATACAATTCGTTTGCGAAAATCCTAAAAACAATGCAAAAAATAAGTCAATCCACTGTACTACGGGTAGCTTCTGATGGCCTTTTAACTGTGGGATTACTAGTCGTGGCCTTAAACTTTTACAAAATCTTTGGATATTCCGTTAAACGTGGTTTCTTTTGTGACGATGAGTCATTAAAATATCCCTATCATCCGGATACTGTGAATGGTGCCATGTTAATAGCCTTAACTTTATATGTACCCATTACAATAATGTGCATAGGCGAAAGTGTTTTATTCTTAATCCTACGCAGGCGTTCCACTTCTGCTCAGAATCCGGGACTTAGTACAGCTCTTTGGAATCTTTACCACAACATTACCCCGTTTCTGTGTGGATTTGCTCTACATGCATGCTTTGTACATTTGGGTAAAATTACATTGGGCCGCTTAAGACCACATTTTTTTGATGTTTGTCAGCCATATCGCCAAATAGATGGCAGCACTTGTGACAATCCGAAAAATCATGGCATCTATATACAAGACTATGTCTGCAATGGCATAAATATTCCAACCATTACCCCACGTATGCTTAACAGTATACATCAATCGTTTCCCAGTGGTCACTCAAGTTATATATTTTATGGCATGATTTTCACCATTCTATATTTGCACCGTTTCTCCAAGACTCTGAGGCAATACAGGATAAATGTTGGTATTTTTATGATGGTTGTACAAATGTTGTGCGCTCTATTGGCCTGGTTTGTAGCCGTAAGTCGTGTGATGGATTATAAACACCATTGGTCAGATGTTTTGGTTGGCATCGTGCTGGGCACATCAGTTGCAATTGCGGTTACCATGTATGTGTGTCAACAGTTAAAGAGTGTGAACAGTTGGCCGGAGGGCGTTAAATCATCATCAAATTTAGATACAACATCCAGCACGACATTTACCGCAACTACGCCAAGTACTATTTTAGTAGCATGACAAAAAGGACGATTTTGTAAATAAGGTTGATGACAGCGATGATGATTATGATGATGTGCATGCCTAGGCTGAAGCCTGCTAATTAGTATTAGTCAGTGTTCATTTCATTTTGTATTGATAGGGATTTTGCCATAAATGTTGGCAGATGTATTAATAAAGTGTAAAGAATTAATTGCTTGAAGAATAATTTTGCGGTTTTCAAGTTTTTATTTTAAAGTGACTAAACGGTATTGGTAATGCAATTTTTTTTTTTTGCTATGACAATAGAAAAGGCAATTAAAATATTTATAAATTTAATAACAAGCCATTCCAAAAATATCAAAATTCCTTATTTATGGAAACAAAAGAAAAAAAAATTATTCCTTTAAAAATTATAAGTCATGCCTATTCTCGCAAGCAACAGAAGTCAAAATCAGGGAAACTAGAAATATGCAATAAAAAAGGTGATTTATGCGCATTAAATATGCAGTAAAATTTTAAAAAATATGCCACAAAAAATTAAAAATGGCTTATTTGAAAAAAAAAAAAATATTCAACATATTTATGACATTTGCATATCTGTGGTTTTCATGGGCAACCGCGTATGGCTTAAAATATAATTTTTTAGGAGAGCCTAAAAATTATTCTAGATCAAACTATGGACCAGGTGTTGCACCTTTTGAACTAAGTAATTGAGTTGAAAAATCGAAATGGGTCTATCTGTTTTTTAAAAATTTTTAGAACCATGCAAAGAGCGTTTAATATTAACCAAAATGGCATCAACATATCAAAATCGAAAAAATTGACATACGTGGTTGCATATGAAAACCACAGATATAACAAGCAAGGAAAGCAGACAAATATCCTAGTGTTTCCTATTTAGGACACAACATAACAAAGTTATATTTTCAATATTCATTCAAAAGTTATTTGTGCAGAAAATAATCTTGATATAAAAATCTTTCTTCATATTAAAGTGACTTTATGGAGACGGGGCTTATGTGTGTCAATTCTGGACCTACCATTGCAAAATTTTGCCATAACATAGGAGCCATTGTTTGCAGCTAAATATATCAATATTAGCATATATGTATAAAGAAGCTATGGCACTAAAAGCTACCAACAGGTATCAAAATATGCTTTAAAGAGGTGCAATAAGCTATGTAAATTAATAATATGCAGCAAAATGCAATCCATTTTTTTTTGTTCCGCAATTATGATCCAAAAAATTCTACAATTATCAAAATATGCTCCAAGAATGTAAAATATGCCCTGAAAAGGGCAAAATAAGCACTAACAAATCGATGCAAAAATTCACTAAAAGCTCTAAGGCACATTAATATTTTGTTTCTACATCCATTGTTCGCACAAGGAAAAACATGCAAATGCATATTTATGGGTTTCCTGGTCATAATGAATATTTATAGCTTTAGAAATTTACCGAATTTCTTGGGAAAAATATATTTGAAAAAAACAAGGCCTCAAATTTTTCTATTTCATTAGTTTTGTAATAAAAAATAACGTCGCGTAAGTCTTTTTCCACGGTTGCTTTGAGGTTTCCACTCGATTGCAGTCCGTGGTATGTCCTTCAGGTCCCTCTTATGATCTGACCAATCCAATTCCATTTTCGCCTTCTGATTTCCAGGTCAATTGGTGTTAGTTGTGTGAACAGGGCTGCCAGATAAATTTGTGAGAAAATCGTCAGTTTCCTGAGAAAAAATAATTAAATCGTCTTTATCGTTTCGAAAATCAAAAAAATCGTCACATAAATCCGTCAAATTAAAATTTATTTTTTTTTTAAACAATTTTTGTCCGATTTTTATAAAAAGAAAAAAAACATTCCAACAGAATATTATAACTTCTTACCCAGCTAGAATTTTCAATCATGTAAGAGCTACTGGGAAACTCATGAGGAGCGTCTTTGATCGTCGATGACACCATCTTTTTAATCGTAGAAGATTCCTTACACGGGAAAAACTGTTACACGAGTGAGATTCTTCCATAGCACAGCGAAAGACGCTTCACCAATCGTTGTGGGAATTGTTTAAGACGTGGGTAAAGATAATCGTACGAGACTTTTATGTCAAGAATCGTATTAGTCTCATATAGATATTATCTTACAACTCGTGAAATGCTAAAAATTTGATTTGATCAAAGTGTAACATTGTTGTTCTTGCACTCTTAAAATAATCAAAGATTTTCTTAAGACTTGCATATTACAGCCGCAACGTAAACATAAACAAACGCAACATGCGTTTTCTAGTTTTTAAATAAAGCGGCCTGAACGCTTTGCAATTGGAAAACTCGATTTTCACAGTTCGTTTAGTAGTGAAGTTTGCTACAACATATTATTAATTAATAATGACAATTTAGATATGTTTTGGTCAATCTATCGTTTTTATCTCTATTTTTATTTATAATTTTTGGGTTTTATTAAACAAGAAAGCTATCACTACTGTCCGTGACATAACGTTGACGCTATTGCTGTGGTATGGCACATCAGCGTAAAAGCTAAGCGGAAGAAAACGTTCTGCCTTAAAAAACGAAACTGTCAGGAAATACAATGTTTTATTCAGACTGAAAAAAATCGTAATTTTTTATAAAAAAAAATAAGCAAATCTGCACTTTGCTAATTTCGGAACAAAAAATCGTCAAAATGACGATAAATCATGAAATCTGGCAGCCCTGTGAGTGAGTGAGTTGAGTTGGATTATCTTTCATATTTTCACCCACATATTTTAAACTTAAAACAACGCAGGAAATAAATTTGAAACCAACATATGAGTAGGTGAGATGCAAAAAAACACAAAGCGCCCGATTAAATGGACCAAATAAATTGGACTATTTTGATTCTGAAGTGTTATGCCATTCTTGATAATAACTCAACAGTTGAAAAATTTAAACCAACTGAAATATAGAAAAAAAAGATTTAATTTTAGAACTAAAGAGATTTGCTACGAAGTTTCGAAAGAAAGAAACCAGTTTTGCTACAATTCATATGGGATCGAACTAGTTTTGCAACGCTCTATAGACCACCAGGAAAATTATCCATTGAGCTCAAATATCTTAACAGATCGCAAGCAATACAAACCACTCAAATTGTTCTTATTAAACTTATTTTATCGTTAAAAACAATGAACTACAAGAGCAAACATCTTTTTACATTAAGACATTCTCCAACATTTTTGAAAAAATAAACTTTTTTGCCGTTCCCGGGAATAAAAATGTCGGAAATATTAAAAATCCTACTGAAAATTCAAATTCTGTTAAAATCACTTCCTAGGACTTGGTCTTATCTTATCTTATCTTCTTTGCAAATCTGTGACCAAATTACTGCTTTCGATATCAATCGCAATTGCAATACAAATTAAATAAGAGTTTCTAATAATACTGAATGCCGTTATTTGGCCCCTAAAAACATTTTTATTACCACTGTATATTTCTTTGGTCAATATATCGACCCATTTGCGCGAAATTATCGTATATGCCAATATTTTGGAAATTGTGTTTTTGATGCAATCCTGTTCTACATTCTACATATTGTAGGCGAATTTTACTTCGTTGCTCCAAAAATTTAATGTATATTTTCATTTTGTAAAATTTGGTTTTTGTAACATACGATAATTTCGCACAAAGGGGTCGATATGTAACTCAAAAAAATCTAAAAATTTCAAAAATTTTTGTTCTTTTTTTTACCTCTCTGACCAATTTTGATCTTCTTTGTCTCGTTTTCCTAAGACATTTTTTAGTTGCTACCATTAATAATCTTGTTTTGAATTGTGAAACAATTGATTTTGCAAAGCGCTCATGGGGATTTTTAATATAAATCTTCTTCTTGTCTAAAACTGTCAAAAAGTTTAACGCTCCCATTTTAAAGGCAACTTATGATCTATTTAAAATCCAGATACTTGATCAGTGAGTTATTAACCCCGAATATAAATTATTATAATTTGAAATTCTCTTATCTCTCTAAGCTCATGATGATTGTCTCAAAAAATATTTGCTAAATAATTGGTTTACTAACAAAATAATTACGTGAAAATCCCCCTTAAATTGCGAAAAAAAACCGTTGCGAAGTGCAATTATAGGCTTTCTTATCTGCCAGACACAGTGGGTTGAGTGAAGGAAATATAAAAACCAAATTATTAAAAAAATGATTATAACAATTCTTGCTGACAGATGTGAGAATTAACCTTAAACGCGACATAATTTCTTTATTAATTTAATATTATTAAAAACAAATATTGTTATACCCTACACTACCACGAGCTTAATATTTCGTTTGTTATTCCGTGTGTAACACCGTAAAATGTTTCTCTAAAACTCTATAAAGTATTTAGATTCTAGAGTCTAAAGTGTACTTCTAAGTCAATATGGTCAAGAGTTCATCAGGGGTGTGCTGGAAATCGAAAACGTAAATCGCAAGAATTTGGAAATTGCCTTTTCAAAAAACTTATTAAAAAACGACTTTTTAAATTCTTGCGTTTTGCGTTTTCGATTTCGAGCACGTAACATCCTACTAATTAATATTTTAATCTCAAAAACTTTTTTGATAGTAAAAATGCAAGTGGCAGTGCAAAAAAAAACTGAACTGGCAAATCGCTTTTTTCGATTTTTTCAAAAGTAACCAAATAAAAAAACAATTTTTATTTAAATTTTGTTTTTCTTTACCCACATTCTAACAGAATTCGAGTTAACAAAAGCTAACCAGTAGTAGCCGGGAATTTAGAAAAAGCTAAATTCTGGTTCTTGTTGTGGTTTTGTTGAATCGCAGGTATCGCTTGAGTAGTTGTAATTCTCATTCAATTTATAATTTTATTTGCATAATATCTTTAGCTTTTCTAAAATGTTTGGAAACAGGTTTCCCGATGACCTGTCCTAAGCAACCAGGGAAATGCGCTTAGGAATTAACTTATCCCCCAACAATAAATTCATTCCATGGTTTAATTAAGAGTGCAAATTAGGAATTTAGCAAGTTAAAGTAATATCTTATTAATGAGTTTTTTACATTTAAGACCCCATAAAGTCCATATTTTCTAGATCCTTGAAGAATTCTATGTCGATTTAGCCGTGTTTGTGTGTCTGTCTGCCAGTCGTTCGGAATCACGCTCACTTCTGAACGACTCAACAGAAAATAATAATTTAAATTTATTTATCTTATAATCTTTAAGTCCTGTAAAGGCCAAACGGATTATAGTCTAATTGGTTTTTTTTTATTATTTCGAATTGTTTCTAGTTCTCATAAACAATTTGGGATTGAAACCCACCATAATCGGTGCAAAAGGTAAAGTGTAATGTACCCAAATGTGGAACATTCTCCCTAAAACAAAGAAATTTTTGTTAGAAAATCTAACCAAAATTGGTGGCGGAATGCTTTTAAATCTGTACAAATTCGTTTTTTTTTTTGTCTAGAAATCACGCTGCCATATTTGGTCCATAATTTATAAAATTCTTCACCTAGGAAAATACTTAAGTACGCCTAAGAGCGTAATGAATAAATCTTTTGTTTAGTGAAATGACTTCTTATTTAGTTTCGAGATCGGTTCATAACTTATGGAGTTTTCTTTTCTACAAAAAAATGTGACATTTTATTTTAAAAAAATTCAATTTGGTGTCTTTTTCTTAAAAATTTTGCTCCCGAAAAGGGTGGCTTATTTTATTCTAAAAAACTCATGCTTTTCGGGAGCAACGTTTTTAAGAAACAGACACCAAATTGAATTTTTTTAAATAAAATATCACATATAAATTGCACTTTCGGAATAGACTTTAATTCGCCTAAAACTGCAACGATCGATCAACAATACTGTGAGGTCAGTTGTTAAAAAGACTGGTTCATAATTTAAAGATCGCATATAAAGCCCTCTCCTGAAATATTTTTACTGTCGGTTGAGGGTATCAAAGATTCGGGACAGCCGAATATTGCACTTTAACTTATTTTTTTAGGTAT
The DNA here is from genome assembly GCA_949318255.1 of Pollenia labialis. Lineage (NCBI taxonomy): Eukaryota > Metazoa > Arthropoda > Insecta > Diptera > Polleniidae > Pollenia > Pollenia labialis. The sequence continues at coordinate 15,863,200 of OX439140.1, forward strand.
CTTTTTGAAATACCGTAATTGCAGTAAAAAAAAAACTAGACTCTCCCACTAACTTGGGCGCTACATCATAAAAATCTTGATTTCCAAAATACCATAAATATAGATCAAATCGGTAGCGAACTACCAGCTAACCTACTAGGCGATAAATTCGTTTTATATTACACTTTTTCTGGGCTTAATTTATTGGTTAACTAATGTGACCTTTTGCTTATTTTTTGCATAACCCAAAACCCGAAGATTTTTAAGCACGAAACTTAAACCGAAACATAAGTTTTTTATTGAACACTTATTTTCTTACCACCCTCGACACGTGCAAATATTCTTTTTTTTACATGTGTAAAGATAAATATGAAAAGTTAAATTCGTTTTTTTTTAAATTTATCATGCTTTAAAAAATATATTAAACAATATCGCTTGCGAAAAAAGTATTATAAAGAAAATACACGTGTGTGAAGATAAATATGAAAAGTTAAATACGTTTTTAAAAATATCGCATGCGATAAAAAATATTTTAAAAAAATATCGCATGCGTATTATAAAGAAAATACGACTATTTACGCGAAATTTTGCAATTTTTATTAAAAATCAATAATTTTTATTTAATATTTAACAATAATAAGATATTTTATTAGTCTTTTAATATTAAAATGTATGCTTTTTGAAAAAATACAACTTAGAGTGAAATTCTCATGAAAGTGCTGTGTGGGGGATATGGCCACTGTGTCCACACCCTTCGACCTCAGGGAATCAAACATAATGGAAAATGAAGCTAATGGATAGGGCTACAATAACCTATAAGCACTATATCCAAATTGTTTTTGTAAATTGTGTTTCAGTCTAAGTCAAATTTTGTGGGGATGGGTCTTTAACACGCCTAAAAGCCTATCAAAAAAAAAAAAATAGTACTGTCATGAAATTTTGCACACATAAGTTTTATATGACTTTAAATTGTGATGCCGGTATAAACGAAGATTAGTATATCGTCGCCTTAGAGTGTCAACCTGCTAACTGAATTTCAAAAAATTTAACAGGGCAGACACAAAACTTCTAATGTTTTCTACATATTTCTACCTCAAGAGGCAAACGAATATATATTTGGTTTATTTTCTAATATCGTATTGAGTCCTGAATTGAAGCTAATGTTTCTCGTCTTTGATGCGGCATCTCTTAATTTTTCGAACGGTATCCAGCTGTCATATACTCTTAAAAATGGATTTAGCAGTTTTACACTTTAAGCCGACGATCTCATTTATCACAGATCGTATACGAAGTTCAGTCCTGAAAAATTGTATAAATTTTTGTTTTTATAACTAATTGCCTTTTTCAAAGCATTCTTGGGTTACCTAATACATTTATAAATCAAGCATACTTCCCACCTTAAAGTAGGACTTCTAACATTAATGCACAGTTTTATTAAAACCAACAGAATCTAAATTCAGTGGAGTGCGAACTTAACATGTGGAAGCATTAAATTTTATAGAAATAAAATAAATGAAATAGAAAAAAAAAACAAATTCAAAGCAATAAATTTTAAAAACAATTTAGTTTTAATAACAAAACAAAAACCATGTTGAATTTAACAAAACAACAACTTTTACAAATCCTTATACTCTACTCATTGTTGGCTTTGGCAGCAGTTTTCTGTTATAATACCAAAAATTTTCTGGCTCCAGCAAGAAAGCGACCATTTCAGTGTAGTGATGAAAGCTTAAGGAAGCCATTTGTAGACGATACAGTGCCACCACGACAGCTGCACATATTAGGTGTTTATATGCCCGTAGCGTTAATAGCCGGATGTGAATTAATCTGCAGTTTGGCGGCCAGAAAGTCCCTACGAAACTCTTTCTGGATTCAAAAATATTTGCTAAAGTGTGGTGTGGTATTGACTTTATATCTTTTAGGCCTGGCTGTAGAGCGCGTATTAAAAAATGTAGCGAAAATAAAAATGGCCCGACTAAGACCGAATTTCATAACAGTTTGTGAACCAAGTGATCAGGATGGCTATAGATGTCAAGGGTTAGATGACACCACTATAATGGACAATTATGAGTGCAGTTTAAGTGTACACGCATATCCTTCGTGGGCGATTAGTACAGCATATTCCTCCTTTCCCAGTGGGCATACCAGTTTAGCTTCCTATTCCATGGTATTTCTAATATGTTACTTTAATTTACTGTTCCTGAGAGTGAAGAGTTCAAGAACTTCTCCTTTGACACTGGTGTTGCTATTCATGCAACATTTTTGCTTTTTCATAATGTTATTTGTGGCCATTAGCCGTGTTTTAGATTTTAGACATCATTGGTCTGATGTGTTTTCCGGCTTTATTTGTGGCTCTTTTCCAGCTGTTATCCTTAACTACTACTTAAGGACGCAACAAGAGCACATAGACAAATGGTTAGGAGGTGTAGTAGGCGATAAGCCACAGGTCGGTGAGAACGAGGTTAAGCCTTGCTGTGCTAATGAAAATACTAATCAAAAAGAACAGACTTGTGCTATTCAATTGGAGGTTTAATCGCTTGTTAATTTAAAGTCACGGTTGAAAAACTTATGGTTTTTTTTTATGTACATTAACATTTTTAGTTTAAATAAGTTTAATAAAAAGTTGTTAATAATAACGAGTAAAGTGATTTATTTTAAGGTTTTTATTAAAATTTTGTAGCAAATTGATGTGCCAATATTTAAAATTTTTTCCATAGTTTTGCACTGTGTAACGGTCATTGTTCTTTCTACATACACCGTATGAATTTGACCAATGGTCTCGGATAATTTAAGTGTCAAATGGGGCTATTACAAAATTATTTCTAAAAAATGTTAAAAGAAAAGTTTTCACTGCTTCTAATTGCACGAGTATTAAGCCAATTGCATTCGGGTACTCCACTTGGATCCCTATGCCATGATATTGTTTAGTTATGTGAAAAACCTTTTAAACTATAATCGGGCATTTAAGTCTTAAGACGGCTCTTTCCTTTTGAAACAACGGTATACGGTATATTTGTATTATTAAAAATACTGAAAAACAGGAGAAGAGTTTCACAGTTCAATTAAAAATATTAATATCCACGATACGATTGTTTATAGCAAATTTTTCGATCATATTTCAAGGGGCCATGGTATTACTATGAGATTAAATAATCATTTTAAGGCGTGACTTAAAAGAGAGCATTTAACAAACTTGACTTACAAAAAATTCAGAAGAATTTATTTTCTATTTATGAAAAATTGGTCATAAGAGGGGAAGGATCCGAGATTTCATAAATGCCATTTAGAATTAGAAGTTATATAAAAAAGCACTAAATATAAAAAAAAATTAATATCCACGATACGATACCATGATACAGACTTAAAGCAAGAACTAAAAAAATTGCATAATTCTAAAAGTGAAAAAAATACAAAAATTAATTACGTGCATACAAATGAGTGAACCCTGACGAGACTCAAGGTGGCTATGTTGTTTTGTATTGGCACGGAAATTGTATAAATTAAATTGGGGAGCGGAGAGTATATTAAAAGCTAGATATACAACATGATTAAGCTTTTTATTATTTTACAATATGGTCACACTGAAGGTATCCAAAATAAATTACCAATTACCAAGCGTACCACCCTGAAACAGTCACGAACGGCAAAATCGCCTTTGAAACTAAATGCTGCCAAGTTTTCTCAATTAATTAAATAGTTACAATTCTTATTTCCTTAGAAACCTTAATTTTGCATTGTTTAAACTCTTTATGTGAAAGTTTTTCTAAACTCTTGAAAAAATGTTACATCTCATTAACTTTTAATATCTGCTATAAAAATTCAATTAAAAAAGAAAATTTTCCCTAAAACCCAAAGTTCATTAATCCAATCGCTTGTCAGGGCAGCCAGGCACTTTTTTCTTGTCCCCAAAAATCCCCAAATTAAAAAACAAGACCAAATTTTAAATTTTTTTTTAACAAAATAGTAAGAAAAATTTTAATAAGAAATCCCCAAAAATCCTCAAATAAATTATTTGATTTTGTTTGTAGCGACTGGTTTTGGCATGTTTTTTAAATCCATTTTATGCGATACCAGTGAGGAATTACATGCATAACAATATTCTGTTATTGAAGACGAATGAGCCAATTTATAAAAATTTAGAGCTGGTTCAATCGGTTTAAGCCATCATTCTTATAATCAACAATAAAAATACATATAGCCGTAATTTATATAATACTTCGATGCATCATAACTTGGCCTAGCATTCTTTTTCTCAGACTTTATTATATTGACTTTCATATTTACTTATTTTTGGGGAAGACACACATATTTGCTTGAAAATTGTCTTTAAAGAATCAAAAATTGTACGTGTTGTCAACGGATTTAGATTCTATTTTTAAATTCTTTTTTTTTTAACACGCACTAATGTAAGTGTTACATACTTAACAAAAATGGTAATCTTAATTAGGAACCTTTACACTGTATAAGAGTAAGACAAAGACAAATAAGGGTAAATAATAAAAGAAGGGAAAATATATGAAAAAAGTGTAAAATCCCCCAAAAAAAAACACTGAATTTTTTTTTGTATTCTCTAAAAAAGTCCCCAATCCTCAAATGACTTTCTTTGTCCTTTTTGTTCACATGAAATCCCCAACTTTGGGGATAAATCGCCAAGTCTGATAGCCCTGTCCCTTGTTCCCTTACGTTTCTTCTACTGTTTCACCATCTATCATCCATTTATTTGTTTATTATCTTGTTGTAATAAAAAGATTTGATTCGGTTACTTTGTAGTCATTTTTTATGAGCGTTTCCATGCGTGAGCGTAAATATAAAGCAGTGTGGAATTTGATGGCATGTTATAAATACTAAAAAAAATTGTTTACGACTTGTCTCTTGTTTTCATTAAGTGTAGTTAAAGCAATTAAATTTTATAATTTTCATTAAGTAAATTACAATTTTATGTCTTTGCTTAAATGTGTAAAGAATGCATTATTAAGAATTTGGCTGCATGTGTAGGCAGGCGATTTGGGTTATGAGGAATACAATGAAGAGTTTTGAAAGAAAAACGTGCAAACAATTTAAACAATGATAAGGGATTGTAAGTACTAAGACAAGAAAAATCTATTGTTTTTTTATTGTGTTTTCATATCTTGGAAAATATAAAATACACTATGCGCCAAGGAAGGAAAATTTAGATTTAAAAATTTGTACAAATCTCAATCAAAAGATTAAATTTTTTGAGAATAAAACTATTTAACTTAAACAAGTTGAATTAGTGTTTTGGGAATTAACTTTTATCGATGAAAATCTTATTATTTAAGTTACTAATACTAACCTTAAAAAATGTTTGCAACATCAACAAGCCTTATTTCAGAAAAGCCCCTAATGGACTTACTGCTAGAAAGTTTAACTCAATGATTTTATGTATCCATCTAAAGCATAGATAGGAAAAATGCCGCCCCATGTGCACTTTGTTATTCTCTTACCCGTTCTTCCCAGTTGTGAAACTACTAATATGATCGTTTTCTCATAAGGCGATTTTTCCCATAAAAAAACTGCAGATTTAGTGACAGACAGCTTGAAGATACATTAAGAAAATGGGCATTAAATTAGTTTTAAGTATTTCATTTAATTTAATTTTATATTAGCCAATCTGTACTTCTATAAAAGTGTTTAATTAGGAATATTTACTTTTTGCTGTCGTGGAGGTTGTGTGTTTTTTCTTTTTTAAAAGTACTGAACAAAATCGAATGGTACTGAATTGTCCATGCCTGACTTGCGAAAAAGTGTAAACCATTATTAGTTAAATAATTTCTTACAACTGTTTAGTTAAGAGATTTATGTGGCATACTTTTAGGAAGTAGTATAAACTTATTTAAATGAAAGTTATTTACGAGTTTTCAATTATTTATTTATTTAAATTATTTTGAGAGAGATTTTATTAAATAGGAAATAAATAAAATTGAAAGAAATTTAGTTTTTAGATTTATACTAATTTCATATAAACATTTTCTCTTAATATTGTCGTTATACAGGGTGGGACAAAAGAAGCAAATCGGCTTAAATGTTTTAAAATTTTAATATAATTTATCAATAATAAAAACTGGGAATTAAGCACGAATAACAAAATCTTTTGAAAATTTAAATTTTGTATTCCCAAAAATTGAAATTACTTTTCGATAATAATTTTATATATTTTTTTTAACTTGTTGTTAAGACAACTTAAGAAATTGAAAATGAAAAGATAAAGTATTGAACAAGGAACTAAAATAAATTCAGAAAACCTAAGAACAGTTAATTTTAGGAGAAGGTCATCGAACTAGAAGGAGATTATGTTGAGGAATAAGAACATTTTTTCTTAAATTACATGTGTTTTCTTTGTTTTGCGACACCGATAACATAGACCAGAAAATAACGTATCATATTCAAATCGAATTTAAAAGTTTTGTTTTAATTTTTCTATAACACGTTTCAATTATATTGAAAATTGTTCATGTTGAAATATAACAAATATTTAGAAATACTGAAAATATCTTAACCATTTTTTTTTATTTTATCAATACTTTTTATTGTAAAAAGCTATTGTATTGTAACGAGGGATTACTCAAACAGCATTTTACCTGCATTTGATTTTTTAACGTAAGTTTATCAACAAAAAACTTTTGTTTGCTTATTTAGTAAATTATTTGCCTCGTTAAAATTTCTTTTATTCTAGTATTGATCTTATCACTTGAAACCCTACCCTTTTATTCTGTCTTAGATACTGTGTTATAGATAACAGACTATGAACTTTATCTATTTTTTTCCTTAGTCATTTTAATTAAAAGACTTAAAAACATTTTATTATTTAAGTACTAAAATGACTCACCTTTTAAAAAAAACCCTTAAATAAATTAAAAGCAGCGTTTTTATAATTTTTATATTTATTATATTGAAAAACTCTTTTAGGTCAACCAACTAAAGACAAATTTAAACATTTTAGAATTTAAAGAAAAAAAACAAAAAGAATTAATTTTATTTAAATTATTTAACAATAACTTAAAAGCTAATATGTACTACTTTTGTTAATTTTAGTTAACTAAAAAAATAACAATATTTTGAAAATAAGTAAAGCTAAAAGTCATATTAAGGAAATATTTGCGAGAATCAAAAGAAATACAAATTGATCTTCAATAAATTTTCCAAAAGAAACGTATGTTAAGTAAACTATAACAATTATAAGCGTTAACAAAACGGAAACTTACACTAAGTTTTTTAAATATTTGCCTAATAAGCCTTCCTCCTTAATTAAATTTAAAAATTAAAGGGAATTTAAAAATAACATAAAATTTTTAATAAAAATTAAGAAACATATTAATTTAAACTTTAAATTTTTTAAACTTTATGGTCGTTTTATCAAATATTTGCACAATGTGAGATTATTTTTGGAATAATATAAGAATTTGGTAAAAATCTAAAGCTGAGATCACGGCTGTCAGATGTGGAGATTTTTCGCCAAACGTGGCGATTTATAAACCTAATTGGCGACGCATTTTTGTGTTTGGCGAAATTAAAAAAAATTTTCGATTATTCTCGCGATTTCTAAAACGCATTTTATCTTTTTTCATATTTGTATCAAAAAATTTATTTAAAAATTGCAATACGAATGCGATTGTTTTAGGTGATAAATTGATAATATTGCCAGATACATTAGATTGAAAACGTTAAAAAAAAATTCCAAAAAAATTTGGAATAAAGCTTAAGCTATCTTAGATTTTCGCACATTTTCCTTATCATAAGTTATCAATCATCGGATCTTTACCGAAACATTTATTTTGCAAAATAAATTATAAAAACTGAATCGTTTTCGATTTCACATGAAATTGGATTTTTAAAACAAATAAATAATAATGTATGCAAAAACAATTGAATTAATAGCAAAAGAAAAAGGTTATTTACAATAGTATCAAGCATATTTTTCAAAGTGGAGTGCAGAGCGAAAAAAAATGCGCAGTTGTATTTATACATTTTGACTTTTGTTTACGAAATAAAATCAAAAATGTGTTTTAGGCCTTACTTAGAATATTAAAAAAAAAATAATTATAATCACATGAAATTTTTGAAAACCATAATTAGAATTGTGGTTATTTTTTTGAACTATTTATGGTTTTTAATCCAAATTTTAAATATTTTTTTAATCAGGCTTAAGTTCATCAAATTTAATTTTCATTAAATTATTTTTATGAAGAAAGGAATTTTACAACATGAAAATTAATTAATTGAAATTGTTATTGATAATCATTCATTCTTGACTGACCTAAGATTCGAACCCAGGCGGCTGGTTACCATGACATGTTTCGATCACAACCACTCGATCTCCTCAGATGGATTTGCCGTCTTACACTCGCAGCCATCGACGACTGCTGACGTCAATAGTCAAATATCAATCCTTAAACCAAATTGTATTTTTAACCTTTGGTAGATCGAAATTTGCTTTTTGAATGATTATCCATTTTTTAATCGATTTTACATGTTTTTCCTAACTTCTGTTTTTTCGTACTTATGTCAAGAATTCTTCTTGAAGTCCAAAGTACATTTTTTTGTTTTGATTTTATATAGAATCGAAAATGAATCTGGGTAAAAAGGTAATTTTTAAAAATTATTCGTTTAGAAGACTGAGCTGACTTTAAGTATTCCAATTTAATTCCAAATATCCAATTTTAATATACCTTTTTAGACATTTATCCTTTGCTTCAAATAAATACAAAATTTTATCATATTCTGACTTATACTCACATAAAAAATGATTATTTTGCATCAAACTCTACTGATTTTGCATACTTGATTTTAAGATAATCAGCCTTCTTATGAAAATTTCACTATTTAAAATCGCAGAAGCCATATTTCTTAAGGGGTTCCGAAACTCGTGCAGTTTGATTGCGATCTGCCATAGTTTTTTACAAAAATTCAAGTTCCGATCAAAATACTATTAAAATTTTACGTCGCCAAACTTCTTGCGATTGCGATTTACAGAACACGTACTGGGCGATTTCAAGACAGAAACACAAAAGTTAAGCGTTTTGCGATTGTCTACTATAATATAAACACTAAGGAGATTTTTCAAAATCGATTTTCGAATTTTAAAGGTGCTCACATCTAGAATAATGCAATTTAGTGCTAAAATACAATTGCGAAAATTTTAATTCAATCGGACTTTGCTTTCCCGTGCCTAAAGAGCTCCAAAGTTTTAGAAAATGACTGTTTTTCACGAAATAGCGCCATGTTTCTACTTTAGCTGATTATATATGTATGTATATGATGTATGTATATGATATATGTATTAATTTTAAGATTTTTAAGTATGATTTTTTATAAATACAACGTTGATAACTTTTTTTTCTTTGTATTATATATTTTTGAAGAATTTAATGCAGTCATTAAAATTACCTTTCATTTGATAGTAAATTTATTGTAATAAATTATGGCATTTATCAGCAGAAACTTGACGCTTTTTCGTGAAAAACAGTAATTTTCTAAAACTTTGGGGCTCTTTAGGCACAGGAAAGCAAAGTCCGATTGAGCTAAAACTTTTACAATTGTATTTTAACATTAAATGGAACATTTCTAGACGTGAGCACTTTCAAATTTCGAAATTCATATTCACTAAAACCGCCCTAATAAACACACTACTAGAATAAGGCTAAATAATAATTTTAATAAAGGTAAAATACACCTGTATACTCTTTTTTATATAAAACTTTTATTTGGCGATTTTTGGCAAATTTTTTTTACTAAAAATTTAGGAAAATAAATTTTTAGCGATTTTTGGCGATTTTCTATGCTATTTGGCGATGAAGATGAAAAAAATCTGACAGCCCTGGCTGAGATTTTAATTCTTGATATTTATTCGAACAAATACTAACAAAAAATTTTTTATACTTGAAGATCGGATATGTTTTAAACTATTTTCCTAAGATGACATTATTTTTTGTTAACAGAGGTAATTGGGAAGTTCTGAAACCTTATCTTGATAAATGTCTGTAATTTAAACAAATATTTCCATAAAATGTTCTATAAAATTTTAATTTTCACACTTTCTTTCTTTCTTAAATGTTTAACCAATGCGACCTACCTAACTTTTAACTAAATGTGCAAGCAGCATGTAGGCAAATACGATTTTTTTTTATAATTTTTATATTCATTTAGCCCAAATGCCTTGAAATTAGTTTAATTTTAAAGTTAGAACTTATTTGCTTAAATATTTTCTTAATATTTCTTTGTTTTTAATTCATTAAGGTAATCGGAATTAGGTTTGACTGTGAGCTATTTATATTTAAATAGCTTAAACAAAAAAAATTTAACAAAAATATTAAGTTAGTTTATGATTATTTAATGAAATATTTGCTTAGTAAGACTTGTAGTTATAGTTAAATGGCAAATAAGGGAAACAAATAAATTTTATTTTAAACTATTTAAAATATAATTTAAACAAAAATGTAACACAATATTTAGTTTAACTATAGTATTTAAAGTTTATACTTATTTCATTAAATATTTGGCCAATGTGACCTTATCTTAAAGTTAACTGGGAGAATTAGGAAGGTTAATTTGAAAAGTTATTTAAATTTAAAAAAAAAATAAAAAACTATTATTTTTATTTGATATATTCTCAAATTTATAGTTAAATCATCAAATATTTACCTAATATGAAATTTTTTTCATTATATAAGAATATAAGGAAGTTGGGTTGGTTATAATTTTTTATCCACAATGAAACCAATTATGTAGATAAAATATAATTTATTTTATATATAAAAAATTTGCATAATATGACTTAATATTTAGTAAAAAAGGGAAAAGCAAATTATGATTTTAATTATTTCCTACATTCTAAACAAATATTTATAATTTTTTTTTTTTTTGGATTTAAAGAAATTCTTTTTTCCCGTTCCTAACTTTGTAACATCCCTTTTATCCCATCTTTATTTTTCCCTCCCCTTATCTTCCTTCCTAAGCTACACCTACTATTTACAGTTTCTTTAATTTAAAAGCCCTTAGAACTACTTCCCTTTATTCCTATACCTTTGTACAATACGATTCATTACCAAAAGCATTTACCGGCTGTTGATTTATCGTATAGGGCGGGGGCGTGGTTGCCAATACCTCATTAAGCGTAGCAGAGGTATCTTGCCTTGCCAAACCTGCCAGCCTTAAAGAACCAAAATCCGTATAATTTATTTTATAGAATTTACTAATGTAATTAGCAGTTATCAAAGCCCCCGCCACACCAATCAAAGAACCCGACAAGACATCTGACCAATGATGCCAGTTATCCATGACACGACTCAACGCTGTAAACCAGGCTAACATGAGAAATGAAAATTGTATAAAATGTCGCGTCAAATCCGATCGACGCCAGTGCATGCGTTTTTGCAGATACAATGAAATATAGACCAACGCATAGAAAGCCAAACTGGAGTGACCACTGGGAAAGGAGAGTCGTGATTGTCTGACATCTTGTATGGTGTAACCGGTACCAAGGCAAAAATAGTTCTCCACATATCTATGCTGATTCACGGAATCACTGCAAGTGGTGCCATCTGATAATTGAGGTTGGCATACGGCAATAAAGTGGGGCCTTAAGCGGCCTATGGTGTATTTTCCTACCTCTGTGGCATCAAAAGTCAGCAGTAGACCAAAACAGAAGTATACAAATTGTTTAAAACAATTCGTCGACCATGTGGGTATGTTACGGCCAAAGATTCGCCGGTTGTTACCGATTTGGCCCTTGTTATATTGCCGGGCATATTCTCCTATGGTCAGTACTATAACTGAAGGCAGGCCCACTATTAGACCCAGCGTTATCGGAGTAACTGTATTGTTTTTAAAAGGATAACGTATAGTTTCATCATCACAAAAGAAACCCCGACGAAAAGGTTCTATGGCAAATTCGCAGACTATAATGGGGATAACCAAAACTACAAATATCAGTAAGTCCAGTAGCAAGCGCTGCAGCAAATAGCGATTTTCTAAGGACTGCTTAGGTCCACAGTTTATTGTTGAAGTAGCTTGCATTTTGAGAGTATGAATTTAAAATACTGTTATACTATGTTAAAATGTTTGAAGGTATCCTTTCTTTATGTAAAAAAATTTAAGGGTACCTTTGGCCGATTTGAAATTCAGTTCACAGATCTTATATTTTTCAGGACTTTAAAAAGTTGTATTTTTATTTTTTCAGAAGTTTTATTTTAATCTGTTCCATAAACTCAATCAGCTTAAATCCGTTTTAAGCTTAAAAAGTTCTTAAAGGTATACACTAAACTCCACTATATTTTAAAACAAAATTTTGTATTTTTTTTGCAATTTTTGCTGCGAATATTGAAATTTGTTATCTAGAAATTAGTTTCTTTTACTTTTTATTTCAAATAATTTTTAAAGTTTCGCTGAATTCCCAGAAATCGAAAGGGGATACCTGGACTCCGGCTGATTGATTAAAAATATTAATTTTGTAGTACTTTTTCGTTAAAAATGTTGAGATGTTTTCTTTTTGGGGCTTAAACACTTCAAATTAGTTAAAATTACTTTTTCTTCTATTTTGTAGTTTACACTTTTTAAGGTCTTTATCGCGGCAGAGTTTTTACGGTTATTTTTGACACCTACAAAATTTTGCCGGTTTTTTAAGAAATTATTTGCTTTATTTTGGTTGTAATATTAAGTTTTATTGATTTTGATTTAATTGACCTCAGTTTAATATGCTTCAACTTTTTTAATTTCTCTTTGCGTGTTTAAGTTTTAAGGGAGTGCCTTCGACCCTAGATAAATTTTGACCGTTTAATTAAATTATGTTTACCATTTTTGTTTCTAGTCTTTTAATTTATTATTTTAATGTTTATAGAGTTACTTTTATTGCTTAAAATGTCGTTTATTATAAAAACTACAGAGGTTTACTTTTTACCCTAAACGAATTTTAAACGTTAAATGGATTTTGTCGCACTTTTTTCTTTGGAAATTCACTGTAAATAGCTTTTATACTGCGACTTTTATTGTCTGAAATTGTTCTTTTAATACATAAAGATCAAAAAGGGTTAATTTTGACCCCTACCAAATTTTACTGGTTTATTGAATATCGAAAAATTTGTTTGTCACTCGCACGTTGAAATTTGTTGTTATTTGAAATTACAGGTACAAGTTTTTTTTAGTTTGAAACTTTTAAAATTTATTTTAGAATTCAATTACTGGCATTATGAAGGGTTACTTAACATGGACTCCTTTTGTCCGTTTGTATTTCTTATGAAATATCAAACTTAACTTTTTTAAAAAATTTTAATTTGTTTTTCACAAAATTTTGCTATAAATTCGTTTAATTTTGTTAGTAATTTTTTTTTTATTTTTCCACTGCTTCCGATCACGATCACTTTTGTTGGAATTTCTGACTACTTTTGTTATTTCAGTTCGTTCTATGGTTATGAAATACTTTTAACACAATTAAATATTAAACGCTTGTAGTCATCGATGCGCATCGTTGTTGTCGCAGGGTCGTTTGCTGTTTTTAGACTGAAATTTTGTTCATTAAAATCATGTTGTTTTTTTATAGATTTAGAATAATTTTAAAGCGGCTGACTGTTTTCTTTGAGTTTTTATAACCATTGAGTCCCAATAGCGGTTGGTTTATGACTTTATTCTGCTGGTAGTCGTTTAGTGGTGGCAGCAGCAGCAGCAGTAGTTCATATTCGTTATTTTACACATCATCATCATGATGATGACGATGATTTTTAATTTTGCTTTGAATTTTTTTGCTGAATTTTTGATTTAAACACAAAAACTGCAATTCACAGACGCCTTATACACTGTAATAAATAGGGAAGAGTAAAGAAATTATTAAATTTAATTTAAGCATTTGAAATATAAAAAAACTATAAAAGTTGCCTTAAAATAGAAAATTCCTAGAATAATTTTAAATCTATTGTTTACATAAAGTAAATGTCATATTTTACATCATGTAAACAATTGTAAAATTTTAAATTTTACTTCAAAATGTAATTAAAATGCATTTTTACACGGTGTCATCAATGTAAATAGTTAAAAGAAATTAAAGTGATAATTTTAAAACTTAAAATACATTTCTAAAAAATTTTGCATTAAATACAAAATATTTTTTTGAAATATTGGTTTTCTTTTTTAAATTTTCAAAGATGTTAAAAATTATGAATTATAAAATTCTCTTAAATGCAATAAACTTACTTTTTGCATAAAAATTCACTTTTCTCAGACGAATTTTCACATTTTACACACAATTTTACTTTTTACACAAAATTTCACTTTATACAACAAATTTCACTTTTGACACAAAAAGTAATTTTTATATAAAATTTTTCAGTTTTTTTACAAAAAGTAATTTTTACACAAAAAGTAAATTTTACACAAATGTTCACTTTTATACAAAAAGTAATTTTTACACAAATTTACACTTTTTATACAAAATGCAATTTTTCACAAAAAGTCACTTCTTAAGCCTGGTACTGTGTTCAACATTTCACGTGAAATGCTGTCAAAACGCATATGAAAAAAACTTGTGCGGAATATCTATGAAATAATGTTGATAGAGTTGTACTCTGTTCATTTTGTGAAAAAGTTAGGAAATGTTTCTGGCAACATTTTTTTACAACTTTGAAATAATGTAAGCTGCACTTATTTCACGTGGAATTTTAAGCAAAAGCAAAAAAGTATCAACTGATTATTAAATAAGAAATAAAAAATTAAAATAACACAACCGGTAACAGTTTTTTATCCATATTTATATTCTTTTTTATTAAATTTTTTAATAAAAAAATAATTTTTAGTTAAATACATGTGCGGTTTGTTTACATACGCAAAACAATGTCGCATACTTTGCAGGACTAAAAACGTCAAATTGTACAAAATCGCATGAAAGGTAGCATTGATACTTGTCAAAATTTTCGTGTGAAATAATTAATGTTGCTCAACATTTTTTACAAATTTGAACAGAGTACTAGGCTTATCACTCTTTCTGGAAAAATTCCGTTTTGCAAAAAAAAATTAATTTTTTAACAAAAAGGTTTTTTCAAAAAATTACTTTTTTCCTAAAAAGTCTTTTTTTTTTTGAAAAAACTTTAATTTTCCCTCGAAATTTCTCTATGTGCTTTAGTTTTTTCTCCAAAAAAAAAACCAACTGCATTTTTTTAGTTTTCGACGTTATTTGACTTCAAGATCACCTAGATAAGATAATTGAGAGACAACTCACGACAATAACAATTCAACAAACAACAACTACAAAATCAAAAATAAACATTTTTAATTTAATGTGTCGTTTTTTTAGCAGTATCATTTTGATATCATTAATAGCAATAAAAATAAAAAAATTTTAAGTAGTTTTTTCATAAACAATTTGGGAACACTACAGCAAAAAATGCAATCTTATTCTTAACAAGATGTCTTAAATTAAGCACACACTCATAATATTATACAAAAAAATAGCAATAAAAACAAATGAAGTAAAGTTTTAAACAACAACAAAAAAAAATTTAAATCAACGTGCTTTTATTTACGCAAAATAAAAAAGAAACAGAAATAAAAGAGAGTAAACAGAAAATATAAACAATAACAAGTGTCAATAATGTCAACAAAAATGTTAAGTCATAAAAACAGAAACTAGTGCAAATGAATTTAAAGAACTTAAAAGTTAAGAGAGAATTTCGATCAATTAGTAATGAATGAGTTATATCAATGGGAGAGAAAGGTATATAACGGTTTAAAAATGCACTACAAAAAGGCAACAAAAGAAGTTAAAAACAATAATTTTTAGGTATTTAAATTTAATTATACCGCTCGGTTAGGACATTTTCAAAATATTATTTTGCATTTGCAGTTTTGCAAGACAAATACTGAACTCCGCTATTTTTAACAAATGTTTATTAATTTTTTTGTGCGCCAGATAGTTTTCAACTTGTTTCTCAAAAAGTGACAGATTTTTTACAAAATGTTTCAGTTTTCACAAAAAAAACTTAATATTTACAAAAAAATCCATTCTTACAAAAAAAAAAACTTAGTTACCATAAAAAATGCATTTTTCGCAAAAATTTTTTTTACAACAAAAAGTTTATTTTTGCAGAAGTCTTATTCTAATAAACTTCAAAAAAAAGCCCTAAATACAAAAAGTCCTTCTTTTACAAAACGACTGTTTTTTAAACAATTTCCCTTTTTTAAATATGTCCTTTTCACAAGAAGTCGTTTTTTACAAACAGTTTCTATTTTAAAACATTGCTCCATTTTTTTTTTTAACAAAGAGTCCCTATTCCATAATAATCCTCTTTCCCATCTTCTTTAGTAAAATTTTCTTTTTTTTTACAAAATTATCTCGTTTACTTTTTTCCTCCCTTTTCAAAAAAAGTTTCTTTAGAAAATTTTTTTTTTTATACATTTTTTTTTTTGTACGAAAAGTTTGTTTTTTACACATAAATGCCAAATTTTTAAATGTACCAAAATGGCTATCAGTGCTGCCAATTTTGTTTCAAACGGAAATGCCTAAGTGTTTCTTACGAAAGAAAATTAAATACTTTAATCTCTAAAACTGGACCAAAAACGGCAAAATAGAATAAGCAAGAAAAAAAACAAAAATTTATTGAGTTTAAAGAAAAGTTAGTTTTTTCCCATAAACTTTAAAATTTTCTTACTCACAAAAAGTTAATTTATTTAATAAAGAGTAAAATGTTTTCACAAAAAGATAGGTAATTTTAGCGTTAAAGCTGAAGCTAGAAATCGTATCGTTTGACGCATCTGTCAGATGGTCAAAAATACAGCACACACGCATATGAAAATCATAACAAGGTCTGATACAATGCAAAATAAAATTAAAACCGTTTATGAGGTTGGTTAGTAAAATGCAGTGATGTATTTCCGTTTTTTTATATTTTGCATAAAGTTAAGTCACATAAACCAACAATACCACAATTATATTTATAGTTATATTTGTTTTTGTTTTTATTTTGCTTAATGTAACAACAACGATGACAAAAAGTTGTCAAATCATTGTTACTGATAACGTTTTTATAAGCTGGAATGGAATGCATTGTAATTGTTTACCTGTTATTTCTTATTTGTATACCCATCACCGAAGGTAAAAGGTCATTCCGTTTGTTATTTCTACAATATGGATCTTAGACCCTATAAAGAACATACGTATATTCGTAGTTCTTTAATTAGCGAAGTTGATTTAACGATGTCCGCTGTCCGGCTGTATGTCTGTCCGTGTGTATGTTGAAATGTGGTTTCCGAATACCCCAGAAATGATAGGGCCTAGGGCCTAGGGCCTATACGTTGATGTCAAATATACTCCGTTAAAGTTTGCTTTTTACATTCAGCCAGATCGGTCCATTAATGACTCAGATATGAGCAAAAACCACGACTGACATAAAACTTTTGAAATCAGGTACAAACATCTTGGTTATCAATACACAACAACCGAAAAAATGTGGGCGGAATTGGACAAGTGGGAATGGTACATTATATCTAAAGAACGGTATTTATATATCATTCTGTTCTTATAGCACCATGGTGAAGGGTACATAAGATACGGCAAAGCCGAATATAGCACTCTTACCTGTTTTTTTTTATTTTTGACAGCCTTCAATAAAAAGTAGTGATGACAATGCTTTGTTTGTAGTTGTAAAAGTAATTCAAAATGAATTACGTACAAATGAAATAATTCACTCTCAAAATTTTAAAATTATAAAATTTACTATAGTTGACACTGTGCGTCTTCTGCTTTATAAAAGTATTTTGGAGCATTCAAATTTTCATTTGCAGCACAATGGAGCATTTACAAACATGCCAAAGTAAAGTATTCCAAAAAAAAAACAGAACCGTGACATCTTGGACAAAGTATTGCATTAAGAAAGTCATATAGATTATGAGTGGCGGTTTTGCAAAAATTGTTGTTTTCTGGATAATGGAGTCGCTTATTTTCGTTAGCCAACAACAAATTATTTTGTGGTTGGTTGTTGACTGATAAAATTGTTGGCTGTCGCTCAAGTTCGATAGTGTGCACCCATCTTTAAAATGATAATGCGTTGTAACTGCATGACTTAAACACTGCTTTGACGTCGCATTTAGACGTTTAGGAAAGCAGCCAACGTTTAATACATAGTTAATTAAAAAGACTTTGTCAAAGTAAAAGGAGTCTTAAGCTGTGTTTACACCTACCAAATACTTGACGTCCTACACGTAACCACTAGTTTTATGAAAAATTTGTTTGCCTTTGCAATACCCCAATACACATTTTTATCATTTTGCGAAGCACTAATGGTACATTTAAAACAAGTTTTATTTTTAGAAAAAATAATCTTTCAAATGCCACGGTATTCCCTTGCCATGACCCAGGTTTGTAAGGGAGAGCATCAAAAATAACTGTAAAAAATCATTCATTTTTACACACTGATAGTTTCCTTCACCAGTTTTTATATACTTTTGTGTCAAAAAGTATTGCTTCAAAGTGGGAACTCGCGATATACAATTCATGTCTTCCGTAAGCGGTACAAACCTTAAAAACCTGCTTCGTTAGAAGCTAAATTTTTTATTGGGACGTTTGCTAAATCAAATATCATTTAAAATTTTCTAAATTACATTATGCAATTATCTTCTTACAAATAAAGATAAGCTAATCAATAAAAATTGTTAAGTTTACATCAAAAGTTTGGTTAATTTATTGGTTACGCTTTTATTGGATTTTTTCGTCAGATATTTGTTAGGTCTGAACATACCATACCTTGCACTCTATTTTGTTTTGAAAACTTGTTTGCACTCTCTCCATATTTAGCACTCTTTTATGCAAATTTTCCTTTTATATTCGAATAACTGTTTAATTTTTAATAAAACTTAATTAACTTTTTGATTGATTTTTAGGAATTTGTGTTATTTTTAGATATTTTTTAATAATTAAAGGTAATACAAATTATTGTTTGTTTGTATACGTGAAATGTGTGTAAAAGTTTAGTGAATAAATAAAAGAATTGTGAAAATATTGTATAAAAAAAGCTAAGTGTTGCCGTTGTGTTTGATTATATGTATGTGTGTCGTAAACAAGGTGTGCTGCTTGAGTGCTGGGTGGTGATTCATCATGATTTTTTGTAATTAATAAAATAATTAAAGTAAATATTGCAATAAAATGTTGTTGACTTTTTTATTTTATTAAAATACATAAATAAGAGGCTATCACCTCTTACATGTAATAGCGGAAAAATTCTAGATTTTAAGCAACATATTTCCTTTTTAACATTTTATTTGGAAATAATGTTGTTAATTAAAAAAATCTGTTTTCTGCGTCATGATTATTCATGCTTTTAATGTTGCCATTTGTTGTTTATTTTCGCCTGGTATTTTTATTATTAAATTATTATGTATGTATGTTGCTGGTTAGAGATACAGAGAGTTTATTGATCTTATACATTCATTACGCATCATTAACATCATTATGATAATCAACATGATTGTTGCAATCATCATTGTAAAAATGTTTATCAGCATCATAATGAAGTTTGTAATCGTCATGTGCGTAATTATTATTTCGCTATTTATTCAATTTAAATCACACTGTCTATTTTTTTTGCTTTTTTTAATTGTGAATCCATGTTAGGAAGCAACTCTTTTCTTTGAAAATTTCAAACAAATAAAGCCTCGGTATGTCTGTCTGCCTGGGTTTGATTATGAGTCAGGATTGAAAAAAGTCTGTGATTTAAAAATAGTCCATATTGTTAATAACAACGAAAGTGTTTCATAAAAAAAACTAATAAATAAATTAATTTTTTTTCTTTGCAGGTATGTTCATTTATGTATAAAAAAAATTATTAATTCTTTCGGGTGAGTCTAAAAAGGTTTATATTTAAAGCAATTAAGACAACAATGATTTAGCTCGATCGTTTGATGCTCTACCTTAAATGCCAGATTAAAGATAATTGTGCTTAATAATGACTGGATTTTACATTGAAGATATTTGCGTGCTAAAAAGACTAAAGCTTCGGTCAGACTTGGCAAATATTTGACGAAAAAACATGACCAACACACAAACTAAAATATATTTATTAGTATTGTGGTTATTTTATTGAACTATTTATGGTTTTTAATCCAAATTTTTAATATTTTTAATTAGGCTTAAGTTCATTAAATTTAATTTTCATTCGATGGCTGCGAGTGTTAAACGGCAAGCCCTCTGAAGAGATTGAGTGGTTGCAATCGAAACATGTCAGGGTAACCTGTCCGTAAACACCTGGGTTCGAGCCCAGATTGAGTCAAGAATGAAAAATTATCAATAAAAAAAATTTTAATTAATTTTCATGTTGTAAAATTCCTTTCTTCATAAAAATAATTTAATGAAAATTAAATTTAATGAACTTAAGCCTAATTAAAAATATTAAAATATATTTCCAATATTTATTTTGATTATGATACCGTATCCTACAAAAAAATATTAAAAAAGTATTTTGCCTTGTCAAGCAGTATAATAAGTTTTAGTTTTTAATATTAAGAACATGTTAAATCACACTAACTGTTCACAAAAGTAGTGGTTACGCCTGTTTGATATTTTTTTTTTAACAATACACAAACAACTGATTCCGTTCGGAATGTGCGTTTAGTTCAGTTGGCCACATATTTTTTATATGTATTTGCACAGTTGCTTAGACTAGTTCTATTATACTTTGTATTAATACATGTCAAAAACTCAAGTAACATGTGAAAAGTGTGATAGTGTGATTATGTATTCGCACAGTTGCTTAGGGCTAGCTAACACTATTTTACTTTGTATTAATAGATAAATGTCAAAAACTCAGGTAATATGTAAAAGTGTGAAAAGGTAATATGTAAAAGTTTGAATGCAATGTGTTGTGTAAATGATAGGGTGATCGATCGAATAGTATTCGACCGGTTTTAACCGGTTATTTTAGTTTTGCCCAAGTCGAATATTTTAAAATGTCCATTTTTCGAATATCGAATAAACCGGTTATTTTAGTAAAATAAACCGGTTACTTTACTAATGTGTAATTTATATACGTTTTCCTTACTTTTGTTATAAATGTACCCGTAATTTAAGTATTTTTCTTATTGAATATTTGGCAAACTTAAACTTTTTATAAAAAAAAGTCAAAACAAAATTAAACAAAAGTCAAAAGAAAAACATTATGAGCAATGTTAATACAATTCGCTTATATAAGCGTGTGTTCTTGTAACAAAAACCAAAAAAAATTTAAAGTACTACAAAAAAGATCAGCTTAAAAAGTAATTAGCAATTTTACAGTATTATAAATACGATATACATATGTATATCTTATAAGGATGTCATCTCTGGTGATATTTCGAACTGACTTAAAATACAATTGTGCTTAAACGGCCCTAAAATGATAAGTTGCAAAGGATCTTTAACGTCACGACTTATTAATCACTTTTAATTAGTCTACAAGCTTGACATAAATATACGCCAAGTAAAACTTGACCCTGTCCCAAGTAGTTTTTAAGAGACTGCAAATAATGCTTTACTAAAATATGCTGCTAATAATGATTGAAAAACTCTTTATCTTTATGCTTAAAACAAGAACATACCGGCGGAATCAACGATATGGGAAAATTAATCAGTTTTATTTATTAAAACACCAAGAAGTTAAAATAAAATTGAAGGAATCAAAAATGCCCTGGAAGGGTTTAAATTGCGTGATCAAACGAATTGACAGATATTTCATATAAAAAGCATGTTTATATTACTATTGTTTCTATAATGCTGAAACAAAAAAAATCCTGGATAAAAGGTTTTGTTTCCCACTTTTCAAAAATATGGCTGAAGTTTACTGCTTCATATAGACATGCTTAACCAGCAACTGTTGGCTAGAGCAAACATTATTTAACGATTTTTTAACTACATTAGACATAAATGCAATTATCATCTTAGACATAAAGTTTAGCAAATAACTAGAAATTGTTTAAAATAATGCTTAAGTTTAATCAATTTACTGGTCACGCTTTTTTTGATTTTATCGTCAAATATTTGTGGTCTGAACATACCTATCTATGTATTCAAGCCTTATGCTCCTTATGGGATCGACGGGAACATATACATATGTTTTTTGTTGGTTCCTCACCTTCGTGAATTGTTGTTTCTATTCTAATTAACTTTTTATTACAAAAACTAATTTGATTTTTGTATTTTTATGTATTCGAATTAAAACCGGTTAACCGGTTATTTTTAAAATGCTTAACCGAAAACCGGTTTTTTTAAAATAGCAACTATTCGGAATATTCGAAAACCGGTTATTGAAAAATGTCGAATAATCGATCACCCTAGTAAATGACAAACAATTACACTTTTGGTTTGATCAGGGTTGCATTTAAAAAAAGCATGTTCATGGGTGGTTCTGTGAATACAAACTGTAATGTTTTATTAGAGTTTGAAACAGCCGCAACGGAACTCATTAATTTTCTATCTCACGAAGTATTATGGAATACGTAAGACTTAAGCGACCTAATGCATATTAAGGGTAGTTTACACTGAATTAGAGCTTAAGTTGAATAAACTGAACAAGAACTAAACTAGCTAATACTGAACTAGTTCAGAACTAGAACTGAATAAGAACTACCTTAGATATGAACTAGAAATATACTTAAACTGAAGTTCAATTGAACTAGAATTTCCATATCTAAATTTTATAAAATATTTAATGAAGTTCCATAAAATATTAAAACAAAAGACGTTTACGATTTCCGTATGACGTTTAATTCGTTTTAATTGCGTAATTTTATTTTATTAATTTAATGCACTTCCGCTTTTCCTGCATTAACATTTTTTTTGCTTGAATTGACGCCTTCTTGGAAATCTTGTCAAAACTTCAAATACATATTTATATGCATGCATACCACCCTCCCAAAATTAATCCGAAATATGTATGTATATTCATTTAAAAAAAAAACTATCAAGCTTAACTTTTTTATGTATTTTGTCTGCTTTATTTTATTAAGATTAATGTTAACTGTCAATTAAAAAACTGTTAAAGCAAAAATGATGACACAAAAAGAAAAAAAAACAAACTCCAATAAGTTTGAAATCTACTCTAAACTCCCATATTCATAAAGACACAAAATAAAGCTAGTTAAGCCTATTGACATTAAGTGTTATGGGTGATGATGTTGGCAATGATGTGTCCATGATGCCCATAATGAAAATAATGGCGATGTATGTAGATCAATTGAAAATTAACAATAAAAGAGGGAAAATTGAACGTGACCACAAAGTTGAAAGAGCAAAATATACATGGATAAACAGTGAAGGGAAAAATAATAAGAACAATTAAAATTTTTTTAAAAAAAATAAATATTTCGGAATCAGTGAAAAAAAAACTGTGAAATTGGGGTCCACCCGATATTTACAAGAGCATCTTAGATCCAGACTCTATAACGCCGGTTTTACTGTAGAATCGAAGAAAAATGTACAATATTGTATAATTTCATTTTGTTTTAAAATTTAAATGTTTGGAAATAGAAAGTTAGACTTGTTGCTTTGGACGACCGCACGAACACCATACAGTGTTTGTTTGGCTTATAAAGTTAACATTTTTTTTTAAATAGAAACTAAAGACTTACGGCCATATTCTCAAAAGATATTTCAGTTTTAAAAAGGTTATTTAACACATTTTCTATGGAAATTTGTTTAATAAACCTTTTATAAAACATGAATAAGCGGGTTAGTTTTCAATCCCTATTCATTTGCCCACAACCATCATTTGTAGTTTAATAACAGAATATCTACCGATTCATATTAATACAGTTTAAAAAGATGTGACCCTCTTATGCTGTTGCATGCCTTGTAAATATAAACATTAAATTAAACTTTGATCATCTTTTACTCATCCAGTCAGACAATGTGACTGATTGTCTAAATGAGAGTGACTGACTGAGCCAACGTGTATCTAAGTGCTTGAACGGGGGTGACTATTAATTTAACTGACCATTTTTGTTGTTGTTGGCTTTACTTGTTTGTTCATTTTATTTTTTAAATGAGGGGGATGATCGTCGTTGATTAACTGTCAATTAGATTAATGTTGACCTCTTTTTCAAATACTAAAAATTATATTTTTTAAAAAAAATTTATTTAATGATTAATATTCATTAATTTAAATTAAACTAAAAGAAGAGGGCTTTTGGACTTAAATTTTGCATAATTTTGTTGAACTCAAATGAAATTAAAAGAAGAACTAATAAATATAAAACACAACAATACCTGAAATTTGTACGGCTTTGGGAATAAAATTATTCGGAAGCAGCAACTTGTTGTGGTGTTCTTTGCTAATTTTGTGATAATCCAGCTTTAAAGTATTTTATTTCAAATACGCTTTGTTAAAGGGTGGTTAAATTTTAAGAATGAGAACCACACCTAAACATCAAGTTTTTCTTTGCATTTCATTTGACATTTCGCAATTTCAGACTAACTCAATTTGAACCATGGAAAGCTTAAAGCTTAAGTTATTCAGGCTTATTATGAAAATAAACGTTCAAATTAAAATACACATCCTGCACTTCGTAATTCAGTGATGAGGCAAATTTTCACCTCAGTGGATTCGTCAATAAGCAGAATTGCCGCATTTGGGCGAAGGATAATCCAAGAGTGATTGTCGAAAAACCAATGCAACCACAAAGAGCGACTGTTTGGTGCGGTTTATGGGCTGGCGGCATCATTGGGCCGTATTTTTTTCCAAAATGAGGCCGGTCAGGCAGTTACTGTAATGGTGTTCGCTATGATAACGAAATGTTTATGGCCACACAGCTAACGCAACAATGGCGGTTTTGCGCGACAAATTCAATGGCCGTGTTATCTCACGTGGTGGCGATGTCAATTGGCCACCAAGATCATGTGATTTGCGTCGTTGGACTTCTTTCTTTGGAGTTATTTGGAAGAAAATGTGTACGTCGATAAGCCAGCAACAATTCATTAGCTAAAATTTGAGATAATTCGGCACATTAAAGAAATGACAATAATTTCCTTAATAATTTGTGCTTTATTCAAAATCAACATCGGCCCTTAAAATTTAAGCACCCTTTATATCCTTAACCAAAGTTAAAAAAGGATATATATTCAGGGGTGTGCTGGAAATCGCAAACATAAAACGAAAGAATTTTAAACGTCGTTTTTTAATAAAATTTCCGTAATAAAAGAATTTTATGGCAAATATTAAGCAAATATTTCGCTATTAAACCGGATTTTAAACCAAAAATTATAAGAATTTGGTTTTAAGTTTATAAAAAACAACTTCCAAATTATTGCGTTTTGCGTTTGCGATTTCCAGCACACCCCTGATTGTATAAGTTGGTCATTCCGTTTGAAATTTCTACGATATTGATCATCCCCCTTATAAAGTGTATGTATTCTGGAGCCCTATAAGTAGCTAAGTTGAATTAACAGTGTCGTTCTATCTGGGTGTATGATGAAATGGGTTTTGCGAAGACCCATTACATACAAAACTATTATGTTGTAATATACTTAAGTCACATATAATCTGTTAAAATTTTCTATTGAAACTAAGACAGATCGGTCCTTAAATAATTAAAATATGAGCAAAAAAACAAGACTGCCTCTAATTTTACCCATAAAGCACTTGTTGTTGTTTGCTTTTTGGAATATCTGGCGAATAGCAAAAGCCTTAATTCTAAATTAAGAACAAGCATCTTGGTTATCAATAGACAACTTCCGTCAAAATGAGGGCGGGATGGGAGAAATGGTCGTGGTACAAAATAGATTTGTTTATATCTTAAGAATGATAAAGTTAAATAACTTTATATTCCTATCGCACAATGTTGAAGGGTATAAAAGATTCGGCATACTCGAATAAAGCACACTTATTTGTTTTTAGTTTAGTTCTGATTGAATTCTTCTTCAGCAAAACTAGAAAAAGATTTGGTTTATTTTATATATAAAGAGTGTCTCAGAAAGAGTGTACTTTTTAAATTTAGTGTTTTTTTGGGGCAAGTGGCAACTCCGAAATTTCCGATTATCAAAAATGGAGCGCTTTACGAAAGAACAACGCGATGTGATAGTGAAAACTTATTCGCAAAAAGTCATATTCTCCGATGAAGCGCCTGTTCATCCAAATGGCTTCATTAATACACAAATTGGTCGAATTTGAGGCTCAGAAAATTCGCATGCAATCTATGAGAAGCAAATGTACCCACAATGAGCTATTGCGGATGTTGGTCAGGCGGCGTATTTGGGCTTTATTTGTTTTGAATATGATGCCGAAATTGCAATGACTGTAAACGACATTTACTATAGGAACATGTTAACGGAGTTCTTGTGGCCTTAACATGACGGCATGGATCTGGGCGACATGTGGTTTCACAAAGACGGTGCTACATGCCTCACCGCACATGAAACAATCGATTTATTGCAGCAACGATTTCCAGAACAAATTATCTCAAGAAATTCTGATGTCATTTGGCCTCAATTTAACAACAAGCGATTTTTTTCTTCGTGGTTTTGTGAAATCTCGTGAGAAAGAAGCAATTCCTGAGCTCAAATCCGAGAAACAACCTGTCATCAGAGAGATACAGACACATCTCTTAGAGAAAGCAATGGCCTGTTATTATAGCAATGGGGGCCATTGACGGATATTTTATTTTATTCATAATCGGATCATGTCTTCTTTGCAATCCAATTTTAAAAATAACAACTATCTTAAAAAATACGTGTTTTTATTTTAAAATAAAAAGTGCATTCTTATAGAGACACCCTTTATATCAGCTTTAGTTAACCACTTCCTCAGTTCTATTCCAGCTCTAGGTTAATTCTAGATTAGTTCAATTTCTGTTTTAGTTTTGTTTTAGTTTAATTCTAGATAAGTTCAAGTTTATTCCTCGTTCCTTTCCAATTCAGTTCTAGACTAGGCTTAAAATAAAATATCCTTAATATCACAATTTAAATAAATGAATTAGAATTTTAAAAAAATATCTCATTTTTAGTTCACTTCTAGTTGAGTTCTATTTGATTTTTGGTTCCGTTCAAATTCTGCTTCTTTCTAGTTCGGTTCTAGTTCATCCTATTTCACGTTTAGTTCAAATCTAGTTCAGTTATATTTCTAATCTAATATAATTTTAACTCAGCTTTAATTCAGTAAAATTGTTACTGTATTTCTTTAGCATACCAAATCTTTTTTTAATAATTCATATAAGAGTTTTTCTACCGTTTTCTGCAGCTTTTTCAGCATTGAAGCAAAAAATGCAGTTAGATGCAGGGGCTTAAAATTTTGTTTTAACTTTTTATTTTATGGACTTTTATAGCAAACTCATGTTAAAATTTCACTTTTTTCTTCACAATTTGCTTGGATTTATTCGATTTTCTTGCTTATCAATTCATTTTCATTTAAAGCTAGACTTTGAGAAATTAATTTAATTAGTTTTCATTTAATTTATTAACTAGTTTTTTTTCAAATTCAAGATCAGTTGGTTACACTTCGTTAATTAACAGCGTAGTTTCGATTATTTTTTATTTTACTATTTATTTATTTTTTTCTTTGTTGTAGTAATTGTATTCGATTTTTTTATTCAACCATATTTCTATTAAATTAAAATCATTGAAATGGTTAAAAGTTATAATTTTTATTTTTAATTGTAACAACCACTAAGCAAATCGCTTTAACTCCAAGCTGAATTTTATACAATTTCTTTTACTCCAGTTTTAAATCAAAGTGTGATTTGTGGCATTTTTAAAAAGAACAATTTACTTTATTGTATTCAGTAAAACACTTTTTTCTATCAGTCTTCAGGCATCTACCGCCTTAAATTGTTGATTAATGTTGTTTTAAGAAAAAAAGCGCACTTTAACGCCTCACTTACTTAACGAATGCGTTATTAAAACTTTATACATACAATACTCGCTGCTACATTTTACTACTGCTGTGATCTTGTTGATAATGTATTATTGCTAAAGTTGTTGTTGTGTACTGCTAAGTATGTACTTTACTCTCATTGATGACGTTTTGTGGTCAATTGTCATTCGAGACCCCTCGTAAGCGCCGTTAATTGAAAAAATAAAACCCATAATAATTTTACATTCGAAAAAATGCTCTTGAACGAGTTTCTCATTTATACACTCTTAATTTAATTCGCACTTTCGTTCGTAATTTATGTCAGGGATGGGAAGATGCATAAAGTTTTTTAGTAACTCAACCAACACGCAGAAATAAACGCAAATGGTTTTAAACTGGAACCCGAACTAAATAATATGTAGAACTGAACTAAAAATAGGCTTTTACATAAAACAAAAAATCTCCAATACTCTTGGAAATATATTTTCACACATCTTTGACTTTTTAAAATATAAAATTTCGTTAATTTCTTTACGACATTATATGGAAAAAATTGACATTTTATTGTTATCGAGAAGCTAGTTATCAAAAAAACGTTTGAATAAGTTGTCCAGTAATGCCCATAGTTTTAGAAAATATAAGAATCAAATAATAAAAAATACAACATTTCGCAAAACTAGCGCTGCCCTTAAACAAGACTAGAACTGAACTT
The DNA here is from genome assembly GCA_949318255.1 of Pollenia labialis. Classification (NCBI taxonomy): domain Eukaryota; kingdom Metazoa; phylum Arthropoda; class Insecta; order Diptera; family Polleniidae; genus Pollenia; species Pollenia labialis. The sequence continues at coordinate 15,891,697 of OX439140.1, forward strand.
TAACTTATTTAGAACTGAACCAGGGGTCAAATTACGGCATTCAATGTCGATCGGAAGTAATTTCGATCGATATCAAATGTCGTAATTTATCCCCAGAACTGAAGTAGAACTCACCTACAGTTAAACTAAAACTAAACTAAAGCTAAACTTAATTTGAACTAGAAATAGAACTGAGCATAACTTAACCTAAATTGGAACTGAAATTAAGTACAACTGACCTTAATTAGAACAAAACTTGAACTTAAAACGAACTGAACTTATCTAAAACTTTATTAGAATTGACCTAGAACTGAGCTGGTACTCAAACAGACTTAACCTAGAACTTAACTCGAACCGTACTAAGAAGGAACTAGAACTAAAACGGGACTAACATTGAACAAGACAACCTAGAATTTTAATACTGGTTAAAGAGCGGGTTTGATTTCCGGCAGAGACTCTGCTTTTATTCCTGCTGACAAGCGTAGAGCTTCGCGGGATTAGCTAAGGGAATTAAAAAAAAAGTTATACATTTTCCATCTCTGATTATACTCATTGCATTAAGCCGAGAGTAACTTTTGCCCTCTTCATGTCAACTTGAATTAAATTATATCATGAAAATCAATGATGGGTTGAAATTAAATGATACAAATAAAATTTAAAAAATGAACAAGCGTTATTTAGATGAGGGTTTCTCCTTCTAATTATATTGAGCGTCGGCAACACTGACTCTTTACAGTTACACACTCATGACATAAAGAAATAGTGCAAACCGAGCCTTTTATATTGACTATTTTTTTGGGTCTGCGGTTTTTGAGCTCATCTTATTTTGCGACTAATTTCGAACCTTTCCTCGTTTTCCAATAAATCTTTAAAATAACGAACAGCGACCTAGTCTGACATCGTCGTCATAATATTCAAAGCAATCAACCAATTATTTTTCGTTTGGCAACATTGTTTTATTATTTTTTTTTTTTTGACAGATTGATATAGATATATTTAACAGCTTTTTGGATAAATAATTTCTACAAAAAAAATATTCAAATATAATATTTGTGCAAAAAGTCATCTAGAAGCATCAAAAATTAAAGTCTAGGTTCACACTATGACAGTTTGCTTGCAGAAGTAAGGACTTTATTTATAAGAGGGGAAGAGAATATGCTGCTATATTCTGCCCTCTTACCAATAAGCTCAGACTCTCTGAACCCCGTAGTGGTCCCATTAAAAGATAAAATGTTTTGTTTGAAACAGTTTTTAAGTTTTACCAGTATTTATTTGTTTACGTATATTTTTAGAAAATTTTCCAATCTTTAACTAAAAAAAATAGATTTTTAAAAATTTTCTAATTTTTCAACAAAAATAATTGGAATAAAATAATTGTTCAGTATTTTGAGCTTTTTTCAAGTCTTTTATTTGTTTTGTACCTAAATTAAATTTAAAATTTGGTAACCGTCTTTTCGTCGTTGTACTAAACTTTTTTTCTCTAGTAAACGATGTAAAGCGTTCAGACAATTCTTCATATACTGCCTGCTAAACCAAAGTTATGTTCTTGTGTATTCTAAGCTTTTTTTCATTGCACATTCATAATTTATTCAAAAGATCACTTTATTAAACAAAAGCTTTTAGATTATTTCTGCTCAATTTCCGAGCATCAAAAATTAAACAAGCTTTTTTATGGAAGATTATCGGAAAGCTTTTTATAAAATGCAATAAAAAACTTAAAAAGAACAAAAAAAAATCATTCTTAAGTTAATTATTTTTTTTTTGTTTGTCTGTTAATTATTTAAAATGAGCTGTGAAATTATTTATTCCACAGAAAATTCAAAAATGAGTTTCGTATATGTGGACAATTGAATGTGTGTGTCTGTTTTTTTAATGTCATGTAACTCTTTTGCAGCATTCTATACTGTTGTTGTTGTTGTTGTTGCTGGTAATTGATGTCTTAGGAAGACCCACTTAACATTTGATGACCCTGAATAGGCAACAAAAGATGAGAAAAAGAAACAATTTATATAAGAGACGGACAGACAGACACTAAAATTGTCAAAGAAACAACTTTCAGAATGTTCATTTAAAAGCAGAGTTGAAAATAAATGTAAACTTTGTGTGGACTAAAATGCTTTTATTGGATCATTCTTCACAGAAGGAAATTTTCAAAGCTTATTTCCTCTGTTTCAACTGGGTCTTCAAAACACGTTTTCCATTGGTTTAGTTGTTCTTCCTCTGTTGCAAGGATATTGCCATCGCAGTCCTTTATGGGGGGATGTGAGGTTTGACATTTGCCAAGTTGTTAATGGCCTCATAATAATCTTGCTTATCTTTTTTTGACATTTTCTTTACTTCCTTCTCTACATTGTTATATGCGTTCCTTATAATGATCTTATCGTTGTTATTCTTGGTATTCAGATGTTTCGTTTTAAGTTCCCGTCTCTTTTCTATATATTGCCAAGTTACGTTGCTTATCCATGGTTTTCTGTAGGGTTGCAAGAGACCTATTGTGGAGTCAGCTGTTTATTTGGATGCCATGGCGAAGTTCTCCCACTAGGTTATGATCACTATATATCAGCACCTCGTCGGGTACGCACATCTAACAATGTATTGTGAAATTTTCTGCTGATTAATATGTAATCAATCTGGTTATGTGTGACACCATCCGGGGACTTCCAAGTATTCTTGTATATATCCTTATGGGGAAACTTGGTACCACCTATTAATAAGGCATGAGTGGTGCAGAAATCTACTAGATGATCTCCATTATTGGTCCTTAAGCTACCAAAACCATGGTGACCCATAACAGAGCGGATATCTTCATTTTTGTTGCCAACTTTAGCGTTAAAATCGTCAAGCATAACAAGGATGTCTCCATGTGCAGTATTGTTTATAGTTGACTCAAGTTGGTTGTAAAAATCATATTTTGCATCATGCTCAGAGGGTCCGTTGGAGCGTAACACTGGATTAAAGTTATGTTCCCGAATTTTGTTTGGAATCTTGCTGTTATGATTCGGTCGAAAACAGGTCTAAACTCTTTCAGTGATTTTTTAAATTTCGATGAAATAATTATGCCAACACCTTTTGTACGCTTCTGATTATTGCCACTATACATAAAATAATGCACCGTTTATACAGTTACATCTCCTTGGCCCATACAACTAGTTTCTGCACACCCCAATATTCCGAGATTGTACATATCAATTTATTTCCCAACCTGGGCGAGTTTCGTCGGATCCTAAAGTATACGTACGTTCCATGTTCCAATCATTGTCCTTTTTCGATAGCTGAAAAAGCCGTTTCTTGGGTAGATTGAATTTTACGACTGGGTTACCAACCCTGAGCAACCACAAAATACGTTTGTGGAACCGTACTGGTGTTGCATCCAGTCCTGCCGTTAGTAACACGTTTATTTAGCGAGCCGCTTGATGCAAGCATAGCCACCCACACCTCACATTGTGAACCGGCGCATAAAAACATGTTTGGTTTCTCTGCCTTTGATTATAAAATCTCCGCCATTGGATTGTTCTTAGCTTCCGTGCTCCCCTTCGACCTTACCGGCAAGGGAGGTCCTACCAGTAGCTACGCTACCGCCGGCATCGCTTTCAGGGTCCTTGCACCTATTGAGCGTAATGACCGCAACAAGGTGACAATCCGTCGAGGACGCTGTTTCACCTTAAACTTTAAATAAAATTTCGGGACTTATTTCATTGTGGAAAAATCCTTGATCACAAGATTAAAATTATTTCATAAAAAATGAACAAACTCTCTCTATAAGTCGAAGTTACAATAACAATTTGAATTTAAGAACTAGTCGAAAGATAAATGCAGATTCCCTCTAATGTAAACAAGCATTAAGAGAAAAGCCTTTAGAAAAATTTATTTTCAACAAAAATTAAATTTAGTATATTTATTACTTCTTTAAAATTTCTAGAAAACTTAACCTCAAGATTTCATTCCTTTATAAAACTGCCTAAGGGAAAAAATATAGAACATAATCTCTTGCAACAGATACGCATGTTGATATAAAATATTTGACTGGAGCAGACGTTAAACCATTAAATTGAATTATTATTTAATAATCTTTTTTGTAGTATGTAATACATTTTGTTGTAAAAGTTTTTTTTTATTACATTGTTGTTGGGATGCTTAAAAAATAAATTAAAAACAAAGTTTTATCAATGATAGTTTGACACTTTAAATGACTTCATATTAATTCTTGTGGTCATTTGAGTTGTGTTAAACAAAAAAAATGTTTATTAATACTTTTTCTTATTATTTATTGCACTAAATCCTGCTGCTTTTTATTATCCATATCATCGTCATAATAGTGAACATTTTTGTCATGATTAAAATGTGTAATAGGTACAAGTTTTATTTTATTACTTTTTTTTAAATTTACTGTTTTTGTGAACAAATTTATTTCCTCTAAGATGAGAGAAAAAAATTAACTAACAAGTTATTACGTAAAAAAAAACTCCCAAGATACATATAAACCAAATATTTTGAAACGTGACTAAAATTTGTTAAGAATTATTAGTTGCAATGTGTCGTAGTTTATTATTTAAACTTTTTTATTTTATTTATTTTATAAAGTTTTTTTTTTTAGTTTATATATTGTTGCTTTTTTGCTATCTCATATTTCTGTAACGTGTGTAGTTAATGGCAATCATGTTAAATGGGTATAAGACAATGTATTTTTGGTTATTAGCAGGGAAACCAGAAATATGCTTTAAAAAACAAGTTTAATGCGATTTTAATATTCAGTAAAAACTTGAAAATATGCTCTTAAAAGTTTTTTTAAAATATGCCCCAAATAATTCAAAAATTGCTAATATTAAAACAAAAAATTAGCAATTTATAACAGTTCCAATTAATAAAGACAATCTGAAAATTATAATCGGCAAAGCCTAAACTCCATAGTATTTACAGACGAATTTTCGAGATTTAACGCTATTTGGAAATGATATGTCATCATCGGCTCACAAAAACAGAGTTATGTTAAGAGGCTAAAAAGCATATAAGAGTTATTCATGCCGAATATTATCGAGATATTAAATCCAGGGATTTTGTTTATTAATGTAAACATTTAAAAGGAAGTTAAGGCTATTTATATATGGGAGCTTTGTGCAAATCTGAACGGATTCTAAAAAAAATTTAATTTGCAGTAAAATATTTTTGGGCCGAATTAAATCTTAATACCAACATAATTAAATGGTTTATCAACACAAAGAGCCTAATTTGGAAAGAAGTTTTTATGGGGAATATGTAAAATTGTAGACCGGTTCTCACCATTTACATAGACTTCGTCTTAAGTACAATTATAAAGTGTATTTACAATGACCAGGCAACTAGCCACTTTAAAAAGTGATTCCAAATCGATATAATAAAATATTGGTCCAGATTTCTATGTATTACACACATCGCCAAAAACGAACACAATTGCTCCTTCCTTAACATTATCTTATATATAAAATTGTAAAGTTTAAAACAACATTAATCTTTAACTACTTACAACCTGCTTTGTCTTACAATTTTCGAATTTAAAATAAGATATTGATGGTAAAATTTAAGCAACACAGATAGATATTTTAAACTGCAATGACAAAATGTTGCAAAAAAAATGTTTTATGGTGGGAAAGCTCTAGTGGGCATCTAAAAAATTAAACATGTATCAAAATATGCCTCAAAAAGGCAAAATATTTGCTAAAAACTTTAAAAAAAAAAGCTATAAAAAGGCTCTTTCAGCCAAATTATGCAAAAAATGCTCGAAACTGTAAAATATGCAAAAATATGCACTAACAAATCGATGCCAACTTTAATAAAAAGCTCTAAAACAGATAAACATATTATTTTTGCATTCTTTAATCGCACAAGGAAAAACATGCAATTGCATATTTTTGGTTTCTCTGGTTATTAGTTTCTGTTTTTAAAGTAACAGGGAGTATAACTTTGAAATGCGGTGATTTTGGCATTGCTACATTATAATTTTACTCAATGTAATTGCCATTGTTAGCTGTGACCTTTTTCCTATCTTCTGGCAACATATGGATTCAGCAAAAAAAAACCGTTCGGATACCCTGTTCTAAAGTGAAGCTTATTTCAGTGGAAGCGTTCTATAGCGATTTGAATAAACGGAGCAAGATCTAGACTATAAGGCAGGTTAGGTAAGACTTCCACACAACTATTTAATTACGAAGAAGTTTTTATCAGGGGCACAATCATTACATTCGATATCAAAGACCCTTTGTCTTATAACATGTGGCCGCGAGTTCAAATTTACAGCTTAATTTTTGACTGCTATTTCTGCCAATGCTTAAAGCATATCAGTTCTGTTTAGTATAGATTCGACTGAAACTTTTTGTTCGTCTCATAATAGGCGAGACCTTTTTGGTGCCAGCAATTACATATCATTGCCTTGGCGCATTGCAATTCGGCTTTGGCTTTGTTTCGGCTTGTTATCCGGCATTTACATAAGATTTCTGGCACTTCGGGTTAGCGCAATGGATAAATTTTTCATCGCCTTTAATAATAAGATTCACAAATTGTTCATTTTGATCGCATTCAAGCAGAATTTCAACTTAAACATTTGCATTATCCTCATTTCCTTGCTTTTAATGATTGCTTCTACTTACAAACGTTTTAAAATTGTTGAGTGAAAATGTCAACTTAGGAATGCTTGATCCATTACATGGCCCAAAACGTGTTATGGTCAAACTAAAAAAAACGAAATCCCGCAATAAATTACATTCTTCATATATATTAAAGAACAAGTCCCATAACTGCCTAGGAGCCACCCCTAGGGGGATACAATGTATAACCGGCCTCCATGAGTTTTTTTTCTAAACATTTTTTTAAAACATACTTGCAATTTATCTCCAACCGTTAAGGTGGTTCTCTTATAAATATTGCGGTTTAATGAAATTCTTAAATTTGGAACCTGCAGCGCATAGGACGTCCCTAGACGGGTCAACTGTATGACCAACCCAACTTTATTTTCTATCCTCGTCATTTGTTTCTAACATACCTGCCCGCTTTCTCCATTTCTTAAGGTTTTTTTAATACAGGCTAGAAATATATTAAAAAAAAGTCCCATAACTGCCTACAAATCGCCCCCAAGCGAATCAAATGTATAACCAGCCTCCATTATTTGTAGTCCTTAACATTTTCACAAACATACTTGCCCTTTATATCCACCCCTTAAAGGGACTCCCTTACAAATTTTGCGGCATAATGAAATTCTTTAATTAACATTTTTCATCTTGTGAATAAAATCAAAAGGTTGTAGACAGATTTTTATCATTAAAGGATTGTTTTGCTAAACGCGTAGACGGCCAACAAAATTGTTTATGAAACCGCCCTAAAAAAATACCGTATATTAGGGGGTGTAGGGCGAACTTTTTTTCCTTGTATGATGGTGCGCCCTAGTGGAGCTTTTACGGGACATTTTCGGTAAATATTATGTTTCAAAAGACCGCGGTTTTAGTTGGGACCCACAGTCATTGGATTTTCGTTTCTAAAAAAGTCTTTCAAGAACCTTGTGTACGTGAATAAGCCACAAAGCGTATCCCAAGTTAAACATTATATTCAAAAAGAAAATCAAGCGCTATAAATCTGGAAAAGTCATGAATGAACGCAAATTTATTTTAATTGATAAATTTTCCTTATGCCATATAAATTAAAGAAAGACAACTAAAATTAAAATAACTTTGTAATAAAAGAGTTGTAGATTATTTAAATGTATTCGTTCTTTTTGGCCACCCTGTGTTTCTTGATAGATTTTCATT